>JAGSMU010000039.1:2400000-3600000 GCA_029286865.1 Teinopalpus imperialis
TTAGTCAGAAGCAACTGACCGAGCTGAGGTTCGGCCCTCTCGGGCACCCTCGAGTAAGACGCTCTCGCGGAACAGGGTAACGGTCCAAATCGAAGCTCCCTCTTGGGAGCCCTTGTGCTGGTTATCCACTAATAGAGGTCTCGACTGAGCGAAACTGTAAAAGCCCTCGGGCTAACAGCGGCCATCAGCCCGAAAAAAAAATCCTTGGCTTAAAAGTATTAAAATAAAAAGCTTGCTAACAACGCTGGTAACATTATAGTATACTAAGATTAAAGTTATACGACTTGTTAATATAAAATTGTACTAATATTACTCCAACTAAGATTAAATGTTTGTACCAGGTGAATGCATCACGATTATAGTCGAATGGCGACTTCGAAATTTTCATTAAATTTTCGCAAACAATGACACTTTATTTTTATAAAATTAATATTTATTAATTATTTAATGAAATTTTTTTTAAATTTATAGAGATATAGAAACTTCTAGGAAAAAAAATCCCAAACAAGCGGCAGTCAAGTAATGCGCTGACCGGAATGTCGGTGGATCTATCAAGGGAGGGTCACCAGAGATTTACGAGGCATGATTGAATGAGCGAGAGGCCGAGGTCAGACGGGTCAGGCAGCTGCACACATGAGCTCTTAGCATGCGATTAGAACGATTCACTAAGGGTCAGGATACACCGGTTTTATAAGGAAACGGAAGAGACGGAAAGGGGACGTTTGATAAGTAGATGTTTACCGTCGTCTACTTTTATGCTTAGAATTTTTTTTATGATATAAGAACTGTCAAACGAACCCTCATTTGCCTGATCGGTCTATGACACCCATATTCATACATGATAAGGAGTCGTAATGCGTCGGCGTATCACCCTCCGACTCTTCTCGGACATCTTCACACAACTTCCTAATTATCATCCTTGATAAGGATTCTGAATGGAAAATATTTTGCAGTTTTTTTTTATAATATACGAGATCTAAATGGTATTGATTAATGCGATAGTGTTCTAATAAGAATTTTATAAGCTATAGTTACTAATACGAATAACTTCTTATAATACACTTATATTTCCTCACGGCACTAACATAACAAGTATACCTAGCATTTAAAGCTCAATAACTAATGCCGGTCAAGGTCGAGAGGCTGGCAACGTACAATAGATTGTGCAAGAACGTCACTTTAGCTAACCTAGCACTGTTTTATAATTGATTTTACAATTATAATTAATCAAAGAAGCGTCGATAGCTTAATTGTTTAGGTTGCGGTCTGCGAAACTTAAGGTCGTAGACTCGTATCCACCATAGGACTACTTTCGTGAACCATCTTCTAGCACAAGTATTTTAGAAATCTTAATAGCATTGCTAATATTCTTTTCTTTTTAGACGAAAGCAAGCAAAATTAATAGTAAATTTTATAATTTTGATGCACTAGAATATGTTTATTATGTTTTATTTATTATATTTAGGGTAATAAACGTGCATATACCTCACCTGATGGTAAGTGATTCCTGCGGCCCAGGACATCTACATTCATACTTGAGAAGGAATGATAATACAGATGTGTTGACACCCTTGAGGACCGACATGGAATGCCTCGTCACCAGTAACAAAGGTACCCAATTACGGATCCCCATACATCCCCATACACACAGCAGCATTATGCTGCTATTTATCCTGGTATTCTGCGAGTGTGTGTTCGTACCCCGGTCGGGCTGACCCATTCATTCTGCAGTGTTAAAATTTTGAATTGTTATAATTTTTTATTTTTTATTTCCTTAAGAAATATATGAGTATGAATATAATCAATACGTTATAACGTTGCAATGTAATGTGTTTACATTTTCGGACGCTGAGACTAATAAAGTCTAATAAGAAAAAAAAAACGCCCCGCTGTTGTAGACTAAGTAGGTAACAAATAAAATAGCGGTTTTCGGTTCAGTGACCTCTAAATAATCGATCCTAGTTGGTCTTTCAAAACTTTTTGTGTATGAAAAAATGTAGATCAAAAATAAAAAAATCATATGAGACCATAGCTTAAATTAAGGAGAAAAAAGTTTAAGATAAACGCTATAAAATCCGTGATACTAAGTTTCATTCAATGTGCAGTATTCGCATTAACATAAGAAATCATAACCTCAAGACTTTTTACACAGACTAAAGTTTAATCTTAGTTTATTATTAATATCTTGAATCTTACATTTTATACTAAAACACATAATCAATATTACTAAACAATAACCTTCTTTTTTTACAATAAGTTTGTCACTATCTCACATGTTAATTTATGGAAAATGTAACTTTAAACATTTTACAAATTCAAATGGAATCGAAAAAAGTAGTAAATTTGTAACTACTACTCGGAAAATTCTCTAATATCTCATTTTCAGTGGCATTATTCGGAACAAACAAATTAGTAAGTAGTCAGCAATGAAATCGGGCAAAAATTATGACATGGGTTCCTTTACTCAGCAACTATTTTATAATTATTTTATCGTGTCCTATATTTGGTGCAAATAACAGGTGAATAAATCAATATCGCAGGTCTGATATCGTTATCGGGATTGGCGTTATCGTGGAATTGTACATTGAGGGCTCTTATACCGAAGTCACAAAAAGTGTTAGGTTTAGATTTTACGGAATAAACATTACATTTGGTCTTAACTATGTCAAGGGTATGGACACAGTTAAGATGTTTCTGTTATAGTTGGCGCATGAATGGGTCGTCACGACTGGAGGACTATTATAGCGCTGTTACCCTTCGGTTGGTCGTGGTGGACATTCCACTTTAGTCCTCAATATTGATGTCACGCATCTTGAATCTTTGTTGATAGGCATGTGCTTGTGATTCAGTCATCGTTTATTCTTTAACTTTTTATATGCCCCAACTAAAACAAGAAATGTACAAAAAGGCGGAAGTAATGCCAAAAAACATTCTCTTCAAGTCTACCTTTGGGTTGAGTAGAGAATATATTGTAGTTACAAGAAAAGAAACTTGATTTTAAGATTAAAAAAATATAACAAATAATATATTAATTGTAATACTATATATATTTATTATGTGTTTTTTTATTAATAGGTTTACCAACATTATTTTACACTGATGACTTACATATGAAATTATACATCTGTTGAGGTACACGGCACAAATAAGACTTTGTGACTTTGTACATAAGAATTTGAACCCTCGAGCGGTAATTATTTGATTAAAACGTAAGCTTAACCCTTGCTGGCATAAAAATTCTCTTTTTTTAAATTAAATTTAAATTTTCATTAAAGTTTATTTACTCTGGATATCATGCTTTTTATCATAGTCTTGCAAGTTACAAGATGTAAATTATTAAACTTATTAGGGGCTCTTCTAAGAATTAATCACGATGAGGTAATTATAACAAAACAGTTTTTTTCCTGGGTCAAATATACATTGTCAATATCTCAATCTAGTCAAATATACATAATACATTTGGACTAAATGTTAACCATCCTTAGAATCGGTTTAAAACTCGATATAGATTTTTTCTTATTCCCATTCAGCCCAATGGAAGGGCGTCATTTAGCCCTATCGAAATTTTCTGAGGAGTTGTTCGGATTAATTCGAGCTGCTGAGTTTAAATATCGTACATCACGATATAATTCAAAATTTCATCCTCATCATCTCGATGGCTGTGATTGATATCACTGTCGCCAGCGCTGTAATCGATACGTCGTAAGGACCTTCAAGAAAAGAGCCTACACCTTTCTTAAAGGCCAACAACGCATTTGCAACTCCTCCGGTGTTGCGGATGTTCTTGGGCGGCGGTGATCACTTAACATACCAGGATGGGCTGTATGCTCGTTTGCCACCTATTCTATACAAAAAAAGTATAAAAGAATGGAGGTGCTTTTATAATCTGCGTAAATTACTAATGGCGTCTACATTATCTGGCGATATTAATGAGTGAAAAAAAAATACAAGCAATTATATTACAACTACTAACATTCCCATAATCCGCACCAACTAAGCTATAACGCTTGTGCCAGGAGATATTTCACGACAATACTTGAATGGTGGATTCGTATCTACAACGTTCAGTTTTACAGCTCTAAAGTTAGGCTATTGATACAATTTCGTCGCGATTTATCGCAACGGAAGTTCGTTGCAGCACTGTGGTCGAGTTATACGGGAACTTCGTAACAATTTTGAACGAATAAAAATTAATAAAGCTATTGCATTTACATTATGTTAAATAAATAAACAAATCTAGACGATTTTGGAATAAATAAATTTCAAATATTGTTATATCGACTTGAAAGTTATTTGCATTAGTTCCCGCGAAGGGTGACGTCCAACGAGACGAATGTTTTGGTTAGATCACGACAACTTAAACCTTCGCCGAAGACCGATAGATGATCAGGCGTAACAAAACTAACGACGTATTTGGCTAATTATAACCTACCTACTAAATGAATCATCGCAAACATATCGTAATTTGTTGTTTATATCTTGATTTTTTATATAACACCTCTTTACATGTAATCAGATCACCGGTTCCCAACACGGATACACTTCGACTGGTGAGGACGCATTCCATCTCAGTCCATAAGGGTGACAACGGATCACATTATGACTCCTTGTCAAGGATGAATGTAGATGTCATTGGCCGCAGGAATCACTTCAGGAAACGCCATCAGGTGAACTGTGGCTTATTGTTATCCTCTCTTGTCAAAACAATCTAAATACAGTAAAGTATTATAATAGAATTGTATGTAGATTTAAGAAGACACAAAATAAAAAATATTTATATAATACATATATGCATTTTACAATGTACTTATAGGATTGATAAGTATTTATAAAAGCGCGGTGTTTTAACAAATATTACAAAAACAAATATCATTTTCTTAACAACTTTAGATCTCAGTACAATGACGAGTACAGTCTTAGTTCATTCATATTTATAATAAATTCTAAATACAACGAACCCCTGGCTCAGCGGTTGGGTTACCCGATTGCCAATACGGGTCGTGAAATTCGGATTACATATCTAGGTTAATGTGATGTGCTTATCAACAACCCAGACAACCATTCATCCGATTTAACCGCGGAAGTCGCTACATACTTCAAACAAAAACACACAAAATGCATTCGTGTAACACTTACGGCACTAAAAATTAAACTTCGAAATTTACATTATATTATATTAATAAACATTTCAAAATTATTTATATAAACATAACATTATTACAGATACTCTTATTGTCAGTTTTGACGATTCCGATAATCTTACGACTATAGCCAATTTGACCCTTATTTCGTCCGCGTGGCCTAGAAGGCAGATAGAGCTATAGCATCGTGGACCCTGGGTTCGAGCCCAGGCGAAGAACAATATTTAAGTATTAAAAATTATTTTTTTAAAGTGTTTTATGCATATTTAATCCAGACGTTGCATCTGTACCTCACTCCGATATTATTGCTCATAAGTTACATATAACCAAGGGTACTACGGCTGAGTGCGTATGTATTTGCGCAAATGTTTACGGCACGGAAATCTTCCTAGTCGATTTCATCTCATAAACACAAGATATCGCCGATGTCGAAATTAGCTGAGAGGACATCTTCGTCATTATATACAGACGTGTAATATCTTTTGAGTACCTATGTAATAAAAAAGTATTTAAATAATAGTATTTAAAGCATAAAGTACACATTGTATATTTTAAACCTAATAAATCTAGGCTTAATGAGAACTAAATGTTTTGAATATAAATAACGTTTTTAAACTAACAACTTACCACAGCAACAAGTTTCCCGCGGACCGTGATCCCAACCATAGGAGCAAATTTGAGCTCAACCCCAGGTTCAATGAACAATTCAGCCTCCCTTTCCACCAGCAAATCATCTCTGAGGAGATACGGGCTCCCATTGATTTTCCATAATGTCCGACCTCCAGCAATCACTCCTCCAGGTAACTCAGTCAGTCCTAAAGACTTGTTTAGTAAATAAGGATCTGATTCACTCCTTACGACTTGCCCGTCACAACAAACATACACAGAACACACCACAAACACCAACACTGTCCTCCATTTATATTTAGTATCGCTAAACTGACTATGCCTCTTTTGTAACCCCATGTCTTTAGAGCATTCCATTATCAGCTAACTTAACATGAAAATTTTCATTCTACTATTACTAACGCTCTTTGGAAGAAATCCTATCGAAACACCGAACTGATGGATGTACGCGAATTAAAGTTATACATTTTGATATTAATAAATTTAGCTTTTTAATAAGAATTTAATTTGATTGCTGCAAACTTCGTATCAAAACAACTAAACAAAGGTGGGATGGGTTAACAGAAAATAAGCGAAAACGCGCGTAAGGCGCGACCGTTGAACAAAGTCGTTTGGCCGGTTTTGTACATGTAATTTCCTCCTCCCTGCCCTCCCACCTGCTTCATACGTTTTAAATCAAAAGCCTCCTCCCTCCTGATAAAATAAACGTCGTACGTTCATCTTTCCGCTCCTTTCACTTTGCAAGTATCATTCACTCATTCCAAACGACTTTAGATTCTATATTAGTTTTTAAAGCTGACTTCAAAATAAATAATTTATAACATGAAAAAAATATTAAGGATATCAAAATTTTACTTATTTTATAACACGCACTTCTATTAATATAATATGTTATAAAATGGTTTGATTATTTTATTTTAAAATATAGCAACATTTACAAACGAATTTCTTCATTCAATTCATAGCTCATATTTGTTCCGCCTCTTATTCATTCACTCTTCAATTCGATCAATCCGTTTTTCGTTTTGTTTCATATTTTAATAGATAATTACATATTTATCACGGTATATCTATCAAAAATATAGTAATTTTAATTTCCATTCCAATATAAGAATATTCATCGACAAGTGAATACACGTAAGTTCATGTTTTCTTTGTTTGAGTGAGCGTGTGGTGTTGGCGTGGCACTGCCGCGATGCCGACGACATTTTGTTTGTTCATTGTATTTATCTATTTATGACACTCATGTTGCCGTTACGAATTTTTAGATATAAATAAGCACCATGAGCTCGGGTGGAACACGTGTGTACGTTGGTGGACTCGTAGAGGGTATAAAAAAAGAGGACCTTGAAAGAGAATTTGACAAATACGGCAAGCTAAACTCCGTTTGGGTTGCACTCAATCCCCCCGGATTTGCGTTCATAGAATTTGAAAACATGCAGGAGGCAGAGGATGCGTGTAGCGCGATGAATGGCTTCGAAATGTTAGGCGCGACACTTAAAGTAGAATTATCGAGAAAACGTGACGGTCCGCGTCGCGGCGGCAACTTCAGGGGAGGCCGAGGTGGTAATTTCAGGGGACGCTCCTTCGGAGGCCCGCCTGGTGGTAACAGATCCTTCAACTCTTTCGGCGGCGGCGGTGGTGGCAGGCCCTTCAATCGCAATGGAGGCCAATCTTACAACAAGTATCCCTCAGGCAGTAATATGAGGTCTAGGTCACCACTAGAGCGCATCTAATTTAATTTTAGCTTTTAGTTAGGTTTAGTGTTATCATTATCTGAAGCCTTCCAAGTGTTTAAATTCAATGTCTGTTTTTACGGGGGGTTTAATGCTGGGAAGAGTTCCATTGACATCATTGACCCAAGGAATTAGAGGTAATGTGCACTTATCTTGCTTTTTTACATTTTGTAAAGAGGTTTCAGTATTACCAACGGTATGTAATTTCAAAGAAGTATTTGCTGTGAATATCAAACATCCATTTTTAATGCTTAAAACTCTTTATAAATTATTTATAAGTGTACTGTTAAGTTTTTGTGTTACTGCACTATTTGCAAGTTAGAGATGAGAATTGTCATCAAACTTTTGTATGTTGGAAATATCATAAAGCAAAGAAAATGAAGCTGTTATATAAAGCAGATGCTATGCCATGGTCAAAAATTTGTCAAGATAATCCTAAATTGCCATGTGGCTATACTATTGAAATCTACATCAACCATTTTCTAAAGATATTGTTTGATTTATGTTCTTCCACTGAGATTTGATTTGGCTTTTTGATCTGTACATTCCAAAAGAGACAATACTATAATCTTGTGTGATTTATGCTATGGAATACTTCACAGTTTATTGAACCAAATCTTCATTAGAGGAGCAATTTTAGCCTTTTTTTCAATGATAATTGTAATACTGTATAATGTAAGTCACTAATACTAATGTTTTGAAGTACTCAAGGAAACTCTTCATAATAAAATGTTCAATGTTGTCTCATCACTATCTTGCAGTACATAATTGCTGTTTTTTTTAATAATAATGTAGGACTTCTCAATGTAGAGAAATTAACTTTGTATTATGTCTAACAGGTGATTATGATTCATATGCACGAAGGTTCAAATTCAAATTTGTTGTAATAGGTAAAACAATATTTTTAATAAAACATCATTCTGTAATAACATGTAATTCTAGCAAACTTTAAAATAATATATTCATTTAGACATTATTGCTATATTGTAGTATTCTATTATCTATTCCAAAATAGTTGAACAAAGCACATAATAGAAATTGCATTTATATAAAATAAGCTAATGTATAATTCAAGCTTTTGGCTAAATATATTGACCTAATCTGATAATTATTAAATGTTTAGTTATACCATAAATAAATGATTTTTTTATTTGATCATATATAAATGATTTTCCTGTTTTCAACTAATTGTTATTAACATTTTTAGCTGATATAACATTTATGTATTTGAGAGAAAAATATTTTTAGGTATACATTTGATGTTATTCAATTATATGCATGTACATTTCCCACACAAATACAGCTAGCAAATGTAAAAAGTTCAATAAACTAAAAATATTCCTATACTATTCAAATTTAGAATCATTCACAGGAATTCAATTTTCAATTATATGTTAATGATATGGAAATTTTAGAAATATTTTGTATATTCTTATGTTCTATCTGGCAGAATAACCTAATCAATAATTTTTTATATATTTAGTACAGTGAAATAAAACATTACAAATTAATTATGTAATTGTCTTAATTTTTTCTAAGTAATAAATTATTATTAGTTATTATTTGATTAGATATAATTGGAATACAAATGACAGAATACAGCTTTAATATTCAAATTAAAATGATACTGGGCCAGCTTATCATTCTAACAGACAGTGAATGTAAAACAAAATCATAATGTTTAGTCGAAGTCTTGAGAAACAGATCATAATGACTGTTGACATTTAGTATAGATGATATATCTGCATGGCAAGTTGCTGATGAATGTAACCTAGACCGAAACCTTTATCATTAAAAACATCTCAACCTAAAGAAATTTCAGTAACTTGATGTAATGTCAGATAATTTATGAAATGAATGCATTAATGAATTCATAAACATAACAAAAAAACAGGACTGTTTTCAAGCAACTTTGAGAGTTATTGTTATTGCCTCTGGGTTGACTTGTGTGTCAGACCATGCAATATAAATTACTAGCACAATTTGTCTCAATAAAAATAATTCCTAACGCAAGTCTCAATCTGTTCTACAAAGCATGGGTACAATAAATTAAACCCAGTATAAAGTGCTGGTTTTTTATATTTGCAGAAATCTTCATAGTTTTAAAACAAATGTTATAACAGTTCTTAGTTCATAAATATACTTTGACTATTCTTATTATTTTATTATATCCCAGATAGAGCATAAGGCAAATGTTTCTCAATATTATAAACATTAAATAGAAAGATGATTAAAACTAGGAATGTGAATACCAAATAATTTAACGATTGTTTATTTGCATTGCACAATCTATTCATAGTTGTAATTTTTTTTTTTTATATATGTCTTTTTCTAGATATTGAGATTGTACTAATTTGTTTTGTCTATTACAATAATTTGTAAGTTTGGTGAAAACAATTGAATGTAACACTTATTAATATCTTTCTGTCAATTAGTTGTTTCATATTATTCAATCTAGATTGTAATCATATCTAATCATGATTTTTTTTTCAGTTCCTTGGATTTTCTGATCTCGAGTCGACACCGGCGTAGAGACATAGATAAGCAAGAACAATCTTCAATGAATAATTAAAACATTTTACCTAAGCACCTATGGATTAAGACTTCTACATATAAATAAAAGATACAATTCTATCCCAAATGTTTTTATTTTATTAAATATATTATGTAATTTACAAATATATTTAAAGTTATGAAGGGCTACTAAGGCACGCCATTAGCAGTTCCATTTTGTTAAGGAAGTTTTTGCCTTCCATTTTATCTAATTTTATCTCTTTGAAAGCACCCCGAGGTTCTCCCATTTCTTATCTTGTACTAATTCACTGGCAAAGAAGTCCTTTCTTGGTGATTGAGCTATGAACACTTGGATACCAACTGATGGTTCACACCTTATTGCAATCATACGATCACCTGAAACAAAATTGCATAAAATATAAGAGAAGGTTGTGAGAATAGTACTATTAATGTTTTAATTTTTACATCATGCCAAAAATTGCTTAAAAATCAGTTTTATATTGGATTTAATTTGTAAGTTATCACATTAGAAGATTTAATATGTTGCCAGATGTTTCATATCTTTTATTACTTTTCATGATACATCACTATCATTAATATCTTTATCAAGAATACAAACTTAACAACTTTAAATAAATGAAGTTGCAAGTAGCGGGTATACACTTGCATTAATTCTCGATAAGATTTTGCTATTTTGTGACCAATGAGGTTAAATAATAGTAGAGCCACAGTGCAGCTTTTCTTCTGATTGGACCATGTACAGATTCGGCTCGATTGAGAATGAACCACTTGCAGAATAGCAGCATCCAGAGGGATCTGGAGACTCAATTACCTAACACTGTTAAAAGTAGATTGCAGAATGAATAGAATGACCAAACACTGATTATTAGAGGGGAATAGCAGAATAATCCTACTGTGTTTCGCATTGAGAGCAGGGATCTGGGGCCCTGCTCAGGGGTGACAATATATGTAGATATCAGGAGGCTCCAGTCATCACTTACCATCAATTGTGTGTGCTTTTTGTCACTTCAAAAATAAAAAAAGTTGAACAGTGGTAGAGTTATGCAGCAGTTTGTGTCTAGCTGCTGCATAAATGACCGTGGTAAAACCACGCCTTCAAAGAATAGCAGTATAACGCATCTCTGTTTCGTCCGA
This sequence comes from Teinopalpus imperialis, assembly GCA_029286865.1. Lineage (NCBI taxonomy): Eukaryota > Metazoa > Arthropoda > Insecta > Lepidoptera > Papilionidae > Teinopalpus > Teinopalpus imperialis. The sequence continues at coordinate 2,411,174 of JAGSMU010000039.1, forward strand.
TGAGTACAGGTATCCGGAGACCTTTATTACTGGTGTCAAGGCGTTCCATTTCAGTCCTCAAGGGTGACAATGGATCTGCATTATGATTGCTTGTCAAGGTGAATGTAGATGTCATGGGCTGCAGGAATCACTTGCAATCAGGTGAACTGCGTGCTCGTTTGCTACTCTCAATATAAAAAAAATGTGATCATGAAAGGACTCCCTTTATGGTTAAATCATTTATCATTAAATATAGTTCTTGTGTCATTTCTTTTGAAATGATGACCATTATTGGTTTTACTGTTGCTCTACCAGGGTTTTGTATGTATAGTCCGCTATGCGCCTCCACATGATTTGAGAAATATAATTTATTTATTTGTTAGACATATAGATCTTCACGATGTTTTCCTTTACTGACGAGCAAGCGGCAATTGAAATTGCAATTAACAATTTTACTGGCGCCGGCCACCGAAGGATGGAAGTCAGTTTTCTTGCTTACCGCAGCGCATGGACGCGCCATGGGCTATTATGGATAAATGTAGATATTTTACAAGTAAGTATGGAAAAAGCACCATTAGGCGATGCCAATAGACAAGAGGAAGCATTGCCCAATGGTTCAACAGGACCGGACCCGAGGTGTGCACTGCTGGCCAGTAGCTGCCAGCCCATGCAGCGGCCCACCGCCTGCACTGCGGTCATCTGGTGCTGATAGATCTGTTAAAAAAGTGTAATGACAGTGGGATTTATATATGTTTGTATAGACAATGTGTCAATTTGAACGCTCATTAACTGTGCTTAAAGTTTAAAAAAACAAACAATTTTTTTTGTAAAATGTATAATTATTTATTACATTAAAGAAATTGCCTAAAATTTGAGTATGTCATTTTTTATATATTTTTGTTTAAATTATGTAAGAAAATAAAAAGGATGGATCGAAGGGGCTTGTTTTTAGAAAAAAAATCTCAATATCTCTGAAATGGTGAAACTTTTACTAAGGTAATTTTTTTCTTGTTTGTGCTAGAATACCAGTATATAGATATATATCAAGGGCTCATAAGGTGACAATTGTTAAATGTGTGATACATGTTAAGGATTTAGATGTATTCACTGCAGCAACGGTTGTTTAAATTAAAAAAAAATGTGATAAATAAATTCCAAATAGTTTAAATGAAATATAAAAACCAACATTGAATAGATGTTTTAAACTATTCCACCAATCGACGTTGTAGAAATAAATCGTGAGAATTTATCACTATATTGCTGGGTGTACTGGTTATCTGGATTGGCGAAGGAGCACGCCTTATTGGTGGTGGTGGAATTCCATCTTAGTCCATAGCGGAGAACGCATCTGTATCATTATTATTTAAGTGTGTGCCAGGGCATTTGTCTATGGCAAGGCCTTTGTCACCCTCCATAGAATAGAAAAATACAGTAGAAACAAGACCAGTCACTTAAAAACGTTATTCCAATTACTTAACATTTGGTTGCCTGTACCCCGCGAAGAGTTTTTACCCTGTATAAGTAGTTATATATATATAGAGAGAAAATAAATATACTAACCTGACAATAAATAAGATCCCGTAACTCTTGCAATTCGTAGGACAAATGTCGCACCTTGCCATCCCTACAGATGCACTTGAGCGTCTTCTCACCGACGTGGACAACCAGCGAAGTTCGGCAGACCGCGTCGTACCTGATATTTATATAACAGATTGCAGAGCCACGATACAGTTTGTTATTGGCTGCAGCGTGAATGGGTGCGTCGTCGTCTCGAAGGACATTGTCATCAAATAATGTCAGCGTAAAATCAAAAAGCATCGTAACGTTTCTGTTTTGATCCGAAAATTCTTATTACTGGTGAAGAGGCATTAAATTTATTTTTATTGCGTTGATATTAACAAACTGACACACAGTTCACCTGATGGCAAATGATTCGTGCGGCCCACGACATCTACGTTCACCTTGACAAGGAATCATAATGCAGATGCGTTGTCACCAACTGAGAGGACTGAGATGGAATTTCTCGTCACCAGTAATAAAGGTCATCGATGATAGTCTTCAGGTTTGATAAAGGATCTGAATTATGATTCCTTATTGAGGATGAACGCGCATGTTATATGTCCCAGTAGTTACATACAATCATAAGAACTGTGTGCTCGTATGTCACCTTAAATATTATCGTCTATCAAAATGATAATGTGACAATTTTTGTTTTGTTATTACGATTTAGTTATTCCATTATTATAAGTTTAAGGTAGATGAAATAATAACAAAAGCAATTTTAGAATAAACAAGATGTTGTCACGAAGCTTTTTCTTCACACCTTTCGATCCGATTGAGGTTTAAACTCATACATAATGTCCATGTAATAAAAAGTTACCATTGCATTAGCTCGGTACGATACTTTTAAGCGAGTAAAACACACGAAACATCGTTACGATAGACGCACGTATGACCACCGTGGCTTAAATGCTAAATAGTTATTATTCAAGGAAGTACGTTCACTAAATAATTTTCTGCGCAGTTTAAAATATTATGTCGTCACAATTAGACCTCTACTTATTGTAAAGTTGTTACTATTCGACGTATCACGCCAATGCTGGTCGTATGCCTTTGGAAGAAAGTTCTAGAAAAACTTCCAGTTTCTTGGAAGATATATCCAAGAAACTGCAATCGCCCATGTGGCGTAGTTGAGACTGCTGTCATGCAGGACGTAGTTTCGATTCCAAGCCGTGAAACAGAAAAATTATTGGAATTCTTATCTAAGATTGTCGTATGCCCTGTCTTGGGCAGTGCATCTAAATAATGCTACCATTATATTGTAAATTCAATATATCGGACTAGGGAAGGGTTGAGCTATCTTTATTTGTAACATGACATAAGTACAAGTTTGTGGCACTGAAGCTTGTGGTAGTGTAAACTGTGTTACCAGCTTCAGTGTCTTCCCAATTAATATTACTAGTTATAAAGTATATATCTTTTAGTGACATAATTAATTAAAAAAAAAGGAAAAGAGAAAAATCTAAATAAAATGAAAAACAAAATTATTATATAAAAAAATAATGCCCTAAACTACAATGTGTGTTTATGTAGTGTTTTATAATTATGTGTGTGTATGTAGTGTTTTATAATTATGCGTGTGTATGTAGTGTTTTATAATGTGTGTATGTAGTGTGTTTTATAATTATGTGTGTGTATGTAGTGTGTTTTATAATTATGTGTATGTAGTGTTTTATAATTATGTGTGTGTATGTAGTGTTTTATAATTATGTGTGTGTATGTAGTGTTTTATAATTATGCGTGTGTATGTAGTGTTTTATAATTATGTGTGTGTATGTAGTGTTTTATAATTATGTGTGTGTATGTAGTGTTTTATAATTATGCGTGTGTATGTAGTGTTTTATAATTATGCGTGTGTATGTAGTGTTTTATAATTATGTGTGTGTATGTAGTATTTTATAATTATGCGTGTGTATGTAGTATTTTATAATTATGTGTGTGTATGTAGTGTTTTATTATTATGTGTGTGTATGTAGTGTTTTGTTATTATGTTTGTGTAAACGCTTACGGCACTATGATACGCAGTTTAAGTCATCTGTTTATAACTGGTACTCTCGCCCTAGCGATGCTTAAACTTCAATAGCAAGAGATTAGATTTCATCTAATTTGAACACAGAAGAATTCGCCCTGATGGTCGTATTCCTTTTTATAAATTATAAAATTTTTCACAATTTTTTTAACTTTTATACTTACTATACTTTATAACTCTTCTATTTTATTCAGGTAATTTTTTACTCAGATCGTTCTAATTTCATTCTTATATTAAGAGTTTTATTAGTATTTTAAAATTAAATATAATTTTGAATTTTATCTTGTATTACGGTTGAACATTTCATAACCTATAAATTTTATTTACGTAATTATAAAATATAATTGCTATTTCTACATTTATTTAGTTAATATTATATTACAAAGAGTTCTTAAAAATTGTGATTTGGCTTTACAATACAATAACGATGCCAAAATGACATTGGTTCTAATCTGTTGCATTAAGATCTTAATTAACGCTCACTCTTAGCGTTTTTGAAAGAAATTGAAATTAACTACCGAATTAATTATTATTATTACCCTGGTTTGGATAGTTCCATCACATGTGATTTAAAGCGTGGATGACACAAAATGATTTGCATATGTATTTAACTCACCCGTAAGCCATGATGTTTATTTTGACACATGACTGCGTTGGACTGTTCAGTGCGTTCCAATGTGACACTATCAATGGATCCTTCACCTACATTCAAACAATATTCATTAAAAGAAATAATACATCTTGGCATGGTAGAGCATTGCAGTTTATTTTTAGCTGTAGAATGAATGGGTCAGCTCGATCGGGGTAGGACCACGCCCTAACAGTATAATATTCCTGTGTTTCTTCTGGTGCTTGCAGGGATCCGGAGACCTTTATTACTGGTGACGAGGCATTCTATCTCAGTCTTCAAGGGTTACAATGCATTTGGATTATGTTTCCTTGTCAATGATGAATCACTTACCATCAGGTGAACTGTGGTGCTAGTTTCTTACTCACAATGTAATAAAAAAAATATCTATGATACTCAACAAACAAGCCCACATTTCACAGCAGTAAGTGGTATATTAAACACCCATATCCATCTCAAACAAAGATTCAAGCTTAAATAAAGTTCTCCGCTGATTGTTCTAAGAGCTCAGCCCACTTTCAACCTGGTGAAACTGTAAAAGCCCTCAGGTTAACAGTAGCCTCCGGGAAGTCTCCGAGGGATACAGTTTAATATGATCCCGTGTTAAATTTTGTGGTTTCCTAACCAGTTATAATATATAGTGGTATTGTAATCTCTCGGTAGTTGTGTGAAACTAAATAAATAAACTGTATTGAAACTTAAAACTTATGAGAAATTAGCAAACCTCTTTTGCAATAGTGTCCAGCACATATTCGCTGCGTCTCCGCATAAAGAAATGTTGCGCTTGTTGGATGATCTGCTCCAAGAGTGACTGCTCCTTACTCATGTCCAGTAGCTCATAACGGTCCGCTGCCATTGGACCTGTTAGAATATATTTCATTGTCATATAAATTAATCATAAATAATTTTCTGATAACGGCATGTTAACAACTCACGAGTCTTTAGCACTTTTAATTGACGGCACACAAGTAACCGGTTGGATTGAGTTTGTTAATCACAATTTTAAGGGCATGTGCTTGGTGGTGAAGTGAGGAAACATGCATGTCTAAGAAATAATAATATTATAATAAGTTTAATAAAATATTTCAAAGACATGAAGTATTATTCATTATGCTCTAAGAGGACTCCTAATTAGAGAGGTGGTCTACACCCAACAGTGGAATTTTTATTATGTATATGTATATAACATAACAGCCTATATATATATATATGGGCTGTTACTTTAATTCATTTTTTTTTTATGATCATGCTATACTGCAATTAAGTACTGGCTATAGAAAATGGTTCAGCACAACCGGGAAAGAACCACCCTTTCACAAAATATCTGCGTAAACTACATGTTAAGTACTGCCGTTTGGTATGAGTGAAAGAACCCAGAGCTTCTATCATTGATAATGTGAAAGTTCATCCTAGTGACAACAATAGTTTTAAAAGGTTCAAGATGTGGAGTGTGAAAACCCAACTCACTATCCAATACTTTATATATGAACGATTGACAAGTCATTTCTTCTATTTAAATAAAACAACCTCCTTCACTAGCATGTCAATCTTATTTCACTATAGAATCATTTAACATTAAGTGAATTTCGTACTTATTGTGGAGTTGTCTAAAAATTTTGTCAAAGTCAAAGTAGATTACTACGTAACAAAAGGTAATATTAAATATTTTCTTATCTAACTTTTTTTGCATAAAACTAATAAAAAATTTCAAAAATAAAATAAAAAGTTGCAAAATGAGCCCACACTTCACTTGATAGTAAGTGATGACCGACATTGCCATAAATTTATCTTCAACAAAGATTCAAGATGCATTATGCCTGAGAATGTTTTTTTCATTTTAGAAAATTTAGTCAAACTGTTGCCATATAGAATTTTTTTCCAAAAATTTATAGTCGTCACCTCTCGGGATGATGTAAGGATTCTAACGATACCCTATACATCCAAATCTGTTCAGGCTTTTTAAAGATATAGTTAAATAAAGTAACTCATATGCATATATACACAAACACTTCTTTTTAGGCAGTTATGTAAAAAGGCGGTTTCTTCTTAGCACTTCCCAGAACTGAGGCATTTTACCAAACCAGTGGCAATTTTAAAATAATGGTAATCAAGTACTATTGAAATAATGTGTATAGACTAAAAATTATTCTACATTATAAATAATGTGTTATAAATATTACACACCTGCAAGTGATCTACGTTTAGATGGGCCAAGTGGTCCAGTGGCGGGATGAGGAAACGGATGATGAGTATTATTGTGGTGTACCGCACGCAACAACTGATGCAGGGAGTGCTCTAAAACGTGATCATGTTCTGATTTACCACTGGAGCCTTCAGTCTGTTGAGATATATATTAATAATTAGCACTATAAATTAATAGCAAACCTTTGTATAATTAGAAACACAAATGAAATTTGAGAATATGCTATGCATGCTAATGATGAAAGCTGAGATTGGAATACATGATCACTTCCCTACACTTGATCACTCATTAGATTATATAATAGCGAATCACATATTAGATCACCATATTAAATGCAGCAGTGTTATGCTGGTATTCCGTGAGGGAACCGTCCTTCTTTGGTTGAGCCTTCCCATTCATGTTGCACATAGAAATTTGCTACCACGTGGTTAGTGTTTCTGCAGCGAATACATCCATCACATCTATCCTCGATAAAACATCATAATGCAGATGCATAATAAATATTGCGACATCATTTGACACCCTAAATATTATATCAAAGTAATCATTAGGTAAACAGCTACCCTTTTTTAAATTAAAACCCCAGATAAAGCAACAATTTTACACAGTCCGCTGATTAACACAGAGCTCCTGTTCAATGACATTGAACTTGACCCTCTTGCACCGTCTTTGTACAAACTAGTCCACCTAATGACATCTAAGATGTCTGAACAGGATGTCTTTTTAAGTTATGTCTCTTTTGGTGTGTTGATAGTTAAATTTTAACAGGTAATGGCAGTCGATAGTATGAGATTGCTGTCTAAGAAAATTATATGTATGTTTTTAAAATTACAATAAATATAGTAATATTTTTTATTAACTTACTACTACTTATTTTATCGTTTCTACTAATTACATAAATTATTTGTATATGGAATATTTTTTATTGATTGAAATAAAAAAAAGCATAACTTATAATGGGCGGTAGAGTAAAACATCAGAAGAATTTTCAGTGCTGGTAATGGGCTAGTGAGGTCCATTCATGCATCGAAGAAAGTGCCTCTAATCTTATTTTTCATTATAGGTGCCATTTAAGGTTTTGATTATTAACAGTTTAAGGTATTTTTTTTACCATTTCATTCTGTTCTTACTTATTTGATTGTCTGGATCTATAGATGCTCTTGTAATTCAGAGACTGTATCAACTGATTTAAAAAAAATTATTTGATGTGTTTCTGAGGATTTTAATGATCTAAGATGACCATGTTTCTAGAAGCTATATTACCACATAAAGCATGCATTTTGTGCAAATCTCAAATTAGCAAAACTGATTTTGCCATCTTATGCAAGAATTAATGTCTGGGAGATCTGTCTAGTGAAGATTGTTGCATCATCACAATGTTTTATTCATTATTGTCGCCATACACACACAATTAATAATCATTACCATTTCAGCCCACAGACATACAATGAGTAGTTTTGCGTAGGTCGCCACTCAATCTAAAGCGATACGACCCATCCCTATTCTTAGTACTATAGTCGACGCATTTTAAACTGAGTCGTCGTGCAATAAATGTCACTGACAGTAGGAATGTGCACGCAATGCAACCCGTTATCGATATTTAGCTACCTGCGCACGCGGGGTCGATGCGTCATCGTGACCTTCATTAGCACTGTGACTCCTGATTGGTCGTTACGAGTAAGGGTTGTTGTTTTTCTATAAATATAAGACTTTTTGTAGTGACACTCATTACATTACTTACGCTTCGTTAAGCAATACGCACAATGGAGAATTTATTTTCTAACGTAGTTTTGAACAATTTTAAATATGACACCCCATCTGTGTCAAGATACGGATGAGGATTTTTGAAGAACTAAGAAATAACCATAGAAAAGATAAAAACGGCCCTTTTCAGTTAAAAACTTTAATTTTCAGATAGCGAAAAATTATTCCTATCAATACTTAACATAATTTAGCATATCGATCGTACCTATCCCGCTATCGATATGCACCTCTACAATTCTAACGCACATCACTACACCTCTCCATAACACCTGTAAGTGCGTGCGAGTCAGACAGATAAATATGATTTATGACCCGAAGTCTCAGTATATCATAACATGATCAAACCTTTATTACATCTGGATTGTTGTTGTTATTGTTTTGACCATTATTGTGACAGAGACCAATCAGCAACTGAATTCCAGGTAAAACCTAAAGAGAAAAAAAAATATTTTTAATCTTAAATTTCTAATCTTGTCCTATCAAGGCGAAAGGTTTACATACAACACTTGGTAAGTGATTCCTGCAGCATATGACATCCACATTCATCCTCAAAAAGGAGACATAATACAGAAGCATTGTCACCCCTAAGAACGGAGACGGAATCACCATCAGGCTCTAATATATACATTAAAACATGAGAAATAAACTCAGCGAGAAAAAGCTGTGACACACCGGAGATTAGTGCAAAACTCTAGAGCTCGTCATTAAAAAAAATATATTTAGAGGGATAACATATTTGATTTATGTAATTGCTAAGAGAATCCATGTCAATGAGGAATATAACTGTAATGGACCGCTGGATTCTCTCCTCACAAATGAACTGTTCGCTTTCTTTAAATAGCTGTTTGAAGTTACTGGGTCCAGTCTGTGAAACTTAACATTTCACACTGCCATTAAAACCATTGGCCTTGTACAAGCATATAAGTCACTTGGAGTGGTTAATAGGATTGTTAGTAATGATTATGGTATATCTAGCATTCTGTTTGGACAAAAATATTTATACTATACTAACAAAGAAAATGTTGAATAGAAATCTAAAGGTACATTGACATTCACTCTATTACCACAACAAAATAAGAGAACAATGTGTTAGTGAGAGGGAATATATGATGAAACTACTGACAGAAAGGCAATCAGAATTGATGATTAAATTTTTTTTCCTTTTAAAAAAAAAAACTTACAGTAGCCATGATCTGATTGCCGACAACCATGTGTGGAATGGACGCATCCAACTGAACTGCCTCTGCCGCTAGACGAGCGAATAGCTCCTTACAAAATAATACATTTTGTGCTGCTTCTAACTTCTGTTGCCAATGTAACTCTGCGCCATCACCGGGTAGGGTGCCCGGGCAGTTTAATGCCGAGGAACTCAAAGTGGCTGTTACTACATCTTCTTGTTCTGTAACAGTGTTAGACGGTTATTGTTAAGTAATATTTGGATAGCATAGCTACAATTTTTTTAAAACTAGCTGTAATGAATCAGTTGGTAAGGACATTAAATTGAGCATAATTTCTTACTCATCAAGAGTGACAATAAATCTGCATGTTGATTCCAAAACTGTGTTTGGAGCATCCGCTGATCAGGCTGAAGGGCTGCAGGTGACTGGCCTTGGGGCTATCCCCTTTACCCGGTCATTCACTCAGGGGGTAAATACTTCCCCGGTCTTTTGTCTTGGCAGCTAGAGTAATGCATATACTTATGGCAGTACATACATCACAATGTGAAAACGCTAGGCTATAAAAATATATATATGGGTCTCCCCATTTCAGTTGGATGGGACATGTGCTATGAAAGATAAAAGGAGTATAAAAAAGAGAATATGCTGGGGCTAGTATCGAATTAATATGTGAGATGTCAAAGTTGTTAACTTTAACATTTCTCATACTAATTAATAAGAGGAATGTTCTCCCTCAAGCTTGTTGGCCAGAGAGAGTACACAGAAGCTCTCTTCGAAGTGGTAAGCAATCCGAGATACAGTGGTGCTATTGTAGTGGTGATACATTGGTGCATATTTAATAAGATGTGTTTAGTGCGTTATCTGTGCGATCGAAAAATCGTCGCGTTAGTCACACCAAGAAATTATCAGCAATGGACTCGATCTTGAGGTTAGCCACTGTCACGTCATTTTTGACAAAGCAGCCGGCCTACTTCTGCTGCGTCTGTATACGCTTTCGCTGTGGAGCTGAAGCTAGGCGGGTGCAGCATATATTAGTCGTGAGTGGACGTATGTCTTATAAATCACTAAACTTAGCACCGATTGGTAGTTTGGATGACTTAATCGTTTATAGTTTCAATCTTGCAGCCTTGGCCTTGCACTACCTCGCAAAACTAAAATGAATATATCGATGTATGACGACAGGAACCGCTTACCATGAGAGCCATTGGGAGAATTGTGTGTTAGTTTGTAAAATAACAATAAAATTCACCTCCCACCCACCACTTACAGTAACAACATATGACTGTTTGCAGGATGTTAATGGAGATGCCTCATGCCAAGATAGTGTTTTGTGGCAATAAACAAATATTAGGATGGATTTGCTGAATTGCTGATGGTGAAATACTTAAAAAAGCAAATATAGAAACGGTAGTGAAACCTTTTTGGCAAAGTACAGAAATAAAAGCGACTCCTTGTAGCTCTGGTGGAACAGTAACTCTTAGTGCAGAGGGTGCTGGTCCTGACGCGTTCATACTCATTGCTTGTGCTATCTGCTCTTCAGGGGCTTTAGTGACCTGTAATGGTATAAATATGTTTTATTTTAATATTAAAAGGTTTAGCAGTAAAAAATATAAATACACTTACCAAAAGTCAATTTTATTAAAGTAATTTTATTTTAAAATATTGAAAGGCAAATATTTTTGTCGGTTAAGAGTAGTATTTTGAAGGAAATATGTACAAATTTATTAATATTTTAAACACACTAAACTTCTGAGAAGAAAATAAAAAGGGATTCCTCTCACACCATAACATCAAATAATAAAAAGACTATTTTTGTGTTTAGTGTGTCACAAATAATTTCGATAATTTTAATATTTAATGGATAAATAAGGAATTATAAATCCAAAACAGTATTTACCTCAAAAACACCAGTCTGACTAAATTTAGAACCTGCAGTTCTATAGCTTAAGTCGCCAACAATGGTATTAGAAACTTTTTTCAGTCGCCAATTCTGCCTGAGGCGCAGTAAGTCAATATGAAAGTCTGGCATGTTGCGTGTCATCCTCATTGTCTCGCTGGCCCGAAGTCTCTCCACACCAGCTAGCAGAACAGCCCCAGCGGCACCTAGAGCCTTCTTACGTCCATATACTTGCACCATAGGACGGTTATCCACTTGCTCTGCTTGAATGGGATCTAGCACCTATTTGAAATAAAGTTAGGATATTTTGTAGATATAGTTTTTTTTTTAATAGAATAGTTAATAAGGATAACTTAGACCTCAAGAGTTACTTGTTTCTTGAGGACTAAGTTGTCTTTAAAATATTTTTTGATAAAATTGAACAATTGCTTAGTGTGGTAAGTTTTAACACTTGAGTTAATATGATTTACTATATATATATATATGCAGAATATTACTTATTTTCCTTGTCATCACATCCTATCCAAAGTCCACTCCTGGACATAGGCCTCCCACATTTGCTACAAAACATCATTCTGAGCCACCTGATCCTAATTTTCTGCAAATTTGCATAGACCATCTTTCCATCTAGTAGAGGGTAGTCCTACACCACTACTGTCAATCTGAGTATGCAACTTAAGAACCTTTCTTACCCTTTGTTTATTTGTTCTACAAGCTTAGCCCAGTGCCACTTCCGCTTGCTGATCTTTTACGTTATATTGGTCACCCACATGCACCCCACCTGCAGCATGTCTGTGCAGGGAAACATTGAGCATAACCCATTCCACAGTTTGTTGACTGAGCTTTCTATTACATGTATTTATATTGAGATCATTTATGTTTACACCCTCTAAAAAACCAAACACCACAACAGTGCTATATATTAGGTATTTACCTATGAAATTGCAGTTCTTCAGTATTGGCCATTTCAAACCAAAAAAAATTTTGATTGGCTGTGAATTCTAAATTCAAATTAATTTTCTTTTAAAAACATGACATTCTTTTTACAAAGTCAGTCTTTCGTTTATTGATTAGCTTTGTATTTTCATTATGTTTGAACATTTTTCGTCATAATGGATATTTTTAAATTCGTGTAATTATGGAATATGAATACCGTCGTGGCATCAACGCGGTACAAACGGCACGTAACATCAACAACGTTTACGGAGCGAACTTTACAAACGAACCGAAGCGAATCTGTTATTGGTTTGCCCGGTTCCATTATGGAAATTTTGGTTTGAAAAATTAACCTTGTGGACACTTTGGTGAACAAAAATGAATTAAAGGCGATTGTGGAAGCAGCTTTTATGTTAACATCAAAACAATATTGGACCATTTCTGACAAATTGGCAAGGTAAAAAAGCTTGATAGAAGGGAGCCCCACGAACTTAACGATCGCCAGCGCAACATTCGCATTGAGACCTGCCTCACGCTGCTCAACAGGCACAGAAATAAAAAAACTTGAACCGAATTGTTACGTGCGACGAAAAGTGGATTCATTTCGACAATCGAAAGCGCTCCGCAAGTTGGTTAGATCCTGGCTCAGCACCAAAGCAATGCCCTAAACGAAAAATGACCTCTAGAAAGTTGATGGTTGGTGGTCTAGTGCCGGTGTGATTCTCCTCAGTTCTTTACCAAACGGCATGAGTATTACCGCAGATGTGTACTGTGAAGAACTGAAGACAATGATGGAGAAGCTTGCACATCTGCAACCAGCTTTGTTCAATCGGTTGTCCCCGCTGCTCCTACACGACAATGCGCAACCCCATACTGCACAACAGACACTCTCCAAGCTGCAAGAGATGGGGTTGGAAGCTCTCCCTGATCCACCATACTCACTAGACCTTGCACCCACCCACTATTACTTTTTCCTAAATTTGGACAACTTTTAAGTGTGAAAAAAATTCAATTCCTGAGAGGCAATACAAAATACCTTTGAAGAGTTTGTTGCCTCCCATCCAGCTGATATTTACAAGAAGGGCATCAATAAACTAATACTGCGTTGGCAAAGATGCATCGATTACATGGGTGATCGAATACTTTGAATAACAAAAATAAAAATGTTAGAAAATAAACTTTACTTATTTCACACAAAACGGCAATTTCATAGGTAAAGACCTATTATGTATACCTTTGGAGTTTCCTGGGCTACTTGTTGTTCAGCATACTTTGCACAGGGATGGTAAATTAATGGAATTTTAAGGCATTTCTTCATTTGACATAATTTTAACTTTGAATATTGTATAAAAAGACCTTGACTTTTATATTACAAACATTTTATTTCTTTATTGGTAAAAAGTATAGCCTTCACTTTGTAACTTGCAAGTTGGTTTTGTGGGGCAAGTGTTTCTATTTGGCAAGGTTTTCTGGACAGATGTCAAGGGTTAGAGTAAAAAATAAATTAGAAAAGAAAACACTACTCATAAATATCAACATTTTAAAAATTTAAATTATTTTCTTATAAACTATCCACAACACTGTCCCACATATACTTACAAAAAATTATGACCTATTGGAACAGATAACTAATATTTTTAAAAGCTTTTACGAACATAATCTATATCAGCTCACCATGTATCTCTTCTCTTTAGCAATGCTTAACACATCAGCAAGTACACACACTTCAGTAAGTGCATTTCGCAACTTATTTCTCACAGAGTCCCACGGCCACAAACTTGATTGATATCCTGGTTCCTTATTCTCATCCTCAGATTTCATCTCCATACTACTTTCACCCTCTTTTTTAATATTGCAGAATTCATCTTCTGTCTTTGAAAAGTCTATTTTCTGTGCTAATCTGGCCAAGTTTTCTGACATAGAAAGTGGTCTAAAAACATTCAAAACATATTGTTACAAAACTTGCAAAATAAGTATTTAAATAGAAATACTTTAGCATACTAAATGAAGAATATACTATTAAATATTAAGTGATATAAACTGTACTTACGCTTGATATATTTCTTGGCCATCGTAGGTTATTTCTTGTATTTGATTTTCAATAGGGGCTTCAATAGATATGTTTACAGAATTGGCCATTTTTAGGTTTAAAATAATTTATAACAGGCAGTTCATAATCGTTTTGTTTTAAATTCAATGGACAAATAAACTGTAATGATGTTACTATTTACATTTTACTTAGACTATGACTAATATATAACCACATTAAAGGTATCTATTAAACAGGCCTAATTTAAAATATTACGAAGTATAAATTGTAAAGTGCAGGGACCTCGCACCAATTATTTGACAACTAAATGTTTCTTTTAATTTATCTTCAGTAATTTTGGTGTTCTGCTTTTGACCATTCAGCCAGTTGCTAAATGCACTTAAAAGTGAATATTACTTTTTAAATACGATTTTTAGTGAGAGCAAAAGAAATGTAATATTTACTGATGAAATTTGATAATTATGATCCATGATCTCTTTTCAGGTCGATAAAGGGAAATAATTCCTTCTCGTTAAGTTTCAAACTAAAACATGATCTAGCACTTTCGTAAAACTAAAACTTATTGTTTTTAGTTCAATTCATGGGTGTACGAAAATATCACTTGTGACTAAACCGTTATTACTATATTAGTTGAAAATGCTAAAACAATTGCACATACAAGTAGAAATAACTGTCATACGTATTTTTATATTTTATCTGTGTTACGCTTTGCCCCAACCAGTGGTTGTCATAAACTATCTCTATCGAGCGGTATTTTTAATAAAATAGTAACAAAGTACGTGAATTCGATTCGAAATCGCATGAAATAAGAATTTAATTTCAACAAAAAAGTAAATGACACAATAAAGTGTGTGTTCTTCAACATTTCGCCAACGTGTACATTTACAAAATGACGGACCGTTCCATAGCGGTGAGTGACGCTTTATAGCTAAAATAATAAAATACTATACTTTTATTCGAGTGAAATAACTTCATGTTCTCACCTCGAAGAATTACATTGGAGATATATCCTCTACTACGAAGGATAGAACTAAAGTCGAAGAAAGCTAACGTGTATTATGAAAATATGTAAATATTATTTTAGTTAGACTTTTTTTACACTGCCTATATTGAAAGGTTTTGATGATATAAGGTAATGTTCATTTGTGTTTATTCGTCTATTTGTTAAAAAAATATTCAAATTAGTGGTATTTTTCACTTTGAAAAATAAAACAGATGTTTGAAATCATTGTCTTCTCATTTAATTGTTTAAAAATTTTAATGTGAGTTTAACAGCATAAGCTGTTACAGTTTAGGTTTAAACCCATATAATGTCAATAAACTTGATAATTCTTCTAACCATTTTTATTTACATGCCTTGGGGTGCATTTCCTTTATTTCTTTATATTTTCTGTTAATTTATTATGATTTTATTATTAATAATAACGGTGGATTTCTTTAACAAGCTTTCACCCACAATGGAGTTAATGGCATAGGATGTTTATCAAATAAGACTATAATTCTTAAGCAGGTTAGGTATTGAGTTTACTGCACAATTATTTCCTTTATTATCCTTTAACTTGTAAACTAAAATTAACTTTTTATGCAAAAACTTTTAATGTTTATAATTATTTATTTTAATTTACATTTTTGATATGAACAAAATACAATAATAAATTTTAATTTAATATTTTTTTAAGTATTACATTCATTGAATTTGAGTTCACATTAAATAGTTACTTTTTATTATTTATGTAATTCTATGTCAGATTACAAAAGCTTACAGATTTACAGGTGTAAGTAATCTCTAGATTTCCATGATTGTTATGGAAGTATGATTTAGTTGGTAAGAAGTTATGATAAAAGATATTTAAAAGAGAATTTTCTGTGACAGGAGTTGATGTGTATGCACTCAGTATCTCCTTCAGTCTTATGAGATATATAGTAAAGAAAATAAGAAAAACTGAAATAATAAGTGAAAAGAGGAGAGGAAATTATAATTTATATGTAAATGTAAATGTTTGCAAGTGATTTTTTGTACATAAATAAATCAGAATACCAATTAGGTACAAACCAATTCCCACCTTGAATGAGTTCCTTGTCATGATAAAGGTTTAGTAGTTGTGGCTTCCTCGTCCTTTCCACAAGGGGTGAGCCAGTGTGGGATGGTGGCTTCAGGTGTTGTTTACCTTGTCCTGTTGAGTGAGTACCAGCTAGACGTTTATTCGCCTTGGGGATCGGTTCAATTGCGTCATTTAAGTGCGTCCCCCCGCGGCCCCACCGCAGCCGCATCAGCGGGGCAACTCCTGCTTTAGTCAGAGTAGAAAACGGCGCTGCGCACACGTCACATCCCTCCCCCTGTAGTTGACCCCAGCGCGCGTCCAAAGCCAGCTTAATGAGCCCATCCAGAAAGGCCGATTCAGGCCGGCACAGAGCACCTTAGTGCGGCCGTTTGGGTTCCTCTTAGCTTCACCAGTGGGTGATCAAGCTACGGCTACTAAACCTCCCCACCACGACGAAGCGAAAAACCCAGGATGCGTTTAGCCTATCTTGACCAGATTGGCGAAACCGACGACTGTATGCTGTTGATGTATTTGGTTATAAGATCACTTCCACATAAATCCGGATCGTACAAATTGATATTTCTGCCTACTCTGGATGACGGTCTAGTGTTTATACAGTTATTTTTTAATGTGTCCAGTAAATAGCACGAAAAACTTAAGGGGAAAATAGGTTGACGGGTCACATAGCAGAGAAAAAATATGACCTTAGTAAAAGTCCTTAAAAAATATTCCCCCTTCAACCTGTATTTTGTTAATGCGTGAGCAAATATGCAGATAATTTTGTTATATTTTATTTTAGATATTCCCGAATAAAAAAAAGTTGAGAATATTTTTTGAAAATAAATCATTACTTATTTTATTCTACTTACCTGAAAATAAATTGCCTGAATTTATAGAGATTTTAGAAAGTTGTAACACTGATTACTTTTTTTTTGGTTGACTGGTAGGTGACCCGTCAACCTATCTTCCCCTTATGTTTGTCGTGCTACTTTCGGGGCAACCCACTATAAGGAAGATAATATATTCAGTTTAGTAAAAGTCATAGCATAAAATATTCCAAGACCAGCTTAGTATTTTAAAAATAACATTGTCTATGTAATACTTGATCAAGGAAAACTTACATACACGCATATTATATAAAAATTTCCATTTTGAAGGCGCTGAACACGGGACAACGGATCTCATGCTTAAGAAGTTGAGTTAATAATAATATCTGATGATTAATTTTCCAAAATTCAGTCACGGCCCAGTCTAGAGCAAGTGGTCGCGATAGTCGACTTCATGGAGAAACATCCCGCCCTCGCTCTAGGTCAGATGAGGGGACTTGAAAAACGAGACGAGTGCAAGAAGCTCTGGTTCAGACTAACAAGGATCGTCAACAATCTCGAGGGGCCCGACCGGCCGTTAAAATCATGGGTGAAGGTATTTATTTAATTTTAATTTATTTAAACTATAACAACATAATTGTCCGTCAGGCTGCAGTCTTCGGCAGTCTTTCGTTCGCCATTCGCTATCCAAAGCTATCCTGGATTTCAGGTCTTCGACTTTAGACATTTAATTGCACTTGTGTTATCCAAATCAATATAGTCATCAATACTGCGTGCAAAATGTACTCGACACCAAGCAAGGCTTTAATGAGGATTGGGAGATTTTACACACCATTTTTATATTTTTTGGAACATGATTATTTTAAGGCTCATTACTAATCTTACGTTGATTTTATTATTACAGTATTGGGCGGACAAGAAATCAACTATCCGGTCAAAAGTGCTAACGAGCGGAGGCGACCCGAACACTCTAAGTTCGAATATAGAAAAAAAAATCTGGGATTTGTTCTTGGCGGATGATACTTCTAGTTAGTTCCTTAATTTTCATTATTTATGGTCATCATTTTTTTCTCAATATCTAAATGTCTTAAATAAATCATCTAACTGTTTCTGCTGCTGTTATGATACATAAATAAAGTATTATATATCTACCATCCACGTTAAGTAAATAATTTATTATAAAAATTACGAATATATGTTTTAAATAGGTCGATGAATGCTAAATAAACGTCTCCTACGTTTTTTTGTTACTACGTTATTTAAATGAGGATTTGACAATAAATTTTATTGTTTATGGCCTCATTAATACTAGACGAAAATGTCTTATGCAAGATCTGTAATATTTTCTGCGTTATGTCCGTTTTATATTAATATAATACGTGTATATAGGTCGATAAGGATTTTGAGCTATAAAAATATCTTTATACCTCCGAAAATTGATAGAATTTTCAATATTTTCGATTATTTTTGGGATCGTTTTTCCTTTTTGTGACAATTTAATTGACCCTTACGAGTTTCACGGGCGGTGATGGCATGCATTAGATGAAATTACACGCTTAGCTTACATAGAAAATTAAAGTAACGGCAGGTGAAATTTGCAGAGGATAAAAGTTCCGTGAAGCAGGAATCTCACTACACTGACGAGTCGTTCTACAATGAGGACAGTGTAGACCAGAACCACGTGGAAAGGGAACCTGTGCTAGCGTTTGAGGAACCGATTGTGGACATTGAAGAACGGCAAATGCTCGTGATGGAGAAATTGGTAAGTTTCACAATCCTAGCAGATAGGTCGAATGAAAAGCGCCTTTACTGACTAAAATGTAAATTTTGAGATGAACATTCAGTCAATAAAGTATCGGGTAAGTGTTAGGTTCCATATTTAATTTCTTGTTTTTTTGTTGTTGTTATATTGGCACGATTTTCCATTTTGGTGCGGAGTTTGAGTTGCATCTGTTAATTAGATTAAATACAGCGCTGTTGTTGGTTATATCATATCTAGTGTGTATTGCGAATTTCATAATTGACAAAAACATAGAACAAAGAGTTTGTCTAAAATTTTGCATCGTCAATGGAATTTCGTGTTCGGAGTCACTGAAAATGTTACAGAAGGCTTACGGTGAATCAGATTTATCAAAAACACGTGCTTATGAGTGGTACAAAGCGTTCACAAGCGGTCGCGATGTGATGGAAGATTTGCCTCGCTCTGGTAGGCCATCAACTTCTGCAACTGAAGTTGCATTTGACATTGTAAAAGAGAGGAAATAGTGACTGAAAATCCTCATTCAAGTTTGAAAGAGATAGGTGTCGAACTTTCTGTGTCTTACGAGTCGATCCGTATCATTTTAAATAATCACTTGGGTATGAAACATGTTGCCGCTCGGCTAGTCCCAAAAGACTTGAATTTTCTCAAAAAACTCAATCGCATAAGAGGACAAGCCAGAACGAGTCAATTCCCAACCAACATTCATGAAACGCATTGTTACTGGTGACGAGACGTGGGTTTGCGAGTTTGACATGCAAACTAGTCAACAAGCTTCGGAGTGCTCCTTCCAACTGAACCGAAACCGAAAAATCCACGCCAAAGGTAATCAAATGTCAAAGTCATGTTGACTGTTTGCTTTGACTATCGCGGTGTTGTGTACTTGGAATTGATGCCGGAAGGTCAAACGTTAAATAAAGAATATTATTTGGGCGTTATGCGGCGTTTAAGAGAGTTGAATGGAACAATATAACGTACTGCTACGAAATTTTTTACTTTTAACTTTAAAAAAATAACTAAATATATAATACAGATTTTATTTCGTTTTTTCAATTTGAGTCAGATTTCAAATTTAGAGTGCTCAGTTCCCCACGTGACCACGACGGGAATGCAAAAGTTACAATTAACGCGATATATACCCTACCTTTATTCAATGTGTAGTATTCGCTTTAGTATAACAAATCATTATAGAAAAAAAAACCTGCTGTCTTTCGCACGGTGACTATAGCGAGTTCGCAGGACTAAGATGGAATGCCTCGTTACCTACTTATAGGTAACGAGGCATTCCATCTTAGTCCTGAGGAGTGACTAATGTTGATTTTTTGTTGAGGATCGATGTATGTATGCTATGCGCTACAGTTATTATTAACAACAGGTAGGTTGTCACATCTAAAATTATAAAAACATAAATAAAATTATTTGAATGAAACTTATACTGTTTTCAATGAAGCTAATACAATTTATTATAATTAATTAATAAGTGTGCGTGCGTCGATTGCAATGTAGACGTTTTTTTTTAAATATTGACGTAAATTTTTTTAGACTATGAATTTCCATTATGATTTTTTTCTTCTTTTATTTTCTCGACTCGTGACGTCAGTCATATTATTATAAAAAAAATAATCTATTAATTAATACGTCAAATAGTAAATGATTCTTTCTTTGTAACTAGTTGCAGTTTTCACTCAATTTATTTTCATATAAGGGGAGTAATCTTTGATTTTTTTCTTCTTTTATTTTTTCAACTCGTGACGTCAGTCATATTATTATAAAAAAAAAAATCTAATAATTAATACGTCAAATAGTAAATGATTCTTTCTTTGTAACTAGTTGCAGTTTTCACTCAATTTATTTTCATATAAGGGGAGTAATCTTTGATTTTTTTCTTCTTTGATTTTTTTCTTCTTTTATTTTTTCAACTCGTGACGTCAGTCATATTATTATAAAAAAAAATAATCTATTAATTAATACGTCAAATAGTAAATGATTCTTTCTTTGTAACTAGTTGCAGTTTTCACTCAATTTATTTTCATATAAGGGGAGTAATCTTTGATTTTTTTCTTCTTTTATTTTTTCAACTCGTGACGTCAGTCATATTATTATAAAAAATCTAATAATTAATACGTCAAATAGTAAATGATTCTTTCTTTGTAACTAGTTGCAGTTTTCACTCAATTTATTTTCATATAAGGGGAGTAATCTTTGCTGGGTGTAAGCGGGGAAAAAAGAAGTTTGAGATGTTCTCGCTTAGAATATCAATATATCATTATTTTTATTACATTGAGAGTTGCAAACGGGCACACAGTTCACCTGATATTAAGTGATTCCTGCGACCCATGACATCTACATTCATCCTTGACAAGGAAACATTATGCAGATGCGTTGTCACCCTTGAGGACTGAGATGGAGTGCCTCGTCACCAGTAATAAAGGTCTCCGGAACCCGACACTCACCAGACGAAACACAGCAGCGTTATGCTGCTATGTCACGCTGGTATTCTGGGAGGTCGTGCTCCTTCCCCAGCCGAACTGACCCATTCTTTCTGCAGCCAGAAACTGCAGCGTTGCTCTGCTACTTTATCTACGAGGTTACTAATATTAACTATACTTTAGTTCAGTAGTGTAATGAAAGAGTCATGCTGGTAGCCTTTCTTAACTGCAATTTGTGTTAATTCATGCTAGGTTATAGACGAATAGACTAATAAGACGACATTTAATTATTTTAAAACTAAAACAAGTGAAGACTGGCAACTTGCAGTAAAGACGGCAAGAGGACTATATTCTAACATCTAACGTCTTCTAAATATGAAAATAGTATTTACTTTTCACCAATAACCTGGTGTAATTAAGCATTTTATTCTTATTGCCCTTTATATATTTTGCAGGTCAAAGTAATGGGGGAGCAGGCCAGCGCAATGACGCAGTTGGCACATGCCTCGCACCTCAACGCACAAGCAATGGAGAGGTTAGCGGAGGCCTCACAAATACAGGTATGCTAATCACCTAACGGACCAAATCATCATACTCTAATTACCAGTGATCATAAGATCATTTACGAAGGTCATTTACAGGCCTTTCTAAAGATTTCTGAAGAGCAAGATGCTGAGCCACTTGCTTTTATTAACACCCACATTATCTGAACAGCGCAATAGCAACAGGGCGCGGTCAAGGTTTGAAATTGGGCGCCATTTGACAAGAGTTTTATCTTGTTTGGAGTGGTTAGCAAGAGTGATGATAATTCCATTGTTAATGTTTTGTTACCAAAAATAAAACTAGAAATAAGGCATAGAAATTTGTACCTAATTCTATTTTTATCTAGGTTACATAAATCTGCTCCTGAGCGAAACGTCCTTTTTCAGGCGCAAGCCATTGAAAGGTTGGCGACGTCATTCGAAGCCATTGGCGGCTCCACCCATGAAGTGAGGAATGCAATAGTCGACATCGATTCCACCATGAAAAGGTTTTATAACACTTCACCCACTTAGCACAGGTATTTGTAAGCCACAACGCGGGCTAGCAACACGTGACTTGGGTTGCCAACAAACAAATTTCTAAATATATTTATGCACCCGGTAATCGAAAAAAACGTTCGTAGAATACAAAAAACGGATCAATGTTGTGGTAATCAACTAAGCAGAGTTATTGAAGTTTTAGTCATTGTTGAATGCAATTTTTAGTTTTTAAGAACATGCAACAAAAGTTTAATGTAATCTAACCAACAAATGTAAAAACGTTGCAAAAAAATCTTTTACGATTTGTTTATAATATATGAAAGCATATACAAACGAAAACATTGCCATTCCAAGGACCACGCACTGAATACGGGTAGGCAAGTTTTTTGTGGTTTTAATATTTTGTTGGTGCTGTTTTTTATTTAATAGTATGAGATCACGTAAAGGGGATTTCATATAACTAGACAAAATAATGCATATTTACGACTATGTTTTTTATATACCGATTCTCTTAATAAAAATCGAAATCATATTTAAAATTCATTCCATAGTATAGAATGAAGTTTAAATATGTATTGAATCTATACCTTGGGCATTTTCGGCATAAATAATATTTTTTAACGTTATATATATTTTGGTTTTTGACCTATCGATTTAATTGTTTTTAATATTTGTTTCATCAGACGAATTATTCAATACCAGTTTTTTATTTTATATTTATTACCAATCAATCGTAGTTGTGTCCATATTTAAAAGTAAAATTAAATTTTTTTTGGTACAGTTTTATAAATTTGATATTTTCAATAGTTTCACAGTCGATATGCTAAAAGCGTGTGTACTTAAAAGCCTCCTTGCCTCTACATTGCATCAAACCCTCACTCATAATGTTTTTTTAAAGAAGCACCAACTTATCTATGAGCTGTGAGCATCGCATTAGTGTTACGCATTAATATTTTAGTTGACAAGTTCGGGGGTTTTATTTAAATTTCTAAGTCTGCCAGTCCCTAATAAAATTTTGATAGAAAATCCTGGAACAACGTATTTATTTGTTTATTTTTTTCTATAATCTTGTATATGTCATTAGATATCGCTATAATTTAGTGTAGTTTAGTGACAGTCCAAAAATGTTGTGACGTCATCGCGGCCATATTTGGCCTTTCGCGGGTAAGTTGGTGTCATTGTGTGGATTTAATGTACTTACGTTATAACTGTTAAAATGCGAATAATTAGTGTAAGGGATATACGACCTATTTTTTGGAGTTATACTTCTTCAGGCAAGAAGAGTTACATTTTATGGAAATTTCGCCCGCGGTGTGCAACGAAAGCCACGAGGTTATCCACTTCATTCCATTCTGTTATTCTGGTTAGCTTTTCACTTTGCCAAAGAAGTATAAATTCTAACACGTTTCATGAGTATACCCTTTTTTATTTTGATCTGTGATATATATGATGAAATGATTACATTGGATTTATGTCGCGGAGATATCTCGAATTTTGGCTAGGGATAGTGTCGCTAGAATTACTTTGTGTTTTGAAATATGTTTCGTCCATATTTAATCTCTTTATTTAATGAAATTTTATATTATACAAATATTTTTATATTTAAAATTATTTTTAAAATGACATTGAACAATTTGTGTTGGTCTGTATACAAATTCACAAAAATGTGTATGTTTTAAATTCGTCGATATACTAAAACCGTACATACGAGTATATAGTTACTAACAAATGTGATATTAAATACTGTCCACGATTGTCAAAACAAAAATGATAATTGGTCCAAAATTGATTGAATGTTCTTAATAATAATTCTTGAATTAGTGAACTTTAAAATGACTTGAAAATATTTTATGACCGATATTAAGAAAAGTTATGGTTGGTATATTTTGTTCATTTCGAGTAAAAAGAGCGCACATTATTTTTGTGCGTTCATTTTTTGTTGACGTTTGAGTTCAATGTGTGTTCTGTGTTTTTGTGTATTAATTAATGTTTGAATTGTAACTGATATCGACATAATCGTGTTGAATTAAAACACAGTTTAAGTAATCTTAATAATTAATGGTATTATATGTGTTTTCTTCCGCTGTTCTTCTGTTTGGTTGAATTTGAGATACGGACACGGTGAAAGGAGCACGTGCCCGGAGCAACTTGGGTCGGTAAAGCTTTTTTGTTCATATTCGGTTCCATTTAAAAGTATCCGTGGCGGGCGGATAGTAGGAAAGGAGCACGTGCTCGAGGTGACAAGAGTAGGTAAGGCGGCCTGTTTATATTCAGCCCAATTAAAAAAAATGGGAAAAGAGCACGTGCC
This sequence comes from Teinopalpus imperialis, assembly GCA_029286865.1. Classification (NCBI taxonomy): domain Eukaryota; kingdom Metazoa; phylum Arthropoda; class Insecta; order Lepidoptera; family Papilionidae; genus Teinopalpus; species Teinopalpus imperialis. The sequence goes on from JAGSMU010000039.1 coordinate 2,435,785, forward strand.
TGGGGCAACTTGGGTTGGTAAGGCGGCTTGTTCATATTCAAAAGGGACCCGCGAGGAGGAAATGGGCACGAGCAGGCTGTTTATATTCAGTCCCATTTAAAAGGAAAGGGGCGCAAATTTAAAAGCGCTTCCGATGGATGAATTTGACTTTTGATTCCCAGTAGTGTAATCCACTAAAATGTTTGGGTTATTGTATGGGGTTATGACACAAATAGTTAAGCGAATGAAACTTAAACTTAAATAAAATATTTAAAATAAAACTTAAATATTTAGTCCAATAAACATTTAAAAATGGCCGGGCCAACGATGATGGATGTGTTCGTCGATATTTTAAATGGTAGACATATTTTGATTATATAATCAAGTTAATATATAAATATTTAAGTAATAATTGTAAAGCGTATTAAATTGTGATTTTAGTATTATTTATTTAAGGTAACTATAAATAAGCCTTATGAGTATTACAAGTATTCTCTATTTTTTGTTTTATTTGGTCTTTTGTTTCCTATCTTTAGCATAAATCGGTTGGTGTAACCTCTGCAGTTGTAGTTGTAGTGCTTCTAATTGAGGCATGAGTGGGTCGGCTCGACGGGAAATGACGTCACGGAGTATCAGCGCAAAATAGCAGTATTACATGGTGAGTTTAGGGGTGACGGTAATGCGTGTGCGTCTTTTCGGCTTTTTGCATCTTGAGGTTGTACTTAGATGTCGGATGAGCCGGTCATCGCTTACTACGATTTGTGTGCTCGTTTGTCACCCTCAATGCTGAAAAATGAAAAAATGAAAAATGCTAAAAAAGCTGTTTATGTAGTAAGTGAAGGAAGCCATAGATTATATTGTTGATTAAAGAGACGGAGAAATGACTTTAAATCTGAATGTTGATTCTTGTAGCTTACATGTATGGGTCGGTGAAATCACCATTAGATGAAATATCTTTTCTTAATTAAACCTACAAATTGATTTGTAAGTGTAAAACTAAATTACTACTAAAAGCAAACAGTTTTCAAAGGTTATTAATAAACAAGTAATAAATGTATTTACAAGTTTTATTTCGTTATTTAACATCGTTACTAATTATTCAGTAAATATCTTCTATTCATTACCTTAAGCTTAAGTTACTCAGTACTTATCAATTGGTAACAAGGTTGCTATCATCTATTATATTAGGCTGTTTGTTAGTTTGGGGACTTTTATAACAGCGCCATCTACTAGAACATTGCAATACTAAAATAAACCAGTTCTAGAAAACAAAATCATTTGTTGGATTTAATGAATATTTAAACTAAAAATAAATTTATAGCATATTTATATATATATACACACACACATATATATATATATATATTTTCATTGCATTCGAGTCGAACTCGGTTTTTCTCGCGTAGCATGAAATTAAAAGTGACTATTTACTCAGACCCACTACGGCTTCTTCTAACACCACATATTATTTAAAATATTTACTATTACATTGTGGCTCAAAAACAGTATGTTCAGAAATAATGGATGCGCTTTATTTTAGTTATAAATTGAAGTTAGGAAATTATTATAATATTTATATTATTATATATTATTTTTTTACCTTTCATCGTATTCTTTAATAAAGCTATTAATTTAAGGTTTTGATTGTACTTATAAAATCTTTGATATTTCTACATTGATAATATATAGTAACTTAATATACTATTAGACACGTAGCAGTCTTTGAGAACATTCGATAATATACTAAATCTAATAATAAATCTAAGATATTATCTCAGGAAATTTAGTACACGCGTTAAAGTCGTTGCTTGATTTGTGCTCGCTCTTTGGTAGTAGTACGGTTTCAGTCCCTCTTCCGAATGGCGTCTGGGAGTTGGTGGAACAAAAGTAGTTGCCTCTTGCTCTAGAAATAAGATAAATATATTAATAATACAATTATCTACAACTATCCTTATAAATACACCATAGGAAAATAGAGTTTAAAAAAAAAATAAAAAACCGGCTGCTTCCATAAATTTTCAAATCAACCTAGAAAGCAGTATCGTTTTTTATAAAATCGTCTAAATGCCCATTTATTATTCGCGCAAATTCGACGACGAGTTAGTTCCTAAAGTAGTTTCATTTACGACTATGTACTCGTGTATATGTACCAGTATAAGTTCAATAGTCTCTCTTCATAGCTTGCTTCATAGTTTCTAGTTGAACTCGACCACGGAAGGACCGTTTCCTCCACAGAATATCAGCGTAAACAAGCAGCATAATGCTGCAGTATTTTGTATAATGAGCCTTGGGAACCGGAGACACAGTAATCGGTGATGAGGTATTCAAACTCAGCCCTTATAGATATCGCACGTGCATCTTGAATCATTGAAGGATGTTGATGTTTATGGGCCGCAGTGATCTGTTATCAGGTGAATTATGTGCTCGTTGGTAACTTTACAGAGAGTTAAATGAAATTAATCATAAAAAAAACACGTGAAAGGCATGATTGGTTTGAATAATACATACCTCGTGTTAATCAGATCTCCCATATACAAGGTGAAGTTGCTTTGTGTGTAGTCTGCTAACCAAGACTGATAGTTGGCCGCGTACACCGCTGGAATATTGGTGCCAGACAACATGGCTTCACAAAAATATTGCCAAGAACGATCGTGGCTGCACAGGTCTGGAATTAAAGATTAGGGCTGATGATTGTCACTTTAAGTTATTTAAGATACGGCAAATACGAGTATAGGTATATCGTGCTCGTAACATACTGGTCATTTTCGTTAGATTTTTTTACATAGATATATAAAATCAAATCAAATAAAAAGAAGCTTTATTTGAGTAGGTTTGAACAATATACTTTTCAATGGTCTAGATAGCTAACAGGACCACCGTTTCGGAATGCAGCTGCTATAAGAAACGGTGAGAAACTCAACTAGGTGCTTTTTTTTTAAATAAACATTTACGAAATGTCCAGGTGTTGTCTAATATTGAACCCAGAGTTCAAAGCTTAAAGCCCAGCATATTTGTCAGACAAATATTCTGACAAAGAGGAGTAAGATTTATTGATTAATAGATTTTAAACCGAAATTTTAAATCGATTTACCATAAAATTTTATTATAGTTTAATTATTTATATATATATATATATAAATATATATATATATATATATATATATATATATATATATATATATATATATATATATATATATATATATATATATATATATATGGCTGTTATATTACTTCCGTTTATGGACTGAGAATATAATAAATATAAAATATAATATATTTTTTCGTTCATAAGACATTTACTCAGTGAACATACATATATATTAGAATATTTATTCAAATTCATGTCAAAAGTGTCGACAGTTCGTAGTTAAAATCAACAAAGAATATATTGTTTTACCTTCACGACTAAACGTTTCTTGGGGATTATTGGGGCAGCCGGGCTGTTTGATTTTCTTCCCGTAGTAATTAGGCCATATGTCCACGGTCCCCGTCGATTTGCTGGTGCCGTAATTGCCAGGGTCAGTGTGGATGATGTCGACGAACTTTGCACTGGTTCGGTCCAATTGTGTAAAGAAAGCGAAGGTGCCTTCGAATAACGCTCCCGCTGGGTCCAGACCGGTTATTCTAAAAGTAATCGAAAAATTGTTATTGTCCTCTTAGTTTTGTAAAGCAATGCAAACAATTTTGATGTTGGGGTTTATGTGCTTACTATCAGGTTAAACTGTGTCCTTTTTCACACTTAATTTAAAAAAAGGGAAATTCAGGCATGTACTCCTTGGCAAGGTCCTTCTTGTTTAAAAGTATATTAAGGATGGATAACGCAGTCATATGTACCCTTTTAGTGCAGTTTACGCAATTAAAAAAACAGACGACTCGCGGATATTAACACTGCGTTTATTTTAGTAATTTCCACAGTCTTGTCTTATGGAATTTTAAATAATATAATAATATCTGGGATTTGGCATTAAACAGATTTAAAATGTTTGGTTAAAAACCAATTAATCAAATAATCTTAATGTTACTACTCTTTGTCAGAATATTAGTCTGACAAATATTATTTATATTACATACATTACAAGATAGGATTTAAGCTTTGAGCTCTGGGTTATATACTGGACAACTCTTACTTATTTTTTTTTTTAAAATATGAGCAACGCAAAAAAGGCAACTGCCAACTGCAAAGTGGCCTTTCGAAGCGGTGATCCTATTACCTATCTTGACGATTCAAAAGTGTTTTGTATAAATCTACTTCAAGAAAGCTCTTTTGATTTGATTTGATATGAAATGTTCATACAGTGACGCACGAAAACTCCTAATCGTTTTCGTGCGTCAGGTCGAGCGGTCACGACTTCATAGAATTCCAGCGTGATAAAGCAGCGCAGGTGTGTTTCGTGCAGGCAACGAGGAATTCCATCTCAGTTCTCAGGGATTCAACGCTTGTTGATTGGATCATCATTGTTGGTATGGCCACTGTCATCACTTAACTATTATTGAACCGTGTATTCGTTTGCTGTTCTCTTATATTTAAATAAAAGTCGTGTTATTATTAAGTTACCTGCTAAGCACTTTTCCCCTCTCTCTTAGCCATCGTCCGGTGTAGCCCATGAGATGAGCGCCTAATGAGTGTCCAATTAAATGGATGGTATTCAAATCAATTCCGTCATCGGAAAGTTTTAGTAAAGCTTTCCCAAGCGCCTTTCCTATCTATTAAAAAAGAAAATAATTGCAATATATATCAATATCAATATAATAATCAAATCTGAGATGAGATATAGTGTTTAAATTCTTGATTATGTTATTATTGTGTCATAATTCAATACTAAACATTTCGATTTAATGACTTTATTTATTCTCCCTTTCTAATCCACGGACGCCATTTTTATAATAATACACTGTCACTGTGACAGATCTAACGATACCCCTAAAATTAAACAGTTTGGGTTACGGAGCATGCTAGAGTAAATATATCCAGTATAGTATATCCATTTAAGAGAGACACTTATATTATTGTGTAAGGTGGTATAGGTAAAAGAAAAACAATATTAAACGGCCTTGTATATTTATGATCTAGTTTCGGAACGAGAACGTGGTAAATTCGTTTTTTTAATTTACGTTCATTAATAGATTTTGTACTTATAATATAGGTATGGCGTACTAACCAACAACTGTCCAATTACTCGATCTGTTTTGAAGTAAATTTCGCTATTTATAGAGTTATTCCTCGGATCCTTACACTCACCATACGAAACACAGCAGCATTCATTCATCTACGCATAGAATGAAAACATAACTATATGTAATGAAACATATGGTACTTATGCCGTAGCCTATTTCTACGGAAATCTTCGCTGGCAAACCCGAGAAAGGAGGAATGTAAAGAAAGCAACAAAAAAAGAGTGTAGGTTAAAATTGAGAATAAAATAAAATATTGTATTTATATACGTAGATATTTATATATATTTAATAGAATTTGTTCCCTGAGGACACGCCTCCGCACCAGTAATAAGGTTTTCGGTTTCTTACACACCAGATGAAGCGCAGCGATACTAATTTCCGCTGTAATTTTATAATACAGTGCTATTACTCTGGTCTACTAAGTAAGATTATAATTATGTATCTTCTGATATTATCAAAGTTTTATTTACTCCTTATCGGCCTTCTTAATAAAATATAATGCAAAACGATAAGATTGTTGATAAGATTAGATGCCGTCGAATAAACGCACCAGATCAAAGTATATACTACATTCAGTCAGAGTTTGAACTCTGGAATCACGAATGTGAAGCTTGTCGAGACTTTTCCTAATCTGATTTAAAGCTGATAAACTCAATTATATAAACACGTCTAATGCTTCAGGGTAAGGTCTGCAAAACTTCGTAGGTTCAAGCCCGCCTTTCGACTTGTGTCGTAATTCAATACTAAACATTTCGATTTAATGACTTTATTTATTCTCCCTTTCTAATCCACGGACGCCATTTTTATAATAATACACTGTCACTGTGACAGATCTAACGATACCCCTAAAATTAAACAGTTTGGGTTACGGAGCATGCTAGAGTAAATATATCCAGTATAGTATATCCATTTAAGAGAGACACTTATATTATTGTGTAAGGTGGTATAGGTAAAAGAAAAACAATATTAAACGGCCTTGTATATTTATGATCTAGTTTCGGAACGAGAACGTGGTAAATTTGTTTTTAATTTACGTTCATTAATAGATTTTGTACTTATAATATAGGTATGGCGTACTAACCAACAACTGTCCAATTACTCGATCTGTTTTGAAGTAAATTTCGCTATTTATAGAGTTATTCCTCGGATCCTTACACTCACCATACGAAACACAGCAGCATTCATTCATCTACGCATAGAATGAAAACATAACTATATGTAATGAAACATATGGTACTTATGCCGTAGCCTATTTCTACGGAAATCTTCGCTGGCAAACCCGAGAAAGGAGGAATGTAAAGAAAGCAACAAAAAAAGAGTGTAGGTTAAAATTGAGAATAAAATAAAATATTGTATTTATATACGTAGATATTTATATATATTTAATAGAATTTGTTCCCTGAGGACACGCCTCCGCACCAGTAATAAGGTTTTCGGTTTCTTACACACCAGATGAAGCGCAGCGACACTAATTTCCGCTGTAATTTTATAATACAGTGCTATTACTCTGGTCTACTAAGTAAGATTATAATTATGTATCTTCTGATATTATCAAAGTTTTATTTACTCCTTATCGGTCTTCTTAATAAAATATAATGCAAAACGATAAGATTGTTGATAAGATTAGATGCCGTCGAATAAACGCACCAGATCAAAGTATGTACTACATTCAGTCAGAGTTTGAACTCTGGAATCACGAATGTGAAGCTTGTCGAGACTTTTCCTAATCTGATTTAAAGCTGATAAAACTCAATTATATAAACACGTCTAATGCTTCAGGGTAAGGTCTGCAAAACTTCGTAGGTTCAAGCCCGCCTTTCGACTTGTGTCGTAAACCATCTTCTAGCATTTAAGTTTAGTTAGAATGTTAGTAATTATATGACCGGTATTATTATTTTAATAAAAAATGTCATAAACAAACTTTTTGTTTGTTTGTCTATACGTTTGTGCACAAATCTCCTTATTGGTTTAACCAATTTGTGTGGTTTTCAGTGATTTATTGAGATAATGGTTAGCTAAACTTCTGCTAAATCGGTTGACAAATACAAAAGATATATCAATTTTAATGTGACGCGTACACAATTCTGAAAACAATAAAGATAAATAAAACGGTTGCGTGTATGAAATAGCGGGCACAGTCTTTTAAGTAAATAAAACACTAAACTCAGACAAGAATATTATATGTTTAGCACGGACATAAAGATAGGAAATTTAGTACATAGAAAATAACCCACAATTTAAAAGATAAGTACACTGGCACGCAATAAAATCCAGCAATAGTCTATAAATAAAAAATATAATAAATAGACCTAACCCAAGAGTCAAAACTTACTCTAATAAAAGAATAACACTTACCCTTTTAGCATTTGGTGCAGCTGATGTCGCATAACCGATCTGTAAGCCTAGTAAACCCTTCTTGGCTTCTTCCTCCCAGTCCAGGAGTATTAGGTTTCTTTTCCCCTTAGCTAAGTAAGCGGTCAGAACGGCCGTGGTTGCTGGACCAGCAACTCGCCCTTGGTAGCCGAATGTGTATATAACGGTGGGACGAGATCGATCAAGGCATGAAGATTGGGCTATTAGTAGAGGACTCTCTAATGGAGTAAGGAGATACTCTGTTAGAGACCTGCAAATAGCGAGCTTTAGGTAAATAGTTAACAATTTCCTATAAATGTGGAGAAAGTCCATTTGTTTCTTCGTCATCTCGGCTCCTAACTAGGTCACAATAGGCCGATAGGCTATCATAAAGCAAATGCTGGGTTTATATCACAATATATGTGTATATATATATATATATATATATATATATATTGCTTATTTATCTATTTTCTATTTTTATGGTGAGTACACTGTTTCTTTTTCCGATAATAAAACACCAGACCTGCAATTTAAGCAAGTCCTCACAAGTTATTTAATGTCGTTGAAGTATGAGGATACTGAAAGTTTATTAAAAATAAATAAGTAAATTTTACCCGGGAAATGAATGAAATGTTTTTACAAACTAACAAATATATATCTATAACTATCTTTATTTATATACCACAAACACATTTGTATTATAAATGTAAGATAACCAAATATTATTGAAACATTTATATAAATCGCCCTTAACCTTCTCTTGTACCACTCAGTTATGATATAACAAGTATCGTTAATTCACTAGACTAGTTATAATTTGTGTGTACGATTTTAACCTAAGATAATTTACTACTACCTCCCTTATTGGGATATTCTTCTTTTTTCTTTAATTATATTATATTTATAGTTTTATTGTAGCAGTAATTCTATGTTTTATTATAAATAATACTTCATCCTGAGGAGGGTCTTAGCAGCTGTAACACAGGTCTAGGACCTAGCACGGTTGATAAAGAGAAAAAATAAATGGTTGAAATTGTAATTGTAAATCAAATAAATAAATAAAATAAAAAAATATACTTTTATTATCTTAGTTTTTAATTAAATTATTTTTATTTATTATTTTTATTATCTCAGTTTTTAAAAGTTTAAATAAATAAATAATGGAAATCGAAATTGGTATTACGTTATTTAACGATAGTATTAGATCGGTCGCTGTCTTCCTTTGGCCATGTTAACCTATTTCTGTTTCTATTTAGTTCAGTTCATCACTCACAAATTGACGTAAGGTACAAAAATTGTGATGTCCGTCTGGTTCATTTCGTCCACGGCTATACCTTCTGATGATTCCCAGACGACACAAGATATTAATTTTCCACGCACTCATTTCCGCTGACAAAAGATCACACAGCTCACCTGATGGTAAGTGTTGTCTGCGGACTATGACATTTACATCCATCCTCATCATCTCGATGGTTGGCAATCGACCACTGCGCGTTTCACGCGAGATTTCCTGCCACGCACAACTGCTCTGTGGAATCAGTTGACGCCAGTTGTGTTTCCGAACCGATACGACTTAAGGACCTTCAAGAAAAGAGCCTACACCTTTCCTAAGGGTCGGCAACGCATTTGTGACTTCTCTGGTGTTACGGATATTCATGGGCGGTGGTAATCACTTACTGTCAGGTGTGCTACTTGCTCGTTTGCCAACTATTCTGTAATAAAAAAGATCAAAATGCACATGAGTCCGCACTCCTTGGGACTGAGAACGAATACCTAGTTGCCAAAACGGAGCTGATGCTGAACTTGATATTGTGCCTGATGCTGTAATGAGTGTATAGACCCAATCACAGGAAACGAAACATGAAGTCCAGAGGAGTAACAATGGATGTGAATCTTGAATATAATGACTTCATGGGCCGCCGTCCGTCATGAGTAATAGTGGTAGAGCTACACGGCAGTTTGTTTCTAACTGCGGTCAGGTCGACCGGGGAAGGACCACGCTCTCACAGGATACTGGCGTGAAATAGCAGCATAACGGTGCTGTGTTTTGTCTGGTGATATTACGTATTTTCAACAAAATTATATTAAAATCAAAGTTGACCGGTGTGGTCAACTTTAGAATCCCCTTTTTTGGAAGCGCATTTAATTGGCAATGAAGTGTTTAATTTAATTTAAATAAAGTGTTTTGTTTAATTTCATCAGTATATACCATATATACTAATGCATCTTTATATTTCTATTTACCAAATCACTTGGCCGATTCGTATAAGGTGTGTTCACACCGCGTCACCAACAAAGGAATACGTGAGTTTTTTTTTAAAGACCATTACTCACTTCTAATCACTCCATGCTTTGTGTCTTTCGCAAGTGTTGCTTTGGGAGAGTATGTATACAGTATCTAACAATAGGAGCATTTTATTTCTACCAGAGTAACGCTGCTGTGTTTCGAATGGCAAGTGTAAATATCTGGGAATCCAACGACAGGCTTTTAAGAATAATATAGACAGGTCCAATCAGCTTGGTCATAAAATGCACAAATATTATGTATAGTCTTTACTGAGAGACTCATATTTGCGCCATTTTAGTTTCGGCTGCCTTAGGACTTCTCCCACCCTCCATAAAATCAGCGACCACGATGATTATAGGCTTTAGTTCATTCAAGAATAATATAGAATGAGGACGCCATGGTTAGACGGTGTCGTCCGTAAAGGCACAAATACAATATAGCCTTTATTGAGAGACTCATATTTGCGGTATGTTAGTTTCGGCTGGTACAGATGCCATCCCAGCCCCGATAAAATCAGCGACCACGATGATTATAGGCTTTAGTTCTTTCAAGAATAATATAGAATGAGGACGCCATGGTTTGGCGGTATCGTCCGTAAATATATAATTATGTAGTCTTTACTTAAAGACTCATATCTGCGCCATTTTAGTTTCTGCTTACTGAGATGCCCGGATGTCCCGGCCTTCATAGAAGTACTCCTGGGATGTTATGTAGCCACTGTGTTTACATATGTGTAAGCACGTAAACACGTTTTGAAAGAGCTAAAGACAGACAAATTACCAATGAGTAAATCATGAATAATTTATTTATATTTATTATAATAACTACCAGATCTTGTCTCGCTACGTCTGGAATTTATGGTATTATATATTATATCTTTAGTATCCTAATAATATCTTTGTAGCTTTGTACTAACAGTGGGTCAATTAAAAATAGCTAATAGGGTAAAATTGTTTGTGAATAACAAATTCAATACAATATAAATAAGTGCAAATAGGTAACCTAACCGCTTAAATAATCTGATGTGAAAAAAACATTTAAACCCGAATCAATGAAATGTATATAATTTTAGCGTCAATAGCTTAATAGGTACTAGGGGCTCCGAAACTAAAAGATGTTAATCAGAATGTTAATTGCTAACAGAGTGCTTATTCAGGGATTACAACTTCTTACCTGTAACAGTCGATTGAACTCGCTCTTCACTACTAGCAGTGGCTATTACGCGAAGAGCATAATAAGTTATTAGGAAACTGGATTTGGTAAACTCTACGTAAACAAAGAACAGGTTGGCAAGCGGTCAGTGAATCGATAATATAAAGAAAGCGGGCAATGATTATGTGTGCGAGGTATTTTTACGTAATTATGCTACCCTGGTAGCCGACTTAGCGGGACCTTAGGAAGGTTACTTCACGTCGGCTATAGTTTAGAAATTTTAATATTATCTCTTATATGATCATGTCGCCCTGGTCAATTTCTGGCGACAGTTACAATATAAAATATAAGTGTAAATTAAATGCTGTTCGTTGGTTAAGGCATTTTGTGTTATTTTTCCATTTGGCATTCGAGAACCGGTGGACTGAATTTTTTATATATTTCTAATAGTCAATTGGGACTTTATGAAAAGAAAGGTGATGAAATGAAAAGAATAACTAGAAACGTTTCCCGAAAAATTGGTAAATTCGTGAAAAACTGTTCTTTTTTCTATGGGATTCAAAAATCATATAATATGAACCGAAGATCGAATTGAATCATTCAAATATGAACTCAAGAGTATACATAACTCACGATAAACGATGAATAATTTCACAAATTCACAAAATGATCACAAACAAATATATTGCAATTCTGATTGGACAGCTGGTATAAAATAACGACGAGAACCACGTGAAAGCCGTAATTAAGCCGAAATATTGAGAGTAACAAACGACTTCACCTGATGATAATTGATTCCTGCGGCCCATGACACCTTCATTCATCCTTGAGGACTGAGATGGAACGCCTCGTCATCAGTAATGAAGGTCTCTAGATCCCTACACTCACCAGACGAAACACATCAACGCATTATGCTGCAATTTTACGCTGGTATTCCGAGGGCGTGGTTCTACCCCGGTCGAGCTGAACCATTCATTCTGCAGCTAGAAACAAGCTGCAGCATAGCTCTACCACAGATAAAACAGAAATTAATTGGACCTTGTCGTATAGTGTGTGACCGTCATGTGAAGTAGTAAGTTTATGAAATGATCCATATAGTCGTGTCTGCAATCGAGATAATCCCGGCCATCCTTTCATATCATCGAAGGCGATTGGGATTCTTTGACGGGCCGTTCCGGTCTCAAATGGCAGGAGGCGCTGCTTATTTATTTTATTGACTCACCGCGCACTTACAAACGAATATTGGACACAGACTGCAGCCAGATGCAAGCTGCATCGTGACTTTATCGCTGTTTTACTTGCTAAAACGGTGAGCAAACAAAGTTAACACAATTGACACAGCCACCTTTGTTATCACTTGTTTGTTAAAGCCGCAGTCATAATTCGCTCATGCAAATTTTCACGCCACATTACTTTTAAGGGACAATGCCTGTTAGGTTTAAAGTACAAAGACCTGCAATATTTCTTATGCAGCGGCATAATCACTAGAATGATGCATTGAGCAGTCATTTACCAGGTCACCTGATGGTAAGTGATCATCGCCACCCATGAATATCCGCAATATTAGAGGGAGGAAGCGTAAGTGCGTTGACCGCTTTTAAGAAAGGAGACGGAGTAGAGAAAACAGTCTATCTTTCTTTTATTCTTATCGGTTCATAAATACCGTTGGCGACAACTGATATGTCCCAAGAAGTAGTCGTACGTGGTAAAAATACAAATCGCAAAATTATTGTAGATTGCCAACCATCAAGATGCATAACCGTTTTACGGGGGCAACGACGGGGATGATGGACCCACACCGACTAACACAGAATCATGGCGGATAGGGTTACAGAATGCAATACCGACAATTTCTCTCTCTCAGTGACTACATCTCGGCTGTGGAACAAGGAGAAAGAGCTCCTGCACCATCACTTCCGCCCCACACAATCCAAGGTAGGCTCAGTCCCACGCAGTCCTGCATCAAGATGAACATCACTTATGGTTAAGATGGTTCTATATAGATATGGACATGAGACAAGCGACCTGAATTACACGAAGAAGAATTCCCAGCTTATGTCAATAATTGTACAACATACGCATTGTTAAGTTCCCGGATGTCAGTTCTGGATTAATTTTCTTTTGCGACCAACACTCTTCAAGCATTCTTCCAATGTTATCGTATAGGCATTGTATTAAAAAAAGCGAGGAGTAAGTGACAAGACAACAAGCAGAAGATATTGCTGTGGTCCCGACGTTGTACCCGTTATGATGCCATGCCAGGTCGATTTTCACCGATATCTTCTGGATATTACTAGATGACATCAACAGTTCAGGCTATGTTAATAGTGCTTATTATAGACTTATTAGCTATCTTGATGATTCAAAACTGTTTTGTAAAAATATACTTGAATAAAGTTTCTTTTATTTTTATATAGAAAAAAGGGAGCAAGCGGCGGGAACACCGAGGTGCTTATCGACGCCCATGTACAACCGCATCACCAGAGGAACTGCAGATGCGTTGCCGGCCTTTAAGCAAGGAATAGGCTCGCTTCTTGAAGGACCCTAATTCGTCCTGATTTGGATAAACCGCCGAGGACATACTGTTCCACAAGGCAGCTGTGTGAGGTAGAAAATTCCGCGAGAAGCGCACAGTAAAGGATTTTTGACGTGAGCATTTGCACAAACAAAGTGGTACTCGCTCCTCATCTATTTCCCTGGTCTGACTTAATATATAAGCAATAAGATCGGAGAAATGTTACATTATTAAAGACACGTGACAAATAACATTCGAGGACAAATGCTTTTTAAATTATATTATAAAATATTATAACAAATTCATATATATAAGTATTTTTTTACCTTCAAGACATTAAGTGAGACAGCTAGTGCTTCACCGTTGTTCTCGAGTACTTTACATTAATTTAAACTTTACTCGTAATAAAATAAAGCATTATAATTATTACTATATACTTTTCTAAAATTTAACGGACGTTTACGTTTTTGGATTCAAATTGTAGTGGCTTTACGTGATTCTTTCTTTTCTTTCATGTGATTCTTAAGAAAAAATTACGCGTTAATGTTTGTTGTTATATGTGGATATATATCTGGTTGCATACATAGGACTGGCAGTCGCAGTGTCGATCGACCCCCCACTAGATGCAGTGACGACCAAAGTAAATCGATAGTTCAAGTAAAGTACGTTCGTTCTTCACCTCATGGTAAGTGATTACTGCGGCCTTTGAACTGAATGTGGGTGATACATCCTCGATAAGCATTCGTCATTCTGCATTGTCAGCCCTAAAGACTACGATGGAATGCCTCATCACCACTAATAAGGGTCTCCGGATCACTACACACACTCAACGAAACACAGCAGCATCATGTTGCTATCGTACGTTACTGGTTAAGTGAGGGCGTGGTCCTTCCACGGTCGAGCCGACCCATTCATGATGCAGCTAGAGAAATACTGCAGCGTGGCTCTACTACTATTAAAATAATTTATGTCTTTCAACAAATAACTAAAATTAGTTAATAAAGAGATGATTTTTTCGTTATTTCGCTTTTTTAAAAAATCTTTAAATTTAGTCTTATATCATCGTGGATCGAATGTCTTTCGAATAATCATGGCTTTCGAATTATAGAATTCGATTAAATACAAGTTTTATGCAACTTTTTATGTTAACGTGTTTTCTCCAATGCATAATAAATAAACATAGTATTTAGTTGTCGACTTAAGCCGTTTTTATGGAGTTTATTAAAATCCTAACACAACAAATAAATTTAATATAGTATTAGCGCCAAATGATGTCTTATTCCAGTTCCATGGATTAGTGGTTATAGTACATTGTAGCTTGACGATCGCGTGTTGTAATGGTTAGGTTAGGTTAACTAACTGATGCGTTACAGGGTTCGATTCCGAGCCGAGGAACAATATTTGTACATCACAAATTGTTGGTTTTTTGGTATGTGTATATGTCGTGTTATTGTCACTATATATGAATTTTACACCGATTTTATTATACGTTCATTACATCGAGATAGAGAAGCGGACCACGAGTGAGGGCCTCTGTATTCTGTAATATAATATATATGTAAATATTCTGCTTAATTGATGTCATCTGTCATGATATTAGACTACCAGATGTACTCAATTAGTATTCGATTACCAGAAGATATCGTCGTGGTCGAAATCAGCCACGAAGACTCAGTACTGTGTAGCTAACTAATGGAGAATGAGTTTGATTCACAAACATATAAATAATTTGTATTTATATGTTTGTATTTATATTTATAGATATATTATATAGTTGTCTCATGTTACTGAAAGAGAAGAAGAAGGGGTCAAATAGGTTTAATGTAATGTATATTTAAGACTATTTAACCTTTTGCCTGGAGAGGTCACATCCAATAGTGGACTGAATAATGACAAAAATAAATAAATAATGACGTCAATACACAGAAGGGTTTTTCTACGCAGAAACATTACTTAATATTTACTACGTAAGCTTAAGACTAAGTTTTCCAACTAAAAGATTATTGTAGGGGCTTCTTACTCTATTTTGGAACCCATGTCTGTTTTGAAATACGTGCGAAGAATTTTCACAAAAAAAAATATCATAAGTTCATCTTGCTGATCTTTCTCTGGAAAGCATTCGACTGCACACTCCAGACATTTAAGGGTTAGGTGGACAAGGAGAGCAATCTATGGATGACACGTGTGATATCGAGGAGTCCTGACCATCTCTCATTCTGATGTAGTCTGACAGATATGTTAACATTTCTGATGTCCCTAATAAGCACTCCAATCAAGATAAACTTTGTGCTAATTGATACGTCACGTCAACAGTCGCATGGCGGGCTTGAATCTAGGATACGTAACATAAACCGTATCCTAAGACTCAGCTTTCAATGCAGCATCAGAAAAGAGGTAAGCGTTTCTTAGTCAAAGAGACGAATATTGAACATTGTTTTATGATATTCACGATATTACATGATTCTGGGATTTTTTCATTTCTCATCAAAAGATGTGGGATTCCAACATTTCAACAAAAATTTCCAGATATTTTATACCACCACCTGTCCCCCACTCCATGATGACCTCTTTTCCTATCGACTCTCACCATGGCGATATTTTATAGCTGTTAGTAGAGCTACGCTGCAGTTTGTTTCTGGCTGCAGAGTGGATAGGCCAGTTCGAACGGGAAACGCCTTCACAGAATACCTCCTTGAAGTAGCAACATAATGATGATGTGTTTCGTATGGTGAGTGTACGGATCCGGAGTACTAATGACGAGGCGTTCCATCTCAGTCCACACACACAAAGGCTCAGCTAGTATGGGACCCGTCTTCCCCTCCCTTGTCCCGATCTAATGTTTATGCATAAGAACGGAGAAAAGGAAAAAAGGTAATGAGCAGGGGCACACATACACCCAGATCTGAAAATCAACAATTTGTGATCCACAAGCATGGTTGCTCCGCGGGGAATCGAACAAAGCACTCGCGATGTAGCAGTCAGGTATTCTATCCACTACACCACATGGCCGTCTTAACTATGATACAATAATCTCAACGTACCCTTTGTAGCACCTTAACCAAGCTGATTGTGTGTGTTGGAGAAAACCTGAAACATAGCAAATGAATTATGTCAGTAATTGAAACCGTCGCCCACATTGTGGTTACAGTATTTAACTGCGTAACGGGTTCTGGGTATTTATTTCCGAGGATCAATATTTTGGTTCTGGATGTGTTTTGTCATTTTTGCATCTGTGCATTCGAATATATTCCGTATGTTCATTATTTATATTATAGTGACGGTATGGATCCTAATAATTCCTAACCTCTAACTTAATAGTAGTGTTAGTACCAGGAGGGAGTGAAGACCTGGAAACGTCCACGGTCTACGAATTCTTTTATGTTGAATTCTCCCTTTTAATTAGAACAATATTCAAAAATCACTCGGTCTTCCGCCTTACTTACCTTACCATTAAAATTTCGGATAAATTTTTGTTTGGGTAACTCGTGAAGAGTTTTGGAATTCTTAGCTTTCGTAACTTTATAGTAGTAATGAGATGAGACACAGAATTTATAATTATTACGTATTATATAAAAATAATATATCAAAACCCAAATACATAACTATTTACTCGAAAGTCACTAAGAAATGCGCACACAAACGAATTTCTTATTTCGAATGATCAAAATATTACTATTATGATTTTCATTCTTTTAATATTTTGCCGGCGTTCTTCTCCATTTTTATTTTTTGATATTTATTAAAAAATAAAATATTTTTTTTATTAAAAAATGATCACAACCATTACAAATATATCCACTAAAAGAGCATTTTAATATGAATTATGATTATAATTATGTTTTTACATAAATAAATTATATTTATCACACAAATAAAAATGTAAAACTCACTTACCTAATAACATTAAAACAGTCCATAATATTTTTATCCGTATTCCGCACATTTTACAATCACTTTGGTATCTATGGCACAAGGTTTTTAATTTCGGGCGTCGCACATTCGTGCGTTTCGCGCACTGGCATTTGACTGATGCGGACAAACAAACGAAACGCAACGGTTTTAAAATGAAATGCTATCAGAATACATATCCCTTTTATTGGGTGCAATTGTATGTAAATCCTTCGAGCGCTTCCTCAATCGTATTTTGTGTCATCACTTAGCCTACATATATAATCTATAGATAAGTTGTTGATAACATATGCTAGATACTTGTACGTGACGTTTGGGGTTTAGAATTTTTTCAAGGTTTTTAGCGTATTTTAAATCAGTAAGTATGCATTAATACATAAAGCCGATTATTTTACAAAGTCAATTGACACCACTGTCCACTATGTTTAAAGAGTAGGGCTTAGTGTATAAGTTTGATATTTAGTCTACCGCCTGGCCTATATCATATCAAAATCTAAACGTGGCTGTGGCGATGTAATCGGTATACCTGAAAATAACTTAGTAATCACACACTTACACATAACACTCACTCAAGCACGTCACATCACATAACACACACTCAAGCACGTCACATCACATAACACACACTCAAGCACGTCACATCACATAACACACACTCAAGCACGTCACATCACATAACACACACTCAAGCACGTCACATCACATAACACACTCAAGCACGTCACATCACATAACACACTCAAGCACGTCACATCACATAACACACACTCAAGCACGTCACATCACATAACACACTCAAGCATGTCACATCACATAACACACTCAAGCACGTCACATCACATAACACACACTCAAGCACGTCACATCACATAACACACACTCAAGCACGTCACATCACATAACACACACTCAAGCACGTCACATCACATAACACACACTCAAGCACGTCACATCACATAACTTAATCATCATTCACAGAATACCAGCATAACGCGGCCGTGTATCCACTGGTGAGTGTAGGGTTCCGTAGAACCTTTTTACTGGTGACGCGGCATTCTATCTTAGTCTTCATGGGTGACAACGTAAGTATATTATGATTTTCACACTTATCGTCACATGTATGTCCTCGTTTGTAATCTTCAATATAATAAAAAAAAATATGACTTGAGAACGTTCTCACAAAAAGTTTGTTATTAAATGCGATGTGAAGACATGAAAGCCAAAGTTATGACACATGAGGTCAGTTAATTCTTTTGTGTTGAAATATTTTCTTTAATTGGAACTGTATTATTAGAGTGGCTCGGTTTACTTTCCCCAAAAATGTTATTGTTAAATCAGGATCCAAATTTTCTTTTGGGTATCCTTGGAGTCATTACGAGTGTCGGAATTCAAACAATAAATCCACGGTGTACAAACAATATGTAATAAATAATAATTTCTATTCTAATAAAGGCAAACGAGAGACATTCGCAACACCAGAGGAGATGCGCTGTCAGCCGTTAAGAAAGGTGTAGGCTTTTTCTTTTCTTAAAGACACTACTTATGTATCGGTTCGGAAATACCGCTGAAATTCTGTCTTAATGTTCGATGTTCACACATTGCTGCTGGAATTAATTCGAACGACTCCTCATGGTAAATTCGTTAAGAAATGCAAAGAGATGCAACATCTTTTCGCCAGTGCTTAATGCCATTGAATCAAGCCGGTCTAAAAGTACCTGGTCGTCAACGCTTCGAGGCGCTCTTCGTTGAATGCGGTCAAATGGATGGAGCTGATACTGCAATGCCCCGACCCCGTGATGAGAACATTATTCGTATTATGTGAGGCCAAACTTGCGCCTTGTCTTCCAAACGACCGCGGAACTGAACGTCGTTCGATATGTCGACGCCAAGGATTCCCATACCAGCTGAGGTAGCAAATGGAGTGTTTTCAAAATAAGGAGATGCGACTAAGGGATTCTTTTTAGCGGTAATTGCGTAAACTTGTGTGTTCGTAGGGTTAAATGGGACTGGAGTTTGTTCCGGCACTCATTTAAGTTCCCGAGAAGTATTGGCGCGTCCAATGAATATCGCATCCCCTGTGCCGTCGTCCGCATAACAATGATTCAATATTATACAATAATATAATATAAAATTTATATTACATCGTTTTTTTTGGTTTTACAATCTCAGAATTTGTTAGTTATTGTGCATATAGGTTTTTAGTATATTAATATTAGAAACATAGTTTTCACAAGCCTAGGTTAGCCTATAAGGTTGTATCGATCCAGGAAGTAAAATGTTTTCACAACAAATCAATGTAAAAAAAAACACTGTTGTGTTCCTTTTAGTTAGTGAAACTGCACTGAATATTATTTACGTGATGTCAGTATTAGTTACGGACTACGTATCATCAAGATGTTAGGGGACTATAAGTTATCATAGTTTGTTCATCCGTCCCCCTCTAATCTCATACAAAACCCGCCTTCACAGAAAACATGATCTAATAGCAAGAATGAAAAACTGCAGACCCAATTAACCGAAAAACAACGAACTTTACTCTATATAAAGACTTACAGTTGCTCGTTTGTTGCCAGTAAATAATATTTTTAATAATTAATTACAATTTTAATAATCTACTGGTAAACATAATTTCTTTCATTTCTAATTAATTTGAGGAAAATCTTTGAATATTAATAATTTAAGTTTATGAAGAGATTGAGAGGCATCTCTCACAATAATTAACATAATAATTTTAACAGTGGTGTAGTCCACACTGCAGTTTGTTTTTAGCTGCAGAATGAATGGGTCAGCTCGACCGGGGTAGATCCCTCCCTCACCGAATACCAGATTCAAATAGCAGCATAAAACTGCTGTATTTCGTCTGGTGGGTGTAGGGATCCGGAGACCTTTATTACTGGTGTCGAGGCATTCCATTCCATCTCAGTCCTCAAGGGTAACAACGCATCTGTATTATGATTCCTTATCAAGGTAGAATGTAGATGTCATGGGCCGCAGGAATAATTTGCCATCATCGTCGTCGTTAGGAATGAACGCTTGAACGGGAGAAAAAATGCTTGAATGGGTCCATGCTTTCTGAAAAACCAGTATAAAATATTAGTTTCGCAGCTGTGCTTTGTATGGCATATAAAAGAAAGCGGAGATCTTATTACTGGTTTCGTTTTTAATACTCAAAGGTGTCAAACGTATTATAGTATCTTATCGACAATGAATATAGCAGTCATGGGTCGCAGGAATAACTTACCATACGATGAATTGTGCACCCGTTTGTCATACTGTTTCATTAAAAACGTGCACCGTAAGCAAGCGTAATGCACCCACTGCGCTATTATTCTGTAGTCATGAATAAGTTAATCGTGTTAATAAGGATTTTTTTTTACTTTGAAATGCTCAATGCGTAAATGAACGATAGCATTTGTTCTTATTTCACATCATATTTCCAGTCTAGCGCATATGTACATATTGAAGTACAGTTTTATTTTCAGCAAACATTTAGATGAACATTTTGTTCCACTTGCCCATCTCAAAAGCTTACTCTCTAGAAAGGACGGACATAATGAGCATAGAACATGGGCATTGTGAGTTAGCGGATTCTGCATGTTTTAGAAATATAATTTAATCTCGTGTATAAATTATTGTATAAGTAACTAAAAAATATTTACTTTTGTTTAAATTATAATCACCAACGTTTGCTAATTAGTATCTGATGTCGACAATTGCAGACAATATACGAGACGGAGAAAATAGTGGCGCTCACTGCTCCTCTTCTTATGTAAACTTATCTAAGACAAATGTGAAAATATCGCAGTAAGTTTTGATTATTCCGCAAACACGTGCTTATCCGAGAATCTAAAATTTGTGCAGCAAGATTTTAAGGCAAACATCGGCTACCAGCTCCGTGACAAAGCATTTAGATTCTGTGACACATGAATTACTCTTTAGGTAGACTGAGACTTGTAAACACGTCTATAGTTCCCTACTTTATCTATCTATGCTGAGTTTTTGGTTAGTGAAGTCTAAAACTCGATTGTCGGTAAAGAAACGACCCATCTTGTTGTCATCCCCTCTGTTGTCGTCGAAGTTCTTCGGTCACAGGGGTCGGAGTTCAGCGGTGGTGCAGCAGCAGTCTCCACGCCAGCTTCGCAGCATCGTCGTTGTCGCCCTACTCAACGGGCCTCGCGCTCGTGAGTCTAATTAGATAAAGCTGTAAAGGTCTCTAGATCAAAACCAAAACTCACACACAAAAAAAAATTGTTGTCGCAGTGCTTAACTCCATTAAGTGAACTACTCGTATGTACAAAAAAAAACAAAGCGTCACTATAAAAGTGCAATTTAATGATCGATTGTATTTTATCTAGGTTGAAAGTTTGGACACAGCAACCTTTTACCGTCAGGTGAGCTCTATGATTGTTTGTTACCGATGACAAAATTTCTTGCCCTTGATCTAATAACAACTAATAGTTATTTTATCTATGGTATTTAAGTCTTAGACATAATTACGGTTCTTTGACCGTGAAAAATTTAATTAAATTTGAAAACGAGGTGAATAATCGATATCGATAATTGAAATATGTGGCACGCCACTATTAAATAGCAATTTAATTAAAGGTATGTTCAACACGCACTTAACAGGGTTCCGTAGGCATTGTCACAAACATTATTTTATGATATATTATAAATTGCATTATATAATTAGTTTAAATTAGCATTAGTAAATTATTAAAATTGAGAGTAGTTTTTCTGACTAGAGACCCACCCTGGGTATTGGAGGATTGTCGGGAACGTGGCTATGCTGTGAATTGGCATACTTGTCAAGTTTTCGTATCTTCATTCATTTATGTTTCATAAATGCAAGTCACAATGTTATACTTCATCGAAGACCGTATGATAAACAACTTATTAATGCAATTAACATGGTCCTAAGCATTACGATTACGGGCGAGCTGGAGCCGTGGTAGCTCCGTGTCTCTCCAAGTGTTCGAGCATACGCGAGCATTGCGAGGTCGATCCCTCGTACCGGCACTAATGAAATTGTAAAACGCAGTTTTAAGTACTAATTTACCACATGCTCGGCGAAGATGGAAAACATCGTTAGGAAACCTGCATGTCGAAGAAACAATAAAAAAAATCTATGACGGCCAGTCCGGAGTGGAGCCGCGTCGTGGACTCTGACGACTTCTCAAAAGAGGAAGTCTATGCCAAGCAGTGGGATTTATGTATAAATGCTATTACTTTACTTGCAATCAATTGTTTTATTCACGATGGGAATGGAATTCAGTTGCTCAGGTTGGATATACGAGTAGTATAATTTAAAACTATTTGAATATTCATTAATCATATTGACGTTCCGACGTCCGTGTTTTTCCATGGATAAATTTTCTGGTTGCTGCCTTAAAAAATCCTGATACCTTCAAATGCATTCTAAAAATTTTGGCTACCTGGCTTATGGTAATTCTACTCGTGTAATTTTCAGCACATTTGCCCTTCACGACATGTTAAGAGGACAGAACGATTCCTATCCGAATTGATTGATATATTACGTCAAGGTGACAGATAAGGTGACTGAGCTCATTTGTGTCAAGTGCAACATAATTGGATTGCTATGCGGGCTTAAAACATGATAAAATCTGTAACAAGTCTAATGTATGAAGACAAAGAAAGGACATTGATATAATGAATTTTGTTTGCATTGATTTACTCGTATACTTTCTGCAGATCTGCGTTAAGAAGAAACTGGTGGCTGAAAGATCGATGACCATACTTATTAAATTTAAATATTCCGGGGTATCTCATCTGCATTTTAATTTTTTACTTAGAGTGAAGGTTGATGGCAAGGTTTACAAACATAATATTATTACGCGCTAGTTCGGATTTGACATAGTAAAAGAAACTAACACGAAACTCTTAGTGTAGATTTTAATTACAATAAAATTACATCCAATAAGAAATGTCAACAGCCTAATGGTTCAGGGTACGGTCTGTGAAAAAATGTAAGATCGTAGGTTCGAATTTCGCTATTCGATTATTTTTTTGAATAATTTCTGGAACGCTCTCATCCACTCGCCGCAATTCAGAAAACAATATAATAGTGATGCTGGCGTCACTAGTACGATAGTTTTGGTTACTACGAAAACACCTCTCCAGAGCTAAATGAGGACCCTCCTGCATTGATTCCTAAAAACTGAAGAACTTGTACCCATAAGGCCGAAATTATCGTTTCCCCATTTTTCGAAAGCCGTAAAATTCCTGTAATATTTAACTTACCTTAGTTATATTCCGTCATTTATAGATTAAGGTGATGGTTTACGTGGTGACGTCAGACACCGTGTCGCCTTCGTTGATGGTACCTGGCTGCTTTCGTTTTAGTTTTCGGGTCTGTTTGCTTACCTTCTTCCAATCTTACTTCACATGCTTTACTTCGAACTAGGGAAGATGCGATTAGTAAATGTCACTTGGTTTACGAATATACTGAGGGAACTATAATTTATCAGAATGGCCGTGGGCAAAATCGACCACGAGGTTCTCTCATCTCTCTTGAATAAATCTCAACTCTCATAATCATGAAGGTGATTACAATGATGTAATAGCTTCTTTGAAATTCTTTGAACATACTTCAATGTCCAAGTCAACGAGTTCTTTGCCACGCTTGTTTTCCAATTAAGTCACACAATGCCTTTTGCATATTTATGTAAATTTTTTATCATAATCTCCATTCATACATGACGCGCAAATATCGATGTAAATTTACATAATTTTGGAGCCGTAACGAAGCTATTGTTACTATACTAATGATTGCTACTTTTATTAGTCAATACACGATATTATATGGTACGAAACAATGTATGATTATATTATTTATAAAGGCAGTACCGCCTACATTTATTTTCGAAGAATAATTAACAATGGTATAGTTACACTGCAGTTTCTATCTGGAGAATGAAGGGGTCAGCTCGACGGGGGTAAGACCACGCCCTCACTATACATACTGGCGTGAAATAGCAGCATAATGCTGCTGTGTTTCGTCTGGTGAGTGTGAGAGTGAGTGACGGATTCGGAGATCTTTATAACTGGTGCCGAGGAATTCCATCTCACACCTCAAGGGTAACAATGTACCTTCATTATGATATTTGTCAAGATTGGATGTAAATATCATTATGACGCAGTTGTGTTCCTTATTGGAGCCTAGAGAACTAGTGACCTAATTCCAGCTAACGAGGATTTAAGATACTATGCCATTCCTAGAGTGAGGGTAAGATGGACGCTTCTACCGATTGATTATCGAATCAATAACAAACGGAAAACTGTAACTGTAGACTATGGGACCCGCACTTCTTGGCATAAAATAGAATATAAAATTATTTGTGACGCAGTGTTCTTAGTAATTTCGTAAACTCGTATGTTACTTTAATTGAATTTAGAGTAACATACAAGCACGCAGTTCAACTGATGGTATGTGATTCCTGCAGCCCATGACATCTACATTCATCCTTGACAAGGAATCACAATGCGGATGCGTTGTTACCCTTGAGGACTGAGATGGAATGCCTCGTCATAATAAAATCCTGCGGAACCCTGCACACCCCCACCATCCCTCACCAGACGTAAAACAGCAGCATTAAGCTGCTATTTTACGCTGGTATTCTGTGAGGGCGTGGTCCTACCCCGGTCGAGCTGACCCATTCATTCTGCAGATAGAAACAAACTGCGGTGTAGCTCTACCACTGTGTAGGGATGGGTCGTAGACATGGCATACGATTAGGTGAACTGTGTCCTTGTTTGTCATGCCTATCAACACATATTATAAATGAGTTCCCCCAGCACATGATGTCTATATGACAGCTTTAACTTATATAAATATTGAACGGATTTGAGTACAGTTTCATTGTTATGATTTTCATCTATCGAATAATGTTTACGTATAATAAAATTTTGTTCTATAAATTATAGAATTTGACCTATAGCGATAATATTAAAATATTGCATATAATATAATCCATGCATTCAGTCCAAACTAACACACGAAGCCGGGTCGGGCCGCTAGTTTTCATTAAAAAAATACAATAAAAGATAATGTTTTTTATTTGAACGAGGTTTATTTAAATAAATGAAACATTTAACACAGATACAATTAAATAGATTATGAATGTTAACACTTCTATAAAATATGTTTGTTGTTTTTTAAGATTCGTATTCGTTAATAATAGACAGATTATTTCGTTAAAAAATCAGAGTTAAATATTTTGATTTTTTTCTTTCATCAAAACATTGTCTTTAGTTTAATTTAGCGATATAAAAGGTGTTCTCTCAAATTTAAAAATGCAGTTAAAAAATTTCCGAATCGAATGAAATGTTTCTTCTGGACTATTGAAATGTATTTTGGTCTCAACATTAGGTATTTTTTATTTTGAGTAATTTAAAAATTACTCTACCCTATTACACCTTGGCCTCGTTATTGGGATATGTTCCAGCATCTCCTTTACTGTACGGCGGTCGATCATTAGTTACTAAATAAAAGTTTCCCCTTGCACTGAAATATAAAATTGATGGGCTAAACTTTTAGCACGTTAAATAAATGGTCTAAATAATCATGGTCCAAATAATCATGCCAAATGAATCCTAGTCTTCCGGGGCATTAACAAGGCATTTGGATTGAAAGTTCCAGTTAAATTTACGATTTAATTGGAAGTTAAAATTTTATACGACGTAAAAAATTTAGTTACGACGGAATCGAATTTGAGGCCAATTATGGATGAAAAGATCTAGAATAAAAGAGTATTCAATATAATACGCGTGTCACGAAAATTCCGTATATCAGTACATGTCGTACGTCATGTCCACGATATATTTTTTTTAACGTGCTGATGTTCTTTGAAGTGACAACAACAGAACCCGTACGAACCTACGTTATTTTAATGTTAATTTATTTTCAATGTTCTCAAGATAACCAAAGTTAATCTACCTGAGTCGAATGGCGGATTCGAAGAAGCGTCAATAGCGTAATGGTTTAGGGTACGGTATGCAAAACTTAAGATCGTAGGTTCGTATCCGCTATTAGACTATTGACGGGAACCATCTCCTAGCACAAGAATTTTTAGCTTAGTTGGAGTGGTTAGCTGGAATATTTGATATATTAATAGCATTGCTAATTTTACTTTTTTTTTTAAATGAACAAGGTCATAGGTAACCTTGGCACGCTGTAAGCCATCACGGCTCACCATTTCATGTACAGAGGTAAAGTTTTAGCTAGATAGGTGTAATAAAAATGACTAACTCGTGGGAAACATATTCTCCCATGTATGCGATTGTGTCGGTGCTTCCATTCCTCTTTATCCATGTCTCATAGTTCGGTGCACCAGCGGCGGGAAACGCGTTGCAATTATATATGGACTCTATGAAATACATCCAACTCCTTATATGGCTGCATAAACCTGGATAAAGTGACGGTTATTAAAATATTTTGTACAAAGTGTGTCAAATTCTACGTTAGTCTCGTATAATTTCGAGAATGTATATTTACAAAATATATACATGAATTTATGAAATTTATGTTAACTTATGGTTTTTTTGGATCTGGATACGTAATAAACAAAAAAACAACAAATAGGTAATATATATTTATATATATATATATATATATATATATATACATATATATATATATATATATATATATATATATATATATATATATATATATATATATTATACATACAAACTAGCACACAGTTCACCTGATGAGAAGTAATTCCTGTGGCTCATAACTTCTACATTCATCATTGATGGAATGCCTCGTCATTAGCAACAAAGGACTCCGGATCCCTGCACTCACCAGACGAAACGTAGCAGCATTATGCTGCTATTTTACGCTGGTATTCTGTGAGAGCGTGGTCCTACCCGGTCGTGCTGACTCATTCATTCTGCAGATAGAAACGAACTGTAGCTTCTACTGTTAAAATAAGCCTATACTTTTTAATAAATCGAGGATACGATAATATGACTTGCACTAGAAATATGTCTTACCTTTTTCGCTAAGCAAGGGGTATAACCCGGGCGGACAGCCGGGTTGCAAACTTCGACCGCCTTTGTTGTTGGGCCAAAAATCGACTACGCCTTCAGATTCTCCGATGCCATATCCTCGAGGATCACTATGAATTATGTCAACATAATGAGCGCTGTTCTCATTCAGACTATTTAGGATGTAATAAAATTTTTCGTATAAAGGCTTAGCGGGGTCCAAACCTGTTATTCTGGTATAAAAAAGAAATAACTTATAACATTAAATCATATTTATAAATCAAATATAGGACATTATTAATTAAAGAAACTCATGCGGTAGTTTTCCATCTGGTAGAAACACGCTGCGGACTGCGCTTGACTGTAGCAAAATTATATAGCAAGTTAAAGATAACAAATGGTTACTCTGATTTTCTCAACAAAAAATAATATAAAACCACCAACCGCGCTACTCTTTTCCCGAGATCGCAAAGTAAGTTTCCTGTTATGCCACTTATTTGTGCACCAAGGGAATGACCAATAATGTGAAGTTTGTCCAAATCCAGTCCAGCCTTAGCTAAATTTAATAATGCAGTCGCAAGTTGTTTGCCAATCTAGATAACAAAAATACAAAGGCCTTTTCATAAAAATGGAAGTAATTACGACAAGCGAGTATAAAGTCCTCGTTTAAATACTACCAAATAATCACCCGCTCGGTATAGAAAAAGGAATATTTTACACTATTTATCTTATAAAGAAAGCTAGCAGTGCAATAAACATTACTAAAATTCCGGTTAACTATTCCAACTCAGCTTAAAATGCTTGAGCTAGGGGAAGGACTCCTTGTGTTTTAATTTTTATTAATGTTAAAATCACATTAGCCATTTGTAGTAGCAGGCTTTGTCGTATTTTTAAAATACGATTTTGGTGTTTCGATTTTTAGTATTTTATCAATAGATTTATAATAGAGAGTTTTGCGGAGTTTCTTATCGAACTGCTGCAATATTTTGAAAGTGGTCTCATAAGTGGAGTAATAAAATATCATACATAATTGGGAATAATATAAATTGATAGGCGCAACAATTGGAATATATACATTTAAATTAATGTTTATTTCCATAAAATTATATAATCAACTTCGGTAATTAATTTGTGGTGTAATACTTTTTATCAATTAGCCCCTTTTTTATGCGTTATGGAAACTTTTTAGGTTGATAGATTACATATTTTCAATACCCACAGCATAACAAGTTATAACTATATGATATAAGTATATATTTTTAAGATTAGTACTATACGATTGTTTTAAACATAACAAAAATTAATAGGTATCTGTAATTTTGAAATATATAACAAATGTTTTCTATTGATATTAATATATAAGTTGTATATAATATAGAGTTGTGGTAGCTTGATATACGGGCGACCGCTTTTAAATTAATGAAAAAATAATACATTTTATATGAAAGCCAATATAAAAATACGTGTCTATTTCTACGCGTACCATGCTGCTATCGGTCCTAAGCCCCGATGAGGAAGTCTCGTTTGGAGAAGATCTAGAAGTTAATCCTGAAGTAAACCCTCCGCAAATTACGCAAAACGCTACACATTACGTTTTAATTTGCCTTTATTGCGAAAGTTATTCGAATGTAATTTAGAATTTATATAGAATGATTAGACAAAATATTTCGAATTATTAAGTTTAACAAGGTCTCAAAATTTATTTAATAAGTCCCTTAACTTACTAGTTCCGTATTTTTCACAGCTCTTAAATATCCTAATGACACACCGTAATTTCCTTTTTGGGCTTCATCTGCCCAATCCAAGTATATTGTATTAACGTTAGCCTTGCATATATAAGCAGATATGATTCCAGTCGATTCGTCGGAAGTTGCATTGCGATTGTAGCCGGAAATGAATATTTTTGTTTCTAGGGTTGTGTCGATGCACGAACCATTTTCAATCAGAGGCAGTGGTGACGACAACGGTGTTATTTGCGGGTTGTCTAGGGATCTGAAAATGAAATAGAAAGTTGGAAACCTAATCCTTTAAAAATGTCCTAAATATATCCAAAAATTTAAAAAAAGTACTTTTAATTAATTTTCACATTTAAAATGTTTGTCTTAAACAAACTTAGTCCACGTTTCATCATAAAATGCTTAGTGTCCATGAAATTCATGTATAAATGGATTTTATAGAAACTACAATGTACGAAAAAATATCACGTTTTCGGTACGAAGAAAAACGTATAAAATTTTTGGTAACTACATAATTTTTATTTAACAAAAATAATATTTACCTGAATATAAACAAGAAAAAAATATCCTACAGATTTACTTCTCGTGGTTCTAGTCTTTATGGCGTTGACACTTTATTGTTTAATTAGGCCTTTGAGCGAGGAACGAACCAGCTTTTTATCATCGACATCGCTGATGATTCGTGGATGGATTTTTATAATTCTAGGCTCCATAAACTGATAATTACTTAACACTAAAGTGTGATTGTTTATCATATAAACAATTTCAGTTGATTAATAAATATTTATAATAGAATTATATATATTAATAAATAACAATTTGTAAAAAGTTCATGGGTTAAACGTAAATTTAGTTAAAGGTAAATTATAACTTGGCGAAATAAGAAATAAATTGTTCGTGTAATTTCCTCAACGTCAAGCACGGAGCTTAAAACTTAATTATTGGAATTAAGTTTGCCTTAAAAATCGACTTGGTAAATAATAAAACAATGTTTAAAAAGAAACCATTAAATATCTCGTTTAG
Organism: Teinopalpus imperialis; assembly: GCA_029286865.1. Lineage (NCBI taxonomy): Eukaryota > Metazoa > Arthropoda > Insecta > Lepidoptera > Papilionidae > Teinopalpus > Teinopalpus imperialis. The sequence goes on from JAGSMU010000039.1 coordinate 2,465,930, forward strand.
ACACAATACATAAGCCTTCTTTATGAATGATTTTTTAGTATTTAAAAATCTTAGACTTAAACACGCATAGTTATAAAATATTATTGTATTGTTAGCGATTCTCAATATGTCTGAAAATTTCAGTTCATTCAGACGTTCAAAAGTGGATAAAAAAATCCAGTCCATACAGACATATGGGTCAAGTTAATATACTTCTTTTATAAACCTTAAAAAAGAGATGTAATTATTTAATATCTCACCCCTTGTAACAACATAAAAATGCTGCTTGCACGCTTCGGCAGAAACCTGGAATAATATTTATTAATTTATTTATTACAGACTTGAGATGAATTACTTTTCTATTTTTAATTTTAATTAGATGAAGTCAATTTCACAAATGTTCTATACTTGAAATTATATATAAATATGTAATAATGCTATAATATAAAAAAACAGAATTAGGATGAATTACAACCCGCAAGAGTTAACTTGAGACCTGAGCGGAATGCGCGCTGCCCTCCCGACCCCCGCCTTCTTACCGCTCTCACCAACAGCACTTAAGTAGCGTTAGCAATCTTACAATTAACGTACGTGGGTTTGGTTTCGTTTGTTTTTTTTTTCTGATTGTATCAGTTTGGTAGCATTATGTAAACATGGGTCCTGATGACTGGAAAAAGGAGGTCAATATCGTAGATATATTACGCAGAGAATATTGGATAAAAGATCGAATCCAAGAAACACACGGACAGGAACTAATCATTCAATTAGGATACGAGAGTGATTCAGTTTGTGACAGCTACTGTAAAGACAATGACAGTGACATCGACTGAGAATTATCTGGAATACAATCTATAGATAACCAGTGATAGTTTAAGTATGTAAACAATACTTTTAAATTTTCTGCTTGTATAATTGTTGTGTATAATTAATTATGTTACTATAATTAATTATACACAAAACTATTATAAGAACAATATAATTAACCATAAAAAAAAAATCGACAAATAGACGATATTTTTTGTGAGTCAGCCGAGTTAACCGTGGTACGGTTAACTCTTCTACTTACTTCTACTAACTACCAATTAACTCTTGCGGGTAGCACTGTGCTATTTTTAATTTTAATAAAGTGAAGTGAATATATTATTTTTGAAATAATTATTTTAGAAATATTATGTTCAGGCGCCAAGAATAAAATCTGTAATGTATATTGAAAACATTCGAAAAAACGTTAACATTTTTTTTTTAATCTTGTCTTAATAATAGTATAGTAATAAGAATCTAAACGTATCAAAGAAACATTTACAAGGCTTTATAACCGATAATCAATAAAGTTCTATTTTTGTGTTCTCCTTCTGATCCATATAAAACTGCGCAAAATATATTATAGTGGCGTAAACAATCGCTCAAATATAGAAGTCCTCACTCGTTAAATATAGTGAGATGCACATGATTATAGATACTCATCTAGAACCGTAAACTAATAATATATAATATACAAATATTCTCCTTGGCTAGCGTACCATTGCTAGCCAAAGAGAATATTTGTATATTAGGCCAGCGCCAACTGCTACCACACACTATGTGACCCTAAAACTACTATCGAACTAAATGTTACCATTATTTAATTCAAACTTCCTCCTATATTAACTCTAACATTCTGTACGTGGTAGAGCCACGCACTAGTTTGTTTCTAACTGCGGCTTGAATGTGTCGTAGAAAGCATCATAATCCTGCTGTTTCGTTTGGTCAGTGTAAGCATCCGGAGACTTAGATGATGATGCATTTCATCTTTGTCGACAGAGGTAACAACGTATGCTGTATTATGATTCCTTGTTCATAATCAATTTTGTTGAGTGGCCATAGAAATAACCTACTACCAAGTCAACTGTGTGCTCACTTATCACACTCAATACAAAAAGAAAGTTGATCATCTTTCGTGATATCCCATTAAATAGAAAATATTAATAACATCACTTACCCACAATAAAGAGAACGAATACCACCGTATAGCTTAAGTACCTGCTTGAAACACTCATATTGGCTGTATATTTTAAAGTTGACTGTCACTTCCAGTTTTGCAGGTAAGTGATAAGTGGAAAAAAAAATCTAATTATTCATTGGTTCCGTATCGGAGTGGATATATTTGTACTTATAACCATCCAAGTATAAATTTGCTTCAAAAGTGCAGTGCAAATAATACAGTCATAAGTAATTAGAATAAGATAACATATATATTGAATTTCAATTCAATTGATTTTTACATTAAATAGATAACCTGCCACATACATACTTAATATGGTATGCTTTTTATTACGCCTGAATGACCTATGCTTATATAAAGATATGTTAATTTCTCTGTTATAAATATTTTCACACATTTCATGGAACATGCTTTACAATAGAATTATTAATATCATTCCTATATAAGAAAATGTTTTGCTCTGTTTTAAGAAATCGATCGAAAATTTTAGCACAATTTCTAATACAGTAAATTCTGACTTGCTTGTCTATTTAGGCGTGGCTAGCATTAAAATGAAAACGTATCATTGTAAATCAAAAGTATTTCATTGAAAATAGTTACAAATCTTTATCCAGTTCTTATTGAATTAATTTACAGTTGCAGTATCCACAAATGGCCCTCTGCCCAGAATATTCGTGGGAGGAAGGAAGAAACTGCTAAGCAACATTGTCGTCAAGGTGATTAATATTATTCGACGCTCAGCAGTCGCCGAGAACGGTCGCCCGGTAACCCGCCGCGACCCTCCCGAGCGACCTACCTGCCCCCAAGCGAGCCACCTGCGCAGTCATTGTTCCGAGAACAATACACCGAGCAATTTTTATTGCGGGTGCTATTGTGATCGGAATTCAGTTTCCGAGAAAGATTATTGTAAAGCCACCTGGGTGGTTACACTAGTGGATACCTTGCGGTATTAACTAAGCTAGTGAAGGGCAAGCCCCGTACGCCCACGGTTCCGTTTCTGGGAAACGCGATCCGTTCATCTTTCGATAATCGCCCCATTCTTCTACTACATGCACCGAGGTTGGGTCCATAATTAAAACCTGCGACCACGCAAGGCTTCCGGCCCCAACGGCATCACCAACAAGGTGATGAAACTCCTACCCATGTCTATTTTACACCTACTGGTGATAATCTACAACGCGGCAATATCCAAAGACACCTTCCGGAATACCTGGAAGGAAGCCGACGTCATAGGGATTCTCAAGCCCTCGAAACATCCAACAGATCCATCAGCCTATCGACCCATAAGCCTACTCAAAGTCTTGGGTAAGGTGTATGAAAGGCTCATCCTCGCCCACTTCAAGGAATTCATGCTGTCCCGAGGGCTACCAATCAATGAGTAGTTCGCACCTAACACTCATGCTCACATCAAGTGCACCGCATCTCGGAGCACATTCTCAGTAAATTTCTTCAAGGCAACCAAACTGGGGCACTTTTCCTCGGCGTGGCGAAAGCTTTCAACAAGGTCTGGATCAACGGGCTCATATACAAACTATATGAGCTCGGTGTGCCAGATCGACTCGTACGTATCATACGAGACTTTCTCCGAAATCGAACCTTTCTTTACCGCATCGAGGGAACGCGTTCCGAGGTTCACCCCATTTGTGCCGGAGTACCACAAGGCTCCGTCCTAGGTCCTATTTTATATACACTCTACAACAACGACATATCGCGCACTCGCGATTTAGAGCTAGCCCTTTTTGCCGATGACACCGGCCTCTACGTGTCTGGGTTCAAACCAGACGCTATTTGTAGATGCCTCCAATCTGCAGCCAACACATTAGGGAAATGGTTTCGGAAATGAAGGATCGAGGTTAATCCCACCAAAAGCGCAGCCATGTACTTCTCTCAAAACGCCGCATCTCCCAACTATAGAGTTATTAGATCGTCCAATCTCATGGGAAAAGACAGTTAAATACTTAATAATAATACGTTAATAGACGTCACTTTAGATGAAAGACTCACCTTCGGTCCGCATATCAACCGAGTACGGAATCGAGCAGCGTTCGTCCTTGGTCGCTTGCACCCGTTACTGAATAAAAAGAGCAAAATGTCCCTGCGTAATAAAATTACACTATACAAAGCGTGCATCCGACTCATAATGACATACGCAATCCCCTCTTTGCGTATGCCTCCCCGCATCACATTCACCGACTTCAGGTAATATAAAATCGTTTCATGCGCAAGGCCACCGGTGCACCGTGGTTCTTGCATAATGAAAATCTACACATAGATCTTGAGCTGCCGACCATAGCTCAGTACCTGAAGCAGGCTTCCCATTGATATTTTGACTCTGCCGTCACACACTCTAACCCCGTGATTGTAAGTGCCGCCATTTACATCCCATCGCGAATCACAGATTCACCCGCGTCCAAAGGAGACCGAGGCACGCCCTCGACGACTCCGACGACGCGACCACCAGGACCCAAGCCCTTCATAAAACACGCGATACCGCCATGTCAATGGCCGGTTCTCTCCAGTACATACAGATAGAAGCATCGCTGGAGTTTCTTGCGCCACTTCTTCTCCAGCGCGCACGCATTCCGAAGTGGTGGTATAGATAGCTAATAATAATAGCGATATTAATTTAGATAATTCATTGTCCAGAAGCAACTGACCGAGCCGAGGTTCGGCCCTCTCGGGCACCCTCGAGTCAGACGCTCTCGCGAAACAGGGTAACGGTCCAAGCCGAGGCTCCTTCTCGGGAGCCCTTGTGCTGGTTACCCACGAATAGAGGTCTCGACTGAGTGCCGTACACGCTCGGTCACCTTTTAACCCGGTGAAACTGTAAAAGCCCTCTGGCTAACATGTTGATGGCCGCCATCAGCCCGAAAAAACAAAGGTGATTTATACTAAAAACGATTCTTTATAAAACTTTAATGCCTCAATGTAGTATAATCATTGTTTTTTTAATTGTATTGAGGGTGTAGTGAGAGTCAAAAGAACACACAGTTTACTTGATAATCCATCCGGTTCAGGATACCCACATTCATCCGCGAAAAGAAATCGTAAGGCAGATGCGTTGCCACCTCTGAAGGCTTAGATGGAGCGGCTCGTCATCTGTAATAAGGAATTTCGGATCCCAGAGGCGACCAGGAATTAAATCGCCCTCGTGGGAACCACACATGTGTATCTTGAATCTTGAGGTTTTCTTCATATGTAGAATGGGCCTTTGTCATCACTTATCACCAGGTGAACTGTGTGCTAGTTTATGAAACATTTACTTACTATCGATAAAAACCTAGCCAGTCTAAAAGTTGGAACATTGTTTTTCAGAAAATTTCGTGGTAAAATTAAATAGATATAGAGAGGTAAATTATCTTTAGCACCCATCCCCACAACATATCTCGATAAAAAATCAAAATTAACTGCGCGTTACCAGTCAATTAGGTTTCCGGTTTACTACCAGTTATCATATCTGCTATAAACGCATAGTTTAAAGAGAAGCTGAATGCCTAGTAGATATATAGATTCCGGATTCAATTAAGCTCAGGTTGAAGTAAATTTTTCTAAAAAAAGTAAAATTACTTTGTCTAAACGTCAAATCGTTAGGCAAACATACCGGAATAAAATTTGGATTTCATTCATTAGAAATATATTTTTTATTTCTCATCTCTGTGCAGTTGATTCCGATGTTTTGCTACGTTATTTTAGACTCGTTCAAGGGCCACTAACATTTAATTTAATAAATTTATTTCTGATTCTATTTGGTAGTGTAATTTATTGTAATATGAAAAGTTAGCTAAACCAGGGATAGACCGAGCACTAACAGAATACTCGCCGTAGCATAATATGCTGCTCCGTAGGAATATGGAGACTTAATAACTGTTAGTCCAACTGACTGGCCGTAAGACCTCAGGTATCACGGTAATTTTACTTTGTTTCATCCCGAGGATTGATGTACAGTGTATTCCTTGTATTCTTCGGTTTATGGAATGGGGCTATGGTATCTAATATCTAAGTAACCAAAGTAAAAAAAATATATATGCCTGTACTGTAAGGCGATTTAAAGGGGACTTCGGATTCGGAGGCAATTAGTGGTGGTGGCCCTGACCATCCATTAAAATAAAGAGAAAACCAAGGAAAGACGGCAACACGCAGTCGTACGTTTGCCGTAACACAGCGTAGGTGCTGAGTGGGGCATTGCCCCCTTAGCTCTCTTCTCAGAACCAAAAAAAGTATGTGCCATAGTGATCATTTACTAGTTTAAACTATTTGTTTAAGATATATTCGTAAATGATTGAAACTGATCTTGTTTTGCTTGCTAAACTAAAGTAAAGCTTTACTTCAGTTTAGAGAAGATAAGAGAGTACTACATTGTCTATGCCTGTACTACTGTTTGTGGATCTTATGTGACTCACTAATCTGCTATTTATTATACTTCTGAATTGCGGTCACCTGCGTCATATAAGATTTTTAAATGTCTACCTTATATTTTTCTTTTAACTTAGTTGTTATTTGTATTGATGTATCAATTTTATTTTGTTTATAATAAACGCTTATATCTCCAAAATATTTCAAGCAGTTTTTTAATATTTACCATATCAATAGTTCTTCTTTCTTTAATGGGAAATTGGATGGGGGACTAGAAACTTAATCAGTTAATGATTTAGTTAAATTAGCAGTTAGTTTTTATTGGTTACTGCGCGATCATTACATGTTACTAATTTTAATTCAATGAATACAGAATTGTATAGGTAAATTTTAAAAGGTGTTATCAAACTTCTGAAATATAAAGATTTAGACAGTGGTAGAGTTACATTGCAGTTTGTTTCTAACTGCAGAATGAATGGGCCAGCTCGACCGGGGCGGGATCACGCCCTCACAGAATACCAGCGGCAAATAGTAACGTAATGTTGCTGTGTTTCGTCTGTTGATTGTAGGGATCCGGAGACCTTTATTATTGGTGAGGAAGCATTCCATCTCAGTACTCGAGGGTAACAATGCATCTGCATTATGATTCCTTGTCGACGATGAATGTAGATGTTACGGGGCGCAGGAATCACTTGCTATCTGGTGAACTGAACGAAATAAAAAAAGAGGTTATACGACTGTGTTACGATAACAAAACAAAGAATTTCTTTAGGAAGTTCACATGAATGTACATAGTGTAGAATGGGTACCACGGTAATTTTAAATAAAAATTAATAGACAAAAAAAATTTTTTTTTGTTATCATCCCAGCTCTTTATACGGGGAGAAGACGGGACATCTTGGGGTCCTAATACAGATGGGTATTCACCACTGAAGACTAACATACTCGTAGAATGCTTCGTGATAAGTAAAAATTGACTCCGGATCCCAAAACTCACCAGACGAAACACTGCAGCGTTATGTTGCTATTTTACATTGGTATTCTGTGAGGGTATGATCTTTCTCCGGCTGAGCTGACCCACCCTTAAATATAGATCCATTCTTCATTCCTACCCTTGTTAAAAAGATTACTACTATTAGAAAAAGTTAGTTTTTTAAAAGTATATATCATTATAATTTGATAGTGCAATGTATAAATAAAGCGGATAGTGGGAAAGGTACTAAATAAAGCCATGCATCTCTTTAAATCTTTAATACATAATAATAGAAACTGACAAAAATATTTATTTTAATAATTATATTAATTATTCTTATTATATTAAATAATTATTTATTTTCATATTTTTTTAATTCTTGGTAAAATTATTTTTGATTTACGTAGCTGTCCATATATTTTAAATGTTATCCTCCAGTATTGCCGTTTGGCTTAGTTCCAGCATTCCCTTTGCTGTATGGGGGATTACCGTTAGTTACGAGATAATAGTTCCCCCTGGCCCTAGAAGATGAGATTTAATGACAGTTAGCGTATTTAACAGTATTAATATTGATGTATTGTTATTATTGATTATTTTTCTCCTTTTGAGTTGCTAATATAAATGCAGTATAGGACACGAAGCATATATGTATGTAGATATATAACACACAACCAGACCTTAGAACCAATATTTAGCAGTGAAAATAATATTCTTCAGCTGGCAATGAAACCTCGGTACAGATACCCTTGTGGTGTATCTGTCAGAGGTTTTTTATTAGCAACGATTATGCCTATGCGATTTGGTTTGCGCAATATTTTCTTGTTGTTACATACAAGATTACATTTTCCCTGAATACCAGGGTTAATTAATTTATAGAGGCTGAAAGAAACTAAGTCCCTTAATCTTAGTCTTAGGGGCGACCCCACATCTGCCACTCTAATCAAGGATGGATGTGAGTTTCATAGAATGAAGGAATCACTTACTATCAAGTAAAATGTGATTTCGTCTGTTGACACATGACAATTTTCTTCAGATAAGGAGAACTACCGATAGGTGATATGACAGTATTTTCTGTTTGATTACCTCATGACTTAAAGTTGGTGGAAGCTCTCCACGCATTACTGATTTAAGCCTTGCACACTACTTTCTGGATATTGCAGTGAGTTCGTCTAGCTGGTCGATGACCTGCCCTTAAGCGTGCTCCTATCAGTGGATCAGTATAATTACTATTCAAGTTTCCGGCTACGCCAATTCCGGTACATTTTCGACTAACAAATACAGTCAAATGCTTTGATATTGTCAACAAAATATAGAGCCAACGGTTTATAGTATATTAGCTGTCTCATGTTTAGATATCTATCTATACTTAGATAGATGCACTTTTTCGCCTTTAACTTTTTATATATCTATCCTGTTCTTGTATTATTTCTCAGCTGATGTAGTTTTAAGCCTTTTCATTAAAAATATATAAAAGTACTACGATTGTCTATCAGCTGTCGCACTTACTTAAAAGAAATCAATTTTTAAAGCAATGGTATTATTACGAGTACTGTTTTTTGCAGATCGAATCTTGATTGGCTAAAGGTATATTGCGTACCGAATATTTATATGACCACAGTATCCGAACCCTTCATGAGATTCGCGGTAATACTATTATTACCGCGAATAAATAGTGATGGCACTATTGTTAGGTATTGAAAAGATTAGCTTCTCTTCTAAAGTGATGATATAGTTTAAAGTGTTAAACTATAGACTGTAGTTGATCTAGGCCAAGGTCTTTTTCCAAAAACGATGACAATACAAAAGAATACTTTAAAATAGTGACTAACTCAAGCGATACATATTCTCCCATGTAGGCGACGTTGTCTGTGGTACCATTCGTTTCTATCCAGGTCTCATAGTCAGGCTCGCCGGCGGCTGGGAAAGCGTCCAAATTAAATATCGACTCCCGGTGCAATCTCCAACTCAGGTTATGACTGCATAGACCTGGAATATAGTGAGTTTCTTTTAATATTGTTTATTTATTATTCAAAATCGACGTAGTTTATTTTATTGTTTGATTGTATTTAAAACAATCTAATGTGAATTGTATAAAATTTTATAATAGAAAATAATATTCGGCATTGGTACTAGCAACGTATGGCAGACCTTATAAGCAAAATAAAAGTATATTCTAGTTTATTCTAAGTGACAAATTAATGCACATTATTGTTATTTTTTATAGTTTTGGTATGACACACCAGCTGATAAGAGATTTCAGCGGACATGCTGCACCAATATTCGTCCTCTATAAGGAGTAATAATGCGAATGTGTGGTCACCTCTGGGGACGTTGTTTCCTGCTGGTGAGGGCATCACTTGATAATCGGTGAAGCCCGATTTGGTTTTTAAATATTCGTAGTCCGTGTCAAGTTTTTATGGATACGAAAGTTGGAAAGTTTTCTCGGAAAATTGGCAAATTCGTAAAACGATAACAAAGAAATTTATTGAAATTTGGACAGGTCAACGTTTGTCGGGTCGGCTAGTAACTCATAATAGTTAATATTTTTAAATAATCCTGTAGTTCACTTGTGATCGAATCGTTATCGTCTTTATCAAATGGAGGTACACCGTGTTAGTAGTAAACGATTTTGCATTTTCACGTCATGTATAATGGTCCAATATCAGCAGTTACAGAGTGAAAAATTCCAACACCTTTTAAGTACAACTAAGCTGATCAAAGTGAGTTCTACTGAATTCATCTTTACTTACTGTTATTACTAAGCAATGGATAGGTCCCGTTAGGGCAACCAGGCTGCACACTGGGACCACCTTTGTAGTTAGGCCAAAAATCAACAGTACCCGCAGATTGTGCATAGCCATAGCCTCCAGGGTCACTGTGTATTATATCAACAAATATGGCGGAATACTTATCCAAATGATTTGGAACATTTATCAATCCTTCGTATAATAATCGGGCGGGGTCCAAACCTGTAATTCTATAAAAGAAGATTATAATAACGTATAACGGCATACTATTTTTGTTTTATAACAAATTATCGTTGTTATTAGAATACGCGTATTTATATCAATATTTAAATTTTAACGTTAATTTAATTTTTGAACTACATATATTTGTTTATATAGATCCTCTTTGTGACATCAACGAATCCGTCGTTGTTCTTACAAGACGTTGCAAGTATGAAACTAATATTGGACTGGAGTATTCTTAATCGTTTGAATTTGGCATCTCATAAAACTTATCGAATTTTCATCTGGCTTGTGATAAATTGAATTGCGTCACTATTAAGTTTTCAAATAATTTCCCATATTAACATAAATTGAAAATGACACGAGATATTTGTCAAAAGTCACTAACCGCGCTATAGAGTTTCCACTTTTCTTAACTCCTGAGCCAGCTATTCCACAGATTTGTGCACCAAGGGAATGGCCGACCATGTGAACTTGATTTAAATCCAATCCAGCGCCATGTAAAGTTAGTAACGCAGATGTCAATTGGTTGCCTACCTGGAAAGAAAATACTAGATTATAAAAAAAATTGTCTGCTGCAAAACATTATGATGTTTTTAATATTATTTTGATTTAGAATAAAAATAATATTATTGTACAGAAGTAGCAGTGTTGCTAATATTACCAACCCAACATTCCGGTTAAGCACACCAACAAAGCTGCTGAGGGGAAGTATATTTTTTTGGATTCGAATGAATATGTTTTCATGAATGTTAATCGGCAACACGTTACTGCGAAATAATTTCTATTTGAAATAGTTTATTATACTATAATCTAACCAGATACACAACCGTGTAATTTCTGGAACCAAAAACTTTCGCAGTTGTTCAATAATTTGCATAATTTGAAAACAAGCATGTTTCATGTCATGAAGCAATAATAGCTTCATGGTTTAGTGTACGGCCTGCGCAACCTAAGGTAGTAGATTCGAATGCGTCATACGACTATTGTATTGAACTATCTATTAGTAAAAGCGTTTGTTGTAAGTTGTTAAGTTCGTTAAGTTTCGCAGCCGTACTGTAAACCATAGGCTATTGACGCTAAAAATATATATATAAAGACTTGTCCACCGCATTTCATCACCATGTTTTATATACTATACAGGGTATTAGGACACCGCTTCCGAAAACGAAGACAGACGATAGTAATAATGACATCTTTGATGATGGCACGGAAAAAAATCGATCCTGATTAGAAAAAATAATATTTTTAAAACGTTTTGTTAGCATTATTTATGCTGCTATCATGTTAGTACAGCTTAATGAAACGATAGTTTCATAAAAAATACATTACTTTACTACACAAAAACCAGCAATGAAACACAAAATCAAAAACAGCTGATGCTTGGATCAACACACGCCCGGGCGCGGCGGCGGCGCGACACTGATACCGCGGAAATGGTCTTAGTACCTTCAATCGCAGCCACGGCCCACCGCAAAAGGAGCGTTTTGTTTTGGCGGGATTGATTATTGTTTAGTATTTTTAGTTTTTGAGACGTTTTTGAGAGAGTTTTATATATATATATCCATCCATCTAGTGGGATGTCGGCCTATGACAATCACTCATTGTCCATAAGGAATCATAATGCACCACCTTTTGGCAGCCCATTGTACTAAGACGGAATGCCTCATCACCAGTAATAAGGGTCTCTAGATTACTACATTCACCAGGCGAAACAAGCCGTGTTATGTTGCTATTTTACGTTGGAATTCTGTGAGGTAGCGGTCCTTCTCATATTGAGCGAACCTATCCATCAACAAAGAAACAAATTGTAACTTGGATCTATCTATATTAAAATTTGTTTTTTCATTACTAACTAATTGTTTTGTTCAAATATTTTAATAAGGAAACGGTGACCAAGCTCACCTCTCAAGAAAATACGCTCACCTTTTCCGAATTTGCTACGGCTTTTCCATATCCTAATGCGATACCCAAGTTTCCAATCTCAGCTTCTTTTGGCCAATCCACAAGGAGTACATTTTTCCCGCCTTTTTCGATATAGGCTGACAGAATTGATTTTGTCACATTGCTGTTAATCGTACAATTGTAACCATATACGAAGATAAGTGTCGTGCGGTTTGTGTTGATACAGGAGCCATTTTGGATCAAAGGTAGCGGGGATTCTAATGGTGTTCTTTGAGGATTATCCAGTGTTCTAAAATAATACATAATTATCATACGAATATCACCGATAGACGAGCCTAGTGGCTAAGACGGTCTTAGATCTAACGACGATAGATTGAAATAGCTACTGGCCTGTTTTATTGTATAGGCTTAATTTAGTTATATAAGTTTTCGTTTTTCAGTTTGGATATGCGAACTCTAGTTCAGATATCAAAGTTTTAAAAGAGTAATTAACCTAATTTTAAGAGTATTAAACGGATCGAGTTTATTGTAAACAAAAAATTTCGCTCTCAATGCAAGTAAAACTACAAAATGATTTTCAAAGACTTATCTTTACTTGTATGGTATGCATTGAAGCCGTGTGACGATTTCTCGATATTCCAGAAGATTAAAACTGAGCGACTTACATAAGCAAGGATCACACCCTACCATTACACTAGCAACACAAACTTTTTAAATATAATTGCAACAAACACATATGAGTGTGTTTCTTTTGGTCCATGACATTCATCCACGCTAAAGTAACTTCATATAGATGTTAGCATCGTCATTCTTGAGAACTGTGAAAACTGAGAAATTCCTCTTCACTAGCGTATATATATATATATATGTATATATATATATGTATATATATATATATGTATATATATATATATGTATATATATATATATATATATATATTGTTTTAGTAAAAAAAGGACTCACCCATTGAAACACAATAACTCCGCTGCCTGCACATTTCCAGCGAAGCCTGTAAATTGAAATTGTGTAATATAGAGAAATAAAGAGTGGTAGAATCACACTGCAATTCTTGCTGCAACATTTTCTACGTGAAACAACAACATATTTAGCCGTATTTTGTATGATGTGGTAAATATAGATTTTGGGAGATCCAATTACAGGTAATGGGAATTCCATCTCTGTCCTCAGGGTTCACTATGCACGTGTATCTTGAATCTGTTTTGAGTACAGGAAAGATTAAAAGTTTACATTCGAAACACGGGATGCACAATTTAACACTATTTCAAATAATAATAAATATACTTATATAAAACCAATAATTTGTTTTATTAGTTAATTCAAAATGTTACGTAATTTACTAATAGATTTATTATAGGTTTGCAACTAAAGTCATAACGTTTTTATTTTTTAATGTCGCATAACACTAAAAGTTTTTCGTACAATGTTTAAGATTGTTTGCAAGGGGATGTTTTGTTCTACCGGAATCTATGTTTTGTTTTCTTGTTGGAATTCATTTATGTAGATTTCCATCTCTTTCAAATGCTTGGTTGGATGGAATATATCCAGTCGAAACCGGGTGATTTCTACTAACTAGGCATTGCAAATCTTAATGAACGGTGGGATAGAGTTATAAACAACCGGGGAGAATATACTATAGATTAAGAAAAATATATTTTATATTGTAAATTTAACTTTTAAAAATAAAAAAATAAAACGGAAGGAACTTAGACGTCGACTAATTACATTTTCACTAAGTACGATCATTTTACTTTTTAATACGAGTATTTATTCGTCTTAGTAGTTTAGTAGTAGTTTTTTACATTTTGTAATTTTAAACATTACATAATTAGAAAGATAAGCAAGGTAAATAGATTTAGTACATTTAACTCATTAAAGATTTTACGGAAACAAATTACACATAAATTTGAATGAGTATAATATATACACAACGAATTTGTAATGAATTTTAAGGCGTTATATAAAAAATTTTGAAAATTCTTTTCATATTATCCAGTTTCTATTTTTGTTATCCTACTTTACACTACAGATTTTGACTATTTTTAAATTTGTTACTGTGCTGTCTACATGTTGAAATTTACAATCATCCTGAACAAAGATTCAAGATGCATTTGCCTTGTCAGCCCTGAGGACTAAGGTGGAACGTCTCGTTGTCTGTAATTGGGTCCACGGATGGCTGTAGCTGCCGATGGCATAATCACCACCAATCACAAGGATGATGATGATGATGACGATAAATTTAAAGAGAAACACGTTTATTGTCTAATTTACCTGTGATGAATATTATCAGAGCCGTCACGCATAGGTACTTGTCCCTTACGACCATGTTTTCTAAAGAATTCTGTACCTCAATCGACGTATGCGCAATTATCTGAAAACAAATAAAATTTCAATTGATATTCTTAGAAGATACGTGAAACTTATTCTATATGCAAATCGATGCGAACTAGCATCATCCGAGTAACCGCTTGTGTGTAATTCGTTCTTACATTTGTTCACAACGCGCAATCCGCCAAATGTCAAGTGTATGTCAGTGAAATCACCCACTTATATATTTTGTTTCATTGATTATTCAGCCGTTCACGAATTTGGCGCAAATGAGATATGAAGACAGATTTTTAATTGTTTAACCAGCTTCTTGTTAAACGAATAATATATTCATGTATAAATATATATATATATATATAGTGATAATCACATAATTAAAGACATCTACTATTTACATACAATAATTACTACATACAATTTTATTGATAGTATTATCAATAGTGAAGATAGGTATTAATTCTACTTTAATTACTATGAATACTTACACTAACGCCATATTATTAAAATGAAGACGACAAAGACTTGTATTTAGCAATAGTTGCGAGCTTATTAATTTTTTAATTAAAACACAAACTAATATGCTCGCTGCTGGCCACCTAATTAAATTAATGTTTCGTGTTCTTAAAAAATAATTCCCTCTTAGTTTTCCATTTACCCGGGCATTTTCAAGAAATGCGCCTAAAGCATAAACTAACTAAACGCTATCTCAATATTAATATAAATTTAATTATTTTTAACTAGCTACTATGGAAAAAAAACAAAAGTTGCTATTCCTCTACATTCATCATTCTGAATTTTTCTTTTTTTTGAGTTAAGGTTGGTCATATTTATTTATTTCTTTATTTATTTATAAACTTTTGTACAATATCTCACAATATCGATCTCAGCTTAATTGGCTTTCCATACAACAAAGGCGTAATTTCAGAATTTTGCTTGTTCTCTTCTCCATTTTAAATGATCCGTCATCACCTTCTTATCTTAAGGATAAATTCCAATATCTCTATATTTCATGGCAGAATTCTTCGATCTTCGTTTAATAACGAGATCTGTATTCCAGCTCACTTTACCGGTTTTCTTGCAAATTCATTTCTTGCTCGAGCTACACTACTCAGGAATTCCTTGCCCGATGAAATCGGGAAGGTCGGTAATAAAAAGTAACTAACTTTTAAAGAAACAGTTATAAAAGTTTAGTTCGTGATTGTTTACTTATGTTATCTGAAGTCAGATAAATTTATCACCCACATATGGGATTTATTGTTAGCTACCGCTATTGTATTGTATGTATATAATGTATTTATAAATGTATTATGTATTTAATATCTATATATCTATGTATTATTCTTTGCTTGTATTAGTTATTTATAGTTCTTTTTTCTTTTTAATAATTAGTCTATTGCTACACCTATTATACAGACATTGGGCTGACTGGCAGTGGCAATGGGCAATGCCTTTGGCATTAAGTCCGCCCTTTGTGAACTTTATTTAATTTGTTAAGGTTAATGCAATAAAGAGTAAATAAATAAATTAATATAAAAATCTTTTCCATCGTCCTTATGCTCTGGTTTTTAAAACCATTATGTGTATAATTCCTCCTCATTTATAATGTCGCCTACTCCTTGAAGATTCTCTTTTTAGTCAGAAATAAATTCAATGCGATCGTAGGTAGGTTCAGACGCTGTGTCAGGTACACGAGATATTATATAAACTTACTAAAAAAAAAACTATAATTTTTGCAGACAAAATAACAGCAGATTATCGGAGTCAGAAGTGTGATAGGTTAAACACCACTGTCTTACAAATAACACGTTTATTGTAACGTACAAATAATACGTAAAGATAAACTTAGGAATAAACTAAGAATAAGCAAAATTTGTACTTATAAACCAAGAATACCTGGTATAACTTTGACGTTTTTGTTCAAAAAACCGTTATTCCGAAGTTATAACGACGTACACCCTTGTTTAAGTCCAGTATAACATTTAAAATACCACGGTTTGTGTTCGCGCATTTAAATTAACTTATTATGGAATTAAGGGCAATAGAGGAAGTAGATAGAGTAAATTACTTAATAAATATCATTCAGACTCCAAGAAAAGTAAAATATTTAAAAGAAGGAAAACCCTTTTGATTTATATGACGATGACAGTCTCGATTAAAATATCGGTTTTCTAAAAGTGGTGAAATGTTTCTAGACCAATTATTTGGAAGGTCTCTTACTATGGACAAGCGTGGAGGTGGATTATCTTGTTTTACAATTACTGATACTAGAACTCTAAATAGTATTGAAAGATGTTTTGGTGTTTAGAAAAACCGATTCAGATGTTTACTAAATGGATTTAGAACATCTCTGGAGAACACCAAGATGTAGGTATATTGTAGCTCTTGCAGTTCTACATAATATAGCCATAGAATTGAATGAGGAACCTTTTCCAGGCGATGACGATTTAAATGTCACAGTTCACCCCACTGTTATATACCCAAAAGGAACACATCACTTGGAGCTGCAGTGAGAGCGACATTTATAGAAGAAAATTTTTAGTTTAATTTTTGTAGTTTCAATAAATGAAAAATAATTTTAACTGAATATTAATTTTTATTTAACTGTTTCCTAATTTCTTCCTGTATTTTTAAGTTCTCCATGATTTGTATTTGTGGTCAAGTCTTTATTTGCTATCATATCCATAAATGGTCGAATTATTTCCCTTAGTAGTTGCTGCAATCAAACAGGAACTTTTAAATAATGAAACGTTAAATGAAAATATAACACTTGACTAATGCACACGCGATTAGAAATATTGTTTACAGTACTTACCTTTTCTTCTCTCTCCCAGTTAATACAGCGCTCTCTTTTATTCATTTTTTAATATTTAGCTAAAGTTATAAAACCTACTTTATACTTTTTTTTGTATAATTATTTTTTTAGACAATTGTCTATGGTTGCGCTGTTACCAACTTGTGCATTTTGACGTAACGGAAGAATAGATAAACCATAGTTATTCCGAATTTATATGTGGTGAACTATTCTTAGCTTATTCTTAATTTATTGCTGGTTTAATTAAACTTAGTATAAGGGTGGAATAAATATGTTATAACTCATTTTTATTTGTTACGTGTTTTGACTGTATTATTATGTCTACCAGTCCACTTAATAAAATAGAAATAATGCTTATTAATTTAAAAGCATTTTTTTTGCAGCCTTCAACAAAACTGCGACGTTTATTTAGGTGCTCTTAGAAGTCGATTGATTCAACCGTTTCAATACTTTCATATTTACTTCCTCACAAGACATTGTATTTTTGTCGTCCATTTTTAGGCGGAACGAAGGGGAAGGAGGGAGGGAGACGCGGTTATATTTACGTAGATGGTATATTCCGCGGGACAAACAATTTCACGGTTTACACAATGTTTAGACAATTCGTAATTCTGTTATAAAAATATTGCGAAATACTTTGCCGATTGAGCTTATCAGAGACAGAAAAAGAGAGAACAATATTATATATAATTGGCTACTTTTTTTAATGACCTTTACTATTTTATTCTATAAATTTTTAAGTTACTTTTTTTTACTCCATACCAAATAAACAAATAGAGGTTTCACTTTCGGTGTATCAAAAGTTGCACGCGTCCTTTTTTATAATTTTTAAATATTGTAACGTATTTTATAGGGCGAGTGCTATTCCGTTCGATAATAACACAAAACATTAATTAATGGGTTAATAGTCTATATATTTACAACCATTAAACGGTTGTTGATGAAACTTACTTGAATGAAAATATGTTATTTATTTAATTATTTTATTTAACTTATGTGTACACATCGCATTTATACAACGAAACTAAGATAAGAAAAGTTGTTGATGTACAATGGCGCGGCTTACTTCTACGATAAAAATCACTTCCAGCACGCCTGCTGTTCGACATATTATCAGAAAAAAGACTCCGTACCCACAAAAATAGAGAAAAAAAAAAGAAATTTAAATACAGGGCTATATTTATTTACAAACACATGCACATAAATATATAAATAATAATACATATAAATATATTATAACATACAATAAAGCTAACATAATATTTCATGATATATTCAATTAGACACAGATAAGTAGTATTAGTTAACTAGTTTTTTAAATAGCACAACGGTTCTCGCCGGCAAGATTTTTCTCAGGAAGAGCATTCCATAAACGAATACCCTGCACAGAAGGAGTTGGTATAGAAACTAGTTTTATGAGAAGAAAATTGAAGGAGGGATTTAGTCTGCAGGATTAATGAGGCATCATAATGATATGTATTCACGTATAAACATTTATGTATATATTCTACATTTAATAAAACTAAGTTTATCGCATTTAATAAAAAATTGTTCTCGAAGTTTCGAGTGCTCTACAGCATTTATTTCACGGGCGTCTGGGGTTGTTTTTATTTTATATTAGCGTTATTACCCCTGAGAACTGACATGGATTGTCTCGTCACCAGTTAATAAGGGTCTGTCGGTCGGATCCCTACATCAGTAGGAACACAGAACCGTTATGTTGCTATTCCACGCTAGTATTCTGTGAGGGTGTGATCCGTCCCGTGTGTTGCTGCTGCCAGAGACAATCTGCAGCCTGGCTGTACCACTGTAGAAAGGTGGTCTTCAAGATATTAATATTAAATATTTATACACAAACTTCTTAAAATTAGTTTTATTAAACACACTACGACCATTACAAAACATTAATGGCAGTCACATTTGTAGATGTGTATATATATATATATATTATTGTCTCGTCAGGCATGTCTGATTCTTCAAAACGTGTTAATTATTATAAAAACTATGTTTAATTATTTATTATCGTTTTTCTACTTCAGTTCCGTAATTATCTCGACACTTAATACAATCTAAGATTAACACTTATCTTAGATCTCACGAAACTTTGTATAAGCTGAGACAAACTATATTTATTGTTGAGGTAAAAAACAGGCGGGGCGATTTTTGATTTTTCGTATTTATCGGAGTTTATTTCCTTTTTTTTATGGCTGCTGGCCACTGTTAACCTAAGGGCTTTTATAGACACCGGATTGAAAGGTTGCCGAGTGTTTAGGGCACTCAGCTGAGACCTTTATTTATGGGTAACCAGCACAAGGTTCCCCGAAAGGCTTAGAGCGTTGCCCTGCGCATGAGCGCAACTAATTCTGGAGTGCTCTAGAGGGCCGAAACTTGGCTCGGTCAGTTATTTCTGACGGATTAACTAAATTAATAACATTATTAACCAAATTATTATTATTAACGTCATTTACCATGACTTCGCTGGCGCTGGAGAGGAAGTGGCGCAAGAAACTTCAGCGACGCTCCTATCTATACTGATTGGTGAAAACCGCCTGAAATATGGCGGCGAGGCGAATAATTCTGTTTGTAACGCCGTTGTCGTCGGCGGGGCGGTGAGTTGGTGCAATGTTGGGTGTGTAATGTTTTGAGCAGGAGTTGGGCACTAGTGGTCGCGTCGTCGGGATCGTAGAGGGCGTGCTCCTTCAGACGCCGGTGATTTGTGGTTCGATTGTGGACGGCACTGACATTCAGCGAGTTGTGGGATGGCAGAGTCAAAATATCGGCGGCAAGCCAGCTTTAGGTACTGAGCTATGCTCTTCCGATCGCAAACATTTCTAAGAGATTTTGCTTTTCATTTTTATCGAGCACCGGTTCCAGCCCAGTGCCCGTAGTAAAAAATATTTTAAATTATAGTGAAGAAAATATAGAACCTCAATCAATTACATCACTGGTTTAAAAGTGAAATAATATAAATTATACTTATGTATTTGAGAACAACAACTCGATAGCATGAACTTAAACAGCACAGTGACATCTCTAATCATTAATGAAAACTATTACAAATTGACCATGGCTGATGTATTTATAAATTTGCTACCCGCATAAAAGACTTAAAAAATATTTTATTTGCCTGACACTGTCAGAAAAAGTAAAAATGCTCACACACCCGCATCGAGCGGTCTGGGCCTTACACGCGCAAGCCTTAACCACCTACGCACACATCCCATAAACATTGTGATCGCCGGCGAGCGCGTGGTCTGATATCAGCGGCCTTCACGAGATTCACTCGTGATCCAGGACGCTTCTAAATCGACCTGTCCTCCATTCCGAAAATAATCCGAGCAGAGGTCTCGTACCTCCTTAAAAGGTGCCCTCGGATCGTATTCGCCCCGCTTTGCCGTCTTTGTCGTCCCTCGTCCACAGGGGTCAGAGAGCAGCGGAGTTCGATCGAGCCAGCAGCATTTTCGTACTCCATACTAGCGGGCCCCCTGCTCGCGAATCGTGAAGCTGTACGAACAAAAAAAAAACATAATTTTATAATGTTTTATTATGTATATATCACGAGTGAACTTACATACACACCTACAAACACATATATAAACATAACTATATGTTATGATTGTATCAATTGGGCATTATATCATCATGCAATCATATTAGTGTCATTAAATGATAAATATACAAACAGTACACGCACTGCACTTACTCATACCTTCCTTACTTAATCAATTGAAAAAGGTAAATATGAAGTTTTATTATTGAAAAGTCAGAATATTAATTAAGAAATATTTTTTCTTTCGAAACCGGTGTTCATTTTTACCAGACCTTATAAACTTGACCTATATCTATGAATGAGAATATAAGTATGAATGAATGAATGTAACGGAATTTCTTAATGCAGTTTTCACCCACTTCTTGACGTAACGAAATTTGGAAACGCATTAAGAATCGATGACCGTACAATAATTCGAATACAGAGAGGCAAGACTATGCGAGTTACTTAAGTTTTTCAAAACTCTTAAAAAATATTATAGTGTGCCCTGCTATGGTGTGCTTGTAATTCATAAACTTTAGAAAAAGATTTGAAGGGCATGCGATTGGGGCCATCGTATAATCGCAATACGAGCCGAGTTTCCTACCTCTCTATCATTGTATATCGCCTCCTCTATTGTCGTGGACGTTCTACCTCCACAGGTCCTGGAAGCCCTAATGCCAGTATTGTCAGCACCGTCGTTGTTTCCCTACTCAACGTGCCTCCCATCGCGAGTCAGTTTAGATAAAGCTATAAAGGTCACTGGACCGATAGCATAACACGAACAAAAATATAACATATGCTGTTATATACTGCTTGTCAGGTGATCGTAATAAACAGTAGACCTAACCGCTGGTCGAGTCGTCGTAACGAGTCCTCAGGGGTGGCAGTGCATCTTGGTTTTTTATTAATGATGGGTATACTATGTATTTATGGGCGTGTGTCGTGTGTTTTCGTTTAATAATGGAAATACAAATAATGTCTCCATACGCCCTGTATGCCAAATCATGCCACCATTGTATTTAATTTTATATTATGAAGAAATATAGCACGAATGGGTCGGCAGGATTAAAAATAATAGGATTAAATACATAGGTGTGGATTAAACCTTTTTGCAAGGTATTCAAACAGCGATTTTAAGTTTAGTTCGAATACGAACTTTCGCCTGCTTCCTTTGTGATCAGTTTTTTTTTTCTTGTTTTTAATTAAATATGTTCCTAGGTGTTATGCACTGTTAAGAAAACGATTATGTTTTTAAAATAATCTGTAAGCCAAGTTTCATAAGGTTTTTCTTGTTTTTAAGGCATTTTAGTGAAAAAATAGTTCAAGAAAATATAGTTTTTCGTTTTTTTATATTTGCACCGATAATTGTTGTTTTAATAATGATAAATAACCAGTGTTTAATCGTTTTTATAAATCAGAACAAAAAATGAGATTTAAACTGATGCTTTTATTTCAAATAAATTTTTGATTTACATTTTCGACTTATTTTGAAAAAAGCTAAAAAACATCTTAACTCAAAAATGGTTCACTTTTGCATAACGCATATTAAAATTAGGGGGTTAAAATTATCACAAATAGTCGTCCCTAACAACTCCTAACGGGAATATGTGGAATTACCAATAACCCTGTATAGTTGTCCTTGTCTATGCGTATAACATTTCGATAGTATGAATCATAGACAAATCTTTTATCATTGGTGCTTTTGATTATAAAATAGTTTTTGTTCATACTGACAATATCCCGATGCTGGCTTATTCTAATGTCCTTCGTTCTGCTTTTAACCGTGGCAGTTATTACAGGATAATATTAAATTGTAAGGTTATATGATAGTGTCGTATGTACGTAAAATTAAAAAACGATTATAATAAGGTAATGTTTATTAATAAAAAAAGTGTACTTTAATATATATTATACATTGTTTTTATGTATTAATAGAAAGCTGTATTTATTTACAAAATATACTAATCCTATAATTTCCCAGATTCGATCAGTTCTCTTAATCTATATTTTTGTATCTTTCCAGATGCGGTTTTGGGAAACTCGTTGGTGATTTTTAATATCCTTGGGATCTTGAACCTTGCGAGATGACCACTGCAATAATTCCGTATATCGTTGACTGTGACGGAGACTCCATCACGTGTTCTGAGTACGGCGCATAATTCCTCACCCAACCTCTCGTCCGCGACGCCAATAACCTGCATGAATTAAAATAACTTATAAAAATAAAAAAATAACTCTAAAAGTAATAATGTTTTGATGATCGAAAAGAATGAACGTGTTAGACGTAAATAGTAACAATACGTAAGTATCGTGTTTTGGTAGGACTACATTATCATAAATTAATTAATTGTAAGAATAAACGTGTTAGAAGTAATTAGCATTTTTCAATTCCTCTGATAATGTAATAATAAAATCTAGTTCAATCTAAATACTCTAAATGTTTAAAGAAACTTATTACAAATGAGTCGTTGACATTTGTTAATTGACATTGTTCTGATATAGCTTCAATAAATCATGTCTAATCTTTTTGAATTTTTATTTATTAATAAAAATGAGTAATGGCAGAGAGAGAGAGAGAGTGATCGGGAGAGAGAGAGCAAGAAAGAATGCGAGAGAGAGAGAGAAACAAGACGCTCGGTTTTGTTTCTCCCTTTCTCTCTCAGCAACTCAACAAACAAAAAACTTTTACTCTCAGAATATATCATTCATATTATGGAATATTTTATGGAAACGATGCTCGCGAATTCGACCTTCAAATTTTACTGTTATCATCACTTCAAAAATATTGATGATGCTACAGGAATAAAATATACTTGGCTTTCAAGAATATCCGGATGGGTGTTGAGCCGGTCTTCAATTTCTTTGGGGGCGATATTTTCACCTCCTCGCACTATTATATCTTTCAGCCTGCCAACTACACGACCGTAGCCATCCGGTGATATCGTGAATTTGTCCCTGTAATGAAATGAAGAAATCTCCTAATTGGAAGCGCTGTATGATTTTTATGACCCACATTTAAACATTTATAATTGGTATTTTTCTTTTTCTAATTTTGTAATTTTTTAATCATGTTTACTCGATAGTAAACATTAATAACAAACAAATCAAATCGAAAACTAATTTATTCTAAATGGACTGAATGTGTTCTTTGAACATCAATAATTACAAAAGAGTCTTTTGAACAGACCCAAAAAAACATCAAAATCAACACATCGGTCAATTACTTGTCACAATGTTAATATTTATAGTATAATACGCTTTTGAGATATGACTTCATCTATAAACATAAATATAAAAATGCCTACAGTTTTCAAACAACCATTTAAAAATATTTTTTAAATCCACCATTTAAAATTATAGACACCGCATTTTTTTACGTTCAATGAATAGTAATTTTACAATTTTTTTATTTAATATTACTAACATGGAAATTATAATTACGATACTAAATAAAATTTATGCAGAGGCGTCATCTATAATTTCGAAAGGTAATGCGAAGTGTAGCATGGGTACTATACGCATGGCTTAAATAAATTGGTTCTTTAGGATATTGTCCAAAAATGGGATAATTAAAAACAAAGAATGCAGCTAAATTTTCTTAAAATATTAATTTAAATGTATGTTTTGTTTTCAAAACCAAACAAATTAAAATGTTACTATAATTATAATGTTGAATAGATGATATTAGTGGAAAAAAGATGGCGCTTTTATACTGTAAAATAATCTTACAAGATCGCACAGTAAATTAATTATTAAATTATTTTGTACAGTAAATTAAAATTAGCGATTAAAATGTAATTATTTCTTTTGACCTATAACTTATACGCAATTTTTATTTCATGGCTTTATTATTAAGTGATGTATTTAAATGTATTTTGTTAAATGTTCTTTAAAAGCATTTCGGCAGGAGTATGTAAAAAGTAATACTAGATGATTTGTTATCTTTACATAATAAGTATATATGTGTAAAGTTTTAAGGAACTTAATAATAATACAGTGAAAGTTCAAAGAAGCTAATTACCATATATTTTAACACAGTTGTTTTAGATTTTTTTTTAAAGATATAAGGTGTTTTAAAACCTGTATATGGTGGGTTCCATAATAGTCTCTTACCCAGTACTTAGCCATCCGTCCCCAGTTAGAATGCTTTTAGTCTTTTCTGGTTCATCCCAATAACGGATCATGTTGTTGTATCCTCGGACGATCAGCTCACCCGGACTCCCGAATGGCACCGTTTTACCGGCTTCATCCACCACCTAGAAGAGTTATTAATATATGAAGAAAATATTTTAAACAAATCCTTTTTTCATTGTATTTAGTCACTAACACATAGTTCGCTAGATGGTAAGTGATTTCTGCGACTCACGAAATCCACATTCATACTCGATAAAGAATCATTATGTAGATAGATAAGTCGTCAACCCCGAGGACTAAATTAGAATGCCTCGTCATGCCGGTGGTCCTTCTCCGACCCATTTATGGCGCAGGTCAAATTTTAAACTTTTGTTTTTGCTGTTAGCACGGATACTTCAATGATTGCTGCTATCGTTAAGCAGATCGTTGTTTATAAATATCTTAGAACTCTCAAGGTTGTTTGCAACTTTAACATTTATGAACTAGTTAGGTCAGAATACGATATGCTTTGTCTAGGGTCCTGAGTTATTTCCAGCTAAGGTGTAATATAAATGCGATTTACGTTTGTGTTATAAATGGTGGGTTTTAGGGTATGGTATATAATTCTTCTAATTCATTGCTCATGTATTACACCGGACAGACAGAGCGTGTGTATCCGTGTTTGCGCTTGCGCAGTTTATATCATTTAGTAATAATAAAAAGGTATACACAGATAGACATAGGTTTATTACAAGGTAGAACAATTGTTTTATTTTTTATAGTGTGATAAATAAGCACTAAGTTAAATTTATGGTAAGTAATACCTATAGCACTGCATAGGTACATTTACATCTACATTCATCTAAAACAATGATTCAAGATGTATTACTCATAATTGGGTCTCTGGACACTAAAATGGAAACATCGAGGTATACAACTATTTCTCGCTGGTATGCTGTGAGGTCGTGGTCCTTCTCACTCGAGCCATTTATCAGCTTCACCAAGCTAGAGATTAGTTGCATCGTGGCTCTATTACTGTTAGAAATTACTGGTATAATCAACACGAAGTAATTCGGGATAGTTATGCTCTACGTCTCTTGCAATTTAGGCTCTGTTTCAGGTCATCACCCTGAATGGTTAAGGATACCTATTGGCGATGCTAACATATAGTGTCATAATACTTGTTTTTAATATAGGACACGTGTTACTTGTTACCCAACCCCCGTGCGAGCACCTTTTAAATTATTGTTTATAGTTAATGTCAACCATTCGTTGTGTTTCTCACATCTTATAGTATTTCATTAGTTTTTACCTTAACTTCCACATGATCCTGGATATAGCCGACCGTCTCGGCGACAGTTTCGATGCTGTCTCCTGGCTTGGATTGAAACACACTTGCTGTAGTTTCAGTTAAACCGTACAGGGCCTGTAATAATATATTAAAAGCATTCTTCAGAGACACTGAAAACTATGCATTTTTCATTTGTGCAGATAGGAATGGATATACAAAAATAAAGATATCATCGTTATTTTAAATTCAACCTATAACTAGAGCCATAAGTGAAGATAGGTTTTCCCCATAGACTACAGCGAACCACCTGTATCCATCGACTTCACTGAGAAAGTTAGTTTCGAAATAGTCCTCATTTCATTTGTGCAGATAGGAATGGATATAAAAAAATAATTAAAGACATCATCGTTATTTAAAAAATATAGTCCCATAAGCATAGAAACAGAGATATTCCCCTTCCCTATTCCGATGTAATGCACATACAATACGGTCGGTGAAAGGTTGAGATGCAGTTTTAAGTACATGGGACATACATAAAACACCAGCAGACCCGAAAATCATCACTGTGTGTTGCACAAAGTTACTCTCCTCGTGGCCGTTAAACTACCGGTTCAACGAGATATAGGTACATATGTATGATCGGTCTATTGCCATTTCAGTTTCGTGATTCTTTGAGCTACGTCACCGTACGTAAGTTTAACAGATATAGTTTATTAAATAAATGATGAAGAAATAAATAAATAACGCTGCTAGCGTCCGTTGTTTACGTAAAGGTTATCAGGAAAGACTCGTTCATATCTCAGTACAAACGCTTCATCAGCATGCAGATAAACTCATGTTCGTTTTTCTTAGCAAACTTCAGATCAATTATATAAGTTGCTCTGAATTTCTATACCTAGTTGGTGTGTAAACCCATATAGCATAAGTACATCTGCATACATACTTCCCATTATTTGTCCCAAGAAAATTATAGAAAGGTATAAATAAAAATAAAATATATACATATGTATAAGTATTTGTATAGTGTGTAAATTATAGAAGGTTATTAAACTCTATAACTAACTATGTATATCTAAAAATAATCAAAAGTAAAAGAAAGAATCAAATGAATAATTCAATTTAGTACACATTGGTATAATTTCATTTTAATTTTTTTTATCTTGATACTATATTGACATCATGTGGTAAAATATCTCAACTCAGCGGTTGGAATTAATCCGAACAATTCAGAACACTCCCCTTGGTAAATTCGTTAAAAATGCAAAGAGATGCAATATCTTTTGGCAACACCAGTGAATCAAGTCGATCGGAAAGTACCTGGTCATCAACGATTCGAGGCGCTCTTTAAAGCTGGTCTCCATTGAATGCGGTCAAACGGAAGAAGCCGGTACTGGGGTGCCCCGGCCCAGAGATGAATATACCATGTGAGGCCGAACTTGCGCTTTGTAAATTATAAACTTATATTCATAAAATCACGCAGCAGTTTTTTTCTAGCTCGACCGGTTCACCAGACGAAACACAGCAATATCATGTTGTGAGATTACTTATCGAGGATGAATGTCGATGTCATGGGCCGCAGGCATCACTTACCATCAGGTGAACTGCGTGCTCGTTGGTTCACTCTAAATACAATAAAAAAATGTTGCACTCACCAGAATTTAGGTATATATGTTATTAAAATCAAATTAAGCTAAAGTATATTAACTTTTATATGGGCTTGGTAGGTCTAAATAAAAAAATAACTAACTAAATCTACTTACAGGTAATGAGGCATTTCCCAAACCTCAGAGGTAACAATAAATGTCTCTTTAATGTGTCTAAAGATGGAGGTGTATGTCATCGGCCGCACTTACCATCTACTTTGGACATTAAATAAAGTTTAATGAAAAATAAAGCTAAAACAAAATAAATAAAAGCCTTCAGTCCCGTGTTACTCTCTCTGTAGACAGAGCTTTTCTATCAGATATGAATGAGATCGGCGTAGCCTTCACCACGTCTTACCAACACAGATGGTGCCTTGAGGTGCTTCTGTATATCTTTGATCAGCTGCGGGCTGCATGGCGCAGCGGCAGCTAATGCCATCCTGAGCTGCATCGGCAGGTCACCTTTGCCACGGATCTGGGATATTATGTCCACGTACATTGTCGGAGTGCCGGTAACCGCTGTGCATCTGTGAAATTATAATTTGATTTCCTTGAAAAAAAATCCTGATGTGCCGTATTAAGATTCCTAGCCTTTGTCCTTGTTAATATCTGATTCATAACTTTTTTTTACGTATGTTAGCAAAGGTGAATGAAGCTTTATTTGTTTATGGGTAACCAGTGCAAGGTTTTTGGGAGTCCTCGGCATGGACCCTGCGCGCGAAAGCAACTGATTCGAGGGGCTAAACCTCGGCACGGTCAATTATTATATTCAACATTTCATTATATTATATTTGAACTTAAAGCTGTTATGTCATTTCGTGTATATTCACCGATAAAGCACACCATACGAAATATTATTTCTTATGGTATAATCTTGTTCTAGTTTAGCCTGTTAATATTTGAGCCGTATAATTAAAAGACGATAACAAAATAATTCAATTAATAATGCATTAAAGGTAACACTGTATCAACAAGTTAAATAAATGATATAATTTGATACAAAAAACTTCCTTCTGTTCTTATTAATTTCAGTTCTATAATTATCAGCATAAGAGTTGAAACATTTTCTGATGAATGATAATTCTCGTAGAATATTGAATTAGTAATATGTATTTTCGCCATTCCCTTCAATGAATGGATCCCTCCAATCGGCTCCTTATTGATTCACCAAGTCGCGTACAAATATTCGTACGCCGTATAGACCTCCTAACTCTCCCTGCAATGACCTACAAGGGCATCACTTGTTCTTTCATTGCGTCCCCAAAGATTTTCAATTGAGTTTAAATCAAGCGATTTTGATGGCAACGGTATCAGATGAATGTATTGTTGTCTTTCGAACCAGTCGCGGGTAATAGCCGTATGTAATCGACATTTATCTTGTAAATAGTTCAATTGTGGAAGCTCATTTTCTGGGTAAACGTTCCGGACGGTCGGCAAAATGAAATTTTCTAAAGTATTAACATAATTCAGAGCTGTCGCTTTTAGAAGTAATACGCACAGTCGCAAACACCATTCCACAGCTCGGTCAGACTCTATCAGCCTACATCAAGCCCCAAATGTTTGCACTAATTCTACCATGCTCGGCGATAGGCATTACAGAATGTTCATCATATCTTGTATTGTTATAACGCCAGATATTTAATCGACCTGTAAATTTTGTGGTTCACCAATAAATCGAAATTTAGGAATTGTGTGGCAAAATTCAATCAAGTTGCTTTATGGGCATCAGTTATCTTTGAATAGTTTCTAACAAGGTTTTAATATCAAAACTTCATAGTTTCTAGTGACGGAAAAATAACATCTATTTCTTTGGAGAAAAAGATTAAATAAAGACGTACTTTTAACCTATGCTTTGATTGGCGTACAGTTAACAATTTGGAGATTTTGGAAATTGTTGTCAAAAATGATAAAGCCATTCCATGGCCGCCAACTGACAAACATTCTTTTAAGATTGTGTATTTTATTGTTAAAACGATGTCAATATCTCTCCTTTATGTTAAAAATATACGATACACTTATAACCTTCAAGATTATATAACAAAATATATATTTTTGTCATTGGCGTATCATTAATTAAGATTTCATTAATTTTATTTATTTATTAATTAAAGTATGCTGAATTAATAATGAAATAAAAATTATGAAATTCTTGTTAGTTAAATAATTATAACTGTTATTTGACGAAGTGTGGCGTATCAGAGAGCCTGGATGCTGGTAGCGTGGGTCTGCAGTTTGGATTACCAGCCGAGGGACAATGCTTATGCATTAAAAAATATTGGTAAATCGGTTTTCGAGTCTGGGTGTGTTGTGTGTATACTACTGGTCACTCCTTTTGAACTTTTCTCGAATCTAATTGTTCACGTATGAACGGAATAGGGAAGGGGATGACGAGTGAGGGCCCTCTGTTTTTACTATAATATACACCTAGTCCGGCCATAAGTTATGTTACAAATGAAAATGCATTTTTTTGAATGAAGTAATGTAATATTATTAAAATTTATACCTAAATATTTATGGCCAGACTAGTTATAGAACATCTTCATGTTATTATTTTTTACTAACTTCATAGTGTCGGATTTAGGTTTACTTACCTTAGGGTTTATTTCAATAATATATATATTAACTTATATATAATTATATATGTATATATATATAACTTTATCAGTATTTATTAAAAATAATTTATTTTTGCGAGAAAAAATAGCACGATAATGAATCATGAGGACGTTTAAAAAGGAGAAATAATTATTAGAAAGCTTACTTTTCAGCCAACATTGCGTTGATGCTGGCAGGAACGTTATAAGTAGGCGATGGCAGTACCAAAGAAGCGCCGTGTCTTAAGGCACTCAGAACGTTCACCAAGGATCCGAGAGCATGGAAGAGTGGTACCTGACGATAACAACAATCGATTAGCAGTAAAAAAATATATATTTTGTACTAAGAAAAAATATAAACATCGCAGTTACCAGCTGCTTCTTTAAGATGCATTTAAAGTTAATACACAGTATGAAGTACATCTATCCGACCGCCATATTCATTGTGCAGTGTCTTCATTTGTCAAAATTATTTATTTAAGAAATAAAACTCAATTAAATTCGTGAATTTATAATTAAATGTTGGATACAAACCGAGTAGTCTATTAATCACAAGATTAGATTAACTCACGTTATCAGAGTAAGTAAATCTAATGGATTTTAAGTAATTCCTAGTTATATCGCATTATAGTGGTACAGTTATTACATATATATATTTTTTTTATTATATATTATTATAGTTTTATTCCTTAGAGACATAAATACACCGCTTGACAGGTACAGCTAGTGTAATTGTACGTATTTTGACGTGAGTATTTGGTGACTGAACTATACTATACTATTCTACTGCTATATTATAATATTTACTTTCATTTGTAATTCTAAAATTGGAAGTCTCTGGATCATGGCCTGGATCTGGATTTTGGCCCAATATGTCTCGAATTCAATGATTGCTAAAAGGGTTGGAGTCTGTTTTGGACTTTTGAACACACATTTCATGATTGGAATTGGAAAATTTCAGACCGAAAGAGAGCAGATTCATTAGACGTTTTATTTAAATAACTTGCTTGGTGTTTTCTTTGAACATATAACTAAAACTAACTATTTCCACACAACTAATCCAAAAAAAAAAACAAATAAACACTAAAAATGAGTGTTATCATATTAAATCTTGTTTTCTTTTATCATTGGGAATGTTATGTGTCATACAATTACACCGTTTATTATCGTTTACTTTTATGAATCTTTCTTCTACCTCATCTTCCTTTTCAACTCCTTTAACAAAAAAAAAATAGTAATATTTTAGGTTCATCGTAAAAATTATATACCTGTACGCATATTTTCTGATGATCCATGTGAAATTCATTTCTAAGTCCTATGAAATACGTATTATTTACAACTCCATTGTGAGAATCCAAAGCTGCCTTCGGGTCGCCTGCAATCATGCAAATAATTTTTTTATGTCGTTTTTATGTATTGGCATTTTGACCAAATTGCCTTCCGCAAGTCGATTGGAGTTGACTGTTTTCTGGCTTAGATGCAGACAAATAAGGAAGTATTTTATATTCTGTGTTCATAAAGGCGAACCAGTATTTTTGTGGGCCGTGAGATATTGAGATACGGAAACAGCGAAAAACATCCGCAGAAGTCAACATTAACGACTGAATAACAGAAAAATAAGGTTTAATATTAGTTTACTTATTATTTCAGTATTGTTTTTTAATCATGTTTATAAATTCACTTTTTACTTTAAGACTTTTCTAGTCATTTAAGTTGAACATATGACGGTTATATTTTGTTTCAAGGACGACACTTTTTTCAAGGAATTGTATATATTAAGGTTTTTTCATATCAATCGAATGGTACAATCATTTGGTGCAGTTAATGTTATATAGAGGTGACAAATGAATACACGTTAGCCTGATGGTAATTAAAATAATCCTGAACTAATATTCAAGATACTGATTCGTTATCACCCGTGATAACTATGATGGAATGTTTGGTTTCCTGTAATTAGGTCCTAGAATATTTGGACTTAACTTTCACCACATGAAACACAACAGCATTATGCTACTAGTCTGTGTTTAGGTCGCCCTTCCTCGTGTTGACACTGCTAGACTATTTGCAGCGTCTTTCTACCATTTGAAAACTGTATGCATTATTTACAAATACATGTATTGTATTTAAATTGAATTTAACGTATTACATTAACCTTGGCGGCGTCGATATATTGTGTTGTAAGATCAAACCGGTCAAGGAGAGACTGACAGAACGGACAAGACGGACAAGTAAACATTTAATTGGTTTAGATTCCTAAAATATGAAGTCAAGAATATCAGTAATTAAAAACAATGATGTATGAATTATTGTTTAATCCTTAACTAAAGTTAGACTATACTAGGAGAATCATCATTAAAGGCATCTTTAATTTTTCTAACTAACGCTTCTAACAAGAAACGCGAGATATAAATATGGTAATTGGTAATATCCAGAATAAGCTGTATTATATATAGACCAGCAGTTGTCTAGGTTAGTGGCAAAGTAAGTAACTGGCCACTGAGTCTTGGTGGTTCATTAATTCAATTTCCAATAGCTAATAATTAGTGCATAATAAACAAGTTATTATTTTTTTAATTTTGTCATATAAAAGATGATACAATCTGTAGGTAAACATGCGTCTGCGCAGATGCTTCTGGCTTATGTAGGTTTGTGTAAATTTTGGTTTTGATATAAAGTAAAAGTTAAGTAAAAGTTTATATATATATATATATATATATATATATATATAAATCTATATATATATATATAAATACCACTGCTGGGCATAAGCCTCCTTCCTATAAGTGGTATTGGAGCATAGTTCACCACGCAACTCCACTGCGGATTGGCGGGCGTCACGTCCTCTAAATATACATATATATTTTTATAGTGGTAGAGCTATGCCGCAGTTTCTAGCGGCAGAATGTATAGGTCAGCTCGACCGGGTTAGGACCACGCCCTAACAAAATACTAGCGTGAGATAGCAGCATAATGCTGCTGTGTTTCGCCTGATGGATGACAACGCATCTGCATTATGATTCCTTTTCAAGGATGAATGTAGATGTGTCATGGGCCGCAGAAACTTACTTATCATAAAGTGAACTGTGTGCTTACCGTTTGTTACTCTCAATGTAATAAAAAAGTTTACTCCCGAGGCTTCGACCACCGCCTAGCCCGTAGTAAATAAGCACTTAAAATTGATATAAGCCATTTGATTCGTGTCCGTCACTGGGGACTGAATTAAAAGCGAGCGCTTAGACATGGCTAGATCTTAAAATTATCATTTACTGAAAAATTTTTGGACATATAAATTGTTACCTAAATAATACCTCTACAACCCACCAGTGGTCCCCGACGTGAAGTGGATGATGCTGCCGTCCTGTGGTTTTACTTCACTGCCGTATTTTGATACATCGGTATTACTTTTGTTTTTTATGAGAGTGTCGAATTTAAACGCGCCACTGTAAAAATAACGTTACATTAGGTGCGTCTCACATAAATACTTTTTATGGGCGGTGTTAGCCACTGTTAGCCCATGGGTTTTTACATCTTCAGCGGGTTGAAAGGTGGCCGAGCGCTAAAGGCACTCAGCCGAGACCTTTCCTTTCACAAGGATTCCCGAGAGGGAGCCTCGGCTTTGACCGTTACCCTGGGCGCGAATGCAACTGACTCGAAGATACCCGAGAGTTCAGAACCTCGGCTCGGTCAGTTAGTTCTGACGGTCTAACTAAATTAACGATACTCTGTCGTGGTATTTATGGGGATTTCTTCTATATGTACAATTTTGTTTTATTAAATAATACACTAACATTATTGACGCACAAGTTTATTAATATATTACCAAACAAACATATTTTTTAGGTTTAGACAGTTGGACTTAACACACAATTATTATTATTATTATTGCAAAAGATATTCCATTTATTGCGATATGTCTTACAGTTATCTCTGATTATCTGGACTGTGCGGTAGTTTGTCACCTATTGCACGTTACATGGGTAAGTGGCTAAAACTCTTGATGCGACGCGAGTCCTGAGCTCGAATCTGAGACTCATTATTAATTCATCCCATCGAACTTACTGTATACAATATATAGGTTGATCTTTGTTAACACTCACTTTAGTTGATCCTTTTCGTAACTGATAATCGTGTTTAATTCAGGAAACTGTTCCGATTTCAAAGAACCAGGTCGCGAGCTGTCCATTTCAGGTATCAAGCGTTTAAGACTATTGTAATAATCTCTATTATTTAATGTATTCCCTATCACAAGGCCTTTCATTCCAGTTTTCTTGATGCAGAAACTCAATTCGGATTTCTCGTATACAGGGTTGATGAGTACCTGCAAATTAATTGATAAACTATATATCCGTGTGTTATAGACAGTTGGTAAATAGGTCGTTAGTGATGACGTAACATCAATCGCTTAATATATGTTATAGTGACATATTTATTGCGGTAACACTGGGGCACTCTCTTATAGCCCTTTCCCTATTCAGAAGTAAATCATATACAATTAGTCTAGATGCAGTATGTGAGACATATAACATTACCACTCAAAATCAATCACTTGTGATACAAAAAAATTGTTCTTCAACTCGATCGAATTCAAGGATCATGACTCTGTAGTCTATGTACATATCTAAACGATACGTACATGAAAAACGAACCTTTGTAAAGTATGGATGGTAGGCTATTTACCAAGTGAAAAGTGTGCCATAAAAAATATTTAATGTACTTTGTATTACATAGCGGTAATATTGTGGTATGGTATTTAAATATTTTGCACATTTTAACTATTATGTATTTAAAATGTTTGAACTCACCGATATCAATCCCGCTCTGGCTGCGGCTACTAGGGTGACGATCCATCCAGCTGTGTTGTGAGACCATATTCCCAATCTATCGCCTTTCTCGAAACCGTTTGCTCTTAATGTACATCCGAGGGAGTCAGCCTAATAGAAAAATTAAATTGAAAATAAAAAAGTGTATGCAAAGAACGTTTACGAGCGATTGATGTCAAACTCAATATATTCATTGGAAAATTATTTATATAAATAATAATTAGTAATTATATCCAAAGATAAAACTCAATACAATGGAAAGGTTCCTTGATATATCATAATAAAGGTAAATGATTTGAAGAACGGTGCATGTTTATGTTACATATATATTACTAGTATTATAAATGTCTTTCAGAACACTATCAGTAAATATTCTGAGGAGGAAATGCGTCGGTGTGGATCAATAAGTCGTCACAATTATCAAACCACCTAGCTTGAGTATGGACTTTATGAAAAACAATGACATTATACCATGACATAAAAATCATGGTTCGTATCTCTTTAAGTCATGTCAGCCTTTATAAAAACACATAATGACCCTACCCGTGAAGACTAGATTACTTTACGTGGTAGTGCTACAATGCAGTTTTTTTCTAGCTACAGAATGAATGGCTCAGCTCGACCAGGGTACGACCAAGTTCTCACAGAATACCAGCGTAAAAACTCACCAGACGAAACACTGCAGCATTGTTCCGTCTGGTGAGTGTAGGGATCTGGAGACCTATACTAGTGACGTGGCATTCCATCTCAGTATTCAAAGGTAACAACGCATCTACATTATGATTCCTTGTCTAGGATGAATGTAGATGCATGAGCCGCATGAATCACTTGCCATCAGACGAACTGTGTGGTCGTTTATTACTCTAAACGTAATAAAAAAAATCTTTACATACTTGTGTTAATAGTTCTTCGTACGTGATAGTCAGATCCTCATATATGGATCGAATAGCAACTCTGCTGGGGTATTTGTGTACAGTCTCCGCCAGTACTTCGCCAAGGGTGCTGGTGGTCAGCGGTACAGATCCCTGGTTGTAAAGGTAGCTCGCATTTGGTTCCGTTTGGAGTTGACGTGCGTGTCTGGAACAAAGACAATAAAGTTCCATTTAATGGCTCGGTTCGAATATAAAAATGATAATAAAACTATTAAGAAAGTAAATAAGTCTCGTAAAAATGTTATTTATACTAAAATTGTTATAAATAACTACTCCAAAACAAACTAGGGCCCACTCTAAGTTAACCTCGTATTTCGTCTAAAAAACTGTTGGGTAGTAAATAGTGAAGTTAAACATTTCGAAGTATTGTTGACATGTTTATCTAACGTTATCAATGTTTCAAGTCAGGAATTCAATGGTGGCTAGACAAAAAAAGTGAAGTACTCCAAAAAACGTTTATTACTCAAATTCTCAGTGACTTGTACCCTCAGTCCCATTCTGAATGTTACAGACGCACGTCAACTTTTTTCATTTTGACTTGATTTTGGTGTTACTCGATTACGAGTTACGATCATTATGCCTGGTTCTCGGCGTCATATGGATGTGGAAACAGCAACAAGAGCAGTGTTTATGCTTCAGGAGGGAGAATCTAAGAGATCAGTGGCAAGATGTCTTGGTGTGTCGCGACGAGCTATTCAAAACTCGTGGGAACGCTTTCTAGAGACATGTAGTGTCGTGAGGAGATCTGTATCAGGAAGAGTGCGAGCTACAATCGTCCAGGAAGACCGGTATATCAGAAAGACTGCACTTCGAGAGCGTACGATTCCAGCCCGCGTCTTACAAAATCGACTGGCACACGAATTAGTGATCAAACCATTCGAAATCGGCTCCATGAAGACGGACTACGTTCCAGATCTCGTGTTATTCGTCTAAAATTGACAAGAGCGCATCGTACAGCACGTATGAGGTTTGCGCGCGAGTATGCGGAGTGGACAGTGGACAACTGGAGAAATGTACTCTGTACGGACGAAAGTAAAGTGAAGTTTTTCAGCGATGATCGTCGAGTGCGCGCGTGGAGAAGAGAAGGAGAATGTATTTCAGAACCTTGCATACATGAAACGGATCGAGGTCCAAATGATATGGTGTGGGCTGGAATAAGCTTGCTCGGTAAAACTGAGCTGGTAAATCTGGAAGAAGGATCCATAACTGCCTCCCGGTATGAAGATCGAATAATTCGACCCCATGTCATCTCATGTTCACAAAGAGTGGGTGAAAACTTCGTCTTTATGCAAGACAATGCTCGCCCACATACAGCGCGAACAACCCAGAGAGCTCTCTCTGAAGCCAATATCACGGTTTTACCGTGGCCGGCCATGAGTCCCGATCTTAACCCCATTGAACATTTATGGGACCAAATGAAAAGAAGCCTCAAAACGAACTTCATGAACGCCCTAAAATTGTGTTGTGCGGGTATTCGCACCCGAGGAAAACATCACCCACTTGATTGAGAGTCACCCAGATAGATTCAGAGAGTGCATACGGAACAGAGGAGGACCTACTCGCTATTAAGCACCATCAAACTCATTGATTTAGTCAATAATAAAAATCAAAATCAAACTTTACTTAAATCAATAATTTCTGTAAACTTTCCTAAAAACTGTAAATTTTGACTAAATTCCATAAAATTGGCAAAACTTACTCTTGTTCACACACTTACAAAACCCTTAATTTTTTCATTCCTAATCATAAAAACTGAAAAAAGAAAAAGAATCTGTAAAATTCATTTATAAAATATGGTGGGTCCTATTTTGTTATGAGTAGTATTAAAATTCGTCCTAGTCATCACGACGATATCTCCCGGTTATTGCAAGGTTATGTCAACTGCGTGGGATGTATTATAGTACCATAGTAGTTCCGTAAGCACGTTAATATAACACATTATACGAGCTAACAAGGATATACGGTTACAAACCCTATGTCCTAGTCAAGCCGAACTGACGTCAGTCAATTTTAATTGTTTTAGTCCGATCTACGCAGAAGGAGCTGAAATTATGTATGGTATATCTAGTTTGGTTTTCTATTTTATTAATCATAGTTTTGTGGCAATCTTCGTGATAGGTCTAGGTTCAGCAGTAGACTATGGAGGCTGTCATGATGATAATTAATCACAGGATCCCAAACCTAAACATACTAACATCCAGCAATCGTTTTTTTTTTATTTTTGGCACCCAACGTAGAACACCTCAGTCTAGTATTTTATTTATGCTGACCCACTCTTTCTGCTTCCAGAAACTAACTACAGCGTAGTAGTGGTTTCCACCATGCAAGTACCTCGACCTCGTACCGGCGTGGAATAGTAAAATAATGTGTTACGTTTGGTGAGTGTTTGGACTTCGGAAACCCATTTATAGCTCCATAGATCCATTTTAGTCCTAAGGAGTAAATCTTAGTTAAGAATGAAGGTACAATAGATATGTAAGCATGTTGTTATTGTTTTTTAATGGTGGTAGGGGGATTAACGAGCACATAGGTTAACAACTGGTGTGTCCTGCAGCCCATGAAACCCACATTGTTTCATAAGGGACCATAATCCATCGTATAAAAGGTTTCCGGTTTCTTTCGGGTCACCAGAATTTCTTCTTTGTTTCGTACCATGTTGCTATTCCGAAAATTCTCCAAATTCCCTGATCTGGCCAAATTATTCGTGATTTAGCCAATCTATAACTGCAGCTTAGCTCTACAAAGTAAAATTATTTGCATATGCGTTTTAGTTTAGAACATATTTTATTATTCGACACACTAGTCTCGTATCAATACCAAAGACCTCGGCAACGTTCCACAATTATTATGATTAGCCGCGTTGTTAGTGACATGGAAGTATTATTAAGAAGTGTCTTGAATTCGGGTCCTATCGAGAAAGATATTTGGGTAATACAAATTGCCAGTCATGACTTAAGAAAGAAAGAAAGAATCATCAATAAACAGGGGGGTATCTCTGGATACTATGATTGTTGTTTGTCTGCCCGATAGAATAGCTAACAAATTAGATAAAAAATATATTTCAGCTAAAGTACGAATCGGACGGCTTGATATTTGCTAACGTAAAATAGTAGATTAGTTTTAATGTGAATGTGCTCATCTAGTAAAAGAAATAAGGTTAAGGTACTTATATAAGGTGATTTGTGCGTCCGTTCATCGCCCTTAGTTTCCTACATTAAAGGATTAAGATGCAGCTGTATGGCGCAATCGAGCGTAAATACAACAAGTATTTACGCAAAACAGTGGCTTTATTGATCTGTATTGGATCATTACAATGTTTTGAGAGAAGTTAAGGATATAATGGATTGTCCCATCCTAAAATTCTGGATAGGGTTACTAATTTTTGTTTTATTTAAATAAATTTTGAAATATCAAGTTTTTGTACTAACATTAATTGAAAAATACTGTAATAATTATAATTGCTATTTCTTTATTACTTTGCTATTGCACGTAATGTGTATATATGTGTATGATGTTTCACGTTTCGTTGATCAATAAAATACTATAAATTAAAATTTATTAATGAAATCAATAAAATAATAATGTACAATACAATATAAAATAATCATATATAAATACCAATCAGACGGGAGTCTCTCAACGCGGTACTTCAAACGGTCTAAGGTTGGTGGGTCAGGGAACGAAACCGGCGGACGTTACGAGCTGTGTCGAGGAGCACCGCCTTCTGCATTCGAGCCGGGAGCGTTTCGGTCACGGAGTCCTAATCGCCTCAGATGATTCGGTTGGGATCAGTCAACTTTCAGACAGGACTATATGGATATTTTTTCGATGGATATACAACCCCCCCTTTTTTTATAATATAGGTGTCAAACGAGAATGTCGGTCACATCGTGTAACAGGTTATAGTTTATTCATCTGTATCCGCTTTTAATTTCATCATTTCATTTCAATCGTCATATGGGACGATGACGGTCACGGATGACGGTCCTTCTAAAATATCCTCGACTGTGACTCGATCAAGACGATATCAGACTTATTTGCAAGTATAGTACTCATCCGTGATGATAGGCCGTTCTCGATAGAGTTATGGCTTATAAATATATTACTATTATCAGCTATGGTATCCCGCGTTATCATTGATTAGCAGTTTGTTTACCTTCTCTAAGTAGACGGCCGTGTTCAGTTGCTATTCTATATTGGTGTCTTTTGTCATTTTATTTATTCTTATTCTACATTTAAGTCAACAACTTCTTGGCACATATAATTTGAAAATAAAGCTACCAGACCAACTGAATAATTGCTATCATATTAGCTTAGCTGTCAAAAGATAAGTTAAGAGCGATAGACACGTTGCGACTAGTTACTAGGTGCACCGTAGTTACTAGGTGTATGCCCGACGGAGAAGGACCAAGCCCTAAAAGCAGGGTTAATTATCTCATAGAAAAATCCATAACTTTTTTTACATTTTTCCTTTTTTACGTTTTTTGTTAATTCATAAGACCTTGATATTCTATATGAATAAATAATATTTTAATTTCAATATTGATTTTTTGTCATTTATACAGTTTCAGAAACGAACATTGTTCATAAGGAACTGAGAGAAAATATCCAAATTATTTCGCATTAACTTTTGTGCCGAACCTAAATATTATAAAGAAACTAAGATAAAAATTAATTTTACAATAATACAGCAAGGTGTACAAAATTAATAAAACAGTATAAAATGTAACATAGTACAATATATGTTATAATGCCCTTTGTGAGAGACTAGTATCTGTACTAGGTTTCCCTGTCTGACAGATTACCAAGTCCACGATTTGATATACGTATATTGTATGCTTTTAATTTTGCATGAAAAATAAATAAAAAACAAAAAATATTTAGAAGAAAACGGGAAAACAAAGTAAAATTGTGTGATGAGTGAATTTGCGTGAATTGTTGTTGATATTTATTAAAACTGGCTGTTGGGTATGTGGAGTTTTTTTAATAGGTAAATAGTTATTATGTATAAAATAACATAACACATATAGTATATAAAATAATTATTTTATTTATTTAAAAAAATATTTATTTCCAACATAGCAAATTTACGGGAATACACTTTTTAAAATGATATTTTTTATTTAATTACATTTTAAATAACTTCCGTCCCGGCGTTGGCATTCTATAAAAGAGTATGAAAATTTACAATATTATAATTCTGCATAGGATGATAATAGCATACAAAGTGAATTAAAGGAACGTTAATATCGATATCGCCGATAAACCAATATTTTTAAATTATTATTGATAAGTTTTAGAATTATAAAAGATTAAATAATTTATGTTCCTAATTCCTCATTTATCGTTATCAAAATCATATTTTATGTTTATACCGGTGAACAAATAATTCTCGTTATTCTAATATTGTAAATAAATAAAACATTGATCCTATACATCTGTAATTCTTACATACTATGTACCTTATTGTTGACATCTGCGTGTTGATACTTGTGTATCCACAATTACCAGTATGTCAACTGCGCAGTAAATATTATCTTAGAATATATCTATAGAATAGTATATATAAAACCACGATGAGATATCGGTTGAAATCAACCAAGAAGATCATCATGATAATAAAATTACAGACTTTATTCTCATATTCAGCCCTTTCCAGTCGTTACGATAGAACTTCATTAGGTTAGTTCATTAGTTACTTCATTACGTAGAAACGGACTCTTCTACCTAGTCCGGCCATAAGTTCTGTTACAAATGAAAAAGCATTTTTTTTCGAATGAAGTATTGTAATATTATTAAAATTTATACCTACATA
The DNA here is from genome assembly GCA_029286865.1 of Teinopalpus imperialis. NCBI lineage: Eukaryota > Metazoa > Arthropoda > Insecta > Lepidoptera > Papilionidae > Teinopalpus > Teinopalpus imperialis. The sequence goes on from JAGSMU010000039.1 coordinate 2,507,989, forward strand.
TTTATTAGTCAGTCAGCAAAAAATAAAATAATATTCCATTTGATTTTTTTTTTCCTTAAGCTTTTATACTGGCCTTTAATCTGTGTGGCCATGAATCTATGGATTTACGCACTGTTGCCAAGTGAAATTTCACCACTGCTTGCTTCAAATATTTTTTAAGAGACTCAATGTCACCGTGTCGTTTAGAGCAGGCCATGTCCTCTAAAACTGACCATAATTTGAAGTCTAAAGGGTTGAGGTCTGGGCTAGATGAGGGCCAGTCTTCAGCTCTTATAAAGTCCGGAACGTTGGTTTCAAGCCAGGCTTGGGTAGTTCGTGCCCTGTGACCAGGTGCAGAGTCCTGCTGGATAGTCCACGGTATATTTTTAACTATGTACTAATGTTTTTATTAAGGAGAACATGTTTCTATTATGTAAAAATTATTCTATGTATTTTAGTTGTGGTGAAAATAAATAAATAAATAAATAAATAAATAAAAAAAAAAAATAAAAAATAAAAAAGTGTATTACTGAGAGGTTTCACAACATGATCCAAGACTTTGTCTTGATACACTTTGGCTGAAGTTTTCATTCCTTTTTCACAAAAATGTAGTTTTATGACTCCTTGATAAGACACGCCCCACCAAACCATCACTGACGCAGGATGATGACCACATTGTACCTTTCCGACCACTTGAGCAGCTTCTTTAGAACTGTGAGCGTACACATTATCATTTTGCTTATTGTAGTGTTCTTCAATCGTGAAATTTTTTTCATCAGTAAAGAGGATATTTCTGTACCTTTCACCTGCGTATCGCGACAGAAGGCGTTTTGATCGATCCACTCTCTTTAATTGTAAAGATTGATTTAGGGCATGTCCTGTATATCGTCGATAAGCACCGAGCTTCAAGTCTTGTTTTATAATACGCGACAGTCCTAGCGTTCCTATCCATCATTTCTCGCGATAAGATTTTTTGCCTCCTAATGGGGTTTCGACGAATTCTGGCTTTAACAGTATTGACAGCCTTTGTAGTTCTAACAGCACGCGGCCGCCCCGATCTTTTCTGGTCTTCGACAGAGGAAGTGTTGTTGTATCTGTTGATAGTACGATATACGAACATACGGCTGATACCAAGCTTTTGAAGTGTCTGGAATATGACCGACGGCTCCATACCCACTTTGTGCAAGGCGATCACTGCAATCCTATTTCTTTAACACCCCATTCCATATGATAATGAAAACGAAAAAATATGTGAAATGGCGCAAAATCGAAAGAAGATTTTAAAATAATATACGTGTTCCATATTCAAAATAATTAAAAAGTTAAAAAAAAGAAAAGTTTTTATGTAACAGTATTTATGGCCAGACTAGTTAGATAGCCATAGTTTTGATATGTGTGATATCGAGGGACACAGAAGGACTAAATTTACCATACCATTTAGACCAACCCTGCGTCTATGTGTGCCTTTATAGGTCCAATAGCGTACTCTGACTGACTCATCGACCACGTCCAAATGGCTATGCACAAATGACTCCGTCCTACAACAGATTCCATCTGCAGAGATCGTGATATTCATCGACATTAACGCTCACCACGCCAAATTATTTGGATCGCGTACAACCGATCATGCAGGGAGATCTATACTTTGCTTTGGCATATGATCTAACACAACTGATTACTTCGCCTACGCGGGTTCCAGACTTGGAAGATCATACACCTTCCCTGTTGGACCTTCTACTGACCTACTCACTGGATGATCCCAACGCTGTTGCCAATTCTGTATCTGATGTGATACTTCAGGGGATAGAACTCTTCATTCCATCCTCAATAGTCCCAATCGGGGGCAGATCTCAGCCGTGGTTTGGTCGCTCTTGCTATTGCTAATAGCGACACGCTATAAGCAGGAGTATTACCGGGCCTGGGCGGATGCATCGGCGTCACGGGATGCAAAATCCGTATTGTTTTAAAAAAGTACAACTGTGCCTCCGGGAACTTCAAAGGAGTTTTGCAGAACGAAAGTTGACGAGATACTGATTCGTCTCCCTTCGGGAACCCGTACATTTTGGTCTCTCGCCAAAGCTGTCCAAGGGAATTTCTGCCAGCCATCTCTTCCATCTCTGCACAAACACCTTGGCCCATGACGCAAAGGAGAAAGCCGATTTTCTAGACTCTCTTTTTGCATCCAACTCGACTCTTGACGACAGGGGGAAATCACCGACGACCATCTTGCAGTGTGTGTTTTTGCAGACATCAGTGCGCAAAGCCCTTCTTTCCCTGGATATCTACAAGTCGAGTGGGCCTGATAGTGTCCCTACAAATGCTGGAAGATATGTTTGGTGCACGCGATCTCTATAAAAGGGGATCGCTCAGATCCGTCCAACTACAGGCCTATTGCTATGCGGTGCATGCTCTGACTTCTAACCAGTGAGTGCCGGTGTTCCACAAGGCTGCATATCAATGACATGTTGCAAATGACTAACATTTATTGTAATGTGGGTGACAGCTAAGCGGATGCGCAATACACTAGCCGCGTCCATATTTCTCGAGAAAACGTTAATGAGTGCCGGAACAAACTTGTTTCTGAGTTCGAAACTTTGTTAACAAAGTTTCAGATTGAGGCCTACAAAATCTAGTCAAATATAACCCCACGAAGACACAAGTTTGCGCGTTTACCACTGAAAAGACTCCTTTTGTCGCGTCTCCTTATTTTGTTAACTCTCCGCTTGCTACCTCAGCTGGTATCGGAATCTTTGGCGTTGACATATCGAGCTACGTTCAGTTTCGCAATCACTTGGAAGATAAGGCCAAATTGGCCTCTAAAAACCTGGGCGTGCTTAATAGAGCGAGACAATATATTATGTCGGCTCACTGTTTGCAACTTTACAAAGCGCAAGTTCGGCCTCGCATGGAATACTGATCTCAACTCTAGTCCGGGGCACCAGTACCAGCTTCTTCCGTTTGACCGCATTCAATGGAGAGCGGCTCGGTTCGTTGATGGCCAAGTACTTTCCGATAGGCTTGATTCACTGGCGAAGAGATGTTGCATCTCTTTGCATTTTTTACCGAATTTACCATGGGGAGTGTTCTGAGGGGTTGATCGCAATAATTCCAGCCGCTGAGTTTAAAAATCATACATCACGACAGAATTCAAAATTTCGTCCTCATCATCGACCGGCCACGTACAACTACTCTGTGCAATCAGCTGTCGCCAGCGGTGTTTCCGAACCGATACCATTTAGGGACCTTCAAGATATGAGTAACGTATTTATGACTCGACCTGGTGTTGCGGATGTTCGTGGGCGGCGGTGAGCACTTGCCACCGGGTGGGCTGCATGCTCATTTGCCACCTATTTTATAAAAAAAAACCCTTGGTGAAACTCTAATTACTTTAAATGCAGTTTATATAATATTAAATGTTTATTCTTATTGAATTTAATCTAATCGAATACAATTAGGTGTTAAGTGTGTGTTGATGTCGATAAGAGACAATATATATAATTACAATATTTATCCGTTAAATGATAATTATAACAATGTAAAACGCGTGGCGTACTGGTTAGCTTACTGAGATGCAGGGTTTGATTCCCACAAGGAATATTTGTGTATTATAAATTCGTTGGTTTTCTGTTAATACGTGGGTTTCGGGTCTTTGATACAAAATGTGATCCTTCTTACGATATTATCGTGCATAATGATCAATCTAGAGAGGTGACGACGAGTGGGCCTCTGTGCAGTAATACATGCCGCGTCGTGGATGTAAAAGATATCGGCATGGTCTACTAGGAGGATAACATGCATCACAAATGGTTGTCAGTAAGAGTGCTTTGACAGTGGTAGAGCTACACTGCAGTTTGTTTCTAGCTGTAGAAAGAATGGGTAGGACCACCTCCTCACAGAAAACCAGAGTAAAATTGCACCATAATGTAGCCGACTAAACGTCGGGCGAGTGCAGGGAATCGAAGGCCTTTATTACTGGTGAAGAGGCATTCTATCTCAGTCCTCAAGGGTGACAACGCATCTACATTATGATTCCTTGTCAAGGATAAATGTAGATGTCATGGGCTGCAGGAATCACTTACCATCAGGTGAACTGTGTGCTCGTTTGTTACTCTTAATGTAATAAAGAAAAAATAAAAAATAGTAACGTTTGCTAGCAGGGTTTATACATGAGAGAATTTTATGCTCCATTTACGACATTCAATCAATTCAAAATTTCATCTCGATGTTTGGCAATCAATCACTGTGATCTTTACTCGAAATTTTCTGGCATACACAAATACTGTGAGGAATTAGCTATCTCCAACGGTGTTCTCGAACCTATACGACTTAGGGATCTCCAAAAGAGCCTACATCTTTCTTAAAGACCGGCAGCGCATCTGCGATTCCTGGTCGTTGCTTCTCGTGGTGTTTCGAATGTCCATACGTGACTGTGATCACTTACCATTAGTTGAGCTGCTTGTTAGTTTACCACCTATTCTATAAAAATTGCAGTTTGTTTAATATATTGATACACGAAAGTTGTATAATTTTAGGCATGTAACATAGATAGATGACAATTTTGGTGAGTTGTAACGGTTGTCAAGCTTCTCTTTTACCGGGAAGGAGCACGCTCTCACAGAATATGAACATGAAATAACAGCATAACGCTGCTTTGTGTAGGCATTCCATCTTAGTCCCCTTGGGTGACAACTCATCTTGAATCTTTGTTGCGAATAGATACAGATGTCGTGGGCCGCAGTCATCACTTATTATCGTATAAACATTTCTCGTCATTCTATTTTGTAAATAAATAAAACATTGATCCTATACATCTGTAATTCTTACATACTGTTTACCTTATTGTTGACATCTGCGTGTTGATACTTGTGTATCAACAATTACGAGTATGTCAACTGCACAGTAAATATTATCTTAGAATATGTCTATGAATAGTATATATAATATCATAGCGAGATATAGCCTTACGGCGTTATAAATCATTCTGCGTGATTCATAGTATATCTTAATAACCAGAAGACATCGCCGTGGTCGAAATCGACGAAGAGGATCATCATGTTAATAAAATTACAGTATTCACCTATTTGCAATCGTAACTGCTTCATTATGTAGAATGGGACACTTCTAGATAGTCAAAGTTTTGACAGATGCGATATCGAGAGACACGGAAGGACTACGGTCTCACCTGTCGAACAGTTGTCTTTATGAGTTTCTGTATCCTGCTTTAGTAGTAACTTATCAACTTTTTAGTATTAAATGACAGAATTTTTGTACACTTAACGAAACTCTAATTACTTTAAATGCAGTTAATATAATATTAAACGAAACTATTACGTTTATTCTTAATGAACTTAATCTAATCGAATACAATTAGGCGTTAAGTGTGTGTTGACGTCGATAAGAGATACATATATAATTGCTGTTTAACCAGTCTGCCCTGTAATCAAAGGTCATTGACTCACCCGTAACTGATGCTGTGGGATATCCTCCTAACCACTAAAGGTGCATGTTTCGTAAACATTTTAGCACAATCGAACGCACAACCACACTAGACGAGCGCGACAGACTAACTAACTAGTTAACAGTCCAATCGAGTCACAGTTCAGATAACGATAGACCGAAAATAAGGTCTCGTGAACTTGTCAAGCCACTGTTCAATTCAAAAATAATTGCTACTTCCATTCAATTGTATTATTATTAGCGATAAAAGAAAACCAGCTTAATATTTTTTAAAGTATAATTACAACATTTATCGGTTAAATGATCATTATAATATTGAAAGACGCGTGGGGTAGCGGTTCGCTGACTCAGAAGTAATATTTGTGTATCATAAATTCGTTGGTTTTCTGCTAATATGTCGTGTGTTCCGGTTCTTTCAAAATGTGATCCGTCTAGAGAAGAGACGGAGTGTCAGTAATACATGCTGCGTCGTGGATGTTATCTGGTAAAAATCTGAAGGTATGGCCATGGTCGAAGTCGACTAGGAAGACATCATGCATCACAAATGGTTGTCGTTAGGAGTAGTTTGACACTGGTAGAGCTACATTGCAGTCTGTTTCTAGTTGGAAAATGAATGGGTCAGCTCGATTTGACTAGGACCACGCCCTCACATAATACCAGCGTAAAATAGCAGCATAATGTAGCTGTGTTTCGTCAGGTGAGTAAAGGGATCCGAAGATCTTTATTGGTTTGTTGGTGACGAGCAATTCCATCTCAGTCCTCAAGGGTGACAACGCATGTGTATTATGATTCCTTGTCAAGGATGAATGTAGATGTCGTGGGCCGCAGGAAACACTTACCATCAGGTGAACTGTGTGCTCGTTTATTACTCTCAATGTAATAAATAAAAATAAATAATAAACAGGAACGTTCGCTAGCTGGGTTTATTCCTGAAATATGATAGAATTTTATGTTCGATTTACGACACTCCATTAATAAACCTATTTAATTTTTTACCGAATTTACCATGGGGAGTATTCTGAGCTGTTGTTCGGATAGATTCCAACCGCTGAGTTTAAACTTTGTACGCACGACGTAATTCAATTTTCATCCTCATCGTCTCGATGTTTGGCAATCCACCACTGTGTGCTATCGCCAGCGGTGTTCCCGAACCGATACGACTTAGGGACCTTCAAGAAAAGAGCTTCCAACTTTCTTAAAGTCACCAGCGCATCTGTGACTGCTCTGGTGTTGCGCATGACCATACTATAGATTCTGTTGATGTTGGTGCTGTAAGCATATGCGACTCTTACAGCTTCATCGGACACAGGGCTCACGGAATTGGGGGGTCCGTGAGCTGGTTGCATGGCCATACGTGACGGTGATCACTTACCATTAGTTGAGCTGCTTGCTAGTTTACCGTATTTCTATAAAAATAGCAGTTTATTTAGTATATTGATACACGAAAGTTGTATAATTTTGGGCATGTAACATAGATTGTTGACAATTTTGGTGAGTTTTTACGATTGTAAATCTTCTCTTTTACTGGGAAGGAGCACGCGCTCACAGAATATGATCATGAAATTACAGCATAACGCTGCTTTGTCTAGGGTTCCGTGAATCCAATTACAGACAACAAGCCATTCCATCATAGTGTCCTTGGGGGCCAACACATCGCGATCTTTGTTGCGAGTAGATGCAGACATCGTGGCCCGCAGTTATTACTTACCATCGTATGTATATATACGTATTCTCGTCATTCTAGTATCGTTTAACTTATTGTTGACATCTATGTGTTGATACTAGTGTATTTACAATTACGAGTATGTCAACCGCGCAGTAAATATTATCTTAGATATATATCTATAGAATAGTATATGAATACCTCGGCGAAATATCGCCTTACGGCGTTATAAAATATTCTGCGCAGTTCATATTACTTGAAATCGACCAAGAGGATTCTCATCTTAATAAAATTACAGACTGTTCAGCTCTTTCCAATCGTAACTGCTTCATTACGTAGAAACGGATTCTTCTATATAGTTTCGACAGCTGTGATATCGTGGGACACGGAAGGACTACGGTCTCGTCCTGTCGAATAGTTTTCCTTATGAGTTTCTGTATGCTTGTTAAGTAATAACTTACCATTTCTTTTAGTAATAAGTAACAGTGCTTTTGTTACGTATAGATGGAGATGTCGTGGGCCGCAGTCATCACTTAGCATCGTATAAACTGTGTTTTTCTTCTTTTTATTATATTGAGAGTAACAAACGAGTTCACCTGATGGCTAGTGATAACTTTGGCCCATGACATATTGTCATCCTTGAGGACTGAGATTGAATGCCTCGTCACCAATAATAAAGGTCTCCGGATATCTACACTCACCAGACAACACACGAACACAGCAGCGTTATGTTGCTATTTTACGCTGGTATTCTGTGAGGGCGTGGTCCCACCCCGGTCGAGCTGACTAATTCATTTTGCAGCTAGAAACCAACTGCAGTGTAGCTCTACCACTGTGTGCTCTTTTGTCACAAATATTATTGAATAGAAGAGTACACAACCGTGGTAGAAGTATCTAAGTGCTCGCTTTTAATTCACGCGAGTAAACCGTAGTTAAACCGATCCCCGATGGCAGCATCAATGAAATCGTTTATCGTAATTTTATGTTCTAGCACGTACTCGCTGGTTAAGGAAACGTCGTGACGGAACCCATATGTCTAAGAAGACATGATATACAAAAATCCGTAGAGAATCGATGGACTACGCTGTAACATTCTAGAGAGGACGCTAATGACCACCTATGACATTTATATACGTATATATGATGTTACTTTTTATATATACACTGCTCAATTTCAGATCTTTCGTTCAACTGAAACTGAAATGAGTTAGAATGGTTTTCCTTAGTAGCGTTGGGTGCGAACTACAAAGATAAAATTCTAATATATTATTATGATTTTATCGGGTCATTTTGTAAAGATAAAATTGGAGATATAAAGGATTATGAATTGTATATTATAATACAAAATTCGTAATTGTCGGCGCATAGATTACCTTACAAATTATATGATACGACATTTATTTATTTAGCTTATTTTTCTTCCTTCTTAGACCTTTTCCCATTTACTTGGGGTCGGCTTTCCTTCGTTCTGCATTCTCCGTGTAAGATGGTTTTTGTTCAGATGGGCTTTTTAAAGGTCTTTCTTGACCGTAGTCAGTTAGAAGGCGGGGTGGTGTTACACGTTTAAGTTACGTCATTGGCAAATCTAGGGCCATTTGACCGTCCGACCGTCGCGTGAATGTAGCCGTACCACCTTATACATATAAACTGAAAAAATCAATGTTAAATGTTAAGACGAACACAACGTTATCGTAATCAAGACTAAATTTTGAAGCATTATACTTGCTTATTGATTTTTAGAATCGTTCTAGAAAATCGTTCTAGAAAAGTTCGGTAAAAGAAAGCAGACCTAAGAAGAACCGATAATTTTTTATCAGCACGCTTTTATTTTGTTGTTTGATGTTTCGTTTTGTATATATTATATAAATTCGTACCGACTTCGGAATTCATTTTAAATTAACTTCCCGATGAGTAAGATACTTGCAACTATAAACATAGTTCACACACAACAAACATTCGTGAATAAAAAAATCAACTTACGCCGTACGCTTGTGGTGAAACTATTCTCGTAAAAAATATGTTGCTCAGATTTATTTTGTGTTATGTATACCTTCACCTTTAATCTAATGGTAAATAATTAATAAAAAATTATTCAATAATTTATGTTAGCCCCCTAAATCTGTAAATAGATTAAAGATAGCTAAACCGGTTCCTTATAGACCTAATACGATTTTTCACTATTTCTTAAGAAACTTCTAGAGTTGTGATGAATCGGTCCCGGTCAGCGTGTGCTGGCAATGAACAACCATCCTTCTCATGTCCGTTTGCATGTTTATCTACTCGATAGAAATTTTGTAATCACTTCTCGATGAAAATTGAAGTTAGAGATTTGGAACTTTAAACGCAGCTCGAAAATGGATGACGACATAAAAAAAAGAAAAAAACTACAGACTGAAAGTATTTAAATTATATTTATTTCAATTTACCTCGTTTTAAATGTAGCGAGAAATTGTTATACGCTCTTTAGTCAGGTTTAAAAACGTTGTATATAAAAAAAATAATAGTAATAAATAATAATTACATAATTATTTATGTATTTTTACCGGGTGATTGAGCTCAAAATATAATTTTGGTTTATTTGAAATAACCTTGGAGTAATAATTTCATTTTCCACGCATTATTTTTTAATATAATATAATCACTAATATTATAGCCAAATACACAAACAAACAAAAACACACATACCTGTCTTTACTATTTTATTTAATGTCATTCGACGCTCAGCAGTCGCCGAGAACGGTCGCCCGGCTCCCCGCCACGATCGTCCCGAGCTACCTGCCCCCGAGCAAGCCACCTGCGCACCCATTGTTCCGAGAACAATACACCGAGCAATTTTTATTGCTGTTGCTATTGTGATCGGAATTTAGTTTCCAAGAAAGCTATTGTAAAGCCACCTGGGTGGTTATACTAGTGGATACCTTGCGGTGTTAACTAAGCTAGTGTAGGGCAAGCCCGTACGCCCGCGGTTCCCCTTCTGGGAAACGCAAGATAGCGGAAGGAGTCAACGTAAACTTGGCCTTGGGTAGTGCCTAGCCAAGGTTGACCAACCCGCTAGACTTATAATTGTCTCACGCGTATTTTTAGTTAGCTCTAAGCACACACCCAAGTGCACAAATAAGATTGGCACTTGGACGCACTAGGGCTACACAACTAGGCACACATCCTCCTGCCTATACCCGGCAGGGAGGGAAGTAAACTACTCACCCCGGCACCCCACCGGAGGCCACATCCCGCGTAATAGTAGTAATATTATTAATAATTTGTGTACAATGGGGAATCCAACAATGGATTTCCTTGTACATAGTCAACTGCCTGAAGAGTAAATACCCCGATGTCTTCGAAGACATTTTAAAGAGCAACCCCAACCGGAGGGGCAAAAATCACCCTCAAGGTCCTCCTCAAGGGCCTCTGCCTCATCGTCCTCCTCGGTCTCCGAAATGGAGCTAGATAGCCCTTCGTCCCCCGAGGACCTCCCGCAAGACACCAGCAACTTCACGCTGGTGGAAAAGAAGCGAAAAAAGCGAGCTTCACCCGCCCCGACGCCGCCACCCAAGGCGAAAAAACGGGAAAGCGATGTCCCTCTCCCCGGCCATCGACATTTGTGGCCCAACCCCATGGCACCCCTCTGCAGCCTCACAGCAAGCCCCCGCCGCTCCTCAGCGCGCCCTACTGGCTCCCCAAACTTCGGCTGTCTCACAGCCATCGAAACGCCCGCCGCCTGTCTTCATACAGGCACAAGATAAATGGCCGATTGTCGTATCGGCCCTTTCCAATCGCTACAAATATCAAGCGATCCCCACCGCTGTAGGCATTAAACTGCAGCTAGAAACCACGGATGACCATAGAGCGGTCACCCGCTACTTACAAGACAAAGGTGTATTCTTTCACACCTACACCCTGGCAGAAGAGCGCCAACTTAGAGTGGTTATTAAAAACCTTCCGCGGGAAATCCCCGCAGACCTCATCAAAGAGGACCTCCAGGCTCAGAATTTACCCGTCCTATCCGTGCATAGGATGTACAGTGGGCATAACAAAAAGCCATTCAACATGGTAAATGTGGCCCTCGAAAGGTCTGAGGCAGGGAAGCAGGTATTTAACCTGAAAACGTGCTGCCACCTTTCTGGGCTCACAATAGAGCGCCCTCATAAAAATGGCCCTCCGGGCCAGTGCCACAAATGCCAGTTATATGGCCACTCTGCTCGCAACTGCTTTGGGAAACCCAGATGCGTAAATTGCCTGGGTAACCATGGCACCACCGACTGTCCGAGACCCAAGGACAAGGCCCTTTTGGCTGCTTTCGGGCCCCCCGCATGTGTCCTGTGCAACTCAGAGGGACACACAGCCAATTACCTTGGCTGCCCAAAGGCTCCCAAGCCGAAACGCCCGGCACTTAAAGTCGCACCTAAGGTAGCTACACCGATCGCCGCTCCCGCGCCTATTCTCACGCCTATTCTCGCTCCTGTTCGTCCTCTACGTCCCGTATGGAAAACTCCTACTGGCGTAGTGACCGTCGCTCAACCGGTTGAGCAGCCCCCTCCATCAGCCGGACGGCCGGTTAACGAAAGCGACCTCGACCTTGTGTGTCGCTTCGCCGCCGTTTTCAACGGCGCCGACGTCTCAGCCCTTGCAAAAGCCCTAAGGGACTCCAATGGCAAGCCCGAAATCAGAATTGCTGCCACAATGCGCTACCAACATGTAGTGTCAGCCATCGTCAATTTTCAAGCATAGAGGGCCTTTATAACGGCAGAGTAAAACCGCGTTCCCTTAACGTCGCATTTTTTAACGCGAACGGTATTAATAATCAACGCGACGAAATAACGGGCTCATATACAAACTATATGAGCTCGGTGTGCCAGATCGACTCGTACTTATCATACGAGATTTTCTCCGAAATCGAACCTTTCGTTACCGCGTCGAGGAACGCGCTCGAGTTCACCCCATTTGTGCCGGAGTACCACAAGGCTCTGTCCTAGGTCCTACTTTATACACACTCTACACCAACGACATACCGCGCACTCGCGGTGTAGAGCTAGCCCTTTTCGCCGATGACACCGGCCTCTACGTGTCTGGATTTAAACCAGACGCTATTTGTAAACGCCTCAATCTGCAGCCAACACCTTAGGGAAATGGTTTCGGAAATGGAGGATCGAGGTTAACCCACCAAAAGTGCAGCCATTTACTTCTCTCGTCGCAACAAAACGCCGCATCTCCAAACTATAGAGTTATTTGATCGTCCAATCCTGGGAAAGACAGTGAAATACTTAGGCGTCACATTAGATGAAAGACTCACCTTCGGTCCGCATGTCAACCGCGTACGGAATCGAGCAGCGTTCGTCCTAGGTCGTTTGCACCCGTTACTTAATAAAATAGCAAAATGTCCTGCGTAATAAAATTACACTTTACAAAGAATGCATCCGACCCATAATGACATACGCAAGCCCCGTCTTTGCGCATGCCTCCCGCGTCACATTCACCGACTTCAGGTAATACAAAATCGTTTCATGCGCAAGGCCACCGGTGCGCCGTGGTTCTTGCGTAACGAAAATCTACACATAGATCTTGAGCTGCCGACCATAGCTCAGTACCTGAAGCAGGCTTCCCGCCGATATTTCGACTCTGCCGTCACACACCGAAACCCTTTGATTGTAAGTGCCGCCACTTACAATCCCATCGCGAATCACAGATTTACCCGCGTCCGTAGGAGACCGAGGCACGCCCTCGACGACCCTGACGACGCAACCACCAGGGCCCAAGCCCTTCATAAAACACAACACACAAACATTTCACCCTCATATCGCCCCGCCGACGGCGGGGCGTCGCAAATAAAGTTATTCGCGATACCGCCATGTCACTGGCCGGTTCTCTCCAGTCCATACAGATAGAAGCGTTGCTGGAGTTTCTTGCGCCACTTCTTCTCCAGCGCCCACGCATTCTGAAGTGGTGGTACAGGTAGTTAATAATAATAGGGATATTAATTAAGATAATCCTCTGTCAGAAGCAACTGACCGAGCCGAGGTTCGGCCCTCTTGGGCACCCTCGAGTCAGACGCTCTCGCGAAACAGGGTAACGGTCAAGCCGAGGCTCCTCTCAGGAGCCCTTGCGCTGGTTACCCATATATAGAGGTCTCGACTGAGAGCCATAAGCGCTCGGTCACCTCTCAACCCGGTGAAACTGTAAAAGCCCTGGGGCTAACAGCGGCCATCAGCCCGAAAAAAAAAAAAAAAATTATTTAATGTTATTATACAAATGATGAAATTTGTACATTTTCTGAGATTTAGTTAATACATTTTCTCATAAAGGTTACTTATTTTACGAAATCTAGTTATTAGTCGTAACATAATGCATATCCTATATTTTTCTCTCTCGGTTTCTTTCATACGGAATTAGAATTAATGTAAAAAGGGAGAATATAAGAAGGAGATAACGTACCATAAAACTCCAGTTAGATATGGAACCTGGAAAGATTAAAGAATCTTGATTTTACGATAGAAACCATTTAAAATAAAATATAATAATTAAATACTATTACTAAATAATTTTACACCATGGAAAGCAAGAAGAAGACAAGGAGAATGAACATTTTTATGAAATGAACATTTTTTTAAACATATTTATAATAGCGCTAGAGAGATACACAGAGATAAAAAAAGGTTAATATATTTAGAAGAAAACTAAAATAATCCAAGGCTTTTTTCTTTACCGCCTGTACCGCGATGGCTAGTTACGAATACTTTTTTTTAAACCTTTAACGCCTGCACGTCTATTATGTATCGTTAAGATTACAAGTAGTAAAAATAATCTTATAACTATTTTATAACTATTTTAACTATTTTATAACTATTTTAATAATCTTATAACTATTTTATAACTATTTTAACTATTTTATAACTATTTTAATAATCTTATAACTATTTTATAACTATTTTAACAATTTTATAACTATTTTAATAATCTTATAACTATTTTCTTTTTTTCATTATCTTATTATCGATTTCAGTTTTCTTTGCAACATATTTACTACCATCTTTCATGCAAAGCTTTTTATTTTATAATATTGACCTTTCAAAATTGAGTTTTCATAGAGCTGAAATTAATTTATTCAAATAAAACATGTTAACAACACACATATATTGGATTTAGAGCATACGTATTTATATATAGCATACGTATATATATATATTGGCTTTGGTTAACATAGTCATGGCACATTAACACTATAAAAGAAAGACCGATGACCCCTGAATCAAGATCGGCCGGGCAAAAAATACAAGTATAGCATTGTGTTTGGTATGGTACAGAAAGAAACCATTCCATCTTTGATCTCGAAGTCAGACGGTTCTTCTGTCATTTTGAGCGATGATACCAAGGATGGTATGTGGTACGTGGATGGACTCATAGATATCACAGGTAACTTATGAACAGGTAAACTATATGCTCATGTTTCAATCTGTTCTAGTGTTATTAAAACCAGGTGTAATAGTCATAAAGGTACTACATAATTGCCATCAACACCACAAATAGTCTGCCATTTATCTGAGGGTCAAGCGGTCTTTAACGGTATCTGATCTTGGTGGTAGCGGAATCGAGGCCGGTGTGCCGCCCCGACCGCCACCCTCCGGAAGTGGCGCGTGGGGCACGCGACGCTCCCCTCCCATTCTTTCTTGTGACGAAACATGCAAATTTCTTCGACCTCCTATGACCATGATATGGATCGCAGTGGGTGAAATGCGTTTAAAAATGTGTTTTTCCGTCTAGTGTTTATTGTATGTATTTGTATTTATATTATCAATATATATGTATTAGTTTGTAAAACCAAAACATTTGCAGACAATTCTATTTTAGACTCGTGACATGCTTTACAGTAATTAAGATATAAAGTGTAACAATCTCACGCTGAGTATAATAATTTAACATACTGGAGAGTGTGTTAAAGCATAGTTAAAAAAAGAGTTGCCGAAACTTTAATTTAGTTTAACAAAACTTTTTCTTTTCATAAGAAACTAACCCATCACTCAGTTTACTTGATGTATGATAACTTTGACCCATAAACATCAACATTAATTCTTAACAAACATCTATCTAAATGCATTGTCACTCTTAATTAATGATATGGAATATTTCCCCTACACTCATCATACGGAACATTGTTATGCTGGTATTCTGCGAGGACATGTTCCTGCGCCATATCCGATCGACCCATTAAAGCTGCAGCGTAACTCTATCAATATTGCTACATTATTATAATTGAAGAGCGATACCACTGTTCAATTAGTACAGAGATACATTTTTTTACAACATTAGTAAGTTATGAATGCTGTCCATGTCGTTTCTTCTCTTCTTCAAAAAAGATTCAAGAGTTACATTTGCTGTCACTCCAGAAGACTAAGGTGATATGCACCATAACGGGTAACTTGTAACGATAATTTGCAGTCCACATTCTCAGGATTTAAGTTATTAATTGAGCCGAATTTTACTTTAAAATCTTATCAAGGATGAATGTAGATATCATGGGCCCATGAATCACTTACAATCAGGTGAACTGTGTGCTCAATGCATTAAAAAGAAAGCTCTGCTAAGTAAAAAAAATCTTTAGAATATTTATTTTTTATAACATTGAGGGTAAGAAACGAGCACACAGTTCACCTGGCAAGTGATTCCTGTAGCCCATGACATCGACATTCATCTTTGACAAGCAATCATAATGCAGATGCGTTATCACCCTTGAGGAATGAGATGGAATGCCTTGTCACTAATAAAGGTGGCCACATCCCTACTTACGAGACGAAACACAGCATGCTGCTTTTTTACGCTGGTATTCTATGTGGGCGTGGTCCCCATTCATTCTGCAGCTAGAATGCAGTGTAGCTTTACCACAGTGAAAATTAAAAAAATTGTTTAAATAAAAATGTTAAAATAACATTTATTATTAATACGTAATTAAAAATAAAGAAAATGTTTAATATTATTAACTTTTTGTAATACTTTAAATGTTGAACATTAAGATCAATATGGTACAGCTATAAATGGTAATGTACTGTAAAACTTTATGATTCGAAATTTCTTGTGGTTCTAATACAACTGATTTCTCCTCTGGTCTTGTCGCTAGAAGATTTATTGTTATCATATGATATTAGGTTCCTGCAAGTGGAATTATGATTAATTTACATTTATATTATTTGTAATAAGTAAATATGGCTTCAATTTTATGTACAGAAAAAGTTTACATATATTTATGTATTTTGGAAATTGTCTTGAAAAGGATCCTAATCTTTCCATATATTCATCAACATACAAATGTCAGGCAATGCAAGAGAAATTCCTAGACGGTGCTTTTGTGAGTTTTGTTTGTAAATCCAGCTTACGTCGCCGTCGACTTTATTAACTGGAATCATGCAAGAAGTCGGCTTCGCTACGCAACTGCCGCAGTCATGCTCCGCCCGCCTTACGGTCAACATATCTCGTGAAAATAACAACCATGATCACTCGCGAATTTCAGTGCAGTGCTCCCGAATAGTTTAACTAGATTTTTGGTAATGAAGTGAGAATGTCGCAAGCCCCGGGCGGCAAGAAGGGCGGTAAGGGACCGCCAAAGAAGAGCACAGATGATGATAAATCAACGACAGCGAAGAATACAGAAGAAAAAGAAGAGACTTCGTCCAACAATGGCGATAAGAAAGAGATTAAAGAGACGAATGGAGATGTGCCTAAGCCACCGAGTGCAGGTGTTAATATGCGGGAAGCGGCGGCTAAGATACTGGGCTTGGCGCAAAAGGGTGAATGGCCCGCTGTGGAACAGACTCTTAAAGTGCTGGAGAAGTTAGTGTCAGCTGGTGGTGAAGATACTATCACGGTACCGATGGCTGGGATACTTGATCCGGTAAATTCTAGCATACTAAATCAAAAATATCGTTTTAGTTACAGTTCTTTAAAGTTACCATCGTCATTCAGGATAGATATAAACAACTTTGCACAGATTAAAAAAGAAGTAAATTATTTTAGATTTATTTCAAATAAGTCTTAAGGATCTACTATCTATTCTACTTCGATATTATAGCGTTAAACAATGTGATTGACATCTTCTCTTTTCACAAGATATGCATTTTCAGAACTTGGAATATATCAAAAACTTATGGCAGGTAAGATGTGTCCAACAGTGTGATATACGTATACACCTTTATTGAATACCATTCTTACCTGTTTTATAAAACATTGTCACAAACAAATTTAGTGAAGTTTATTAGTGTACACTACGTGCTATAATAATTTTATTTTTTATGGCCGTGAATTAAGAAAAGCATTTTCATTAATTTCTTTTTATGACCCCGAGAAGGCCGCGACATGAAATAGTTGAGGTTTAAGATTTACACGAACCCGATAATGTTTACTTTCTTTATTATTTACTATTTGTATTTTTTTCTTCTATTCTTCCTCATTATTTTTTATATTGATAAATGGATTTATTAATATATAAGGATATTGATAAATGTATAATTTGAATGTGTCAATGTGTTTTAGATCGAGAGAAGCAAAAGATGTTGGTTTATTGCAACAAATGGCTAGATGTGTAAATATTCATATTGTGATTTAAACGACCAAAATATTGAAAGCGAGACAAAAATAATAATATGGTGTAAAAGATTTTTATGAAGTCCATGTCTCATATATATTTTGTATTTTTTTTTTGCATCACAAAACACAAGTGTAAATAGATATTTTGTATCCATTATGTAGATAAGCTTAAAAGCCTTGATAAGGCTTAACGGAAAAGCGGAATTTTGTAATGAGATCAATATTGCAAAATTCATTGACCACGTGGTAGCCAAGTTATATATTGGCATTAACGTTTGGCACATTATATTAGTACTACCATATATTCTCGGTACATGGAGCACGGACCGCTACGCGATTCCATTGCGTATTTGTGGACGTCATATCTTCGAAACATGTTATTTTATTTCTTAGACATTCAGCTTTTCTGATGTTTCTTCACCACGCCCTTACAGAATAACAGCGTAAAATAGCATCATAATGTTATGTTGGAGAGCTTAATTACTAGGCGAGGCATTCTATGTCAGTCCTCGAAGGGAACAACGCATCTGCGTTATGATTCCTTGTCAAGGATGACTGTAGCTGTCATGGGCCGCAGGAATCACTTGCCATCAGGTGAACTGTGTGTTTGTTACTCTCAATGTAATAAAAGAAATATATACCTGCGTTGTTACGATGATAGTGTTAATTTACGCTAAAACCGTGATAAACAATATCAACAATAGTTTTTCGATGAATTTTGGAGAAGGCTTCCAACTGTCCATAATCCATCCGATATGGATTTAGAAATAAATAGTTTTATTATCTCCAAAGAAGAAGATGGAAAGCCATGTCTCCAGTTTACAGTTTCTTTCGTTTACCTTTATCGGGCACAGTAGCATAAAGCTTCTTGTATACCGTAAAATTAAATAGTACAAGAATAATATAACCAATATCTCTCATACTCATTTCGGATAAAGAAACAAATAGGAAGTTGTGATTACTTTTTTTTAAAAAAAAATCTAATTCGCTCTCTTTGATTCTTTACGTTGTCCATTTTATCGTTAATAAATCCTTTCATATCATATTAATGTTCTTCATCCAGTTCTAATAAGAATATTTATTGCGAAATCATAAGTTGAGATCAATATGCCAAACGATAGAAGTATCCTCTTTGACCATAAAATCCTCTTAAATTAGTTATAGAAAGAACGGTTCGACCCAATCCGAGTAGCTCCCATAGAATTCTCGCGTAAAATAAGTGATTTCTTAATATTTAATGGAAATAGTTTCAAGGATTTAGATATTTCCAATGCACAGCTCTCATGGTAACCGCTTCCCCGTTAGGTTTTTGACGGCCCGATGTCAAAGATAACGTGAACTTCCCACCTACTTATTTATAATAAACCTGATAAAATAGTACGTAAAATTGGTTTAATTTAATATGCAGTATTCGTGTATATATGAGAAATCGTTATCGTATTATCTATAAAATAAAAATTAATATAAGTCTTTAAGTCTGATAACGCAAAGATTTAAGGTCTATGGTCCTTGACTATTTCTTGCTTCATTGTCACGGACGGTTGTGACAGTGATGTTGAATATTTTATGCCCGGTGTGGTGAAATAAAAGACAATTTTCATACTTTTTCACATAGAGACACTCTGTAGACCATAAATAGCGTAACAGTAAGTAACATGTAGGTCGATTGATTGATATTTTTTTCGAAATTCAACAAAAATATCAAAACAGCATGCTAAATTAGGAGCTTTTACGTGGTCGAATCTTCGCCGTATTTATTAACTAGCTGTAACTTTTATGACCATTACCTAAGAGTAGAGAAATAAATAATATTTAATTTACAAAACATTCGAAAATTAGGTTTTTGTTTCTCTAAAAAATAATACTTTGCTTGTGTATAATAGAAATGTTTATTATTACTAGTATGTGCTTTAGCATCGAATAAAAATGGTCTTCCGTTTCTTTTTTAAGCATCGCGTGCTCATCCCCAGCTCAAGATATATAAGCACCGACTTTTTAAATTACCCGTCACGAACAAGTTATCACAGTTAGTGCTGATTCATATATTTTTTTTAATTTTCATTATCTAGAAGATATATTTCAATATCTTGTATGCATGGTTAGTAGATGGTAGATGATTAGACCATTGATTTAAGCTTCTTTCGAAATAAGAGAAATTTAATGAATTTCTTTCTTTGTCTTTTTTCTAAGGTGTGACAAAGCATCTGCATATTGAATCTTTATTGAGGGTTTATAAAGGTGTGGCCTTGTGAGTTAACAAACGGGACGATGAGTGAAAAAAATTAGCATGTAGGGAAAACTTGTCAGGTTAACGCATGCAGTATATCAAAACCCTTATTTGACTTACAATATGCCCGGGAAAAGCACATGACAAAAATATTATGTTCTTTTTGCTGTCTTCCCAAAATCGAAGTTTGATATTTGTCGAAATATTTTTTTTTACGAATGTTAATTTGAGTATAGGAACAATTTACGACTTCTAAATGTCTTTCTAAATGTGTAAAAGTTAACTACAATTTTTCATATTATCAATAATGTAAAAAATGTTACGTAAACATGCTGCGGTACATCCCTAAGGGTGAGTTTATTTACAAAGTTACTAAATAAACCACTCCTAATTTAGTTTTTACATTTTTTATAGTGTAAATGAGTCTCACTTTACGTATATACGTACTTCATGTCTTTGAAATAATTTGACATAACAGTATCCTTGTATATTTACATTCATCATTAAGCCTGTAGTAAATTTGAAAAATATATAAAGGTTGCAATGTCATACCACAAGAGTTACTAATGATAAGTTGATGCATGAAGTTGAAGCTTAATTGATGAGTGTCTCTTGTGGTAGGATAAGTAACGGCAAGGAATGTGACTAGAAGAATTTTAAAATTAATGTTAACCAAGAGAAGACTCAGATTGTATCAAAGATATGAAGAATGAATGTTGACTACAACGAATGGAAGAATGTGACCTGCTTGCCGGACCCTAAATTTATTTGCATTAGGATATAGAATTTTCAACATTGGTATATGCACTATTACGGAGTTGACTAATAGTTCAATGGATTAGTAAACTGAAATGACAATGAGTTTGCCGTATAACTCGTAGAAACAGTAATTGATAGGGTCGAAATGTTGCCCTGGTTTTGCAATCTCAATTTAGTAAAACCTCACCATGTTGAGGGACAAACTATGCAAGCCTGCAGGAAGTGGATTAGTGAAGATGGGTCAGGATTGTGCTTCTTTACAGTCTTTGAGGGATATGCTTATGTTGCGTAGTGAAGTAGTAATGATCTAAAATACTTATGACAATGTTGATTTATTAAATGAATAATAAAAATTTAATTGAATTAATAACAAATGTGTTCATAGGTCTAGATATTTTTTTTTTATAAAATCCTTAAAAATAATTTTTGTCCATGATATTATTATTGCGTAAATATAAGAAATCAAATATTCAATAGAAAGTGATTTATTTTTTTATCGATACTAAGAATTTTAATACAATAGCATTGTAACTTTCATACAATTTAAAATTGTTAAACATTGTTGTAATATCATTATACTAAAATATTACAAATGTATAAAAAAGTAAAATGAAGTTTGAAGGTATATTTTGTTTAGAAAGTCTTACTTATGAAATAAGTCAGTAATTCGTCCCTGACTAGGGTAAGCAAGGCCAGACAAAAATCTCTCCACAAGTTTATCCACATGGTGTGATTCATTTTGTTTTATTTATTAAATTGGAGTTATGAGTTATTTTGTTTAAGGCTTTTTATTAACGGCATATATAGTAACCCCAATGGGTTTTGTTTTCTTCTTTCCTTTACGAAAATGTTTTTTAAATGTATTTAAAATATGAATTGTGTATAATCTATAAATATATTCATAAGTGTAATAAATATTTAATCTCCTAGAAAATATTCTGCAGTTTATAGTGAATAAGTACTTAAGTTATAATAATGTAGTGAAATTTATAATTTATATATAATGTTCAATTTAACAAACACTCAGTAGAAAATATTAATAATAAACTTTAGACAAATATTTGTATATAAGTTACTAAAAAATTTATAAAAAGAGAAACAGTAATAGAAGGATGTCTGATTGAACCCTGCACTAGGTTAAAAACCTGTTTCGCAAGGGTCGTGGCCTTCCGTGTTATCTAAAACTGCATAAGCGGAAAAGAAAATTTATCCACACTAGGGCATATTATATAGAATTGAAGAAAAGGCAGACGTAATGACATGATTATGTGGTCAATAGTTATTGAAGAGTAAGTGTATGCGTGTGTTCATATTTCTGTGCATAGTAGTGTTAGGGTTCTCTAATTTACATTTTTATTTATTTAAATTGGAACTCAAAAAGATCAGTTTCCAGGTTAATAACTATTTGATTCGAATATTTTGCACTGGCAACACTTTAGTTTGTCAGTTGGTCGTTAAAATTATCGAAATGCTGAGAGGTAGCAAAGGTCAGTTGAACACTCTCGAGCTGTTGGACGAGAAGGTCGTGAGAAGGAATAAAGTTGTTTTCCCTATTACCTTGATTTTCTTCAGTACTTCCTAGGCACCCTGAAAGTCTAAATTCAGTCCCTAGTATCAGTGATTCTTATAATAGTGAAACGGAGAGCTTGTGGGTGTGTTTGAGTTTCATGGAAGTATCTGGAGACATTTAGCCGTTATAAATTATTTTAGTGGTGCTAGTAAATCTTCGGTCTGCTGTTAATCTAATTCTAACAACCATGACTGCACCTTTAAAAATATAATAATAATACGAATAGCAAACGCAGAAGGCGGTGTTTCTCGACACTGCTCATATAGTTCGTAGGTTTCTTTCCCTTTCGCCCTAACCTTTGGCCGTTTGGACTATCGAGGGATTCCCGTCTAGTTGGTCTTTTTATGTGTATTACATTGTATTATATATATTTGTTTTACTATATGTATTTTATTTATTAATTTTATTCACTAACCAGGTGGAGATAGAAAAACTAGACTGTAATAATAGTAATTTTAAGTGTTTCGTTGTTTCAAGGCACTATGCAATCCATATCCAATTTGAGGAATTAGATAAAATGATGGTGATGAATTCCTCCTGGTCGCTTTAGACCATGATTGAATATTCTGGTTAATAACAGACTGCATCAACTGCCCAGTTTATGTTGTGTCATCTGTCCTTAATATGTCTTCAAAATCTTACATTATTTATATGCATATTTAAATGCCTTAGAGTTGTGACACCTGAATTGAAAAAATTATTACAGACATACATCCATACAGCTCATATAAATAATGTTCATAAAAACAGGGAGCTATGTAAAAGGGGGTTCCCTTAAATTTCATGTATACACTAGTAATCGGAGTTTAATCGTCGATGCTGACAATGAAATTGTGGATTGTAATTTTAAATGCCTATTGAATGAGCTAAGTTTAAAAAAAATATTAGGAAACCAGCATATCTAATAAAAATACGAAGAATTTGAAGAAATCAGCAACATTTAAAAATATGCTACAAGGAAGTCTCCTCTCTTGAGAGGAAACCGATGTTCGGAAGTAGGACCTTACTTGTTACTTACTTTTATAAATTATTATTAATGAACAGTTATCTTAAAAGTCTTTAACCGGTGTGTATTGTCAGCGATGTCTTATGGTATAGAGACATGGTTCTTTATTGCTGCCGTATGAGAAAGCCCGGTTACTCTTGGTTAGGCTAGAGGGTTACGCTTGGTGTTTCTCTGCGTGATATACAACATAAAATGAGGGTCAACGATATAGCTGGCAAAAGCAAAAGATCAGCAAGCTGAAATGGCAACGAGCCTAACCATATAGCTCGTAGAACCGATAACCAATGGGGACTTAAAGTTCTTGAGTGGCAAACACGGCCTAGCAGCTGCAGTGTAGAACGAGCTTTCACTAGATGGAGCAACGGTCTATGCAAGTTTGCGGGAAGTCGATGGATGCTAGTGAATCAGTATGTTGCTTTGTGGAAATCTATGTAGATAGGCTGTTCTGTTTGCATCACACGTAGAAGAGGTATCTGACGATGGAAAATCAGCTCGTATTTTGTAAAATAACTCAATTATTTCTTTTATTCATTATTTATTATTAATAATTAAATAATATATAAAATATAAATAATAATATAAAAAAAATATTATTAATTTTTTTTTTGTCGTTAATAAATAAAAAACAAAGAGCGATCACAGAATGGAAAAGCTCACGTAGGTAGCGTATTGTGGAACTGTGACCGGTTCACCCTACGATGGGGAGCAGCTGTATATTCGATATCGTGGCAACGGATCGCGTGCCGATTCCTGCCTCGAGACATCTCTCTACGTTTTTACTCCTTCCACAGCGGACCCCTTCACAGCCAGATCGATCAAAATATTTATCATGTATGATTTGTTTTGCCGTACCCCAGTCACGATATGGTTGTTAAAATTGCATACAATTAATTAAAATGAAGAATGATGTTTACTTTTTACCTGTGGTAGATCCACGAGTTCCAGTTGAACCGGCTCATTCATTCTGCTTCTAAGAAACAATCTACGGCGTGACTCTGGAACTGTTTAATATGACATTGAAAACTTAAGGGAACGGGAAAGTCTCTAATTTTATAATAAGATGGTGTAAAATCTTTGTTAAAAGCATCCAAGATGCCCATGCGTGCCTTTTAGGATTGAGATGGAATAATATTTCCGTTATAGATTCTCCGAGTCCCTACATTCACCATACAAAACACAAATTGCTAATATCAGGCTGGTGATCATTGAAGGCGTGGTCCTTCCCCGATCTAGCCGATTGCCGACGCTGCAGTTAGTTTATAGCTGCAGAATGAAATGATCAGCTCGACCGGAGTAGGGTGGTCCTACCTCGTAGAATACCAAAGTAAAATAGCAGTACAATGCTGCAATGCAGTGCGATGTGGATCTGATCCGCTTTCTATTTCCGGATTCCTGATTCTTATCTGGAGAACTTTATTACTGGTGACGAGGCATTCCATCTCAGTCTTCAAGTGTGACAACGTATCTGCAATATTATTCCTTGTCAAGGATGAATGTAGATGTCATATCGCAGGAATAATTAACTATCAGGTGAAATGTGTGCTCGAAATATAATGAGATCGGAGAAAAGTTTAGATACAGTTTTAGGGACATGGCGTTTAAATACAACGCACCCAGGTCCGAAAACCATCAATTTATGATAAACAAATAATGTTCCTTGGCTGGAACCCAGGATCTGGTGGGCCGCAGACAGATACTCTAACTGCTATAACTCCCACCAATTAATCAACTTATAAGGTTAATATAATATAGAAGAAGTTATTAATAGAACGGTTTAATAAAAACATTAGGACTCACTTGAAACTATACACTATATAAAATAGAGGTCAGCTGTTATAGTAAACACTAAATTTTTCTATAAGCCTAACCTTCGGTTCTTTATTGCGTATTTACACGAGTAGGAAAAGGAATAATCTAGTGTCAAGGCCTATGAATGAAATTTTGTTCTGTGTAAGGGAATTTACTTTTAAGTAAGCAAATCTAATAAACCATTGCTTTCTTAAATTTAAGTATAACGTCCGTCTGACTGATTTCGACCACGGCTATATATTCTGATCATTGATATTATTACCAGTTTAAATTAACTGCACAAGATTTATTACAGTGCCGTAACCGTTTGCGTAAATACAGAAGCCCCACTCAACGTTCTTCCCTAGTCTGATATAACACACGTAAGCGATTGAAGGAGGATGCAGTGTGCAAGACTCGGATCGGACACTATACCCAGACCCGAAAACCAACAACCTATGATGCACAAATATTGCTGTTGGTCTGGAGATAAAACCTAAGACCCATGATGTTATAGCTACATCACGCAGCCATCGGTATACCTTCCCTGATCATAATGACTTATAGATATAAACACCTACATCTACATTCGATCCAAATGTGACATAACAACTTATATTTTTTTGACTTAGGGAAACACTTAAAAAATTCTAAAAATGGGAATAAGCGGAAAAGTTCTGAAGTTTGTGAGAGCTTGAAAAAAACCCAAAATAAATAATTAATACATTCATCAAGACCGTTTTAAACTCGAAAATAAGATTTATTATTGTTTTCTCTCACAGATTACAGTAAGTACAACAGTATTTGTGGAAATTGTGTCCGTACTAGACATAACCCATATTTAGTACCCATGTACAATGAACATGAACTTAAATGTTATATAATTGATACAAACGTCATCCAAGAAGAAACATTATTTGCGTGACAATTTCTTATTAAAGGGTGTAACAGGTAAGATGAAGTTTCAATTGGGTTTGCTTCAGAAAAGCTGTGGATTGTAAGTTACATGGGAATGTTGTTATTGTTTTTGATAAATGTGTGGCTAATAAATATTTAACGAAAGTGAGGGCTTTGTAAGTTTGGTATATAACCCTCTGCATTCGGATGTCGCTGTTCAAGCGACGTTATAAAGAAAGCAAATCATATGTTTTGTCTTATATTTCATTATTAAAAGTTATTTTAAAATATAAATACTATTTCGCCGTTATAAAATTTCTAGTCCTAGGGCAGCTGTTTGTAAAAATTAGATGGGAGTCGTTGGTAGGCCATATTTTACGGAGGTTCAATGTCAGATCGTTATTTATCACCGTGCGGTTTGATGTAATAGGTAAATATTGACTTTATTTCTCATGACTAGCTTCTATTGAAAATAGATTACAAACGCTAGGAGAGACTCGGCGTACAATCTGGTTTAATTATAGTAATTGCTAATATAAATACATAACAATATATAATGAGATGAAACTTGCAAAAATAATGTGGAGCTATAGTTAACAATTTCAATCCAATACGTTCAGGGTACCTCAAGGGAACGTAATCGTTGATACGGGACGTTAGACGAACACCAAGTATAAATGTAAGCAAATACTTAAATAAGTAAGTGAAAAAAGTGAAAAACCGAAAGACACGCTATCTATGTAGTTTCGTGAGCTTATTACACCATTACAAAATCTTGCAAATTTGTGCAAAGGTCATCAAATAATAATCAGAAGATATTGCTGTGAAGTGGGAAAAGACGTGATAAATATAAAGATAGGAGATAATCTTCAACAAAATTGGACTTAGTTCAGAATCAGGAAACTTTTTTTTATTTAACCACACCATTACATTTTATCTCAGTTCTTTAGTACCCTGTGTTCAAGGGTTCATATAAACGCTAACAATGTTTTTGTAAGGTTTAAGGACCATTGTCCGTGAACGGTATTGACTCACCGTTCCGTTTCCGGTGAAGGAATATTTTTCAAACGTCCTGCCCTACATAATTCTGGCTATAAACTCAATGTTAGGGCTTTAGTTTGTATGTCAAGGGCAGAGGCCAAAAGTTTCGCGTGTTACTTTAAAACTGTTAATCGATGTGAGATTTCTGACCTTGGCTGCTACCGCAACATCCTTGGGTATTGCTGACCTGTCCGAAATCTACAAGGTCACTCGTTCAATGTTCAACTGTTAATTTCTCTTATCGCGTTAAAATAATGCTGGTACCTTAGATTGGAATTGGTCGGGAATGTATATTTTTATGTTTAATTAATTCTATTATATGATTATATTGTACATCGTGTTAGAATCTTGGTCATCTTATTGAATATTTTTACTTTATTATACTCATTATAAATAGCACAATAATTAAAAGTTAATTACAGGAACTGTTACTTAACGTTTCATTAAAACTCCTGTACAAAAATAATGAAAGTTTATTCTTAAAAATCTTTTATATGTGAAATAAAACATATAGATATAGATAAACATCAGAGTATGACAGTATATAATGTTATGTTGTTTTTTTGTTATATTTTGACAAGCGGCACATTTCACTTGATGGCAAGGAATCTTTGATTGTCTCTGAATCTCTGAAGTCTAATAATTATTCTTACTTTACTCCTTTTTTAACTCATTATTGAGTTTATTATTTCAGTTTACTAATGAGATTTCCTGATAATTTTACTCGTAATATAAAAAACGGAGGAGATATATTGCAAATATACTGTCTTTCTTGATTCGATTTATATTATAAGAGAACAGATGTACTAAATGAGCGACTTTAATTAAACACTTTTCGGCTATTCATGAAGAAACTTTTATTATTATTATTTATAATTTAAGTGTTAGGTCGGTGCTACATTTTAGAATGGCAGGGGGTGGGATAAAAATAAAAATCGTAAAACAGTATTTGATTGCTTTAAACAATATCTTTAATATGAATTAAGAATCTGACGATGAATTTATTTAAAAGGATACACAGACATTATCTTTTTATTTTTTTATTTTTATTCATAATCAATTGTTGAAGGAATATTCGAAAGATTTATGAAATATTCAATTTAAGTTAAGCGAATTTAAATAATAAGAACTAAAACTTTCCACGAAGTTGGGTTCAATAACTGAACAATAAATCAATTGTCTAGATATAGTCATGATTCATTCAAGACTTATGACAATTTATTCTCCGGTCTGAGTAATAAGTTCTACAAAATTTCGTTTATTTAAAAGGGTGGGCCCACAACAAAGGGATTGATTTTTTTGCGGATGTGACGAAGCGGTACGAGCCGCCCGGGTCAGATGTTACGCGATGTATTAATTTGCCTAAAAGCCTTCCCCCGGATATTGCATTTTGTAGGCAGACCTGATTACGGTGATGCGGTAGAATCGAACTAGGACTGTAGGAAATTGGTAATCGGACTAATGGCGTATTAACAAAAGTATGTTATCATACATAAATAGTAAGTGTTAGGCTAAATAGCGTTTTTATTTAACTCTGAAATCTCACCACTCATTTGCATTCTGAACACTAGTGTGACTTAGTGTAGCTGGATACTGAGTCATGTGTATTGGCTTCAGGTCAAGCCAATTATTGTCAACGAAGTATATAGTGAGGTTTCCTGCAATTTTTTTTTTATTTGCATTTTAGTACTTAATGTTAAAAATATTCACACACAGATTAGAATCCTTATATATTTAAATATCGTAGCGTAGACTGCGTTTGGCCATTACGTCCGCTTATTTGTACAATTATTTTTTATGTTTAAATAATGTTTATATAACATAAATAAATATTTATGTCCTTCATATTGTTGTGGAAGGCGATGATGATTACCTTTGTCAGTGTTAATACATACAGCTTTAAATATAAGCGCTCACGAAATGTCGTAGATACACCGGATACCGTGATCGAAATCTACCAGAAGAATTTTATAATTATCAATTCGTGATAACTATAAAATTCTTAATTACTAAAACTTCTATTACACTAAATTTGCTTTATAATCATTTATTTTGAAGCTGTATCATTTCCATGGCTACGTGGCGTAGCGGTTAGAATACCTGACTGCTACGTCGCAGGCCTCGATTACGATTTCCAGCCCAGGAAAAATATTTGTGTATCGCTAGCAGATGCATTTTGGGTCAGGGTGTGTTGTACGTATATCCAGTGACTTTGTTTACGTATATACACAACATTTAAACCATCCAATCTTAGTGCCTTTGTGTTTGAACTAATCCTTACGACACTATAATGTCTGTGTTATCACAAACGTTTACGGCACTATAATATCGTGCGAATATAATGTAATCTACTAATAACCAGAAGATATAATAATAGATCTTTTCTGGTTGATCTTGCAGTTTTTGTTAAAGAGTGGGAAATCTAAAAGTAGAAGTTCTATGTCTTATTTTAGATTTGGTTAATCTTGGGTAAACAGCCTTGTCCAATTAGCTAGTTCTGCTAAATCTTTCACAATGGAAAAACAAATTTTTTTTTATTTGAATTGAGATTGTGTTGTTAGTAGATGTCTAAAAATAAAGTTGGCCAATCAAAAAAGTGAATCCATCCAACTTTACTTTTTGACATCTACTCACAGCACAACCAGTCAATTCTCACTTAAATCATTCAATCATCTCACTCAATCACATTTGGAGTGGGAAAAATTAAAAGAAAAATAATATATTTTTTTGTGTTGTATTTATTCAAATATGTAATTATTACACTACTAGTTATTATTGATATCATATTACATTGTAATATGTCAAGTAATAACAGTCGCTGAGCTTCTTAAAATATTATCTACATGTGTTGATGGGTGAAGTCAAGCTTAAGCAAGCAAGTTAGTTCTTCACTATCTAAAGCAAATAAATTTTCGTGGACCTCTGCTTACGAATTGTGAACCCCCATTTTTTCGTCATGCCAACGTAGACTCCCGTCGAGTCTCCCGTGGATCCCTGGGGGTCTGGACCACTTTGGGAACTAAGGTTTTAGGCGAATATTTACGCCACGATAATAACCCCAGAGCAGTTGACCTCGTTTGGTAATAACCAGAAATATATTTTGCATGATTGAAATGGACTAAAATGACATTCAAATACTATTATTACTTGGAATTATAATGTATCACATTTATTATTATTAGTAATTCTCTTTTTATTTAATGATTTATCATAATTATATTTATGTACATAAACTTTTTACATAATCTTTGTGAAATCTCTGACTTCTGAGGTAGGGTTTAACCTGTGTTACAGAGTATCTTCTCCCATTTACAGATTACACATAATGATTTATGTAAATTAAATAAAACCAGAACTAATGAGTGAGTGAGTGCGTGCGTGAATGTGTGAGTGAGAGTGTGTATAATTGCAGGATTAAAAAATATATTATACAGACCATTCCTCTAATAGCAATTATTTCTTAATCTAACTTTAGTAAACAAGTTATATTAATTTTTTATCTTCCCGGAAAGATGAGATGATAGATACAATTTATATGTCGAAACTGATCATCAACTTATGAATATGGTAACGATATTATTATGTGACCATATTCTATATTTACTGTAATACTACTGTAAATCATTGATTTACTTATCCAATCCGCAGAACTGCACAAGCACAGCGAACACATCAAGATAATGTTGAAGTATATAAAAAAAATCAAATCGGTCAGTTAATATCCCACTTTAAAAATGTACAGTGACATCTGTTGACGAAAACGTGAAATTTCAGATGTAAAACTCAATGTCCTTGTAATAAATGATCAAAGAAGAGATATTCATTATATTGACAGTTAAGCTGATATAGATTTAATAAATCGACATCAGCTGAACTGTGTGACTCGTACGTTATCCCATTACAATAAAAAAAATCGTATAAAAGAATCAAAAGCAATCTGACAGTTATTAACGTTAAATGTGTCAAGCGTGGAAGGATAAAGTGTAAATAATTGTACAGTAGATGAAGTGTATAGATTATATATATACTTAATTTAGTCGATATTATATTTTATATAAATAGTAAATACCCATTTATATAAAATATAATATAATATATTTTCACTCACTTGTAACTATATTACTTATTTGTAACTCAAAATACCAAAAAAACTACGTTTTTCTTTTGTTATTGAGGTTATTTTTTTGTGACACCTAAAATACTGACTATAGAATCTGGTTTAGTATTCAGGCACACGTTTTTAATATCGCTGTATTCGGGTTAACCGGGTTCCATCCCAGTGACAGACCACAAAGAAATTGTAAAACGATAGCAACGATAAGTGCTATTACCACGTGGAGGTCTTTCAGGAGGTCCTTCAGGAACCCTCGTGTGGAAACCGGCATGTTTAAGAAATTAATGAAGTAATAATCCGAAGATTCATAAAGTAACTCTACTCCGTGTGGCTGATCATGCTTTAATGCTTCAGTATGTTTATACGGTCTAAATATTAACATTTTCTGTATTTATTTATTTATTTCTTTCATTTATTTTATTTAAGAAACACTAACATAGTATACACTGATACAACACCAATGAGATTGATGTGAACAATAGATTAGTGCCACTACAATTATAGGCAAAGACTGCATGCAAACATAACAATGTAATACCTTATAAAATAAATTATCAAAATATAACATAACCAAAATTTGAAATTAGCGTTCAGTTATAATTTAAAAGAAAATAGTAAAACATAAGTTAGTAGATACCTTAAAATTTTCAAATGTTATACATAATTATGAAATTTAGACCGATTTGTAAAGTAATGTGTTAAACACTTAAAATAATGAAAACATCACAACATTCGACATTTTCTTTATTTCACAGTTTTAGTCCTGAAAAAACAACAAAAAATACCACCATTGTTTTCAAGTCTAATGACTCAAAAATTAATTCACGTTTCCATAAAGTAAAATAAATGAAACAGTAAATGAGTTCTGCAATAAAAGCAACATGTAATTCATTTATGTCGCGACCTGAATTACCTCTGTTATTACGATGCAAGATTTGGGTGCGTCACTTATGTGGACGTCAGAAATTGCCTGCCGGTAGAATAACTACGTCCGCTGCGTTTGTTGGACTAGTTTATTAATCTCAACATTAACACACAAAAATAGACTGAAAGTATTTGGATTAGATTACCTGTATTAAAATATTGTTTTGGTATACATTAAGTAATAAAAATTACACATGAAAAATTGGTCTTTGTTATTATTTTTGTTACGAGGATTACGCATGTAAGCAATTTAATAGGGAATAGAATCTTTACGTCTATACATATATACAGGGATGGTTGTAAATTTCTGCGCCTAGGGTATCAAAGCATCTCCCTCAACTTCAAAGCATGTTTCTCATTGTTTTTTTCTTTTTTCCGGGCTGATGGCCGCCTTTAGCCTTTACAGTTTCACCATATTGAAAGGTGACCGAGCGCTTTTAAATATAAAGTAACCATTGAGAGCCAGATCTGGATCCCAGGGAGGATTGTTTATTTCATCGAAGCCAGTTTCTTAGAATGCCTACATGTAAACTGGTGCATAGTCTTGCAAAAACTGAGATTTCTTTTCTGATTTCGCCCCTTCTTTTTTCTAAAATAACTTCGGAAACTTTTCTTAAAGTGCTCCATAATATTCGGAGTTCTTGTAGTTTTTTGTTAGGAAAATCTGTAAAACTCCTCCGGATGTCAAAAATGGTGGCCATGAGTTTCAAAGTTCGCTTTTCCATTTTTTACTTCTTCGGCGCGTTTTAATGAATTTATTAATGTTTCGATTCCGGATCATATAGATGTTTATGTAATAAGGTTAAGATGGTTCGAGTACATTCGAGTAGCATGAAACCTATAAAACAACGAGCTCGAGCGCAGCTCTGTCACTGTTAAAATATATATCTTACACTTTATACCATTTTATTACTTATTTATTTTTATACCGCGTTTAGAAGTGAGAGAAAGTAAGCTATGCTCAAACTATTAACAGCTATTGTAAAATAATTTCGTCTTAATTTTCCTCAAATGTTGAATGACATAAAGGTCAGACAGTTTTCACGGTCTATAAAAATTAGAACTTTATATTACTTCGTGACCTATTCTTGTAGCAGTAAATAGCAAATGAGTTAAAATTCTTACGTAAGCAGACGTTCTACGTAAACTTAAGCTGTTCACCGGCCGGTAAACCATAAACTTTATAGTTGAATTCTAATATTATATTTATTTAATATTTTATGTAACAGTTGGTAAATGAGCATTTAGCTTGCTTGATGGTAACCACTCACCACTGCCCATGAGCATCCGCAACGCAACGTAAGTAGAGTTGCAGTTGCGCTGCCAGCCTTGAAGAAATGTGTGGGCTCCTGTTCTGAGGGTTTCTTAGATGAATCGGTTTTGAAATATCACTGGCAAAATTGCTGATTTCACGGAGTAATTTAGAATGGTAGTAAATTTCACGTAAAGCGCACAGTGGTGGAATGCCAACCATCGAGACCAACCATAAAGATGAGTATGAAATTTTCACTTCTGTCGCGATGTACTTTGGCTCGAATTAATTCGAACTACGTACTCCTTAGAACATTCCCCGTGGTAAATTTGGTTAAGAGACAAAGAGTATTTTTTTTACTATATACACCCCATGGGCCTTACTTCAACACCTCGGTTTGCCCTAACCCATTCGAAGTTGCGATATTTTAATCAACAGTGATAGAGCCACTCCAGTCAATACAGATTCCAATCAATACAGATAGAAGCGTCGCTGGAGTTTCTTGCGCCACTTCTTCTCCAGCGCCCACGCATTCCGAAGTGGTGGTACAGATAGCCAATAATAATAATACAGATATTAATGTAGATAATTCTTAATCAAAAGCAACTGACCGAGCCGAGGTTCGACCCTCTTGGGCACCCTCGAGTTAGTCGCTCTCGCGGAACAGGGTAACGGTCCAAGCCGAGGCTCCCTCTTGGAAGCCCTTGTGCTGGTTACCCACGAATAGAGGTCTCGACTGAGTGCCATAAGCGCTCGGTCACCTCTGAACCCAGCGAAACTGTAAAAGTCCTCGAGCTAACAGCGCCAATCAGCCCGAAAAAAATAATAAGATAGAGCCACGTTGTTAAAAAGGTTGGCTTGATATGGAAAGACCTGAATATCAGCATGAAATAGTTAGTATGGTGTACAGATATTAGATTAAAACATCTAGTAGTCATACTTCAGTAACATGTAGACAATATGTGTCACTTAAAGTGGACTAAAATGAAATATATATTTGTTAGTTTTTAGTTACTAGAACTGTATATTAAACATACCTATATTTAAATAACTAATGGTGAACTGTGTGATTGTATGTTGTCACTTTTATATGAGGTTTAAGTTTTGAAAGCCTGCATATTAATTGAGTAGACCGCATTTTTTTTATAGGTACATTAAACAATGTATGCCCTTTGTTAAATCACTGATTAATATTTGGCCAATGTATTTATTTGGATATATAATATTGCACACTTTTGTGTAAAGAATGCAGTACTATTAACTTTACTAACATTCCGGTTAATAACTGCAACTGAGCTCCAACACTTGTGCTAGGAGAAGACCCACGAGTATAGTTGAATGGCTTTATCTACCTTAAGTTTCGCAAAGCGTACCCTAAAACCATTAAGCTATTGACGCTTATTGACATGAAACACATTTATTATAAACATATGTAAATGTCTGAAATAAGATTGAACACCTGCAATTTTTTTGGAGTATAACAAACTAAATAGGTCAGTTTTATTTTTATTTAAATCCATAGCATTTTTTGGCTAAAATCCAAACCGCTTATTAAAAGATGTTCGCAAGAAATTATTTCGCAGTAACGAGTTGCTATTTAACGTTCATGAAAGTATATAGGTAGATTCGAATCCATTAAATTCTTTAACGATTTGCATGTTTTTTATTAATTCTTTATAGTGTATTAACACATGTAGTGAATTTATAAATACCATTTTTATTTATTTTTTATTTATAAACTTTTGTACAACTAACATTGCACAAGGCATTATCTACCAGTCAACCTTAGGAGGGTTCAGATGAATAATAATAAAGAAAAAAAGAAACATACAGTACATCTAAATACCTATACAATTATATGTACATACCATTATATATTATCATAGGAATTTATAATACTAAATAAAATAATAGATATTTGTATACATTTACATAAACTTTAAAACAAAAATTTATACATATTATAAATACAAACATATCTAAAAGTAAGTATATATATGAATATATACATCATTATTATCGATGTGTGAATCTGCTGACGCTACTTCCAACAAATGCTTTCGAATTTTACCATCAATACAATTTACACAGAAGATATTGATATAAACGAGATATATATATATTATAAAGTGTAGATATATTATATTAGATAAGATTATATGTATCAAACAGGCAATATGAAGAACACACTTACGACCTAATTACGTAATCAAGATCGCGGAATTTTACTAGAATACCACATACATTATTCACAAGTGATGAATGGTAAATATAAAATAATTTCATTGAGTCTTCTACCGCACCATAAAATGAATTAATAAAACTTTACTAAAACAGATAACAGAGATAAGAACAATTTTGGGAATAAAAGCAAATAACACAAATCTCTTTAGTTATATTTTCTGCATATTGTCTTGTTATGTTTTTTGTGTAACGTTTAAGTGATTTAAGTTGCCTAAAGATCCACATATAATGTGGTATTTTAACACGACTTAGTTCAAAATTACTTTTTTTTAACAATGGTAGAGTCACGCTGCAATTTGTTTCCAGATCTAGCATGAATGTATCCGTTCGACCGGGGAAAAATTCCAGCGTGAAATATCAGAGTAACGTTGCTGTGTTTCGTCTGGTGACTGTACGGATCCGGAGACCTTTATTACTGGTGACGAGGCATTCCATCTTAGTCCTCTTCGAGGATGAATGTGGATGTAATCGGCTACAGGAATCACTTACCATTAGGTGAAATGTGTGCTCTTTGTTACTCACAATGTAATAAAATAAAATAATAATAAAAACAAATGCGTACATTTTAATTCCATTTGCATTCTCATTTGTACAATATATCCTACTAGGATATCAAAAAATGAAATAAAACACTTTAAAATGGCTGACACTCACAAGCGAGGGTCAGTTTTGTGTGAGTGTCGTTGTTAAACTTTTCGAATATACCTAGTTCGGCCATAAGTTCTGTTACAAACGAAAAAGCTTTTTTTTTTAATGAAGTAATGTAATATTATTAAAATTTATACCGACGTATTTATTAGTCTCAGCAAAAATATTCTATTCGAAAGTCAAAGGTGGCCATTTCGAATAGAATATTTTATTTTTGTTGAGACTAATAAATATGTAGGCATAAATTTTAATAAAATTTATACATATTATAAATACAAACATATCTAAAAGTAAGTATATATATGAATATATACATCATTATTATCGATGTGTGAATCTGCTGACGCTACTTCCAACAAATGCTTTCGAATTTTACCATCAATACAATTTACACAGAAGATATTGATATAAACGAGATATATATATATATGTGTATGTATATTTATACAGTAGTAGAGCTACGCTGCAGTTTGTTTCTAGCTGCAGAATGAATGGGTCAGCTCGACCGGGGTAGGACAACGCCATCACAGAATAATGCTGCTGGTTTTCGTCTGGTGAGTGTTGGGTGTTGTTACTGGCGACGAGCCATTCCATCTCAGTCCTCAAGGGTGACAGCGCATCTGCATTATGATTCCTTGTCAACGAAGAACATAGATGTCATGGGACCACAGGAATCACTTACCATTAGGTGAAATGTGTGCTCTTTGTTACTCACAATGTAATAAAATAAAATAATAATAAAAACAAATGCGTACATTTTAATTCCATTTGCATTCTCATTTGTACAATATATCCTACTAGGATATCAAAAAATGAAATAAAACACTTTAAAATGGCTGACACTCACAAGCGAGGGTCAGTTTTGTGTGAGTGTCGTTGTTAAACTTTTCGAATATACCTAGTTCGGCCATAAGTTCTGTTACAAACGAAAAAGCTTTTTTTTTTAATGAAGTAATGTAATATTATTAAAATTTATACCGACGTATTTATTAGTCTCAGCAAAAAATATTCTATTCGAAAGGTGGCCCTGGTCCTTCTTTTCTTCTTCTTCTTTTTCTTCTATTCGAAAGTCAAAGGTGGCCATTTCGAATAGAATATTTTTTTTATTTTTTGTTGAGACTAATAAATATGTAGGCATAAATTTTAATAAAGTTACATTACTTCATTAAAAAAATGCATTTTCATTTGTAACAGAACTTATGGCCGGACTAAGGACCCATTTCGCCCGATGGCAATTGATGTCTGTAGTCCATAAACATTTACGTCCACCCTCAGCATAGATTTAAGATGCACATGCATAGGTCAGGGATGACTGACTGAGAATGCCTTTACTTACCATACGGAACCCAACGGCATTATGTCTATACCATACTGGTATTCCTCGATCGAGTGGACCCATTCAAGCACCAGCAAGATACAAGCTGCGTTGAAGCTGTACAACTGTATAAAAATAGATAATTGGTTAGAATAAATAATTTATTTAGTTCGTACACATGGAAAAATAGGAGTAAAACATTATTTCCGGGGATGTAATATGACACTTATGTGTAAGAACAACTTGCATAGATTTAAAATTCTGGTGTTTATATATTGGTGATGCGATTAATTTAGTAACAATTGAAATCGATCCTTATAGACTTCAGCATACAATTGAAATGGTATAATGATTTAATCAATCAGAATCCGTTATCGCCATATCGCACATGCACTTTTCTTAAAGGCCAGCAACTAACCTGCGACTTGTTTGGTGTTGCGGATGTTCATGGGCGGCGCTAATCACTTACAAATATGTGAGTTGTTAGTTTGCCGTTTATTCTATAAAAAAATAGTTTTTCAGAGTAATAAAGTATAATGATAAAAAAAATAATGATGTTTAACAATCGTGCTATAATAAAATTCATATTTTTTGCAGGCCACCGGTATGACGCCGCTAATGTATGCAGTAAAAGACAATCGCACCTCCTTTGTGGAGCGGCTAATCGAACTTGGATCTGATGTTGGGGCAAGAAACAATGTGAGTATTGCTTAAGTACTTTTAATCATTCCTAATACCGCATTATATGAAAATACAAAGGTCTACCTACGCACATATATATATATATATAGCTTCGCATGGCTAGATATATGTATATCAAAATAATGCTCGTAGTTTGAGTAGTAAACAAAACTAAAAGCCGCGGAATAAAATCACAGCGTGATTTAGAAACAGTGCACAACACCATCTATCGAGCTTAGAAGTAAAGTTATTTAAAATTTTTTTCCTAAACTTTATATAAGTTTTATATTGAATTCCGGGCTTCTTACTTTGAAAATTACTTCCATACAACCGTTCCTCCCCCATTTTATCCCCTTAGGGGTGAAATTTCCAAAAATCCTTCCTTGGCGGATGCTTACACATATATGTACATTTTATTCTATATATTCCATATATATAGAATAAAATGTATAGTCCCCAGTGGTATAGTCTTTGTGGAAGCTTCCAGCACCATTTTAACCGCAGTATTAAGTCCGTAATAATGCAATCTATCCACATTAATGCATAAAGTAGTTAAAAGGATCGCTGACTCTATACGTCACCATGTTATATCATACTAGCTGTGTCAATGTGAGAAGCAAACTCTAAAACCTTATACCACTTATATTGCATCTAACCATATATATTAAATATAAGATTTCTTAGAAAACTTTGACCTAAAATTATCAGTAATAGCTGGTAGAAGGACTGAGTCTTCACTGATTACCATGCTAAGAAGGGTGAATGATTATTCATAATCAATGAACTTTCTACTCTGTTTGTTTCTGTATAAAAAATAATCTATTGTATAATATATTCCAGTGTGGAATAGTTAATAATGTTTGTGAGATTTTAATTTAGATTTTAAAATATTTTGAATTTAATCGTATCCTACTTTCGCATCGTATTTATTTATAGTATCGTATGTAAAAGATCATTATCGTGAAGAGGTTAGATTAAATTATTTCGTCCTGTAATAATAAATCTTCAGTATTCAACTTTGATTTTATCAGGATAATAAGCAAGTCGACGGTACGGAAGTTTGATGACTTGTTATTCGTTTCTTCTGATTCATCGAGTCATTATCATTAACAGAGGTATACCACATAATATATAATACAACAGAAAATATAGTGACTAATTTGGAAATGCTATTAATGGTATTTTAAGTACATTTTTAACTTAAGGAATAATATAATTTTACTACATTTTTATGTTGTAATGGTGGCCTGGACTACACTTACATATCTTTACTTCATAATTAAGTTACGTAGAATAACGCAAAAAGTAACTCGGAATATTATCTTAGCTTTACATAAATAATGATAATATCCTCATAACTGTTTGTGACCACGTAGATATCTTCTTGTTATTATTAGAATTATCAACTCCGAATTATATATTACAGTGCTGAAAAAAAACATTGATAGAGCCACGCTGCGTTTTATTGAGACTGTTATTGTGTTTTAAGAGTGGTAGAGCTATACTGCAGTTTGTTTCTAGCCGCAGAATGAGTGAGTTAGCTGGAAAGGGGTAGGACCATGCCCTCACAGAATACCAGCGTGAAATAGCACTATAACTCTGTGTTTCGTATGGATCCGTAGACCTTTATTACTGGTTAAGAGGTGACAGCGCATCTGCATTATGATTCCTTGTCAAGGATGAATGTAGATGTCATGGGTCATGTCATGTCGCAGGAATCACTTGCCGTCAGGTGAACTGTTTGCTTATTTGTTACTCTCAATGTAATAATTAAAAAAAAGAAAAGTTTCGGTCCTTGAACTATACTTTCGCGGTATATCATCATCATCATAAAGAATAAGAAATCTGTATTTTGTATTCGGTAACGAAGCATTCTCTCAATCCATCTCAATCCTCAGCGGGACAACGTAAGTGTATCTTTAATGTTTATTGAGGATAAATGTAGTTTTCGTGGGTCAGTATATATTTTGTATTATATTGTAAAAAAAATGATATAGTATAAGGTAACACAGATGATATCACTCATCTCTTCTATTAGAATGTAATACGTATGCAATAAGAAATAAAAATAATCAACGAAGTACAAATTTTGCCTCTCGACCGCAAATCGGACACAGGACTAGCAACACAAATTAAGAGTTGCTCCATATCTGATCGAGACAAAATAGTAAGTATTAAAGTAACATATATATAGATCCTTCTGCTAGGCATAGACCAGTCTAGACCTTGAATGTATTTCTTTAATTATCTACTTTATTTATCTCTAACCTGCATATATGCTTACCTACCTGCCGATATTCTTATGTTTATGTTTACAAACAACGTGAAATTTCGGTATCGGTGTTCGAACATGGTTTGATTGTGTAAAGAAAAGCTAACGCATAGACACTGAATTACACAGCCCAAATTTCTGTAGTAAGGGAAAACAATTCTGTCACGGATAGAAAGTCGTGAGGTCAAAACTTTAATTACGTTAAACATTCAAGAAAATACAAATTTTGAAAGAGGTATATTAATGCTGTCATTGTTAATACCAATCTTCATATCATTTAGTATCGATCGTCTTTATATACTCGGTCTTTACCTATGAAATTGCCGTTTTGTATGAAATAAGTTAAAGTATTGTTTTTCAAACTTTTTTATTTCTGTTATTTAAAGTAATCACCCATGTAATCGATGCATCTTTGTCAACGCAGTGGTAGTTTATTGATGCCCTTCTTGTAAAAATCTGCTGGAGCAACAAACTCTTCAAAGGCATTTTGTACAGCTTCTCGGTTTCGGTTCAAAACTCTTTCATTTCTGTGCGCCAGCCGCGTTGATGCCACGACGGAACTCATATTCCATAATTATACGAATTTTTAAAGTATCCATTACGACGAAAAATGTTCAAACTTAATGAAAATACAAAGCTAATCAATAGACAAAAGACTGACTTTCTAAAAATAATGTCATGTTTTTAAAACAAAATTAATTTGAATTTAGAATTCACAGCCAATAAAAACTTTTTTTTGGTTTGAAATGGTCAATACTGAAGAAAGTCAATTTCATAGGTAAAGACTTAATACAAAGATAAAAAGAAAAACATTGATTTATTGTATACATCAGGCTAATACAAGGAAATTATATATAGTTAAAATAATACTTGTAAGAACATATTAATATAATGAAAGGAAATAGAAATGGACAATATAAAAAGGCTGTTTAAACTACTGTTTTCACGAAGATTAAGGAATGTCTTTTAATTTTTACTATATCTACATTTTATACATTATACACCTTCCACAATATCTTCATCCACGCCACGAGATGACCGCCCTTTCTACCCCTTTTTGTAAGGTGTGAAAAATGAAGTTTAAATAAATAAATAACATATAAAGTAATTTAAATTCACTATACAACAAACTCCACATATAACAATAAAAGTAATTGTTGATATTGATAACTCTGTCACTTAAGTAACCTTTGATTATATCAGGATGTGGAAGAGAATACATTACCTAACTTTAATGTCTACCAGATATACTTCTGTTATTTCATTTATCACATACAAAGTGATGGCCTATGCGTTTACGCAAAACACTTTTGGAGTAATAATAATTTATCCAAACTTAAATTTTGGGTAATGGAAATCATCTAGGTGTCTCAATAGATAATAGGCAGTACTGAAGCTAAAGAAGTTTAATGATTTATATAAATCATACTGTCTGATTCTTGAACTCTTTATCATTTCCCAGCGGCCATTGACTGGATTATAATAAAAGAATTGAAAAGGTTCATGACCGACGACTTTTATGATAATCCAGACCTAAAGTACTCGTAGCAATATATATTTTTAAAACACTCTTTATCTAGTAAAAGTAAAAGAGTATTAAAGCAGTTATTTCATCTATCACATGGAAAGTGATGGCCTATGCGTTTGCCCAAACACTGTTGGAGTAATAATAATTTATCCAAACTTAAATTTTGGGTAATGGAAATCGTCTAGGTGTCTCAATAGATAATAGGCAGTACTAAAGCTAAAGAAGTTTAATGATTTATATAAATCATACTGTCTGATTCTTGAACTCTTTATCATTTCCCAGCGGCCATTGACTGGATTATAATAAAAGAATTGAAAAGGTTCACGACCGACGACTTTTATGATAATCCAGACCTAAAGTACTCGTAGCAATATATATTTTTAAAACACTCTTTATCTAGTAAAAGTAAAAAAGTATTAAAGGAACAGACTGTTCACATAAATCCCACTGCTGGGCACAGGCCTTTTCCCTGGAGAGGGTGTTAGAACATAATCCGCTACGATCCTCTACTGCGAATTGGTGGACTTCACATTTCTTTGATTTTTTTTTATTTTTTACTAACCATGCAGGCTTCTTCGCGATATTTTCCTTGACTGTCAAGCATGTGGTTAAACTGCACTTAAGATTGCAAAGAACTTTGTAGGTGCCGGGATCGAACTCGGCGTAACGTGTATTAAAAGCGATCGCTTGGGCCCTGAGCTACCATGGCTCTATAAATATATATGTAGTGCTTGACTACATTATTAATGTTCAGTGGTGATATAATTTCAGATTGAAAAGCGTATTAGCTTAGCAAATTCCTATTTAACGTAATCGGAAAGACACATTGTCGCAAGAAAATTATCCAATATTTTTTTTATTAATTGAGAGTAACGCCAAACTTATACTTCCTTTCCTTTACTGTGCACGTGGTCAGCTTGCGGAATCTCTCACGTTTCTACTAGAAATTGTAAAGCCTTATTTAAAAAACGAGAGAGGTAACACTACTTTTTCTCAACTACTCTAACTTCTAACTCCCTCTTTGTTCTTAATTTTTATTGTTGTGGAGTGGTTCATCATATTTTAAGTACATTTATATATATACATTCACACATATATATATGTACTGTTTGTAAAATCTATAAAATATGTATGTCTTACTCTCTTTTCTTGGATCTACCGGTAGAGATTTCTGTATAAATAATAATACCTATGTGCTTATTTTTTCTTATATTTAACTATATACTTTTATTCTGTGTGTACATGAATTCATAAATAAATAAACAAATAAACCGAACCGAACTTGTGGCGGTAGTTTCAAGTTGATTCAATTTCCTTGTTTGTTGTAACATAACCAAGACTACCGCGTTCCTCGAAACTTAATATTTTCTAGTCTACCGCTACCGATGCCGCGATAAGAAATTTTACTCGCAATTTTCACTCGCAATCAGTCCTAGCAGGTCGTGCTGTGCTATTTGCAGTAATGTTGATCGCATCTAGGTTTCATGGAATGGAGATTATAACTTTCTTTTAGTATAACAAAATATAATTCAACTTAACTTTGGTATTCATTGTATGTTAGTTATTTGGCGTAAAAAAACTGAATAAAGTGTGATACTAGTTGGTTTAAATGTTCGTAGTAGTCCGTATCAGGGTTTTATGGAAAATACAACAGGTGGCAAACAAGCAACTCACCGTCAGTTATCACCGCTGTCCATGCACATGTGCAACACCAAATTAGACGCAGATGCGCTGCCGGCCGTTAAGATAGGTGTAGACTCTTTTCTTGAAGGTCCCAAGTCGTATTGATATCATAGATTCCCGGCGACAGCTGATTCTACAGAGTATTTGTGCATGGCAGAATATTTCACGTAAAACGCAGTGTCGGGCACGATTCAAAATGTGGATATTTTTCACATTATAACACAAAACAATTACAAATAAATTTATTAAAATTGGGAACAAGATTACGTCCGTCGGGTCAGGTAGTAAGAAAAAAAACTACAAAATTACTTGTAGTATTTATCGAGTGATTAAAGAAGTATATATTCCATACCATAATATAGCTGTAAAATTATAATTAAAATGACACTCAGGCCTATATATAATAAATCACCATAAATAACGTGGGTTTTAAACAGTGGAAATTAAATTATTTTCTAGAAAGGATATTTGAGCATAGACCGCCATATGGCTTCATTGCAGGCTATCTGTAGATATCGTTTTCATTCATATTTCCTCGAAAATGTTACCGATTATAATTGATATATTAGAATTACAAAAACCAATTTTAATAGTACTGACTCAACACCCAATTCAATCGTCAGTAGCTTAACAAGCAAAAGTCCTACGACGCCCTTCGCGTTCAATATAACAACGCATTCAGAGTGCTGTTGGGGCTGCCTCACTTCTGTAGCGCATCAGGGATGTTGCTGAAGCGCGCGTCGATTGCTTTTATGCCATGATGCGGAAAAGATGAGCATCCCTAGTGCGCAGAGTGCGAGCCAGCCCCAACACCATTCTGGAGATGATTGCCTGTACACTAGATTGTAAGTATGTCAATCCCTGCCTAAAAGTGCATGTGGCAGGGGATAATTGTATGTAGCATTTTAGGAACTAAAATATTTATATGTATTGCTACTAACATAGTTATTAAGTGTCTTACTAACAAAATTATAAGCATAATATTTGAGCTTAAATAAAGTTATTATTATTATTATTAATGG
Source organism: Teinopalpus imperialis (assembly GCA_029286865.1). Taxonomy (NCBI): domain Eukaryota; kingdom Metazoa; phylum Arthropoda; class Insecta; order Lepidoptera; family Papilionidae; genus Teinopalpus; species Teinopalpus imperialis. The sequence goes on from JAGSMU010000039.1 coordinate 2,552,628, forward strand.
TTTAGTGTACATACGTTTTGCGAAACTTAAGGACGTAGGTTCGAATCATTTGACTATTGTCTTGATTCGTCCCCTAGCACAACCATTTTAAGCTTAGAAGAAGTGATTATGGCTGGTAAAGTTAATTTTAACTTGTTATTATTAAAGAACAAGCGCCTGAACACTAATTTTCTGCAATTATGTCTGTACGCTCATTAACAATTGTAAAATGACTAGTATCACACTTTATTCAGCTATTTTACGCCAAATAACTAACATACAATGAATACCAAAGTTAAGTTGAATTATATTTTGTTATACTAAAAGAAAGTTATAATCTCCATTCCATGAAACCTAGATGCGATCAACATTACTGCAAATAGCACAGCACGACCTGCTAGGACTGATTGCGAGTGAAAATTGCGAGTAAAATTTCTTATCGCGGCATCGGTAGCGGTAGACTAGAAAATATTAAGTTTCGAGGAACGCGGTAGTCTTGGTTATGTTACAACAAACAAGGAAATTGAATCAACTTGAAACTACCGCCACAAGTTCGGTTCGGTTTACTTATACTTGTAGTCGGAAAAACCGACATTAACACAAAGTATTATGTAAGTGTCGAAATAAATCGAGACGTATAACTCCTTCTTGTTTTCCATACATCTCTTTATCGCTTACGTATCGTTAAGCGCTTATTTTTTTGCGGTCTGTGCCACATTTTCCCCTTTTGTAATAGAAGTTCAAAATGAATTGAATTTCATCGTTAGATTTATTTATTTACAAAACTTTTCCCCCGACCCATATTATTTTTTTGATCCCATTGTTGGGCTATGAGGATATTGAAATATAGTTCTCCACTTGGTAATTTTTTCAATTCCATAATCATTGGTACATTGCAGTTTATTTCTAGCTGCAGAATGAATGCGTCAGCTCGATCGGGGTAAGACCACTCCCTCGCAGAATACCAGCGTAAAACAGCAGCATAATGCTGCTATACTTCGTCTGGTGAGTGTAGGGTTCCGGAGACCTTTATTACTGGTAACGAGCCATTCCATCCCAGTCCTCAAGGGTATCAACGCATCTGCATTATGATTTATTTTTAAGGATGAATCTAGATGTCATGGGCCGCAGGAATCACTTGACTCTCGTTTGTAACTCTCAATGTAATAAAAAAAAACAGGCAAAATTCACGTTATCGATTTTTTTATTTATTTCTTTTAGAAATGCAAAGTTTCTCACATTCTTTCCTGCACCGCTGAGTGCCGCATAATTTAGAACGTTATATTGCAATGACTAATTTCATTGCTGCAGACACCGAATATCAAACTCGATTTGCTTGCGTTTCGTTAGACACTGAGCTGCGGAAAATTGTGATATAATTATTATTAACAAAGAAATATGTTAATTTCTTTTAAAATTCATCACGATCACAATACAGGACGTAGATGTAGAATTTACTTTCTTTCATTAAGGACTAGACTGAAAAGATAGAATCGCTAAGTCTAATAATGGTTTACTTTTATTTTTGAGGATAATAATATATTAGAAATGTCTTCTCGACCGCTTGAATCATCAATCTTATAAGACACAGAGTTTTAGACTGTATATAAATAAAGCTTAATAAAAGATGGAGTAACTTTACAGTACCCTCAAAAAAAATCCCCCTTGCACTAGTTCTTAAGCTATAGGCTTGGTATAAATGACACCCATTGCAAAGGATTAGGTACAATTGTACCCGTATATAAATATATATATATATATATATATATATATATATATATTATACGAAATGTGGTAGACAGGGTTAACAACAAGCCGAGGGGTGATAAGAAGTGAGCCTACACAGTTAGATTACGAGCCCATTATTCAATTCTTAGACCCATTATTCTAGTGTTATGTCTTTCGCAGCAAGTTTTTGAATAACAGTGGTAGGTTCAAGTTGCAGTTGGTTTCTTGCTCAAACATGTTTGGCTGACAAAACTAGGGAAGGAGTGCGCATGTGCAGAATACCAGAATCAGACAGCTGTATGTTATATACATAATTAATAATGTATATACCATAATCCATAGAGATTCAGGGACAAGGTGTTCGAGAAAATATTTACTGAGAACTTTACTGGATGGGATGGGACGCAGTCATAATTTATCAAGTGAAATTTGCGCTCGTTTGTCAACCCTAATATTATATATATATATATATATATATATATAGATATATATATATATATATATATATATATATATATTTATATATAAATGACTTATTCATCAAATATAATGGACTTATCCAACCTAAACTGTTCTTACAGGATAATTACAACGTGTTGCACATATCCGCCATGTATTCAAGGGAAGACATCGTTAAGCTTCTGTTGTCGAAAAGGGGCGTCGATCCATTCGCTACTGGCGGCGTAAGTATAACATTCATATTTCACTAATTATATTCATTAGAACTTTTAACATAATTTAGACTATGATGATTTTTAATTTAGCTATATAACAATCAATATACAGATAGTGTTTCTTAGAGTGTTATTTTCCGAATAAACACCAGTATCATAAATAATTATGTCAAAGTAAAGTGAAAAGCCTATATATATTGTTTCTGCTGTTGGGTATAGACCCGTCCCGACGCCGCCTCCCAAGTCGAAAAAACTGGGAATAGAGACGAAAAAACTGAGAATCTCCCCAGCCCTGCCCCCCAGCTGTCCCACAGCAAGCAACCGTCGCTCCACAGCGCGTACTCACTAGCACCCATCAATCTTCGGCTGAATCACAGCCATCAAAACGCCCGCCGCCTGACTTCATACAGGCGCAGGATAAGTGGCCGATTGTCGCATCGGCCCTGTCAAATCGGTATAAGTACCACACCATTCGCACCGGTGTAGGCATTAAACTACAGTTGGAAACTACTACAGATCATAGAGCGGTAACTCGCTTTCTGCAAGAAAAAGGTGTGTTTTTCCACACCAACACCCTAGCAGAAGAACGGCAAATCAGAGTGGTGATTAAAACCTCCCAAGGGAAATTCCCGTGGAACTTATTAAGAAGGACCTTCTGTCCCACAATCTCCCAGTCATAGATAGGACACACATATATTCACAGATGTGAATAGGATGTACAGTGGCCACAATAAAAAGCCATTTAATATGTTTGTTGGCATTGTGGCACTAGAACGTACAAACAAACCTGCTGAAAACCTGCTGCCACCTCTCCAGGCTTACGAACGCCACTATGCAAACGCCGGTCAGCGTACCAACCGTCACTCAACCTGTGGAGCAGCCCCCGACACCAGCCTGTCGGCCAGTTAACGATAGCGACCTTGAACTTGCTGTCGCTTAGCCATCGTCTTCAACGGCGCCGACGCCTCAGCCTTTGCAAAGGCACTAAGGGAAATGGCAAACCAGAAGTCAGGAATGCCGCCAATTGTCAATTTTAAAGCTTACCAGGCCTTGACAACGGCAGAGCAAAACCGTGATCCCTTAACGTCACATTTTTTAACGCGAACGGTTTAAAAAATCGACGCGATGAAATCTTCAATTTCGTTCGCGATCACAAAGGCTACCAATCAATGAGTAGTTCGGGTTTCACACCCAACACTCATGCACACATCAAGGGCACCGCATCACGGAGAACATTCTCAGTAAATTCCTTCGAGGCCACTAAACTGAGGCAGTTTTCCTTGATGTGGCGTTAGCTTTCGATAAGGTCTGGTACAACGGGCCCATATACAAAATATATAAGCTCGGTGTGTCAGATCGACTCGTCCCAATCGTATGAGACTTTCTTCACAATCGCACCTTTCGGTACCGCGTCGAGGGAACGCGTTCAGAGCTGATATTATATATATACCAATAGCATTAGATGTGATAACATCGTTGAATGATTATTCCCATCCTCGATCACATAGTTCCTGCTATTTACCACATTGTGAATTTTTCCTTAGACTCATGCACATACCCCGTTTCGTGGCGCAAAGCGTACGTTCTACTTCTTGCAAAATGCTCTAATCCTACTCTTCCCACCCGCTATCATTTTATTTCTATTCTACCTTTCTTTCTAAGGTGCTAGAGTCCTGCATCCATAAGTAAATTTCTCAATTTGTTCATAGCAACAACTTGATTTCTCCCTTACAATCTACAATATCCCTTACAAATATTACTCATAATCTTCGATGTGCGTATCATCTTTATGGCGATGACTTGCTCATACATCCACCGATTGTCCTTCTCAAGCCGTAACATTAACCAGGATTTAATTCACATTAAAAGTTGGTCAGATAGGTTTAGTCTATCTGTTAATCCGTCCAAACGCCAAGCATAGTGGTTGGAAGCTCTCGCATTATTGGTAAAATTAATTTGGCCAGCAAATTGTTTGATCTCTATATCCTATCCTAATCAGCCATAATGTTAAAAATCTAGGTTTAATTATTGACGGTACACTGAGCTGGAGAGACCAGGTTGCTAAAGTCAGTCAAAGGGTAACTAGTGTTCTTAGGTATCTCTATAGACTCAAAAACTTTCTACCGACAAAAACTAAAGTAACGCTCTTGCAGGCCTTGATTTCCCCCTGATCAACTATGGTGACGTTTGAAACTTTGACCAGAATGCAGATAACAACTCAACAAACTCGGCCGGCTTCTAAATAACTGCATTCGATTCGTTTCAATCTCCGTAAGTACGACCATGTTTCGTTCTACCGGTCTCAATTAAAGTGGCTAACTATTCGCCAGCAACGCTTTTTTAGAGCATTGACCACTCTTTTCTCGTTCTTGGAGTCGTCTCCTTCTCCAATTTAATTGTCTCCACACTTTCTGTATCTTAATACAGTCAACAATAAGAACCTTCGTATAATCGCATAATCGTCTTCTTCTATGTCCTCTTCATCGTACTGAGTTTATGCACTCTTCTGTCTTTGTCTAATCTATTGTTCTGTGGAATGAGCTACCTCTTGGAGTCAGAATGGCTGAGAATCGTTTTGTGTTTAAAAGGAAGGCGCGTGAGTATGTCTCAAACTGTCAGCAGATTGCCAACGCCATCATGTTATAAAGTACGTATTATATATATAATAATATATTTATTTATTGTATTATGTATTATAAAGTATATTAATTTAGGTATCCTATATATTTATTATATTCATATATATTTTTTTAAGTATATTTAGTATATTATTAGAAAATATATATTATATTTTGTAGAGTAAATGTTATTTTTCCACTTTTATATTATATGTGGACCTACCCTAGCTTCTCAATACCACCCTCAGGTCGACTGGTAAAAATGCTTTTAGCATTAAGTCCGCCTATGTAATTTACTTTGTACATGAAGTTTAAAATAAATAAATAAAATCCCTTGGGACAACAGCGGCCATCAGCCCGAAAAAAAAATGTGGGTATAATTCGAGTCAGTCGCTCTCCCACAACAGTGTAACGGTCCAAGCCGAGGCTCCCTCTCGGAAGCCCTTGTGCAGATTACTCACTAATAAAGGTCTCGGTTGAATGTCATAAGCGCTCGGTCACCTTTCAACCCAGTGAAACTATTAGCCGACATTTTCCCGAAAAAAAAGTTAGGTATAGCCTCTACTCTAGAGAGCGCATTGGAGAATATTACGATGTTTTCCTTCACCGCTGATTACGTAGCATATAATCAAAAGAAAATATAATAAGTTGTCGTATAAAGTCAGAAATAGATTAGAGTACAGATACGGATGTACTAATTGGGGCCCCCATCCTGATATCCCTCAAACCAGAAGTCCTTTTATAACCGCCTAATACAATCTAAAAGTCTAAGAATTTTGGCAAGGTTTTCTTATTGAACTCAACAAAGCAAAAAAAGAAGAAGGTACAAATAGATGTGTGTTGGTTAATTTCACCTAAACTTTTCAATCAATGTATGATCTTAGAACTTGATATCGAACGTGACAGGTGGGTAAAAGATATTTCAATTTAAGCATTTATGTTAATGGTATAATAAAGTCAAATAGAACCGATGATTCTATAAAGGTTGTAGAACTCCAGTTAAAAGGTAAATCGGTATAATGTAACACTCAATATTTACCAAAGAAGGAGCCGATAAACTTGAAGCATTTAGCGTATTATTAGATGACTGAAACATAATATCTCCCAAAAGTGATTTATTTTGTTGTGCTATAGTGTTTCTGGAAATTGCAATAAAAAGAAAAAAAAGATTTAAAAAAGTTGTGGAATATTATTGTCTCACTTTTGTATTGCTTGCGGTATAGTTTCATCTTTACTTGGAATTAATACTAAATAGTGAACAGCGACATCTATCTTAATGTTAAGGAAACTATGTTATAAATATAGATGTCACTACAAGCCTGTAATTTAAACATAAAAGTTTTTCAACATTCTTGTAGACCTTGACGAACTCGAATGAAGACAAAAGTTTGCATCATTACAATTTTTGGGAGTTCTTAAATGAATTTTATCAAAATAAATAGTTACAGGTATACTTTTGGATAATTTATAATTTTACCATGAGTTGGCGGTGACATTTTTGCATTTTTAGAAAAACATTGGAGCTAACTGGTGAACGGGTCAGCTAAATTGATGTATTGAGATCTAGCTTACACAAAGTGCCTGCTAAATATACTAGCGTATGAGTGAAAGAAACCACAGAATCTGTTTATGAAAAATTTATTAGAAATATGATTGCAAAGGAAAGTATATAAGGAATTTGAACCTTGAGTAGAACAGTAGAAAAATAGCAATAACTGTTTCATCATTGTAGAAGTACCGAAAATTATAACCGAAGTTAACCCTATAATTTCACCATAAGCTTTAATATAAATAAATCGGTAAAAGTTCCTCGGCCTCGCGAATTCTTAAATTGCGTTTCATAAAATAGCTCCTGCGAAAAGTCTTTATTTTTATTGCAAATAGGTTTTACTGATCGTCATAAAAACGATACCGAAAAACGGTAAAGGACCGTAAAGGTACATATAGTACAATCAGAATATTGTGCTCTGTAGGTCTTCACAATGTTTTCTAAATATCTGTGGCGGTGCGGGCGTGCCAAAGGTAACAAATATTTGACCAAGACGACACGACGGCGTACTACACGATGTCGCAGTTTTCGGACACAAGTGATAAGGTCTATACAACGTCGGAGCATTGGCCGCCTCCCAGGCTGACCACCTAGACTGGCAAGAGATCTCCCTTAACATCCTATGGCCAAATTGATGACCCTTACGTGATTCTCAATCTTCGGAAGCAAGTCTCCAATTCGCCACACCCAGTTTTTTAGAGGCCAATTTGGCATTACCCTCCAAGAGACCGCGGAACTGAACGTCGCTCCATGTGTCGACGCCAAGTATTCCGATACTAACTGAAAGTAGAGTGTTTCTAAAATTAGGAGATACGACAAATGGATTCTTTTTAGCGGTAAATGCGCGAACTTGTGTCTTCGTGAGGTTAAATTGGACTAGATTTTGTCGGCCCCGATCTGAGACTTTGTTTAACAAAACCTCGACCTCACACAAGTTTGTTTCGGTACTCATCGATCTTGATACTACGGTCTGTGAGAAAACTAGTGACCCACTTGCATAATATTATCAGGAAGCCCATAGGAAGGAAGATTCGAGAGAAGCGCTTTGTGCTAAACCCGATTGAAGGCCTTCGCTAAGTCCAGACTAAACACCAAGACCCTTGATCTAGACTTCCTACGCCCATCAATGTGTCAAGTGGACCAGAAGGCCACCAGCTGAGCGACCCCGACGGAAGTCGTATTGTTGGTTGCTAGTCAGGTCATGTTCCACTAGGTACCTCATGAGCTGGAAGTTTCCAACGGATTTCTTTATTTACTAAAAAGAGGGCGTAATAGCAATAGCCCAGTAGTTGGACGGATTTGAGCAACCACCTTTTTTAGGGCTCGGGTTCACCAAAGCCGAAATCAGCTATTTCCTTTCTGTCAAGGGCCATGCCATGTCCTATGCGCAAATATGGAAGAGATGACTGACAGAAATTCCCGTGGACAGCTTTACCGAGAGACCAAAATGCACGGGTTTCCGAAGGGAGAAGAACTAGTTACTCGCCAATTTTTCCAATGTGCACATATTCTGCCCTTGCAATAAATCTTTTGAGGCAGAGTTGTAGCTTTTTTAAAAAAGATGTTGTATCCTCTGATGCAGATGCATTTGCCCAGGCTCAGTGAAAATAACGTGACACTATTTTGCAGAAGTGACATAACCAAGTTTGGCATCTGATAGAGTAGAATGAATAGATAAATGGAAGAGTTCCATCCTCTGAAGTAACATATTGGAGACAGAATCAGCAAAAACATTGGAATCATCCATTGAGAAGCAAATCCATGAATAGGATGCAAAAAAAGACCACACCCCGTTCCAATCCGCTGACCGGTATTGCCACATACGGCGATAAACTGCATACCCCAACGGGCACGTGAGAGGCCATACTCCGGATCAAACCGATGAGCCTAGAGGGGCCATTGACGGAGACTAGATAGTTGTCCGCATGAGAGGTCAGTAGAAGGTCCAACAGGTACGGTGTATGATCCCACGTAGGCGAAGTCACCAGTTGTGTCAGTTCATATGCCAATGCAAAGTTGTGGACAGATCTCCCCTTATTATCGGATGTACACGTTCTCAGCCCTGATGCGTGGTGGACGTTTAATTGGTCGAGTATCGTGACCTCTGCCAATGAGATCTGTTGCTGCACGGAGTCTGTAGCCATTTGGACGTGGTTGATGAGGCGGTCAGTGTCGGAATTACAGCTATGGGGCCTATGAAGGCACGCATAGACGTGGGATGGTCGTCGCTGTCTACGCGCCGTCAAATGATGGACAGGTCCGTACCTTCAAGACTGCTGAGGCGTCGAGAATAGATATCATCTCTGACGTATACACACTCTGGCCCCGTGTACCTCACTCACTGAACAAAACGCAGAAGTGTATGCGGTGGTACTTCTCTGGTCGAGCCAGCATATTCAATCAACAACAAAAGCTGATCTACCACTTACTATACAACCACAAAATATAATTACCTAATTAATATATTTACTTAAACTATTTAACGTATGACCCTGCCTTTATTCCTTGAATTATGTATTTACATTCAAATTAGAAATAGCTTTGAAAACATACTCGTATATGAACATGGTAATAAGTTTTTCTATGAAAATTCAAATTTATGAGTTCCACCAGCACGCTATCAGCTTTATAAATATGTAACATTTGTAGATACATATATCTAAAATATCTAAATACAATATTACTTAAGGCAAGTTTAGAATATTTCAGAGTTAAAATTTGGCTTGGTAGTATTATTCTATTATTTCACCTTGGTCTACCGTGACCGCTTGGCCTACCCTCGGTCGAGGCGATATATTCATGCTGCAGCTAGCAACAAATTGCAGAGTGGCTATACCACTTAAATTTAAACCTCTGAATCATATAACCTTAATGTATGACAACGTTTTTGTGCAAAATATATTGTTGCAGGGAACCACGAGCGAAATAACATAAACTTGCAACAAACATTTCCTCTTTCCCTTTTTGACCTTGAGTACAACCTAGGGCGCAATTCCAATACTTTTTTATTTGCGGATATCACAATTTTCATAGTCATCCACGAAATAGAAGTTACAATGCTGCGACCAGCATTGCAGGTTTACGAACGTGGTGAGGCATAATGTTTCGTTTTTGCCTACGAAATTATATAATAAATAATTATATTATAATATATATGAGTTTTATATTACATTCCCAGCATTACTATAATAAGACAATGCCACCGTGGTCACACTGTGTTGGTATTTACTGATTAGTTGAAAGGTACGACGGGCCGAGGTCCTACATATGCGATTAACAGTGAAAAACGAGCATAGAGTTTACCCGATGGTAAGTGATAGTAACAATTTATAAATATCTTCATCCAAATACCACAAAAACAATATTCATCGTTATCATGAATCATGATCACCTTTAAGAATACCGCTTCCAGTAAAAAATTAAGATTCGCTAGCGTCATCACCTCTGAGAATACTACGCTTCCAGTAATTGTATTTATCTCTCTTTCTACGTTTGAATTAATGCTTAAATATAAATATTTATCTAGAGTCGCCAACAGACGCCTGTACACTTAGTAGCCAGCAGGCAGACCGGGACTGCTACGAGCATACTTCGAGCTCTTCTAACGGCTGCAGGGAAAGACATTCGACTACGCGTTGATGGGGTGAGTTAGTTATGCATGTTTTATTATTTTTTAAGATATATTCGTAACCCAATTAGTTTAAATGAATAAGAAAATAACTAACTAATAAAAGATCTGAAAAAAAATGTCATGTTAAAGTCAGATTAAATTGCGCAAATACTCAATTAAAAAGTCTCGTTTTAAGTTATCTTCTTATACTGCGTTTCATACTGTTATCAGTATATATGCCTTCGTCTCTCTCAAGACTCATTTTATCTAAGGGAGATGGCAGTGGTAAAAAGCGCTACATGGGATTACAGTTCGTGTCAGCAAAAGTTGAGTCACCTTTTGACATTTTACAATATTGATTATGCAAAGTTTTTTTATCTTTTTTATGCTGTAAAAAAGTAAAGGTGTTTTAAGTGCTTAATTCAGCTTATATATTAGTAATTAATGTTAAGCATCATTAGCCTAATTTTGTGGGGTACCGTCTACGAAACTTAAGGTCGTAAGTTCTGCCATTCGACTATCGTCGTGAACCATTTTCTAACACAAGCATTGGAAGCTTAGTTGGAGTTGTTAACAGGAGTGTTAGTAATTTTATTAATATTATTAGCCATTTTAGTAGTTTTAAGGAAGCAAGACGTGTTGGGGATGTACATTGACAAAACATGTGAGATCTAATGATAATTATTACAATAAAAACTTGAAGACATAGCATCCTCCTTCAGAGCATTTCACTAATTAATGCAGCAATCGTAACGGTAAGACGAGCCCACACACGACAGTAATTGCATTTATTTTTCTTTATCTTTTGTTTTCATCCATTAAATCTTACATAACATGTCTACAAAATACGTACGTCTATTCGGGGCCTTTACCCTGTATTACTAACAAACAAGAAAACTACGTATAATTTTTAATAAAATCTCTTTCGATCTGAATTCAACTATCAAACACTGGCCTCGTTACTAAAAATATCGAAGGGATATAGTACGGTTGACCGCATGATTTTTTTTTAAAGAATAGGTAGAAAACGACCAAGCAACTCACCTGTTGGTAGGTGATTGTATTCGTGATGTATATGTCCTTCGATTGGGAACCGAATCCGGGATCTACGACGTAGCAGACAGGTAATCATTACCACGGTCGTCATGAATACAACCTAATACGTACCTATAACAAAAGCTTTTAACAATTTATAAATTTGCTTGATGTTTTCCTGCGTGATCGAATACCAAACGTGGATATCCGCAGAAGAGCTAACATAACTGTCGTAGCATAAAGAATCAGTATGCTGAAGGAGCAATGTGCCAGCCATGCAGCATGTAGAACCGATAATCAATGATGGAAGAAAGGTACTCGAGAGGCGACTTCGTATTGGCAATCGCAGAATCAGTAACCACTAGATGGAGTAGGTCATGACATGCAAGTCTACGGGAAGGCTCAGGATCGTGCTCTATTGCAGTCTGTGATGGAGGTCTATGTTCGATAGTGGATTTATATGGGCTGAAATAATGACGAGATATACCTTTATTATCATCCCAGTCTGGTTAATTAATAAAATCTACAGAGATATTGTTATTCATTTCCATCGTAAATACCTTCATGTCCTATCTAATATGCTTTAACAAGTGTTCTTAGATACTTAAAATAAAGGATGGTCTACTTATTAATTGCTTGGATACTAAAATAAGATCTATAAGATTTAACTTAAATTAATCAGCGGGCGTTGAAAAAATTGTAAATTAAGAAAGTAGAATCAATCAAAAGCTTAAAAGAATTATCTACAATCGTTAATTTTAATTGCTTCTTTCACTCCTCTTTGTCCAATTAGACTGCGGCAAACGTTTCGTTTGAAATTAGAACGAGCTTTCCACTTTACTTATATGTTCTTAACATGAATATTATTATTAATTACATCGCATGGTTCACTTAAAAAATTCATGTCAAGACTTGTATAACGTTGTAACAGGGCAAAGAGTATGTAAAATAGAACTTCCTTAAGTTAATTTACTTAATTACGCATTCTACGTCGACTATTTATTTATTTTAAATATTTTTTCTGATAATGTAAAATTATTATTTTTAGATAAGACTAGATATATAACGGTATATTTTTTTACAAATCAAAAAAATATTATTTTGGTTCAAAATATTTTTGTCAATTATGTATGTAAATGACGTTTTAAGTATACAATGAGGATATTTAGATAATTATAAAATTACTAAACTGTACGATAATAACGTCTCTAGAAATAGTAATGATTACTGATTCATATATTCAAAATGTTATAGGTTTGATTTAGTGGAAATATCAATAAGTTTGAAAGTTTACGGTATTATTATTAGGTTTTTGATTAAAGTATAGACGTAGTGAATAGGGGATGCAACATTGGTCACAGTGATCGCGTGCAGCCAACCGTCGCCTGGCACCACCATCCTCTACTGATTCAGGAATTACCTCCAAAACACGTCGGTAAACATACCACGTTTTTAGGGGTAGCTAGTAAAAACATTATCCAACAAAAGTTCTGAACTGAGCGACTCTATGCTTATGCTATGTCTCACGCAAAAACTAAAAAGGTGTGCTACCTTCGGCAAAATGGTCGCAAGGTTCATATTATGAGGACATTCCGTCACAAGCTGTTATACTCCGCCCCACGCGAATAGAAACTAGCTAATTATCCGCCGAGCTTTAACCGCCTAGTAAACGTCACGAGGTGAAATTTACAATGCAAATTAGTCGCGGAATATTAGTTATAACGTCGGCGTTGTTATTCAAAATTAGTAATTTTAATAGAATACGTCTCAGTCAGTCCTTCGGCACGACTTGAGCAAGGCAGCTTTACAATGTTCGCACGCGCTTCATTTGTTTTAGAATAGTCTCTATGGAGGATCACGTACGTATATGACTCTTTGGCGGTGCATCAAAACTGACATCGAATTGCATGCGGGAACCGCGACAAGAAATCTATATTTACTTTGTATTGAATTGCCTACGAATATTGCGATACATATAAGTTGAGTATTATTGTTTTTGTGACACGGTTTGGGAGCTCCGTGCAGTGGTACACCGCAAGTAGCGTGAGTTGTTTGTGCTTAGACACTGCATCGAATGAAATTCAGTGCGGGTGTGAATCAGGGCTAAAGCAATCAGTTGCACGTGCGCCATGAATGAGGATAGGAGGGATGCTCCTAGAAGTGCAAATTTGAACTTGAGGTCGGGTAGTCGCAGCCCACCTGCAAACCTCCAGTGTAGGGATCTGCAGAAGATCGAACTCAGTTTTATTGAGTTGAATAAAGAACGCGCACGACAGAAGGAATGGAAAAAGTTAATTCGCGACATGGTGTTCCAGAGGGGCAAGATACCGCTGCTGCTTGCTGTGGAGGCTGGCAACCAGAGCATGGTCAGGGAGCTTCTCAGTGCGCAGACGGCGGAACAACTGAAGGTATGATATATTTTTAGATACTTAAAACTTTTATAAGAAATGACTAATTTTGAAATATCACTAAATAATTTAAGTAATTTAGATAAAGATAAGATTTTTTAAAATATATATAATAAATTTTTTTAATATTTTTTTTTATTTGGTGTTTAATATATATACACAGCACTAATAAAATATTTATGAGAGTATATTTCCCTATTTATGCAAAATATAAACGTTGTAATAAAAATCTAAAATAATATAATAATACGAACAACTTCAGAGACAAAGGCGTCGTAAAACTCTGACTAAGAAGAGAAGTCTGTTTATATAAACTAATTAACTTGCAATTTCTACAATTTGCTGCATTTTCTACATTTGTTGCCGTAACTAGGCTTCAACTCCCACTGGCGATACGGCTCTGCATCTTGCAGCCCGGAGAAGAGATGTAGACATGGCGCGTATTCTGGTTGATTATGGTGCATCAGTGGATGCTGTTAATGGAGCAGGACAAACAGCTTTGCACATAGCCGCCGCTGAGGGCGACGAACCGCTTGTAAAATACTTCTATGGAGTTCGAGCGAACGCTGCCATCACGGACAATGAAGGTGAAATCTTTAAGAACTGTCATATATTTTGATGCTTAGAAATTAACAATAAGCATATTAGGTTGTTTAATATCGTATGAGTATATTATATTTCTGAAAAAAAAATTAGAGAGCTTTCCCGTGTTTTTGTGTTGTGTGGTAGAATATTTTTTTATTTGCAAATAAAAAAACATTTAGATTAAAGATCATTTACGCTCGTCCCTATATATTTTGTGTAGGATTTTATTATTGTTGTCTTAGGGTTATTGACTCATTTATAAGTCATTTCTATTGTGTGTGCTGTTTTATATTAGGATACTTGCTATCAGGAATTTCTAAATACTAAAACTTTGTCTCAACATTACAACGAACCTAAGTTAAAGTAAACTTTCAAGTTAGGTAATTGTTTCATTTCTGTTTAGTTTTCTAAGAGTTCACTGCACTAAACAACTTTTCATTGAAGAAGTTTGTGACTTTATGAATCAGTAGAACTTCTCTCGCTAAGTTAACTAAGTCTTTAACTTTAAATTTACCATTTTATTTATTTGTTCTGGTAATATATTTTAACTCGGAATAGGTTATTTGTATCATTACTTAGGTGGTCGTTATAATGCCTGATAACAATGATAATGATACTTTAAGCCATATAATGGTAATTAGTCTTATCTCATAGACATGTAGAACCAACAGTAAGACATCTCCGGTAAAGAGTAGAGTAAATAGGCAATTACTGAGCTAGTGCACCTTACCATCCAGGACTGCATTTCTGCTTAACATCAGGTGGGATCGTGGTCAAGCATTTGCTATGAAAGTATAAAAAAAATAATTAAGATTCTGATGATGTTAATGTCCCGAAAATTATAACGGAAATCCTCGTTATACGCCATACGAAACATTCCTATGTTATTAATATATATTTATTTTACTTCAGTATTATCATATCAATCTATTATGCCAATAGCGCTCTGATGAGAAGTAACCTGCACCGTAGTTACCAGATTCATGATCTCTGATTGCATAACCAATAGCACATTATACAAGAATTTGAAAATATTTCGAAAGCATATGAAGTCCGCTAATACAGTGAATTCGCGTGGAAGCATATTCTCCAATACCTCACGAGAGTAGGCCTATGTTCAGAAGTCTAGACAGAGATATATAGTCTGTTCCAAACGCAATTTTACACTATTTTACGTTAGTGACGATCGCATGGCATATTAATTATAGTATCTGCCTATGCGTCGCTAGTCCTGGGTATTTGATTTTCCTGTTTCGGTAGTACCAGCGAAGGAACAATATTTGCGAATAGTCTCGCTGTGCTTTATGTTTGTCTCGTGCCCCTGAGACCGCATCGAAACCTTCCTTCCATCTTATTGTATATCCAATACATCGAACTAAAAAAAGAAGACGGTTTACGTTTTACGATTAGTGCCTAAGAATTCGCGCGACTGCTTACGGAATTATAATATGTCATCCGGTAATAATTAGAAGAAGTCTTGTAGTTAAAACCGATCAGGGAGATATCATGTCCTTTATTATATAAGCAGAGGAAGTCGCACAACAAGCATGGATGCTAATGATTTATAATCTTGTTATTTATAAAAACTTTAAACATATATAATAACTATTAAGAAACTCTTTCGTTCATATAATAAAAATTCTTGTCTAGTATAAAACAAAACATTGATTATTTTTAAAATAACAATATCTATTTATGAATAGATAATGTTGTTTCTAAAATTTAAAAGAAAAATACAGCATTTTTTCGAGTACGCTTTAATGTTTATTAAACATTGATTTTTATAATCTGTTAACTTAGATCGAACTCCAATGCACTTGGCGGCTGAAAACGGTCATGCTACAATCATCGAGCTGTTGGCCGACAAGTTTAAGGCTTCGATTTTTGAAAGGACAAAAGATGGCAGCACCCTGATGCATATTGCTTCTCTGAACGGTCACGCAGATTGTGCAATGATGCTCTTTAAGAAAGGAGTGTATCTTCATATGCCAAATAAGGTGCGTAAATTTTGTATTAATTGAAAATTACCATTTTTGTAGGATGGTTGGCAAACGAGCAAGCAGCTCACTTGATGTTAAGTTATTATTGCAGTCCATTGACATTCGCAACACCGGAGGAGTCGCAGATGCGCCGTCAGCATTTAAGAAAGGTGTAGGCTATTTTCTTGAAGGTTCCTAAATCGCATCAGTTTGGAAATACCTCCGGCGACAACTGATTTCACAGAGTACGGTGGTGGATTGCCAGTCGAGATGATGAGGTTTAAATTTGAATTGTCTAGTGTTGTACGATATTTAGTTAACTCACCGGTTGGGATTAACCCAAACAATTCCTGAGAACACTCCCAAAGATAAATTTGGCAAGAAATTCATAGATATCTCTTCGCAATGCTAGTAAATTAAGACGATCGGAAAAGAGATATAGACCTTGCCCCTTGTATGTATGTTTGTACATAAGTATCTACGCGATTTTCACAAACATAATTGATTGATTTTCATATAACTCTACTTACTTCTGGAAAGGTTAAAGTATATAATACATTAGGGTATCTTAAGTATTCTTATTTACAAATTGAACAATAAACAGTCGTAAATAATATTTGTTGGCTTACAAGGTTTTAATTTAATTTACCTTTGTAACACGTTTGTTTTAGATTTTTTTTTAACTAAAATTGTGAACAAATCTAAAAAAGCGATTCAAATTCAAGTCAACAGACAAATTCGTGAATAAAGTTTGTTTATAATTTAATTAAAAATTATTTCACAAAGCTTCTTCGTTTTAAAGATTAAAATTAACATGAAAGGTTCTTAACTTTAGCTAATGTGCGTACTATGTTTAGCACGACTAGTATGCACATTTAGCATAGGCATGCAAAGAAATTAATAGCTGAATTTATGTATTTTATATATATAAAAGGTGACATGTCTGTAAATCGTATTTCTGTTCTTGAATCTTTCCCATACATTAATTCCATTAAATGTTACGCTGTATTTTATGTTTGGTCTCATACATTGGTTTGAAGAATTACGTTTTTTAAGAATTTATATAAAATAACCAAAATGTAATAGTTTGATATTCTTACGGTTTAACTCTTTTATACTGACATGAGTACGTTTATGGTTCCAACGATTTTGTTCTGGAGTTTTTGACCTACAAAACAAACTCCGCGGACGGCCGGAGACCAAGTTCAGGATCCATCGCAAATCACGTCAGAGTTAGGTCCTTATTACATCGGTGTGAGTGATAAAATAAGTTTAATCCACTTGAAACAAATTGGAAAGCGAAAAAGCTCAAGCAATGGGTACCAAGCTTGAATTAAGTAAAGCATACCATAAAACACGCATTGATTGCTGAATTACATTACTCAATCGTCGCAATAACGAGCAAATTTGGAATCGTATCGTTACTTCGTCGCAGTGGTTGAACCCAGGTAAACCAGCCAAATCCTGTCCTAAGCGAACGTTGACTCAGAAATAGGTAGTGGTGATTGTTTGGTGGACATACTGTACAGCTTACTAAAATCAGGCTTGACGCTCGCGACAGATCTGTAATGTCAACAATAGCAAACCATGATAGAAAAGCTAACCGTTAAACAACCGAGACTAGTCTACTCTTACCCACTAAATTAGAGGAGCTGCGATTGGAATGACACAACTCTATAGTCCCCAGATCTTGCTCCAACCGATTACCACTATTTTCGGGATTTTGAAGTACCTTTTAAATGGCGAAAGTGCGGCGGTTGATTAAATATGTAGTTTCATAAAAAAATTGTCTTTTATTTTTCCATATAATACACTAATTTCATATGTTAAGACCTAATAATATTACATTATTACATTTTAAGGATGGAGCACGCAGTATACACACGGCTGCGCGCTACGGGCACGTTGGAATCATCAACACTTTGCTGCAGAAAGGGGAGAGTGTGGACGTCACAACAAATGTAAGTAAAACGTCAACTTTATTAGTAACATATCGTCAATTACAACTTGTTAATCATTCGCAACGTCATTATCAGCTTTAGAATTAATGCAATTTTGAACATACTCTACCAATATATAATTAGCTATAAGTAAAAGTTCTACTAGACCCAGAAAGCTTTATCCTCCTTACTCTATGGAAGTACGTAAAATGTAACTTAGTACTGCTCTTTGATTTGTTGAGTGAAAGAGGATCGAGGACCTTATTACTGGTTGGTTTATCCTAGACCTTTACGATTCCTTGTCACCAAATATACGATTAGCATAGGTCACAGGAATCACTTACCATTAAACTAAACTGTATTCTTGTTTACTGTCCAAAATGTAAAAAATAAGTATCTGTTCTTGCACCCATAATATATTATAACATAATAATAAATTCATATGCACACTCATTCACTCATACAACTCATACTACTCACAGGAACTAATAGCAGAGAACCGAAACAAAAAGAGGTTAACACGTGTGTGAACACGAATTGTGATGGAATAGGAGATGGAATATATTAAGCCCCAACAAACTCCCGGTTCTTGTTTCCTCATGCACAATATGGTCGATGAGGCTGCAATAGCTTTACTTGGAGATAAATACTAGACAGCAGGCGCTGAGCCGTTGCCCTATTATAAGTTTTTATTTTGTTTTTGTCGAAAAGTTGCTTGCTTGTTTTCATTAACGTTATTTTTTAATCATTCAGGACAACTACACAGCGCTCCACGTTGCAGTAGAATCGTGCAAGCCGGCCGTCGTCGAAACTCTTCTGGGATATGGTGCAGATGTGCATATAAGAGGAGGAAAACAACGGGAGACACCTCTACACATAGCGGCTAGGATACCTGATGGTGAGGTGGATTTCAGAATACACATTTATTATATCTCTTACACATTTCTCACTTTTTTTTTTCGGGCTGATGGCCGCTGTTAGCCCGAGGGCATCCACA
Source organism: Teinopalpus imperialis (assembly GCA_029286865.1). Classification (NCBI taxonomy): domain Eukaryota; kingdom Metazoa; phylum Arthropoda; class Insecta; order Lepidoptera; family Papilionidae; genus Teinopalpus; species Teinopalpus imperialis. The sequence continues at coordinate 2,571,730 of JAGSMU010000039.1, forward strand.
GTTTCCGTTCCATTCCGTTTCCGGAGACGTTAGACTTACCGAGTTCTCAAAACTGAACTTCTCACGTTTTCTTCCTATTTAAAAAAAAAAACAATTTATCGTGAAAATTAATTTGTGTGCTTTTGTAATAAATTATGTTCCCTCCGTCTCTTCGACCCTCATCGTATTCATTGCAATGTAAATTGGTGTTTCTCAAGCATAAGCACCTTGGGCATAGAATCTAGCCGTAAATTAGTAATTCCAAGCTTTAAATGAAATCTGTTATAAATAACAATTGAATGCATGAATTAATAAAAGGTGGTATATTATGTATAGGTGATAAATGTGCAATTATGCTGTTGAAATCCGGTGCAGGGCCTAATAAGGCCACTGAAGATGGTATGACACCAGTCCACGTGGCAGCCAAATATGGAAATTTGGCAACCTTATTACTCCTTCTTGAGGATGGCGGGGATCCTTTAAGAAAAACGAAGGTAAATGTTTATTTCTCACACCAAACTCGTCAATGCCACTAACGACAAACGTGATCATCTTATCAATAATCATCAATCAACTATATTACTCCTATCACATAAGTATATACCAAGTAATTCAAGTTATATCTACGTATTTTAAATTTATTTGGTGGTTTTGAATTGTCTATCGAGAATATTGCAATCTATATACATATATATCATATAAAAACTCCTTAATATAAATTAAATATTGCATTGCAAACATGCAAACCCTTTTTTGGTTGATCCTTGTTACCTAAGTAGCTAAGAAAGTCTCTCATTGACAAGGAATTAGCTAAATCGACTACTTTTTTATAAATTTAATAATAGACCATGTATTTCATCTAATGGTAAATAATGACTGCAGATCTTAAATATCTATCATCCATTCTCAACAAAGATTCTAAATGCACTTGCGTTAATATAATCGCTATTTCATTATAGTGCTACTTAACGCTGGTATGCCGTGAAGTCTAATAAGTCGTACATGTCCTTCCCCGGTCGAGCCGACCCATTCATATTGCAATCAGAAACAAGATCCAGTGTTCAAGACTTTCTTTTTAAAATATTGTGAACACGATAAACATTTCTATGATTAAATAATTTTTTACGTTTTGATCAAAGATGGTATATCAGAAGTTGGTTATAATTTAAAAATAAAGGTTAATTCATTGTTTTTTTTATAAATTATATAAACAGGAAACTTCCAGCCGATCTAATACGGATTGATTTATCTTATAGAAATAAATATTTTTTTATCCTAATTTATTTTTTGTTTTTTTTGAGATTGTATGCTCTTTAGTAAATGCCTACAATTAAACCGTATATATACTCAAATACTCATCTATAAAATACTTAAGATATATAATTGATCAAGATCACTGCTGATGTTTTAACGTGGTACTTTTCATACATGATTTAAAAAGTTATTTTGAAATTCACCATGTCATTCATTAATTAAATTCACAATCCTACCAATCTCAAAATAATCTATTATTAATATATTATTTAATGATATATTAGTATTTTATTTTTTAATTTAATTATATTTATTATGTAATTTTATGATATATTAGTCAAATCAAGACCTAATCCTAACCTACCCTAAAAAAAATCAAAACCTAATAAATAAAGACCTAATAAAAAGAATATCCTATATATTGAACAGTTCGAACACTATGCGTCGTTTGAATACGTGGTAATATGCGTGAATGCAACAATGCAAATGGTAAGGTAAGAATTAAAAAAAGTTATTCGAACTTTCAGAATTTATTGATAGGTTGTTTTATTTTTTTAATAATATTTTTTGTGCAGTAGTAATTCTTCCTATATAATATATTAAATACATTTATGCAAATGGCAAAGCAGGTATTTTAAAGTCCTTTATTAAGGAAGACCGTGTGAAGGTTTTGGATGTCTGACTCTCTGATCTTTCGTTTGTTGGAAGTGATATTTTATAAAATTTCGATGAATTATTTTTAACCAATACCAATCAGTTCCGGACAACAACTAATAGGGTACCATTTGAGGCTGACGTTAAGTATAGATTCTATAGTTATTCAAATATTTCTTACTGAGATTTGTATATCAATTTGAGAATGATGTTCGACGTCTATGACGTAATAGTATTTATGGTGATAAGACTTTATTTAATTTTTTAATCTATCATCTATTTATTTAGTATATACCACCAGTTGCATACTATAATTAGTATTAGCGTAACGTATCATATACTGATTATAAATTTTTGAGTAATAGTGATAACATATATAATAAAGAATTTGGAACTTTACAGTCCGGTGAAACACCTCTCCACATGGCGTGTAGAAGTTGTAAGCCAGATGTAGTTCGACATTTAATCGAGTTTGTAAAAGAAAAAAAAGGAGAAAATGTTGCTACGGCGTATATAGATTCTGTTGACGAAGATGGCGCGAGTGCATTACATTTTGCATGCAAAATTACTAAGGAAGAGGTAAAATTACCATCAGCCGATCGTGAAGTTGTAAAATGCCTAATGGAGAATGGCGCAGATGTAACATTGGTTACCAAACATAACCACGAAACAGTATTCCATTTCTGCGCTATCGCTGGTAATAATGACGTCATGACTGAGATGATTTCTGATATGTCTACTGCTGATGTCAGCAAAGCTCTTAACAAACAAAACTCCATCGGTTGGACGCCACTTTTAATAGCATGTCATCGAGGACATATGGAACTTGTAAATAATTTGTTGACTAATCACGCTAGGGTAGACGTTTTTGATGTAGAAGGTAGATCTGCATTACATCTAGCCGCTGAACATGGGTATTTGCAAGTATGTGATGCTTTACTTACAAACAAAGCATTTATTAATTCTAAAGCTAGAAATGGAAGAACTGCTCTACATTTGGCTGCTATGAACGGATATGCCCATTTAGTTAAATTTCTTATACGAGATCATAATGCAATGATTGATGTACTTACTTTAAAAAAGCAAACACCATTGCATTTGGCTGCAGCCAGTGGACAAATAGAGGTATGTAAATTATTGTTGGAATTAGGAGCTAATATTGATGCTACTGACGAGTTAGGTCAAAAACCAATACACGCCGCAGCGCAAAACAATTTTTCTGAAGTAGTTCAGTTATTTCTACAGCAACATCCAAATTTAGTTATGGCAACTACAAAAGACGGAAATACATGTGCTCACATAGCCGCTATACAGGGTTCAGTGAAAGTAATCGAAGAACTTATGAAATTTGATAGAACTGGTGTAATATCGGCTAGGAATAAGTTAAATGACTCAACTCCATTACAATTAGCTGCAGAAGGTGGGCATGCTGATGTTGTGCGAGTTCTTGTTAGAGCTGGAGCTTCGTGTACTGATGAAAATAGAGCAGGATTAACAGCTGTTCATTTAGCAGCAGAACATGGTCATACGAACGTTTTAGACGTTATGAGGTCAACAAATACATTAAGGATATCAAGTAAAAAGCTAGGTCTAACGCCACTCCACATCGCAGCATATTACGGACAAGCCGGTTAGTACGACGTATGACTACAAATTTGATATTTATTCATATTTAAACAACAAATTAAATCTGTATTTTAATTTATTATTGTTTATCTATTTATCGAAATTTGTTTATATTTCATAAATATTTCAGAAACTGTCCGCGAGCTCCTTTCCTATGTTCCCGGGACAGTAAAGTCGGAGCCACCCACAGGGATGTCTTTGGTTCCTGTATTAGGTGCTGAATCTGGTCTTACACCTCTTCACCTCGCTGCATACAACGGAAATGAAAATGTTGTGCGATTACTTCTTAATTCTCCCGGAGTTCAAGTAGATGCTGCAACTAATGAAAATGTAGGTTATATTATTTGGAGTATAAATTTTGGAAATTGCAGATTACATAATCTACAAAAAGTTTCTAAAAGTTCCTAAACATGTTTTTATTATAAATAATATTTCTAATACATTTATTTTCAGGGATATAATCCTTTACATCTTGCTTGCTTTGGAGGACATATGTCTATTGTAGGTTTGTTATTAAGTCGATCAGCAGAATTACTACAAAGCACAGATAGACATGGTAAAACAGGATTACATATCGCTTCAACCTACGGCCATTATCAAATGGTCGAAGTTTTATTAGGTCAAGGTGCAGAAATAAATGCTACAGATAAAAATGGGTGGACCCCATTACATTGTGCCGCCAAGGCTGGACATTTAAACGTGGTGAAATTATTGTGTGAATCTGGAGCTTCACCAAAAAGCGAAACAAATCTAAATTGTGCTCCTATTTGGTTTGCTGCTTCTGAAAATCATAATGATGTTCTTGAGTATTTGTTACATAAAGAACATGATACTCAATCTCTTATGGACGATAAGAGATTCATTTATAACTTAATGGTGTGTTCTAAGAACCACAACAATATACCGATTGAAGAATTTGTATTGGTTTCACCCGCACCTGTGGACACGGCTGCAAAGTTGTCAAATCTTTATATAAATTTATCTACTAAGGTATGACAAGATATGTTATATAACAATTTGTTAATTATTTCTATATTTTTAGACTCGAAATAAATATATTTACTTGCTTACTATTAGGAAAAGGAGCGTGCCAAAGATCTCATAGCAGCTGGTAAACAGTGTGAAGCAATGGCTACAGAATTACTAGCGTTAGCTGCTGGTGCTGATTCAGCTGGCCATATACTTACAGCTACTGATAATCGAAATATCGAATTTTTAGATGTACTAATAGAGAATGAGCAGAAAGAGGTCATAGCACACACAGTCGTCCAAAGATATCTTCAGGTAAAAAATAGGTAACTTCGTCAACTATAGTAATCCTACCTACGAGCTATACACTTTGATATTAATAACGAATTTCTTTCAGGAACTCTGGAGAGGGAGCCTTAAGTGGAGCGGCATCAAAATTATGTTCCTTTTTGTAGCTTTCATAATATGTCCACCAGTTTGGATGGTTTTCTCTCTTCCACTAGGCCATAAATATAATAAGATTCCAATAATTAAATTTATGTCGTATTTAACGGCCCATATTTATCTTATGATATTGTTAGCATTGGTAGCAATAACACCAATTTATAATTCAATATTTAGGGAAAGTTTAGTACCCAGATGGTACGAGTGGACACTTCTTATTTCATTAAGTGGCCTCCTACTTTTTGAATTAACAAACCCTAGTGATAAATCAGGATTAGGTTGGATTAAGATAGCTGTACTTCTATTTGGAATGATTGGAGTGGCGACACACGTCATTGGTTGGATATTCGTTATGCCTAACTATTGGCCAACATTAATGTATTGCAGGAATCAGTGTTTTGCTCTTTCTTTTCTACTAGCTTGCGTTCAAATACTGGACTTTTTGTCATTCCATCATCTTTTTGGTCCGTGGGCTATTATTATTGGTGATTTAATGAAGGATTTAGGTAGATTTCTCGCTGTTTTAGCAATATTTGTCTTCGGTTTTCGATGCACATAGTCGCCTTGAATCAGCCTTTTAGGAATTTAAATAAACCAGAAGATAATAAATACGCTAGACAAGCTAGAAGGAAACTTTTTTCAGACGGTAAGTCTTTTTCTTTACTATATATTTTTAAATCATAATACACTGACATAGCTTTTAAGATCAGACATGTAAAAGTACATAAAGACAATAAAAGTCTCGCCACATAAAATTATTGCAAAAATTAATTTCACTCTACTAAAATTTCTCTATAAATTTACTTCATTAAATTGTTACATTTGATTTAATTGTTTAGAAAGAAATATTAAAACGCCATTTACTTACATAATTATAATTATTATGAAATAGATATTAGTCTACGGATGAAACGACAAACATATGATTCACAATGGGTCAATAACCCGTCTGGAGAATCATATCGGAGGAAACAGGGACCAACGGGACGTAAGTCCGTGTTAGAGATAGAGGCAAACGATGTTTACTTTTATTTTGTCGCTCACGAAGTAACTCATTAATATGATGGTTGCATTACAAATCGGTGTGCTTGTTCATTTGTTTTTATTTAAAACCCATCCGCTTGCAGGCTTGAATGTTCGCCACATCGGGAATGTTATCATCGTCAATTGATATTATTATCGAAGTTAGTACTCGTTAGACAATGTTTGCTACTACTACACAAATTGAATGTGGAATGTGATAGGTCTGTACAATACAAACAAACACACTTAGCATAAGTTAAAACAGTATACAATAAACATATTTGGTTTGTTTAGTCATGAATTGTAATGCAAATGCAATTAGCGTTAAAATGTTATATATGTACACAATATTTTCTGCCGTAACACGCTACGTGAAATTGTACGAGAGATGTATTTTCCAGGTGTCGTTGCTAGCACAGAACATGCATTACTCGTCACAATCATAGTTTTAGTGGAATGAGTGGCCGACCTCACCGCATTTGATGGAGCAATTATGTTTTGCGCATGCCGTCGCTGGCTTATGTCCTGCGTTTGTCACACAAGTGTCTCGAGGTATCACTTTTTGCTACGGATATGTTTTTTGTTGTCGTCGTTGTGGCACTTTTGGTGTGCCAAACACCATTCATGTATTTGCTACATAGAGAGGATTGGGGTGGAATGATGCATCGAGAAATTGGCCTACATTTTTGAACTGAATTATAACATCTAAACTGTTTACAAAATTATCAAACTAATTCAAACAACATTCAAACATTTATACTAAACATAATTTCACCACACTTACACGTATCAATCTACCCCCATCCATGCACATTTGACGTCAAATTAGTTGATGTTTTAAACGTTTACAAGAGTGCCTTAATGGAACTTGTCGTAACAAATATTTGTTCTGTTATAGTTTTAATTACATCGCAAAAACTCGAAACATTTTGTTACGACACGTTGCATTAATTTGATTCATTTAGATTGTGTTGTGGGGGTAAATTGATGCTACGTAAAACATGAACACGACTTCAGAAAAACATGAAAATATAAAAACGAACAGTGCATTAAGCTACCCCTACCTCTCTTTCGTGCTGAGTTTTGAGCAATCTTGAACTTGGTCCATTTGAGTATTGTCTTCTAGTGGCTTTATCACCGATCGAAGCCTTCGAGAAATTGTTCTTCGCCCTTTTCGGCCAGATTACGTTGTCCGACTTAAACTACATATCGAGTGTGAGACCTTGGTGGACGCAGAACCTCTTCAAGTTCGTCTTCGGGGGCTACTTGCTGATATCTGTCGTGGTGCTCATAACTCTCCTTATTGCGATGATGTCGGACACTTATCAACGTATACAGGTAACAGTAACTTCATGGTTACTTCGAACTCGCGTCTTGTTTGCAGTGACGATGAATCCACTATTTTCCTTCGAGCTGCTGTTCTTCGCTGTGTTTGGGCAAACGACAACGGAGCAGACCAGGGTTCATAGGAATGACACAAACACGCAACCGGCGTGGACAAATTATTTATTCAAAATTGTGTTCGGAATTTACATGCTGGTATCTGTGGTGGTACTAATTAATCTTCTTATTGCTATGATGTCAGACACGTATCAGAGAATTCAGGTACTTTCACAGACAACTTTAATTATGTGGCGCTATAATTGGAAATGCTGTTTTAAATTAATTTAACCTAAAATAATAATGTAAAATCTCTACATGTTGTTTAACCATTAATAAAAAAATACTTAAACTATTAAATAAAAGGTATTTAGTATAAGCTTGAATTCACGTTTACAATTTATTTATACATAAATAATATTTTATGAGAGATACATTAAATTTTAATATATTAATATATTAATTAGTATCATAGTCAGTATAAGGAAATAAAATGAACTTCATGCAATAAATCAAGAATTAAAGGCAGTGATTGTATTTTTCTACGCTTTTTTTCATCTTTCGATGTTTAATTTTTAAGACTAAACTTTTTTAAAAAAATTAATGATATAGAGAATGTGAGTAACATTAAATGTTAATATTCGAATTATTTTTAATAATAAATAAATAAATATTTTGCAGGCTCAGTCAGATATAGAATGGAAGTACGGTTTATCCAAATTAATACGTAACATGCATCGTACGAACACAGCCCCATCTCCACTTAATTTAGTCACAACGTGGCTCATGTGGTTGATACATAGGTGTAAGGTAACCTTGGTTTTTTTAATTGCTTTATAACCTTTAAAAACTACATACTCTAAACTTTCCCAAATATTTCCCTCCAAATATATATTTATTGGGAATTTAATTAAGAAAATAATAGTGACACTATCATTTAATAGTGACGTAAGAATTTTACTTTTTTTTATTTATGTTCCAATAAACAGCCTTAATAAAGGTCTAAATGGAATTCGGGAATGATCTAAAACAAATTTAGGAATCGCACAAGTTTTAAGTGCAACTGCAATTTGAACTCGGCACATAAATATTTGTATATATTAGAAAAACATATGTCTTTAGAATCGCCTAAGTAAGAAGAAAAGGCCAAGTTTGGTGCACATGATTGGAATGCAAAGACAAGATCAATTGAGTGCAAGATCCAGGGCTGGCGCAAAATGGTTATCCAAAGTAAAACGAGGACAGGTGGTACCAAAAGGTAAAATCAGTTTCCTATGTATTTTGTCAAAAATAAAATCAATTTGACTGAGTTGAGACTAAGATATTTTATAGAAGTTTTATTGAAATTAAATTGATGCCACATTTTTCATATATTCCTTGGCTAGTAGTCGTTGGGTTAGGTTAGTAAAATTATACAAAAATTAAAAAATTTTTAGATTCCACACGACTATCTGTTGTGCACTTAAGTCCTCTGGGTTCGCAATTAAGCTTTAACAACGTGACACGTATTGAGAATGTAGTTGACTGGGAGGTCATTGCAAAGAAGTATCGTTCGTTAATGCGGGACGAGCCCGAAGAACCAATATCCAAAGAAAGCGAAGCTGATACTGCTGATGAGGAGTCGGAGATAGTTCCGAATAATGTTGCCGCTGCACCGCCTTGAAGGAATAAACTGAATTTAACACCGGACTTAAAGTTGACTTTTTATATCGAAGTACTACATATAACAGGTATAATATAGTAACCGTTGTTTTACAACAAGGATATCGCAAATAAAGGATCACGAAAATCCAATCGAGGATTATGAATTAGTCACTGAATAGATTATGAAGACTCCTTTAATTTTATTAAATTTGTGTTGTTTAGACTGATTTCTTAAAAATGTAGTTGGGAGTCATAAATGATAATGATTCTAAGGTAACAAATGCGTTTTATGAGATTCTTGATGATTTTGTGTGATATAGTGTTTTATATAATGTCGTTATGATCATAAAGTTTAAGCTATTTCGTAAAGCTCTTTCTAGTCAATTAATATATTTTATATATTAATTACTCTTATTCTGTTTTAGTCAAAATAAAAATTATTTCATTGTATAAAATATTTATAAACAAATCTATTAATCTCTAATCATGGTACATAGAACAAACGATTCCAGTTCGTAATAGTTGTAAACACAAATATCAAGATGAACTTGTCATAGGCTCATGTACCAGTGGTGGGTGGTGCTATCCAAATGGAGAGGTTGATACGCAAAGAAAGTATCTATTAAATATATAGTCGTTTACCCAGGGCATGTTAAGAATTTTGTTTCTTTATAGATTATAATATCGGATTAGAACTAAAAACTTACTACTATCGAGATTTTGAAAGCTAAGCTTAGGTTACTAAAATAATGTAGAGTTTTTCTTGATAATTTTTAACAATACCACATGTTTTGTAAATAATTTTAAATATGATTTGTTGTTTACGAAATGTTTCATTCTAAAAATAATAAGAGTTAATAACTGACAGCAAAATAAAATAACATAGTGTGAAAGTGTATCCCTATGTTTAATTACAGAGCTTTTCTTGGTGTGACTAGCTTCGCATGGTAGGAAGAAACTGAATGTGCGAATTAAATTTAGGAATATTGTAAATTGTAAAGATATTGTATTGTCAATGTTGTATCAGCAGAGGCCTTAAGTAAATAAGTTTGTAATGAAAACTTTAGTTTAATGTTAACATTAGGGAAATATAATATTTTTCCAATACATAGATGTCCAATTGAATATAGAAAAATGTAATGTAATTTAGTATTTAAATGTAAGTTAAATTAACAAGGATATTTTTGTAAATAAATATGTTATGTATTTGTGTACTTGTTTTAAAATAAAATACATTCAGTGATATTAACGATTTTACCTTATTTAAAATAAGTATATGATCAGAATAAGTATTTTACGGTTAACATCTGATTGAAGTAAATATTTTCATGCATTAATCGGTACTTAAAATTTTGACCCAAATAGTTTTGGTCTCTTTAACTATTCCAAGAATAATAAGAGTAACCTGTCTTTTCTGGAATACTTAAACGAATTTTCATATGAATCAAATATTGTAAATTTATTACTTTTGGTTTATAAAAAACTTAAGTATATCCGCATATCATAAAGTACGCCTATTACACGGAGTGAATATATATATATATATGAATATATATATATATATATATATATATATATATATATATATATATAAACCACCGTGTACTTTTGTATATACTGAAATAGAGACATGTATCTCAGTGAGTTATTTTGAACACAGACCGACAGAGAGACCCGACAGACGTGATTAGCAAATTTCAAGCCCTTAACATCTTACTCAAAAGACACACAGTCACACCACAATACCGTCCATTCGCAGCCGAGGGTGATTCAAACGAAGTTATAAAGTTCCATCACACATGAGGCCAGTTTTCATCTCTTAGTAATAATGGAAGCTTCGCTGGAGTTTTTTGTCCTACTTTATCTGTAGCACCAACGTATTCCAAAGTAGTGCTAAATAGTCATGTCCGAATGGCAGTAAGTGATAATTCGTCAGAAGTAACTTACCGAGCCGAGGATCGACTCTTTTAGCGCACAAAAGTTAGCTGCTTTCGCACGCAGGCTAACCGATCAACTTCCCTCGGTTCTGTTATCTGAAATCGATGATACACAATGGTAAATATGCATTGTAAATATAGTAAACTATGTTTTAATTCTTTATTTTGAAAACAGTGAAGTTAAGATGATATCTTACTCGGTAAACAAATCTTCCAATAGTTTAATTTAATTTCTCAATATTGCCATAAATAAAATACCTTTAATTTTGTAAATACCAAGTAATTTTTAAATTGATCGCAAACAATAAGTAGGTAAAAGTAAAATAACATTTGGTGTGGTATGAAAGAATTGGTTTTTCAGTATTTATTTGCGCCATCTAGTTGGACTGTCATGCAATTTTATTTAAAATAAAGTTATTTGGTTCAAAGGAGTTACATTCTTTATGATACCAGTCTATGAAAATAGGTGGCATGCGCTTCTTTGAAATAATTTTATTTCTGATATACTATATATTGATTTTGTATCCAACGATCTCTTGTTGTATTTGATATACACCATGACACCGTTGGGTCGTTTTAAATCACAATTTCTTTTAAAAACTTTATATTGCTTTTAATTTGTATGTCAAAGTTTTACTTGATTATCTTTTCTATAAGCCCCTGTAATAGCTTGTTCCTTTTGCTCGTACACCATCCTATTAATGGGATACTATAGTTTATATATTATTCGAATTGCAAAAGTTACATATAGTACATCCCGCCTTTATCTTATGGTTAGAGTACTTAGTTGCTACGTCTCAGGTTTCCCAGCTGAATAAAAGTATATTTTTACATTATGTCTACGTCACGTATGTGATATTACATTACATCTCTGATATTGCACCTGGACTTTGCTCTCATATTTGTGCACATGTATTATAAGCGGACAACAAGTGAATGCCTCAGTGCTTGCGCGAATATTAACGGCACTATAATATATCAATATATAAATAGTTAGTTGGTAATAACAAAAAGATATCACCAAAACCGTCCATCAATATTCTTCATAGATGGCGTAACAACTAAACTGATGATAGACCAAAGGTCTAGTTGCTTGAACTTACATTTCTTTGTTCTACTTTATTATAATTTCCATCTACTGCATGGTATTTTTTATTAGCGCTAATCATATTAACTACAATAACATTCCGGCTATCAACTCCAACTAAGCTTAAAATGCTTGTGCTAGGATACGATTCACGACATTAGTGGAATGGCGGATTCCAGCCCACCACCTTAAGTTTAGTAAACCGTAATCTAAATACCATTTGCTATTGAGGCTATAAGGCTATATATATTAACTGGTAAAAAGCATTATATATATTAACATGGTACTGCCACTGTTATTAGTGGTAGAGCAGTTTTTTACCAGCTGCAGGATGAGTGGGTCGGCTTTGGATAAGGACCACGATGACATAGTATGCCATCGTGACATAGCACCATAACGTTGATGTGGTGCTATGTCCGTAATGTAGGTAACCCGGCATTCCATCTTAGTTCTCAGGAAAGATAACGCATGGACATCTTGAATCCTCGATGAGGATGGATCTAGATATTACGAGCCGCAGTCATCTGTTACCATCAGGTGAACCGTGTGCTCGTTTGTCATACCTTATATTATAAAAGTAATAGTTCTCTGATTGTCCCAAACTTGTATAGATTGTTACCAGCACACAGTTCACATCAGGTGAAGTATCAGGAAGGTATGTGATTCCCTCAGCCCTTGACATCTAAATTCATCGTTAACAAGAAAGCATAAAGCAGTTGCGTTTTCACCCTTTAGGACTGAGATGGAGTGCCTCGTCACCAGTAATAAAAGTCTTCGGATCCCTACACTCACCCGACGAAACACAACAGCATTTCATTATGTTGCAATTTCACGCTGGTGTGCCGTGAGGGCGTGGCCCTGTCGAGCTGACCCATAGATTCTTCGGCTAGAAAGAAATTGCAGCGTATCTCTACCACTGTTATATATGCAATTCCTCGTCCTTAATTAATGAATACTTTCATTCCACAAATAAATATGCAGAAAATATTTTATGCTTGTATTTCTTGAAAGTGTGAACTAAATCCGAGTCTATCTATTCGTGTTACAGCTTGTATATACTCATGTCAAGTATTATCAAGTTAATGAAGAAGACAAACTATTGTTAAACATTTTAATGAAATACCCCCAACACACGTGGTAAAAAATTTCGATTGATTGACTGATTATCCAATAATCAAATTTTAAAAATATAAAATGAAAAGTTTTTAAGCGCATTGACTATTAATAAAAGTTAAAGCGTTACATTGGTAAATTCCGTTTTTCAGTTGCAGAACGATACTTTGTAATTCTTTAAATATTACTTTAAATTTAACCGCAGCCCCTTTCTCGAAGTAATCTAGGGCCGCACTATCACGTGGATCATGATTACTCATTTGAACCAAATTGTCAACATAATCAACGGTTTCCGGTCGATTGGCCCATCTTGTGAAACGATTGTAAATTCCCACGTTTTTGTAATAACCATTGCATTGTTTTTCGTGTTTCGCATGGTTTTCGAACAGTGTTGTTTGGCATTCAGTCTGGTAGGTGTTGGGCTTGCAACTTGTTAGTACGTCGTTTATTGGCTGGAAAATAAGTTTTTATTAAATATTTTTAATTAAAATTGGGTGTTAAACATAGTTTACCTGATAGTATGGTGGTATACAATGGTGAAATTAGGAGATGAGCTTAATAAAATAAGGAGGATAGATAAAAAAATACTCTCGATTTAAACCTAATTATGATACATTGATACGAAGGATATGCAGGGTTTCTCTTAAAAAAAATCGAAAACATGTGAAATCCCCTAATCTGCATTAGATCCGCATAGCTATGTATATCTCCCATACCATTTTGATTATAAAGCTCTTTATAATAATAATTCGATTATAAAACAAAAATATTTATATATTTATAATGAAGCACAACTAGTAGCACCAACATTTTTCCGATTAAAGTTGACCTGAAAATTTGATATTTGCCGCAAAGAAGGAGCTATTATAAAAAAGTTGTGTAACCTAGACATCAACTTTATTTTTTTTTAATAGTGGGACATGTATCAAAAGTAATCTGACTTATCTGAAAATCCAATGTTTCACATTTAAATTGATCAATGACAAAATCAAAAACAATCATTTAAAGATAATATCGTATGTTATATAAATGTGATGTTAATCATACATCATTTCTACTTCAACTTTTATTCTTTAGTATTCTTATTTTGAAATAGAAATACTTTTTTCATCACAATATATTATTTTTAGATATTATACATATTTATTTGTTACTTGCAAATTACTCATAAGTAATGGTTCTTGAAATACAACTGTTAAATAATTTTTAAAAAATTGATAAACTGTAGGACACTTTGAACGAATGATTGTTATTTGATATATACTATAATATGCATAAGTAATATTATGAATGGATAACGTAGGAATAAATGATACAGAAAAATATTACTGTTGATTTTATATTTCTTAACTCAAATGGTAACACAATTACAATTCACAGGTTTGATAGTCATTATACAGTTATTTACACTTTTATTGAATTTGATAAAATTCATGTACAATAAACGTTAATAAAAGATAAGGCATTGCAATTGAAAATTTCCTTTTTAGTTTCCTTGTAAATATCCTTTAGTTCCTTCAAAATACTGCCGTATTTGTATGCGGCGCAATTTTGGAAAAACTCTAAGGCTTCAGTATCATTAAGGTTCTTTTGACTAGCCTTTCCTAATTCTTCGAATAAATCAATGGTGCCCAGGCGATTCGCTAATTTCCTCATTCCGTAGTAAATTGCCACATTTTTGTGGTATCCTTTACATACTTTTTCGTTCTTTGAACGGTAGTCATTTAAAGTAGCTTTGCATTTTTCTTCGTCCGTATCGGGCTTGCAACTTGCTAACACGTCGTTTATGGGCTGAGAATAAGTATTTATATATTTATAACTTACTTTTATATCACGTACCATTACCATAAAACTTATAAAAAGTCTTCAAAATGAATAAAGTAGGAAACGATTGGAAGAATTGCAAGAAACTTTAACTTTCGTTCATTTGACACACACGATTTTTCGAATTTGCGTAGTTGAGTATCGTTTATTATTAGTTAATATGGTTTTAAAAGCTCTTGAAGAGCTTAAAAGTATGGTTATACCTTTACATTTAAAGTAATTTGCTAGCTCAAAGAATATTTAGAAAGCTATGAAATCTGCTTGATATTTATCAAATAACACACTGTTCGCTGGGGACATGGAGCTCTCTCAAATTATGGTCAAAACTACGGAAAGAGAAAATAATTATTTTGCAACTGTCCGTTTTCACTAAGCTGAATTTAATATTTTCAACGTTTCTGGTAAAGTTATAATCCAATGGTGGAAAATGTTGAAGACTGTGCTGACAATAATCGCAATGTTCAACAGTCTGGTTCTCAAGTGTGCTGTGATTTGCACTCAAGCACGTAGATTTTAGCACGGATTTGTACTGCGGAGAAAAATCTTGAGGGAAATTCAAGCCCGAAGATTTACTTGGATGGTTGAGATCAAGAAAATTTATTTTTAAAAAAGTAAATTTTCTGAGAAGAAAATAATGGTTTAAATGCTCTTTTAGATACTTGGTTATGTTTTATCAATATACAGTAACGATACGAAATTTGTGCAATATTCTCGAATGAAGTATAGATTTTACAAATTTATACGAGTAGTTATGATGCAATATTGATACACTCGTTGGAGTTGGACTAAATTTATTGGTTCTTGGGTCTGTTCAGAGGAGTATATAATGAAACTATGTAAAGACGTTAGATCAATCAAGAACAATCAAACTCGAGACTGGAAAAAAGGCTCGAGATGACGTAGAAAACTTATAAGCAGATACATACTTATATATTATGTGTTGATATACAATACGAAAGAGTTTATTTAATATTTAAGAGACTTTAATATAAGGTTATTGCATTCATCACTTTCGTCATCATCATCACCACCGACAGACTACCATTGAGTCTGATCTTGAGTCACCTGTATCCATCGACTTTCCACATAGTCGTCCTACTTTGCAACTCGAGAGCCTTCCTTCGCCATCTGTTGTCGGTATTGTATTAGCGAAAAATATTTTAAAATTTTCCTACATTCATTTGTCTCAATGATTTATACAAGAGACTACTAAAATAATATTCATAACGACTTGAATGGAAAGTAACTTCAAAATATACGTCGCGTATGTCGAATGTATGTTGTTTCTTTTGAATTACAACTGAAAATTAATCTCAAACTTTCATATTTAAATTTTGGCTTTGTTATATTTAGTAAATTTTCTCTACTAATTATATTGTCGGTCATAATATTTGCATGCAGTCGTCGCCTATAACTGTAGTGGCTTTAATCTATTGTTCACATTGTACTCATATGTGATTTTATATCATTCTACACTATGTTGGCGTTCATAAAATAAAATAAAATTGTATATATAGACTATGTGTTGTTTTACAAGTGGCAATATTGCTCTTTCTTATTCTATAAATGTAATGAACCACTCCTATAAAAAAAAACCTATTAGTTCATAAGGCAAAGTGAGTTGTAGTTTTGATAAAAATTATCTTATTTAAATTCTCAGTAATCTATATATTAGAAAAAAGTAAAGTAGCAGACTATATATATTATATATGTATAGGCCTGTTGAGTACAATTTTGATTGATGGATATCATTATTCAATTATTTCTCGGACACACAAGTTTTCTCGCCATGTAGTACCATAATCTCCGAGGAAACTTTACCACAGAGCACACAATAAATCAGCGCTTAAATTTGCAACTTTTGGTTGCTATCGTACCATAATATTGCAATTTTCCGGGACACTGAGCTACTATAACAATATTCTACGTAGATTTAAAAATATGAATTCTAATTGTACAATTTTAAATTTTCCCATCACGTTGTCCGAAATACAACTAATTATATAGAATAAATAGTTAGTTTTACGTTTAATTTAATAATTGCCATGATGCTATCAATATGGCTTATTGCGGTTTAAACGAGGGTCGAGTTCTGTATTATTTTATCACTAACGATTTGGTATAATTGCGGGCTTGAAATTTATTAGTCTGTGTACATTTTACGAGTTCCATGAATCGATGTAATACAAGTATGGGTAAAAATAAATATATAAATAATATTAAAAACCCAAGAGTTTCATAAAAAAAAATTAGTACTTTGATAATCATTTCTCAAAAGTATTTTATAGAAAATGTTTTTGACAATAATTCTTCGAAAAATTCACGGTAGGCATAATAACAAATAATTATTTCTAGTAAACTGAATATTTGTTTTAATTTCGAACGTTTCGAATAAGCAACTTTACAGGAAGAGTCTTATGGTCTTGCGGTTATACGTTTGATACGAGACCTCTAGATAGACACTGCTATCTCTTGCTGAGTAGATCGGGCCAAAAATTAATGTTTCTAATGTAGGCCAGGATATCTAAGACATCTGGACGTAAAACCTTTCTGTTCCCCGTGACCATGAGTGCTGGTAAACACTGGAAACTTTGTGGATTGAAGTAAAAACAAAAAAGTTAAAGCAAACGTTGTAATTTTCATAAGATAAGTTTTATTCATGTGTTTAAAAACTTGGGTATATGTAATTCATTACTACGTAAGTTTTATTAATTTAAACACTAATGCATGGGCATATATTTAAGGGAATAAAGTAAAAGTAAAAGAAATATATTATTCGTTACTCTTATATGCACTATTTTTTTTTTCGTAATTTGAAAGTTATTTTTATTTATTGATTTATGACTAACAAATTAGTATTTTTAACCCCAAATTTGACGGAAAATAAACCAATTTTATTTCTATGTAATGGTGCTTAATTTGGTTTTAATGCCGTGAACCCAACTATTCCGAAGCGTTGATGGGTTCATTAAAGATAATTAAGCCATATAACGCTCGCGACCCGTGAGGGACCGATTTAATCAGCGGTTAACTTCAATACAAAGTTAATTATAGACATTAATAGTTAACTGAAGCAATGGAATTTAATGATAGGTTTTTGTAACAGAAGGATAATATTGAGAATTTAGCGCTAATTTTAAAATAATCGAAAATTAGTAATAATATTAATTTACCATACGGAAGTGATGGATTTTGATGAGATATCTATTGAGAAGGATAGTATAAGAAATATATGGATGTTTTGGTGGTGGAGAACTCTTATTACGCACATATAAATTGAATAACATCTACATCATTTCTTTAGTAAAAATATTGGTACATAGTTTACCGTAAGATTTTAACTGTTTACATATTTCCCAGATTTTCCTCAGTGTTTTCTTCAACACCAAGCATTTCAGCACTTTTCAGGTTCCATAATTGCAACCCACAGCGATTGATTTGACTAGCCTTCTTTCAAAAACAGTGACCATGTTAAATATTCAAACAGATAACGAATACCGGCCTATATTCCGCATAAGTTATATATTCGTATAATTATAATATTTAAAAACAGACACAATAATTCAGATATAGATTATCTATTTAAGTTTAATGTTAGTTAAGATATTAGTCGACCATACCTGATCAATAACGGTAAGAATACTATCGACAAGTCCACGGAATGTACCGGAAATCGCAGAAGCTGTCTTGTCTAGCTGTTTCATCGCCTTCCGCTTTGCATTCTCAACGGCACGTTCGAAGTTAGTGTCATTGCTCGTTATAAAATACGTTTTCGCCAAACTGAAGACTGATATGAAGCGTTTTTGGGGTGAACACGAATCCGATGTCGTCAGAGCTCTGTGAGTTGTGGAAAGATTTTTTTTATTACATTGAGAGTATCCAACGAGCACACAGTTCACCTGATGACAAATGATTCCTGCGTCCCATGACCACTACATTGATCCTTGACAAGTAATCATAATCCAGATGCGTTATCACACTTGAGGACTGAGATGGAATGCCTCGTCAGCGGTAATAAAGCTCTCCGGATCCCTACACTCACCAGACGAAACACAGCAGCATTATGCTGTTATTTCACCCTGGTGTTCCGTGAGGTCGTCGTGCTATCCTGGTCGAGCTGACAATGACAAACAAACCGCAGTGTAGCTCTACCACTGTCAAATTTTAAGTGTGTAATACACTTTGTAAAATATTAATAAAAAGTTAATTAAGAATTATTATCTGTATTTCTAAAGTTATTAACTGTAATTTGCAAATTTCAACCCATTTATTCGTAACTTTAAACCACTATTATACATCGAAACATCACGATAAAAAAGATATAAATATATTTCATAATATATTAACATGTTCCACATTACTAAATTCTTAAAAATAATTATATTCAATGTGTAACTACGTAAATATATGAAATCATTATACAAATTGCAACTTTCAATTACGGAAGTATTAAGGGCATATGAAGTCCGAGTCCCTTTTCACAATATTTAGAAGGATATATATATATAATATATAACGATTATTTTATTATAAAACTAGTGAAGGGCGGTGATAATAGTTGCATGTCTTATCAGTCAAACGTAGCTTCGTAAATAATGTATATGCTTGTAAGTTAATATTTATAATAGGGCAATTATTATTTGTGCATTATTTAAGCGTCATAAGCCTAATGGTTTCGGTTGCGGTCTGCGAAACTTAAGATCGTTGGTTCGAATCCACGATTCGACAATTGCGTGGACCATCCATCATTCTAGAACACAAGCATTTTCAGCTTAGAGTTTTAGCCGGAATATTAATATTGATAATAGCATTGCTAATAATCTTTTAAAAATATGTCATAAATTAAGATATAGCATATATATATATATATATATATATATGAAACCAATTATATGATTCAATGTCATTTGCAGCAGTGAACAAAAGGGCTAGTAACAGATATGCATCTAGATACGGAACCCGATAAATCCGATATTTTACTTACCTATACCGGAAACTTAGAATAAAATAATCCTTAACATTTATGCTATGTCACTAATGAGACTGAAAGCCTACGACAAAATTTCACTGGCCTAGTCTGTCTACCCCAATAGAAATAAAAAATAAATGTGCACTTTAAATTTATCGCAAAAGAAATTTTTAGCAAAAATGTACTCACATACTGTCGTAAAAGAAATTGGTTAATTTGATTAAAACATTATTGGGTTCCCACTGGCTGTTCATGAAGCCATTTATGTCGGTATCAGGACAATATGCCAAACCTGCTGTAAAGATGGATATCAATAACAAAAGACGCCGCATTCTGAAACAATTATATCTTTATTGTAAATGACAAAAACTGAGATATACTTTCGAGTTTATTCGACACAAAATTCGGGAGCCATTGTGCTGGTTACACACTAATAGAGGTCTCGATTGAGCGCCATAACTAACATATGCCATGGCTAACAACGGTCATAAGCCCG
Source organism: Teinopalpus imperialis (assembly GCA_029286865.1). Taxonomy (NCBI): domain Eukaryota; kingdom Metazoa; phylum Arthropoda; class Insecta; order Lepidoptera; family Papilionidae; genus Teinopalpus; species Teinopalpus imperialis. Next base: position 2,592,129 of record JAGSMU010000039.1, read on the forward strand.
AAAATAAAAAAAAATCGATACAAAATATTTCTTACAAAAGTAGTGCATATATGCTGTTTGCTTACTCTCGTGTAATCCATTTTTTTTATAGAAAGAAGGGAGCAAACGAGCGGCAGGAGCACCGAGGTGCTCATCGACGCCTATGGACAACCGCAACACCAGAATTACACCAGATTTTCACCTTATACACATTTAATTATTTATTTTGTGCATTGATTCTAAATGCATTAAATGTGTATTAATGATTACATAATCGTCAGAGGTTTATAAATACCAACGTCTATGCTCTATATAATTCAAGATACATATGAGTTATAATTCCTTAACACTAATGTAGAATGCCTCATTTCCTATAAACGGTTATTCGGTACTCTACACTCAACATACGAAACACAGCAGCGATATGATGTTATTTCATGCTGGTGTTCTCTGAGGCAGTGGTCCTTGCCAACCGGACCCATCCACGCCGCAGCACAAATCGACACAAATCATTAGTTCACTTCTGGGCATTAGTCTCTGCCACTAATTGTAGAGGCATATAATTATATTCCTATGAATAAAAAAATCTGAAGTCAATATATCTTCAACGATGTTTAATATTGGCAACCTACATCCGTCAACATTTTAGAAGATAGCACAGTTAGACTACCCATCTATTGATAGCGTTTCCAGCAAGAGGTTACCACTCAAGAATCCAGAAATTAAAAGAAAGTTAAAAGTATAAAGAAAATTTAAAGTTATAATGATTACGTTTTACCTTCCAATGTTTTCCAATCTTCACGAGCAAGTGTTTGTCACCGCTCAAACTTTGTCTATCTTATATAACCTTCCTTTAATGATTTATTTTAAAGCCAGTTACAAACTGGCGAGTTTTATATCTACATATCTATATACATATATTTATAAATTAAAACAAAGTAAAATTCAAAATAATTTAGGCAGCGTTTAGTATATATTTCTTCTTATGGATTCATAATTCAAAAATTATGATTCCATTGTTAAAAATAATGTTACTAATATTCCCGTCAATTGTTCCTTTAACTTTAAAATGCTTGTGTAATGACCATAGTCGAATGGCGGATTTGAATATACGACGTAAAATATCATGTAAGTCTATTAATTAACTTATTACATGATTTCTATCCTAGTATAGAATAATAGTTTACCAGAGGTTAAAGTATTCCAGCACGTAATATTCCAGAACCGGAGATTACGTTAATGTTACTTGCGAACTATAAAGTGTCCTCTGAGCATCGAACACTGAGTCTTCATCATCATTTGTCATATAATACATATTATTAGATTTATATTTAATATTAATGTAGATTTTTTACAGATTGTATCACGTGGTTTTTTTTGTGTGTGAGTATTGCTGTTGGTCCAAAGACCTCTACAGCTTTATCTTATTAGACTCGCGAGACAACGATGGTGCTGCGAAGCTGGCGCGGAGACTACTGCTGCACCACCGCTGCACTCCGACCCCTATGGACGAAGAACATCGACGACAACAGAGGGGGCGATAATACGATCCAAGGGCCCCTCATAAGGTGGTACAAAACCTCGACTCGGATCGCTATCCAAAGGGAGAATATCACGTGTAATCATGCAATATTTACCTATGTAGTATTTAAATTCATATTTCCGGAACATTTACGTTCCAGTTCTCCTTTTCCAATACGGCCCCAACATTATTAGGAGGTATTTATTGTTCATTCTCTAAGAGACAAAAAGACACATCATTTTGTCTCTTCTCTCAAGAGGGAATATTTTCATTTGGCTTTGAATAAATGCTCGTCGATTGCACGTTTACGTATTCATCGCTTTGAAAATTTGACCATGACAGTAAAAATTAGGAAAAAAGGAGGCGTATAATACATTTATAGACTTTTAGAAGTATATAAATTACTGTATAATTCCTGTAATCACCACAATAGGTAGATGGAAGTACCACCTTAGTTATCTGATTAAATATTTACGGTATGTATATAATAATATAATTATGGCTCTAGTCACTGGTGCTCTAATGGTGGATGACGGATTCGCCTTCGTCGCCTCATCGAGATTACGTTCGTAGCTTAGCTTCATATATAAAATATATAAATAATTATTGTTGTGTACTCTGAAGACAACGTTCTTATGTAATATTCTACAATTCGCATATATTGACCTGAGAAAGAAATCTTAATTTTTCAGGTTTCTCATTCGGAGCTGTGTTGACTAGTAGAATTGACCCAACCCAGTAATTAATTTGACAAATTAAGCTGTTTGTCTGGTCCTGGCTGTTTACTGTTGTCGAGATGTTTCATCTCCTAAGGTCCTCAGGGGTGACCATTCCTCATCGACGATGAATATGGGTGTCATAGGCCGTAGGGATCACTTACCATCAGGAGAATGGTGTACTTATTAGTCACGCTTAATGCTATAAATAACATAATGATGTAATGGTATATAAAAATGTCCATAGTAGTAGTATGTACTCAGTTTTATTTTCGTAAAAAAGTATAAAATAATTAATTATCTTTGTTTATGCACGACACGTAATTAAATTAGCATGTCATGTCATTACATATAATAAAATTGATAAAATAATTAAGTCAAACATTAGACTAAAGCATGTAATAAAAACTAAAAATGTAGCACGATTTATATAATAATGTTTTACTCACTTCTTTCTCCTTGCCCTCAAAGATATTTCTTTCCCAGATACTCTACGTAATTTTTTTTATTACATACAGATGGCTAGTGATTCCTGCAACGACGTTCACAGTCATCCTATGAATCATAATGCAGACGCGTCTCCCTTGAAGACAGAGATGGAATGCCTCGTTACCAGTCATAAAGATTCTCCGAATCATTGCACTCACCTGACGAAACATAGCAGTCTTATGCTGCTACTTTACTCTGATGTTGCGTGGTCGTACTCCGGTCGAGCTGACCCATTAATTGCGCTGCTAGCAACAAATTGCAGTGTGGCTCTACCACTGTTTCAGTATTACACTGCTTTATTTCGTATGGTCTGTATAGGGGTCTGGGAACCCAATTACAGTTAGAGCGGTATTCCATTTTAACTTCAATAGTTTCAAAGCGAAAATGGATGTGCGTTCCGAATCATCACTATAATTTATCATTTAGTGAATTTATTTACCGTATTTTCGTATGCCCCTTCATATTTAAAAATAATGAGTTCTACAATGAATGTATCAGATATGAACGTTTTATAAATATATACCTGTGACATTATCATACCTAGGTGCTGCTACGTCATCAGCGGTAGTACATCCAAATAGCTCGTAGATATGATAATTTATCCTACAAATAATAAATAGTCAAGATCTCTATCATAGCTCAAAGTTGTAATAGAGAAAAACTTTACGAAAATAAGAATATTTTAATAACAACAATATCTGGAAATCACGGAATACTTGACAAGTTGTTTTTACATTTTTATTAAAACTTTTTTTGGTTGACTGGATGAAATTATAATAAAAACGCCAACAGCGTTACAGGAGTTTGAATGAATTATTTATTTTTATAATAAATTCACGTTTAAAGTCATTGAAGTAATGTTGACCTATATACCGCTATTATTATGCTATGTGCAATACGATATTTGTTGTAGAATAGAATAGAAGTGATTATAGTATGAGTGCGGCCCATGAAAACTATATCCATCCTCAACAAAGTAAAGGAAGAGAGAGAGTGGGAAAGAGAGAGAGAGAAAGAGAGAGAGAGAGAGAGGAGTGGGAGAAAAGAGAGAGAGGTGGGAGAAAGAGAGAGGAGTGGGAGAAAGAGAGAGGGAGAAAGAGAGAGTGGGAGAAAGAGAGAGAGAGTGGGAGAAAGAGAGAGAGAGTGGGAGAAAGAGAGAGAGTGGGAGAAAGAGAGAGAGTGGGAGAAAGAGAGAGAGAGTGGGAGAAAGAGAGAGAGAGTGGGAGAAAGAGAGAGAGAGAGTGGGAGAAAAAGAGAGAGTGGTAGAAAGAGAGAGAGGTGGGAGAAGAGAGAGAGAGAGAGGTGGGAGAAAGAGAGAGAGTGGTAGAAAGAGAGAGAGAGAGTGGGAGAAAGAGAGAGAGTGGGAGAAGAGGTGGGAGAAAGAGAGAGGAGAGAAAGAGAGACTGAGAAAGTGACAGAGAATGAGAGAAAGAGAGAGAGAGAGTGGGAGAGAAAGAGAGAGTGGTAGAAAGAGAGAGAGTGAGAGAAGGATAGAGATAGATAGTGTGAGAGAAGGAGAGATATGGTTGGAGAAAGAGAGAGAGAATGTGAGTAGAAGAGAGAGAGAGAGTAAGAAAAAGAGAGAGAGGAGTGGGAGAAAGAGAGAGAGGTGGGAGAAAGAGAGAGAGGGAGAGAGAGAGAGTAAGAAAAAGAGAGAGAGAGTAAGAAAAAGAGAGAGAGTGAGAGAAGGAGAGATATGGTTGGAGAAAGAGAGAGTGGTAGAAAGAGAGAGAGTGAGAGAAGGAGAGATATGGTTGGAGAAAGAGAGAGGGAGAGAAAGAGAGAGAGTGAGAGAAGGAGAGATATGGTTGGAGAAAGAGAGAGAGAGAGTGAGAGAAGGATAGAGATAGATAGTGTGAGAGAAGGAGAGATATAGAGTGAGAGAAGGATAGAGATAGATAGTGTGAGAGAAGGAGAGATATGGTTGGAGAAAGAGAGAGAGAATGTGAGTAGAAGAGAGAGAGTGGTAGAAAGAGAGAGAGAGTAAGAAAAAGAGAGAGAGAGTAAGAAAAAGAGAGAGTGGGAAAGAGAGAGAGAGAGAGAGAGTGGGAGAAAGAGAGAGAGAGTGAGAGAAGGATAGAGATAGATAGTGTGAGAGAAGGAGAGATATGGTTGGAGAAAGAGAGAGAGTGGTAGAAAGAGAGAGAGAGTGAGAGAAGGATAGAGATAGATAGTGTGAGAGAAGGAGAGAGTGTAACAATACTTCGAAGTCAAGAAATAAGTGGGACTTTATTGTGGGAGTTGCAAGAAATGCATATAAACTTTCTTTTATAGGGAATAAGGGCTATGAATTAGGAATGAATTATTTATTTTATAATAAATTCACGTTTAAAGCCATTGAAGTAATGTTGACCTATATACCGCTATTATTATGCTATGTGCAATACGATATTTGTTGTAGAATAGAATAGAAGTGATTATAGTATGAGTGCGGCCCATGAAAACTATATCCATCCTCAACAAAGTAAAGGAAGAGAGAGAGAGAGTGGTAGAAAGAGAGAGAGAGAGTGGTAGAAAGAGAGAGAGAGTGAGAGAAGGATAGAGATAGATAGTGTGAGAGAAGGAGAGATATGGTTGGAGAAAGAGAGAGAGAGAGTAAGAAAAAGAGAGAGAGAGTGAGAGAAGGAGAGAGTGTAACAATACTTCGAAGTCAAGAAATAAGTGGGACTTTATTGTGGGAGTTGCAAGAAATGCATATAAACTTTCTTTTATAGGGAATAAGGGCTATGAATTAGGGAATGAATTATTTATTTTATAATAAATTCACGTTTAAAGCCATTGAAGTAATGTTGACCTATATACCGCTATTATTATGCTATGTGCAATACGATATTTGTTGTAGAATAGAATAGAAGTGATTATAGTATGAGTGCGGCCCATGAAAACTATATCCATCCTCAACAAAGTAAAGGAAGAGAGAGAGAGTGGGAGAAAGAGAGAGAGAGTGGGAGAAAGAGAGAGAGTGGGAGAAAGAGAGAGAGAGTGGGAGAAAGAGAGAGAGAGGGAGAGAGAGAGAGAGAAAGAGAGAGTGGGAGAAAGAGAGAGAGGGAGAAAGAGAGAGAGAGTGGGAGAAAGAGAGAGAGAGGAGAAAGAGAGAGAGAGGGAGAAAGAGAGAGTGGGAGAAAGAGAGAGAGTGGTAGAAAGAGAGAGAGGGAGAAAGAGAGAGAGAGGGAGAAAGAGAGAGAGAGAAAGAGAGATATAGAGTGGGAGAAAGAGAGAGAGTGGGAGAAAGAGAGAGAGAGTGGGAGAAAGAGAGAGAGTGGTAGAAAGAGAGAGAGTGGGAGAAAGAGAGAGAGAGAGTAAGAAAAAGAGAGAGAGGGAGAGAAAGAGAGACAGAGAAAGTGACAGAGAATGAGAGAAAGAGAGAGAGAGTGAGAGAAGGAGAGATATAGAGTGAGAGAAGGATAGAGATAGATAGTGTGAGAGAAGGAGAGAGATATGGTTGGAGAAAGAGAGAGAGAGAATGTGAGTAGAAGAGAGAGAGACGAGAAAAAAATAACGGGCGTGAGAAAAAGAAAGAGCGAGATGGAGAGAAGGAGAGAGTGTAACAATACTTCGAAGTTAAGAAATAAGTGGGACTTTATTGTGGGAGTTGCAAGAAATGCATATAAACTTTCTTTTAAAGGGAATAAGGGCTAGATAAAGAAATAGTAGTGCGTCTAATCAGATAAATATTTAATATTATTTTCTTTAAAATGTATTTTGTTGATATGACAATTCTTACCTGATTATCATAACGTGATTTTAACATTGCTTTCATTAAACTGTTGTATCATGAGCTTTGTGGAAGTGACCAATTAACCATTTTTCATAAAGATCCTTAAGTTTGCCTTCCAGATAATATTTTTATAATATAAGGGATTTTTAACTGTAACTCTCACTGTATCCTTAAAAACATAAAAGACACTAACGGTGTCTTTAAGGTATATGCCGAGGCATAATATAGTTATGTACATGAATGTAAAAATTTTATCCCAGTGGGTTTTGATGTGGAGTAGTTGTAAGATACTGGCATTGTTTACTTTTTAAATTTTATCTAAATGTGTAATCATTTCTTATTATTCAGCTGAAAAAGATGATGAATTTTACAAGAACATCAAAAACAAAGGAAATAGAAACACAAAAGGTGGTCGTAAATTTTGTACCACACCACTATTGATCATAAAATAACTCATAAAGATATACGAACAGGCGAAATAAACCAGAGCGCCCGGATACTTCAAGAAACAAATGGACCGTCAAGATATATCAAGGGTCCATTGAATAAAACGTGTAGTCGTTGGAAGAACTCTATTCATTTATTACTTCCAATAGCTAAGATACGTTTTCAATTTGACACATAGAACTCGACTAGTTATTTTGAACAGTTAATAACTTACACATACAATCTGGAAAGTTACAATTCTTATATTATTTCAATGTTTGGGGCCGGGACATCATAAAATTGATCAGTAAGTTTATTCGGTTATTTGGACATTATTTTTGTCTGGAATCAGAGTTATTATTATTATTTTTTTTTCATATTAGTATTTGGGAAACCAAGAGTGACGAACGAACACTTACACTAAGTGGTAAGGCCAGCGGCCCGTAAATAGCTCAACAAAATACTAGAAGCAGATTTAAAAGCATCAAATGGCGTTAAAGTTAATGAGTAAGTGGAAGCCTCAACAAAACAGATCAAGAGGGAGGCCGAAGATGAGAAAGATGTCAGGACCATGAGAAAGTTCACCGCCTGGAGAAGGAAAGCCAAAATTCGGAACGAATGACAAAACAAGAACTAGAAGCATGTTTAAAAGCATCAAATGGCGTTAATAATGGCGTTAAAGTTAATGAGTAAGTGGAAGCCGCAACAAAAAAGATCAAGAGGGTGGCCGTAGATGAGATGGTGCGACAGCATTGAGAAAGATGTCAGTACCATGGGAAAGTTCACCGCCTGGAGAAGGAAAGCCAAGAATCGGAGCGAAAGACAAAACAAGAACTGGAAGCAGGTTTAAAAGCATCAAATGGCGTTATTAATGGCGTTAAAGTTAATGAGTATGTGGAAGCCGCAACAAAAATGACCAAGTGGGAGGCTGAAGATGCGATGGTGCGACAGCATTGAGGAAGAATTCTGTCGGATTTTTATATTGATATTGAAGAACAGAAAAAATCTGTTTGGGACAAGTTATGAAAGGCGTCAGATAATTTACTGCCGCACCAGTTGTTGTTATGATCATGTAATATATTTTCTGTAAGCTTTTAGGCGTTGAAATATTTTTAAGAGAAACTAAATTAAATGAGGACTTATAAGGAATTATTTTTTAATAGTCAAACTCAATTATTGGAAAACAGCGCCTGTTCAATAATGTACCCAGGATTTTTTTTAAGTTTTGAACTTAGGCTTTACAGCTCTTGGCTGTTCTTACAGTACTTGCTGTCAGATGGATTCAGACAGAGACAGAGATGGAGACAGAAGAATCCATCGAGGTAAGTCGTACAGGGAGAATGTAACAATTAAAGCAGAAAATTAATAGGCAATAGTTATAAATAAATCTTCATAATTATAAATGCTAAGTTAAGAATGTAGATAACAATTTTATGGATTGGGGATCGAATTTTGGATTGTGTACTTATATTAATAACAAACTTATGAATACACAAGTACTACGGGTGGAGTATCAAAGTAACAAATATTTGACGAATTTTCTACTCACTTTTTGGTTCGAATGTATTATATTGTTAATAACTAACCTAACATTATTACAGTCGTAATAACCTTTAATATGTTCCTAAATTTGTCCATTAAATTTGCTTTGCTACTAGTGTATTATAAATGAGAAATATAACTTCTATTTGATAACATTATTACGCCCTCGTAATGCATCAAGATAACTATGCGATACCCTAATGTCAACAAGTAAGGATGTTTAATGACGTGCAATGATAGAATATCGATCAGATTCTGCGACAACACTTTAAGATAAAAAGGTATATTGTTAGGTTGGTATATTTTAAAATAAAAAAAAATCTGTTTTCATTTGCCTTTCAGGATTGAAAGTTTTAAGTAAATATCAAAGGTTGCGTCTCCTTTCCCATTTCTACTTTAGAACTCAGTAAGACGTAGAATTCTAAAATTAATTACGTTGTTTAGCACAAATGTGATTTATTTAAATAACAAGGAAAGTACACGAGCATACAGTTTAAGTGACCTATTAAACCCATGACAGCAAGGTCCATTTTATTTTTAAAGATATTAAGGGTATCAAACAAGTCAAACAGATTACCCAATGGCAAAAAACTGATGCAACCGATAACTTCAAAAATCACAAGGCTTGCCATCCCTGAGGGCTAAGAGGGAATACACCTTACTGAATTCGACTACCTTGTCATCGAAATGAGGTTTCCGTTTTATCTCGAGGCAAAACACCCCTAATGTAATACCGTAAATGTAGCATAATGCTGTTCTTTCAAGCTAATATAGGTATTGTTTGGTATGTGAACTGACACACCAAACAATACCTATATTAGCTGCAGCTAGGCAATAACTACGATGACACTAAAGAGTAAAAAAAAATGGTTTATATTAGTTATCCTAATCGATAGTTGGGAACATTAAACTTTTATATTACTATTATATAATAATATGGGAATATCAAACATTTTTTTTAAACTCAGGAGGAAGGTGCTTGCGTATCTAGAATGCATAAGGACGTACTTAAGTTTTAATGATCCATTTCAAATGATTCAATTGCCAAGAGCGAACTAATGATATGAGTTATGAATGAATAAACACAGTCTGTATTCATATAGTATGAGTTTATTCATTAATTTATTATTTTTATTATATAAATGAATGAATATATTAACGGAATACCTATTACTGTGTGACATTTTTATTTGCTTAATAATTATTGTAAAGAACTCTCGACGAAACACGCTAGCGGAAATTAAATAGCCGTGTTATCAAGATTTCAGAACATAAATATTTGCGTGTTGTTTGACATTCGTCAACACTTTTACAAGTTTATTTTTCCTTGTTTATTTCATATTTATATCGAAAGATTACTAAGTTTTATTGTACAGGGTGTTTTTTTTTAATTTTTTAGGTGTTTGAATCCTCATTACATTTAATCTTTTGGACATCAAAACATTGATAAGAAAGCCCTGCGCACAAATAAAAATATCGGTGCCGTTTAAAAACAGTGTTCTTCCCAGTTTGAAGTACTCCTGCAGCCTTTAAGTATCAACTGTAGAGTGGCTACCACTGTTTATCTAGTAAATAGTGCAGCGGTTGATTTTCTGAGTCAATATTTGTACAACACCAGTCTTCCAATGCAAGTGTACTCTTATGGTCCCATATCAAATTCAGCTTTATTAGTTGATAAATAGTCAAAATCAAAATAATGGACTGGACAACTGGACCTGTGATTCTGGTTGTATCGTTGCAACGCCTCTTTAAACTTTTCTGCGTACTCACTCCATCAATTCCAAGCCAACGTCTATAATCTTACAACAGCAGACATGATGAAAGACAAGCAATGATTTGTATTAATAATTAAACAAAAATATATCAAAACAGTGGTATTATTTTATGAGTTTTGACCGTTATGTAAGGATTGGCCTGCTCTGTCTGCCCTCTAAAGAAATATAATTTAACATTAAATAATTTAGTAACGTTGATTGATGATTTAATGATTTTATGTTATATTTTCATTACAATTTGATAAATTATTACTTTAGCAGGTAATGTATTTACAGCTCCGTGTAGATTTCAATACGTGGATTTTTTATCGGGTCGATTGTTGTTAAAACATATAAATACTATAATAATTATGTGTTATTTTAATTAAGCATTTTGTTCAAAACTGTGAGTAGATTTTCAGCTAACTATAAATGTACTTTTACATATAAACTGCTTATTCTAATCCAGTAGATGGAGTTCTCAAGAGACTATTCACATTACATCACGTTCTAAACGTGATAAAGCAGTACGGATAAGCGATGGAGTAATCGTGTTTTACTGCAGAGTTAGTTGGCTGCAACTGGATGCTTGGAGCCGAAGATCGAACTAAGTGGTGCACCTTCAGATAGGTGTACCCACAAGTGGATTGCCGCAATACGACTATGATATACTAGTCTTATAGGTTACTAGTCTGTGAATAAATCGAGAAGTAGGAAAGCGATAATTTGACATTGCTTAAACACAAAGAGCTCAGGCGACTTAAGATCGATTTACACAAAGCCGTAGGTTGGCTTAAGGCTCGTTAATTTTGTTACGGAAACTCTGTTTCTCAAGTTACTAGACCGAACTCAATTTATTACATGTAAAGAAAAGCTTTACCTTTACTAACGGAAATAGGTGCAAAGAGAAGAATGATCTATAGAAAGTATAGGTATATATTACAGACGTATACACACACATATATATATATATATATATATACATAATGTACATATATACTTATAAAGAAACTGAATACAGGTAAGAAAGGCATTTTCTTAACTAATAAATTATATTATAAAACCCCTACCACGGCGTATTGCCGCAGCCAGTGTCTATACTGTATACAGGCATACCAAATTGTTATCCCTTATAATGTTACTAGTCCTAATATTAATTATAAAACTGGTACAACTACGCTGTAGTGTAGCTGTGTAGTGTGTGTATGTGTAGCTGCAGAGTGAATGGTTCAGCTCGGGGTAGGCCTACGGCCTCACAGAATACCACCGTTAAATAGCAGTATAATACTGATGTGTTTTATCTGGGTGAGTTGCTGAGTGTGAGGCATTCCATCTCAGTCCTCAAGTGTGACAACGTATCCGCATTTTGATTCCTTGTCAAGGATGAATGTAGATGTCATGCGCCGCAGGAATCACTTGCCGTCAGGTGAACTGTGTGCTCTTCTGTTGCTCTCAATGCAATAAAATAAAAATAGTAGAATTACAAGCATACCCCTTAATACGTATCCCTTAATTGTTAGAAACTAAGTATTCATTGTTATTTCGTTTATCGATGGTTAATTATTCTAAGGGAGATATTATGGCGTCCACGTTAAGCCTTTTTTATCTATCATTGTTGTTTTTATATAAAGGCAGAAAAAATATAAGATGATATACACGTATTGTTTTAAAAATCGATTTGTTTCTTAATATTGAGAAGTGGACATTTTATTTCAAATTTTTTCATCCCAATTTTTTCCTGTCACAACATTCAAGCCGCAAAAATAATTAATATGATTTATGGTGGAAATAATTACTCCTAAAACCGTTTCACGGAATATTAGCGGAAGGAGTGAACGATAGAAATGATGAATCGTGACATTTATTGAGAGTTTTGAATTTTGGTAATAAATTATTGATGACGCAAAATTTTGCTGACTTGAGTTACGTTGACGCAAGTAAATATAATATTGGGGTTATGCGTATACTGGTATACTTACATTTAATGAGGCCTCAAGAGTCACTTACCATTGATCAGGTTATGTGTATAAAATTATTAACAATATAAAATTCTAATGATTGATGAGATTTTGAGAGAATTTTCTCTCTCTCTCAGCTTTCTCTCTCATTTTTCAGTTTATAGCTATGCGAAAATTCACATAATATCAGCTGTCGTTCGTTTGTCTGCGTCAACGTCGAACAGTATTAATTTCTAAATTTGAATCTCACCATCAGTTTTCGACTTACTAAAACTATGTAAAACATTGGTAACGTTCTTGTTTATCATTAAATAAAGCTTAGCTTTCGGTAGAAAATAGTGAAGTCGCAAACGTTGTTCTTGCGCATACCGTATATAGCATGGGTGGCCAACTTTTCTTGTATATAAGATCTACATATTATGTTAAAAGTGTGTCGAGATCGACTTGTTGTCATAGGTATAGTCTAAGGGGGAAGAAGGAGTACGAAATGCATACTATATTTGTATACTGTGTTTCAGTATATGTTGCATTCCAGGTAGGTATGGATAGATAGACCGGTAGATCGAATTGCTTGCCACCTCTGGTATATAGCATTCCCTTGGCTCTATCGTATGTGATGAAGATGGATTATGGTGTGTATTTTAGTGCTCTCCGGAAGGGAGGAATCATAAAATGCCTCACACATACACTCCCTTGCAGGGGAAAAGAAAAAGTAAAAAGAATCAATCCAGCGGAAGGATCTCCATTAGGACTTCCCCATGACAAAATAGGGAACAGTTTACTATGCTAGCCAATTAATTTAATATATATAAGTTAAACCGTATATTTGTAGCCGCAACGTTGTTTTGTTACACAAGCAGTATCATTAAATATTTGACAATTAATGCATCAAGTTTATAGTAGTTATTTCGTTTCAATATAAGTAAATATAAGAAATAATTTGTACTATTATTGAAACAAAGAGGAGTTTTAAATTGTTTTATTGATTTTCCAGTCAAATCCTAGCTGTTTAATCAATTGAAAGTAAAGTTTTCGATGTATATGAAAATTGGGAAGAGCATATATAAACATCAAATAACTAAAACGTCCGTTGCAATGAATTTTTGCTAGTTTTAGTCCGTTAATTGATGTATTGCGTAGCGTTAAAAAGGGTTAAAACATCGGCCAATTTTATAGAGACGTAAACCAGTGAATTAATAAATAAATTGCACTATTTACGTTTTTTTTTTTTAATAATAATGATTAATTGAAGACACTGTGTGTTTTGAAAACGCAAATAGTGATTGCTCTAATTATGATTACATACATCGAAGCTTATTGACTTTATCACATTATATCATCTACATGTTACTACGACCTCAAGGTGACAAAAACTGAGGGTACCAAGACCCCCGGGGGGAAGGAGTGCTGCAAACAAGAAAAACCACTCGAAACGTCGGCAATTTAAAAGATTAAAAATTTACGCAATAAAACTTAGTAAATAACTAATAAAAAATTTAGTAGTATTTAATATGAAGTATTCACGTGTATATAAGAAATCAATCTTCATGCAATATGATTATCTTCCTTCCTTATTCCGTTTACGGCGATATAATCTTTTAAGTATACAGAATTTGTCAGTGATATATAATTGCACCAAGCTCAGAGGCACCTACTCGATCTTCCTTTTCCTCATTCGATACTTGAATACATATTCAGGCAACGAAGAAACTTCAATTAGTACACGATAATAGGTTGTCACTGTTGGCAATATTTCCAATTATAAATCTACTATATAACTATTTTAAGTTAAAAACTAAATCCAGATATTCATCATTATGATAATCATCTAAGCCCATAACTAGACTCCTGCTGAACATAGACCTTTCCCATTGACTGATGCAGAGTATCCTGAGCCACTTGCCTCCAGCATCTTCCCACAGACTTGCATAGGTTGTCACTCCATCTAGTGAGGGTCGTCCAACGCTGCAATATCCAATACGAGGTTTGCCACACAAATACTCGTAGTACTACGTAGTATTATTACGAGTATGTGCGTATATACAAGGAATTACATTTTCATCATTTTAAAATAAAATACTGTTATCAGTGAGTTTAAAGTAATGTTATATTATATCATTCAAGTCAAAAGGCGTGTTCAATTTTCAAGCGTTACGTGTCTGGTATGCGACGTCGCGTTTAGCTATTCGCTCCTCTAACTATTCCTTTCTTCGTCTGTGGAATAATTCGCAATATTTTAAATGAAACTTACAGATCAAGTAGACGAAATATAACAGAGAGCGATGTAGCACCAACAATTTGCACAACTGAAATTGTGCTTTGAGTTTGAATTTTATAAGTTGAGTTCTTATTAAAGATATATATCAATCTTAGTCTTGAGGCGTCCATCGTTACGCGTCTGCATTATAATTGTTTTATTGAAGACAAATGGGAAAGTTAAGCTCGTTTGTCACGCGATAATTTAATAAAGGTTGTTTATTGAAATTTAAAGTGCAGTTTTCCTGGTTTACTCATGAATATATTGTGAATAAATTTAACGAAGGTGTTTTAAGTGGTAGAGCTACGCTGTAGTTTGTTTCTAGCTACATAATGAATGGTTGAGTTCAACCGGGGTAGGTTAGATAGGCTACGCTCTCACAGAATACCAGCATGATGCTATTGTGTTACGTCTGGTATGTGCATGGATCCGGAGACATTTATTAGTGGTAACGAGGCATTCCTTCGCAGTCCTCAAGGGTGTAACGCATCTGCATTATGATTCCTCGTCATGGATGAATGTAGATGTCATGGGCCGCAGGAATCACTTACCATCAGGTGAGTTGTGGGTTCGTTTGTTGCCCTCAATGCAATAAAAAAGGTGTCAGATTATAATGAATATTCAACGGTTGATCCATGACGGAGTTATATTTTCTGACGTTTAACACAAAGTTCACTTTTAGTTATGATTTTAAAATCTATGTCAATTAATATACCAATCATCTTTATGACTGTCTAATATGAATATAATATAATTCACACAGAATCTTTCACTGAACTCACAATTTCAATACATATTTGTTTGGTGAGTTACCTAGTTACCTACCTCAGGCCGGTTCTCACCAATAAACATAGATAAGAGCGTCGCCGGAGTTTCTTGAACCACTGCTTTTGAAGCGCCAATTAATTTAGTTAATCCGTTAGAAGCAACAGACCGAGCCGTTCGGTAGGTACGGCCCTCTCGGGCACCCTCGGTAGTTGCTCTCAAAAGCAGGGTAATGGTCGAAGCCGAGGCTCCCTCTCAGGAGCCCTTGCGCATGTTACCCATAAATAAAGGTTTCGGCTGAGTGTCCTACGCACTGGGCCACCATCGAACCACGAGAAGCTGTAAAAGCTCTTGGGCTAATAGTGGCCATCGGCCATAAAAAAAGAACCAGTAACAGATGTACTCATTTGCATCTTGAATTTTTGTTGAGTAGGGTTGTATATGTTTATGGACAGCACTAAACACCTATCCGTAGGTTTATAAAAAAAATTAAACAAATATACTATAATACTGGTGCACAAAGTTAATTGGAATTAAATGCAAAATTAGTGAGAATAGTCTCTTAATAAAACGTAATTAAAAAGTATTTTAATACAGAAAATATAACTATTACTTCTATATTTATTCTATATTATTATCTCACAAGAAACTACAAGATGAGTAATTCGATAATTGAGTGGATAGCGTCAACTATATAAAATACTATTCGTATACAAAGTTGATGCTAAGCAAATCCCTATTCCACACTTTTCTCATAATCTTGTATTTATATGAAATAGTTAAAAATCGTATAGTGTATTTCAAATAGAAATATCAATAGCTTTTACTATCCACCTTTTGAATAAGATCACGTTGTTAAATATTTGACAGCCTGGATTGTCACCTCCATTACGATTTTCTTTTGTTATTTTCTAGTCAAGATATTTGTATAAATAACAAGCGTTGTATAATGAGAGTAACATAAATATTAATGATTATTTCTTGTAAGGCTTTGTGAAACTTACTGTTGTATGCGTAATTTACATAGATGTTGTGTATTTTAGGGACATCATTAAAATGTATATAAAATGAATGTCAAAGAAAATCTGTAGTAAAAGATACAACATTTTTCAATAGTTACCCCTCCTCCTTCCACCTTAAGGCACCTTGTGTACCACTTTCTCCCTGACAATACTGTACCATTTATTGAGATCTTTACCTACAGGAGGGCATTCTGAACCTTAGCGTGTAGCGCAGAATGAATTTGGTCACAATAATTCCACGACCTCTCGGGCTGCTGACTGAAGAACTGAAATATTCTGATTACCACGCGTAGCCTGGAATTTATTTTGGGGGCCCGCAATATGGACGTATAGTTTTGTAAAAATTTAACTTTAACGTGACTTTTCATTTAAACCTGTTAAACATGGAATTATTTTAGTCCATATAAAATTATTATTATTGCTAGTATATAGTCATTAGTGGTCTAAAAACATCGGTAGTTTATTATACGCAAGTGGTAATAGATTTAAGATGACGGTAGTTATTATCTCAGCCAGAATATACGCTTCTTTTAAAGCTCGCACAATATTCAGCGTTACAAGACTTTGCCCCGTGAGACTTGATTTATAAATTTGCTGCATAATGCTAATGCTGTATATTTAAATACTGAAATTATGTTAATAAAGTCTATACCATTTCTTCTCACTTTAAACTTTCCTGCGATTTTTTTCAAACAAAATATATATATATATATATATTTGAAATCATTTAATATTAAGCACAACAACAATATTTAAAAAATATATATTAAAAAAACAATAGATAATATTTTAAAAAAAATTCTTCGCTAGAAATATATTTCGACAGATATTCTGAAAATCAAGTTGAAATTTCAGGAAACGCTACGTTTCGTGGAAATAAGTAGAGCTTTCCTTTAGCACGCAGCTGTTTCTTTATTCGACTGCAGCGTTGGAAACTATTATTTAGTTTTAATTAAAATATTTCTTGTTCTTTGTCTTGTTTTAACTTCTTTCTTAAGTATATGCACCAACGAGCAGATTTAAATTTATTCATATAATTCTAAAACTATTTATTACTAACTGCAAAAGCTTATTTGTTTAAACAATTAAGCTTATTGAGACTTAATTTGTGGTTAAATTTCGTGTTCGTAATTAATTTATTTATATACCAGCCTAGTTATATAAAATGTTTACGAATTTGTATCGCTTGTGTTACCGTGAAGGTTTGGAATTGTGTTATCAGGACTCAATTTTTACTAAATAAATCTAAAACGCACACACTGTTAACTTGTGGTTATTCCTAATATAGGGGTATAATATCTTTTTTTTCATTATATAATTGTTACACCTATCACAATATCTCACATTGGGGATAAGCCAATCTTAAATAAGGGTCTACCTTATTATTACCCTTAATTTGTATAAATGGCCCCATTAGCCAATAGTTACAGAACTAAATGTTGCATCACGAGATGCTGTAGCAATTACTAACTAATCTATAGTTACGTATACATACTACGTGATAGTGTGGTAGAACCATGACGGAGCTATAAACTAACTGTATCTTTAACAAATCGATTAGACTACTAAAATACTAAGCCTTTCACACGATATCAGAGTACGGTGTGCGAAATTTAGGTGTGTAGGTTCAAATCCGCAATTCAACGTTTGATGTAAATCATCCCCTGGCGTAGGTATTTAAGTTTAGTTGGAGTGCTTAATACGAATGGTACTAATGTCAATGCACTGCTAGCATATATATATTTAAAAAAAATGAGTAGGCATAATTAACAAATATATATATTTTTTTGTATGTTTATTAGTATTGGGTACTAGGGATGTGGTAGATATTGATGTGTTTTCTTCTGCCATTTATTTTATATCGGTCTCTCATACATATTTGAGAAATAAAAAAGGCAATTCAGAGTAAGCCATCTATCATGGAGTTCAATTGGGGATTACGTCCATATTTTAAAATTATTTTCGATTTTAGGTACTTTAAAATAGATAGAAATAAAAAATATAATTACGTTGCTTATAAAAATTAAAGATAAAGATTTATGAGCAGTGTAAAGTCTTTTGATACACATATAGTTCATAGACTAAGTTCGTTTAATTAATTTAAAAATATAAATGCTTGCTTGCTCTTTTGTCACCTATTGTATAAAAAAAAACATGTTGATTACAATAAAGATCATTGGCACATCACTATAAATAATTACATTGATTACTGATGAAATTGAATTGTGTCTTAAATTTACGAATAATGTAGTTCTGATCCCGGAGTTAAGTTTGTAGAAGATAAGTTATGTTCATGGCTTTCGGGTTCCTCTGTCCTCGAACGTGGACTTAAATTCTTATACGTTTAATCGTAAAGCATTTTTATTAGTATTTTTATAGGAAATTCCAACTAATACTATATTCGGTATCAAAGTAAATTATGTCGCATTTTGGCAAAACCTTCCTACGTGCGAAAGGACAAAGAAAGGAGATGAGAATTCAATTTGATAAAATCTTTAGATTATTATCATTATTTCATGAATCCTGATAACATTGAAAATTAAATATTTGGTCAGCTACGGAATGAAAAACTGCTATGATAAAATTGAAATATTAGCCTAAATTCTAAACTAGTTTGTTTTTTTGGCGTAGATATAAAAACAATAAGTTGTAGGATGCCAAATAAAGTCCAGTTATAGTACAATAAAGGTTCATGAGATAAAGATGTTAAATCTTACACTTGTATAAGAAATGACGTAAAATGCAACAATAAAAGTTATCAATGCGATATATTATAAATGCTTTGCTTGAAATCTTTACGATATATATGTATTCAACAGTAAACTGTATACATCAAGGGAATTTTTTAGTCTCATGTCTCTCTTTGCTAGTGTCCAGGTTTGGTATATTGTTGCTAAACCTAGACATTAACAAAGAAAAGTATGAACAAAATAGAGCATGCCAACGTGATTAGAGTGCAATAAACTATAGACAAATAGACAAAAAAATTGTTTAGGATTTTAATATTTCGATAGATAATTTAAATAAATTTGAAGAGAATAGATGGTGTATGTTAGTTATTCTTTTAGTTTGAGTAAAAATTTCTAAAGTAAGAGAATCCTTGCAACATCATATCACAATACTAATTATACTTAAGTTAATCCCTAACAAGATTTATCGTTTCAAATTGAACTGTTAATTAATATTGGTCTAATTTTCAACAATCATGAATACTTCTCATTTTATTGTCAATCCATAACTCGAAAAGCGGTTTGTGAATTAATTACTAAATACTCGATTACAAATGTAATTCCAAATTCCAAGTACAATTAGAATTAAAGTATTTTTAAAAGTGCGCAATTATTTGTTTGATGGATGTGTGTATGTTTTCTATACAAATTGTTAATGTGTATAAATGAGTCCTAACGTAATACAAATTGCAGTGCAAAATACAAGCGTAAAATAAGTTGATGACATGGGAAATGTTTAGAGAATTTTAGGATGAGAGGTTTAGATTTGGAGCTTTTTAAAAACAATATAGGTCAAGAATTTTTCTTAAATGTAATAAATTATATTTTAACATATTTCGCGCGCTTTTCATTACAATATATAATGGATTTTTGTGCATTGATGCTGAAGTACGAAGTACAAGATGGGCTATTGGGGTCGGGGCAAACAGGTGAAGACGTAGCACAGTGAGGATGATAAGGGAGGTAATGCCCTCTCTGGGACATGTTTAGGTTCAGTGTGGAGGGTGCGCTCCGTAGGAGATCTACGATAATAACTACGAGGATAACTACTACGACATTCCCTAATAACTAACTTAAATTATATTCCCTAATACTAACTTAATAATTGAAAATGAAAAGTTGACTTAAATATAAAAAAATTAAAACAGAAATTTCCTCCGCTTTTGTTCGTGTAAAATTAAATTCGTGCAATTTAAATCTTTTGATACGAACGTACTACGATTTGCATATGCGACGGTTTGTATGCAACCACCTGCTCTTGTATTTCCGACGATAACGAAACTAGCGCAAACACGATAGTTAAATATAAACTTTGTTTCGTATGAATCATGGACCGTTTACGTCGTTGTAAGCTTTTTATTGTTGTAGTTACGTTTTTACAAAAAAAAGGTTTTACATTTGTTGCCACATTTTTAATGTGGTACATTGTAAAACATTGTAATGTTTTTTTTCATGATGACGATTTTGAATGATATCCTATCTTATGTTTATCAACAGAAAACATCAACTGGTCAGACACAGAAGTACATACAGGGTAGGGGTCTCTAACTGAGGTGATGCATGTACAATCAGATTGGAGGGAGGTTCATCCATTGACATAATCTAAACAAACAAGATCCAAAACCCAACAATCTGTGAAGAACAAATATTGTTCTTCGTCAGGGAATCGAAACTAGGACCTGCGATGCCGGAGCCAGGAACTCTTATTACTATGCTACCGGTTATCTATGCGGTCGGTATATAAAATATATCATTATGTGATAGTAAGCGGTTTATTGATGAACTTATAGAGGTGACCTTTGTAAGTTCATTAATATTAAATATCATTTATCACTAATTTGCTTAACCTTATGGAATGTGTCTCTTTTCGTTCGAAAGTACGTGGAATGGTATTTACTACGTACGATGTACATATATAACAACGGGGAAAATGGGGAAAAATGTCTAAACAGTGAAGAAAATATGTTTTTAAGTTATATTATGTTCAAAGTTCATTTCAATCAATCAAGTTGTTCAATGAAAATTTCGTCTTCTTATTTACGAATGCGAAGTTGGCCAAAAGACGTTTCTGTATCTTTCGGAAAATATAGGAAAGTAAATTGAAATTGAAATTGTTTAGGTAAGAAGAAGACTCGAGAATAAAAAAGAGAAGAGGAGACGGAGGATTTGCTGCTGTTGCTAAAATTTGTAAACTAGAGAAATGTCTTATGTCTGTAAATATGTGTAAACTAAGTAATTTACGGTCATTATGTAGAAAGTAATCAATCGCGTATACAATTATTTATTATTATTTACTTTGTTGAAACTAGGTTTAAATCCTTCTGTGCGCTCCGAATGGGTCCTCCCACCTTGTCACGGTGGGCGGTTTCTCAGCCAAGGCTAGGTAACTAAAAATAGACTAACCTTATTAAAATAGGTTAACTAAAATAGTAAACCGAAGAAGATATACTTATGGTTGACTCATTGACCCGTCAGGGATGAATGCACCGGTAGGGCGCGCTCAGTTCAAATTGGATGTGTACAGGTGGACTATGTAGGGGCGTCACGTAGCGGCACGGCTTTTCCCGTAGAGATAAAGTTGCTGAAAGAGAGGAGAGTTAGTATTATATTACGCTACTCTTCCAACCCTCCGTGCTCGAATAATGGCAGCAGAGTCATAATTTATATTCACCAAAGGAGACTAGTAACGCTGGTGATTCCGAGTCGATCATCCTTATGTGATGAGGAGCTGTGGTGCCTTGTGCTGCCTGAGCGTCACGCTACGCTTGCACAGTAGGACGGATACTAAGTCTAATTAAATTATACTAAAGCTATCCATCTAGTCGGTATACGTAGGAGTAATGCTCTAAATTATTTATAAAATGAGTGTATTTAAATTTTCGAGGACAATTATGAGGCATATTATAAGTTCAGAAGGCGAAGTAATTGAGAGCAATTCCGTACACCGTTTACTAATTTGTGTTATAACGTGTAGTCCACCTATAATCTACTAGAGAGTATATAGTAAATAGTAATCATTGAAGAACATTGTTTCTCAAACATTTTTATGTCGCAGCTCACGAAAAGCCAAAAAGATTGCTTGAAGGGGTCCTCAATAAAAAATTATAATAAAATTTTAATTAATAGTTTATTTACAGAAAGCAAGTTATACGTTTATATTTTATGTAATTATTATATGTTAAATTTTATATAACTATATTAAAATGGATTCCTTTAATAAAGGAATCGTTTGTGATCTTTTTATAACAATGATTGAGGGCTTCGCGACCCCCAAGTCGCCATGCTATAGAAGAATGCACTTCGTCTTTAAGCGAAGAAAGCAGAAAAGATTTTGTAGCTGATTCTGAATTTTTAGTTCATTGAACACAATAATGGACAAAAATTTCATGACTTCTTAATCGAAGTGGGGAACGCAATTAGTACAAGGAGAAGGTAAATTAATAAATTCCTTTTTGTCCGTATTACACAAACAGTACAATTTGTAGTTACTCCTAACTCTAACTCAACGGGTGATATTGAAAAAGTAGGAACTTTTGCGATTGATATATTGCATACATGTTCCACTATGTTTAGCTAACATATATCGTGAGATCCCAGCAAGCGTGACAGCTGGCGTCACCCTGAAAGTGTTTTACGATAATATACCGCATATTTATATTGCTTATTTTCGTATTGATATATATGTAAGGAAGATATATATTGCACCGACCCTCTATAATAGAAAAGTGGTTGATAATAAATGTAAAAACAGTTTTTTACCTAGGTTTCACCGGCGAACTATTACATGCTCATAGAATACCAGCATAAAATAACAACATAACATTGCTGTATCGTATATTGAGTGTAGGGAACCAGAGACCTGAGATTACGACATTCCATCTTTATTTTCACTTTTACGCATGACAATACAAGTGTATATAGAATGTTTGTTGAGGATAGATGAAGTAATTAATGGGCAGCAGTCATCAATTATCGCCAGGAGATCTGATTATTCGTTGTCGTGTTTCACATCCTTTGTTGCTTGTATCATTAAAACACTACCTATTTTTCTTTCTTTTGATATGGAAGTTATCAATTGTTATATTATAACGTTGACACGTATAAATGTTACGAATGTAGTTTAGTATTTTATACCATTTTCAAGATTATTTTCTTGACTATGTACACGTCTATACCTTTTTTAATATAATATTATGTGTATAGAATAATAAAACTCTGTGACCAGGCTCTAGCCATAAATTTAAGTACGTATGACGAACATTGGTTCTTTCTAGTAGCAGAATTTTTAATAATATCTTAAGTGCAGTTTAATCTTCGTGGCGAACGCATTGTCAGCAAAGCCTGTACATTCATCTAGACATGATCAATTACAATCATGAGGTTTCTAGTTATTATCAGATGGCATCAGTGACAGGGAATATATTATTGTGCTGTAATAATAAGAAAATATATAATACATAATTCGTCACTATAATAATATTGTGTGACTCTATATTCTGTAATATATTTCAGTTTTCAATATTGTCAAATTTTCACTTGTTATTATTTTAATTTATTAGTAAATTAATATAATATATAGAAATACAAAATAGATTAGTAAATTTTGTGTCTAAGATGAGTTGAATTATTTATTTTACTATAGAATTATTTATATCTTAATTTTTAGAACAGAAGACTGTGAATATTTACACTGATGTAATTTTTTTCCACTTTTTCCGAGTTGCGAAATAACTGTATTTCAGTTTGATAGACACATTTCAATGTACTTGAGTACATCTATTTTACAAAGAGATTTTAAGATAAAAGACGGTATTAAGTAGTATAACAAATAAAATGATTCAGTAAAAAGAAATGGCCCCTCATTACTGAAAACAGAAAATAAATGGTGACGTACAATCTCAGATATTCTTGACACAATTCAATTCAA
The DNA here is from genome assembly GCA_029286865.1 of Teinopalpus imperialis. NCBI lineage: Eukaryota > Metazoa > Arthropoda > Insecta > Lepidoptera > Papilionidae > Teinopalpus > Teinopalpus imperialis. The sequence continues at coordinate 2,615,933 of JAGSMU010000039.1, forward strand.
ATATTTTCTGATATTAATGAATAAGTTATTTTTAATTTTTTCTACTGCTAGTCTATAACATGACTAATAGTGGTAAAGACATATTACAGCGAGTTTCTAGCTGCAACATAAATGGGCTGGATGAGGGAAGGATGACGACCTCAAAGACAAGAAAATCAGAAATATGTGAGTGTAAGGATTAATGATCAACAGGAAGAAAGATTAACGTTTTAAAGTTATTTTTACAAAATTTCTCCGTTATCACCTTGGTCCACTTTATACGTATATACTTTCACGTCTAGGATATATATATATATATATATATATATATTTATATATATACTCAACAGCATTATCCTGCAATTTCACTCTGAAGTTATGTAATGGTATGATCCATCCCCAGTCAATCTTTCAAAAGTTATGTGGCTGGCCCATTGCATTTTTGATTGCTGATCCTTTTAACAGTGTAACTGAGTCACTTTCTCAATAATTAATCACCAGTAAGGTTAATAAATTAATATATATGCAATTAAATTTATACATAATTTTAGTAACATGTAAACAACATCGTTAATATCTCGGGCGCAATGGTGCATATTTTATGTATTTCTTAATCGCTTACTGCTTTAAGATCCAGATGTCCTGTCTGTAGGACTGTCGAAGATATATAGAATTTCTATAAAAAAAATCAAAAGGGCGATGCAGCGGCGTTCATAGGTCTATTTAACTTTAGAATATCAGGTGGAAAAAGCGCGTCGTTGATGTGCTTTGAATGAATTGGCATAGATTATCGACGCACACGCTGACCAATAATTTAATCTACGTTTTCTTTTTTTTACCAGATGAAATATAATAGTGCTAAACTAGAGTATTACACTGGTATTCCGGAAAGTGTTGCCCTACCATGGTCAAATAGGCTTATTAATGTTTTTTAAAAAGATTGAGTAAGTAAATAAAACGTTTCATTTAGTTTATTCCTAGTAGTTCGAGTGAAGTTTGAAAATGAAACAATTATTTAAAAGGAGAAAATCTTTATTCGTGACCTAAACTTGTTGGAGCATTCTGAAATATAAATCTATTTTCTTTGTAAAAGTGTTCTATTTAGAGATTTTTATCGCCTAAGTTATGCTTGTACTACTTATTGGGAAAAAATATGACGTGATGGTTTTTTATTCTTTAATGTTCAGATATCAAACAGCAGGAATTTCCAAAGTTTTCTAAATCTTACAAATTTTTAGCTAGTCTGTAGTATTTTCAAAAAAAAAAGACAGAAAGTATAAAGTATATCGTTATCTTTCGTATTTCTTTGCACATTTTAATTTACAAACTATTGGCTATAAAAAGTAAACAGTGTTCGTTGAAAATATTATAACTTAATCGATAGTGTCATGAAGAACACATTAGGGAAACATTTCAGTTAAGCATGTAGTTTATTTGTGAAAGCTCCGTTAATGGTAAATATTATTTCATTTAATATTTGCTGTAATATTAAATATATGTATATACATACCTAGTCCGGCCATAAGTTCTGTTACAAATGAAAATGCATTTTTTTTTAATGAAGTAATGTAATATTATTAAAATTTATACCTATATATTTATTAGCTGGTCAGAAAAAATAATAAAATATTCTATTCGAAATAAACCTTTGACAGGCCTTTAATCTGTTTGGCAACGAATCTTTGGATTTACGCACTGCTTCCAATCGAAATTTCGCTTGCTCCAAAGATTTTTTAAGAGACTCAAAGTGCGTGTCGTTTAGAGCAGGCCATGTCCTCTAAAACTGACCATAATTTGAATTCTAAAGGGTCGTAGTCTGATGAGGGCCAGTCTTCAGCTCTTATAAAGTCCGGAACGTTGGTTTCAAGCCAGGCTTGGGTAGTTCGTGCCTTGTCACCAGGTGCATACTTCTGCTGAAAAGTCTACGGTATATTTTTAAAAAGTGTATTGCTGGGGGGTTTCACAACATGATCCAAGACTGTATCTTGATACACTTTGGCTGATGATTACACTCCTTTTTCACAAAAATGTAGTTTTGTGACTCCTTGATAAGACACGCCCCACCAAACTATCTCTGACGCAAGATGATGAACACGTTGTACCTTTTCGACCAATTGAGCAGATTCTTTAGAACTGTGAGCGTACACATTATCATTTTGCTTATTGTAGTGTTCTTCAATCGTGAAAAATTTTTCGTCGATAAAGAGGATATTTCTGTGCATTTCACCTGCGTATCGCGACAAAAGGCGTTTTGATCGATCCACTCTCTTTAATTGTAAACATTGATTTAGGGCATGTCCTCTATATCAACGATAAGCACCGAGCTTCAGGTCTTGTTTTATACTACGCGACAGAGTCCTAGCGGGAATCTTCGTTTCTCGCGATAAGATTTTTTGCTTCCTAATGGGGTTTCGACGAATTCTGGCTTTAGCAGCATTAACCTTTAAGCACCATAAGCCTTTGTAGTTCTAACAGCACGCGGCCGCCCCGATCTTTTCTGGTCTTCGACAGAGGAAGTGTTGTTGTTCATACGGCTGATACCAAGCTTTTGAAGTGTCTGGAATATGACCAACGGCCCACTTTGTGCAAGGCGATCACTGCAATCCTATTTTCTTTAACACCCCATTCCATATAGTAATTTGATAAAGAACACGAAAAAATATGTGAAATGGCGCAAAATCGAAAGAAGTTTTTAAAATAACATAATAACATACGTGTTCCAAATTAAAAATAAATGAAAAACTATGAAAAATAAAAGTTTTTATGTAACAGTATTTATGGCCAGACTAGTTATACATATAATATTATATATATATATATATATATATATATATATATATATATATATATTTGTCAGTGTTTGAAAACAATAGATGTTTATTGTCCTATAACTTGAAAGTAAACAAAAGAATAACTTCTTTAAATATTCAATACTAACTATAGAATATGCAGATGTGCATTTCTTCTATTTATCCTATGGGATTTTATTACAAATGATGGATAATTATGTTGTTTATGTGCGGTCTTAAAATTTTGACCGGCAGGGTATATATATATATATATATATATATATATATATATATATATGTATATATATATATATATATATATATATATATATATATATATATATATATATATATATTTATATATATATATATATATATATATATGTATGTGTATATATATATATATATATACATATATGTAGTAAGTGACAAAAAGAACTGTGTGGTCAACAGTTCACCTGATGATGATGATGGCAAGTGATTCCTGCGGTCCATGATGTTTACATTCATCCTCGACAAGGAATGATATGCAGATACGTTATCACCCTTAAGGACTGAGATAGAATCTCTCGTAACCAGTAATAAAGATCATCGGTTCCGATCTACACTCACCAGGCAAAACACAGTAGCATTATGCTGATATATTACGCTGGTATTCTATGAGGGTGTGGTCCTATCCCGGTCGAGCTAAACCATTTAATCTGCAGCTAGAAACAAACTGCATTTTACCTTTACAATGTACAATAATTTTACGTTTATTATTAAAGTAACATTTTAAATAAAACATTACGTAGACAATGTCCAACGTTAAATACTGAAAAGTGCCAAGTGCATTGTCTTTTTGAACGACGACATGTAGCGAACATATTTTGAACTTTTAGCAATAAGCTAGTCTCTTTATTTTGAATTTTGTGTTCATTTTAAAGGTTGTGTAAATATTTCAACAATCGTTATTGGAATACAAACACATTTTGTGTCAAAACTACAATATTAAGGACTAATATTTACTTATTTTGATTACATTTATATTTGACTGCGCTAAAATTACTTTTCAAATGGTCCTTTTTTCATTTTAAATATGTATATATGGCATATTATTATATTAATATGTTTAATATTAGGACCACTTGGAAAGTTATTTTAGCGCAGTCAAATATAAATGTAATCAAAATGTATAAATAATAAATAATAATACATTAGTACAAAAAACTATTTTTGAAATATACAAGCATTTTTTTTAATACTTATAAGTTTTAAGTTATTTCATAAAATTTATTGATTACATAAATTATTATCATTTGAATTACGACAAACAATTGCTGCCTCTGGGAGCTTATGTTGATGAGACCCCATCGAAAATGACTTCTAGTTTTGCTCATTTTTCAATATGACAATACGTAATATTGATATGTTATTACTTCGCTAAACATCGAAACTTTAATTAAAAATAAAATAACAAATAGTCTTATAAAAAAAAACATTATAATAAGGGCGCACACACGCTGTGGCTGTCGATTCAGTCGCAAATAAATAGCGATGCAATCGCGAACTGTCTGACATTTTCACAAACGCACAACTTTAAAGAGCAGTTTCATAGCGCGATCGTATCAATACAATAAGGCAAAAGATAATAACGGCTATTTCCAAATAAAATCACTAGTATCGCGTTTCACAAACGTGTATGTAGTGATTATTCAATAGATCACGTAAAATGTACTGAAAACTTAAAAACAATAATTTATTTTTGCTATATTTTATCTGTCAACGTATTACTTTCATATAATTCCTATGCATATGTTATACGTATATAAAACTACTGATTATTTATATATTTAATGTGGTAACTATGTTGGGATGCTCGCCTTTAATTTCAAATTACGCCTGCAACCGAAAATTAAATTGTATGCAGCTTTAGGTTCTAACTCATCACGTTCGTGATAGCTGAAAAAGACGTAGCGACGAAAACTTGATGTTTGGGTAATGATAGACAAACTAATTACATACAACAATGTGAGTATTATTTTAATTTAATATATATATATATACATATATATGATTCCCTTCCTGCAAATACTGCATTAAAACTTTATTTTTCTAACCTAATACGAAAAAGTTTTCATACATTTTTTATCACTTTAAAAACTCTTCAATCATGAAAATTTATCGCACATCGTGATCGGTACTGTATCATCGTGTCGTTTAACGTTCCCACTTGTCAATATTAGGGTGTATGTGGGTTATCTCGGGCAATGTATGACATGAAAATGATATTAGCGAAATATATTATGTCACAGTTTCCAAGAAAAATTGATTTAGTATAAAAGTTATAAATGAAATAAAAATAAGCTGTCACGTTTAGCAGGGGCGGAACCACGCTGAAGCTATTAGCTGAAGTTGCAACATGAACGGGTCGGTTCGTCGGGGGTAGGACCACGCCCTCACAGAATACCAACATAAAATAGCAGCATAACGACACATAGCAGTATGTATCGTGTCGTGAGTGTAGGGATCCGGAGACCTTTATTACTGGTGACGAGGCATTATCTTCTCGATCCTCAAGGGTGACAACGCATCTGCATTATGATTCCTTCTCAAGGATGAATAAAGATGTTATGGCCCACAGGAATCAATTGCCGTCAGGCAAAGTAAGAAAGAGATGTGCACGATCTCACTATAAAGCATATCTTTAATGTAAAATTGTGACATCATGTATTAATGGCGTACAGCAGGGAGGCAAAAATTATTGTAATTGTAGTTAGCGTGATATGATAACGATATGTAACCATAAAGTTTTCCAAGTATACTGTGTTTGCAATGTGTAAAGATATCTTAATTGATTGTATGAGTAAGGTGATTTTGGGTATAGCAAATATGAGTTTACTACTAAACTTAATTAATAAGTGTTAATTAAATAATTACGAAAATATAACTATATATTAATTTTAATATGTACGTGTGACATGCTAATCCCGATACTCCTTTATATTCTTTAATTACATTATTTTGTAAATTTATAAAAAGAAAAGACATGAACCTAAATTCTCCTAGTAATTGTATTCAACAATTAAATATTTTTCTTAACTTTTTTTATTATTATTTAAATTATACCAATGAAACGTTATTGAATATTTGTGTTTATTTTGTTTGATAATCTTTAATAGTTTTATTTTATTCCATATTTAATATTGTTTATTTCAGAGCTCTTATTGACAGACAGAAACTTAAAAACAGGAATTCAAAAATTAATTAACAAGATTAAAAAAAAAATATATGAAATTGTTAACATTAATAAAAATTCGCTTAAATTTAAGTTAACTTACTTTTATTTAAAAGAAATTTTTATTAATGTTAACAATTGCATATTGTTTTTTTTTTAATCTTGTTAATTATTTTTTGAATTCCTGTTTTTAAGTTTATATTCATTTACACATTTTTAAGCATGTTGTGGTTACCTATAATTGTAAGAACAGTTACATAGAATACCTTATTCTTGTATAGTATAAAATATAAATGTCTATCTTGCGTTGGTGATCCATTTAATAAATAAATAAATAAATTACTACTAAAATACCCATGTGGGCTGTATTGGGCCCATATTATGATGAACGTAAATAATACATTAAATTACTTAAATGCTTTCGTCGACTTTTTATTAAATGTCATTCTCGCCTAGTCAAAATATAAAGAAAATATGATGCTTAGGATGCAATGAATCGGTATAATTGTATAAACCTAAACAATTTTAAGTGAAATATTCTCAAATAGCTTTAAAAATAAGCGTCTATAAATTTGGTTGCTTCAAAGAAAACCTATTACTGTAGATGTTAATACGGTTTGGGATTTACATAAATCCGCAACATCTGTCTCATCTCACAATGTAATCTTCTGTAATTGAAATACATGTGTCGACATTAAATATTTGCGTAGTTTCATGGCCGTTTTATTTGCAAAGATAATATTTTAAGTTGTTTTTTTTTTATTTGCGTGTACTTAAGAATGTACATCATATAGTGTTATTAATAAATAAAAAAAAAAATATTTATCTCGATAAATATAGATACTCGTAGTAAGAAACCAGTAGTAAGCTTAACAGCCTGTATATGATAATATATTTTGCAATACATTACGTGCGAGATCAAATTGTTTGCTATTATATTTTGTTTTATAGTAAAAATCGAGATTTATAAGTGAAGGAAAATACGTTGCAATTAAGAATTTATGTACATTAAATAAAGGATTAAATATTTTCATGTCATATTGCTGTTTCCAGACTTTTAATTGAAGCTCTGCTCTATTCGCATTTTTGTAACATATTTAAAACTCGATCAATTAGATAGAGGCGTAAACGAACGAAATAGAAACGAAGTTTCAGTAAATATTTTATTAAAATGGATGATTAAATAAATGTCATGTCTACACTGACGGTGATGCTATTCGATATTACCTATTTTTATAATTAAACAATGTTTTGTAACGGAACATACTATATGGTTACTTGTTATGGTACCTTTGAATATAAATTAAAATAATTTTTACTAATTTTCTATTGATTATAAAATATTATACATGTTTATTTACCTACTACAGAAGTGGACTCATACACGCCTCATCCAAATAGCAGATTGAAAAACTAAATAGCATTGAAGACTTACACAGTAGATGCTCCACTATTCTGAATTTGTTAGCTTTGTTACATTCGAAAACAATACCACCCATACTGCAGATAGATCATAGATTTTGGGCAATTTTATAGCACTCGCCAATTTTTTTTGCTATTGTTTCTAATTGACTCCAACAGCGTCCATGGGATGATTGCATTTTAGTCACTTAAAGGACCAATATTGGCTATTATATTATATAATAAATTTTAGTATAAATATAAGAAACTAATACCCAAAATCAGATAAAGCCGATCACAATGTCAGAGTGGAAAAGACAATCAATAAAGGCAGTCATATAAGACGCCGCAATCATACACAACTGATGTTATCTAATGGAAATTCTACTGATTTTAGATTTTTACGACCTATATAATAATGTTTAAGTTTGTTATTAAATCAGTAGTTTCACGTTTTACAATCTCAGCTCCTTCATATTCCTTTGAATTTGATCTCTACTTTAAGAAGACTGGTCATTGTAGCATATCAAATATAACTAATTAGTTTAACCCTTACAAGTATTTTATTTATAGCCTCTAGCATTTTCAAAGTTTAGATACATAAGCATAAAGAACGGCTGAGAGAGCCAAGTTGTAATAAAATTAAGATTGTTAAGACGAAAGCTTTTACTGGGCTTACTTAACAAAATATTTTCCTTTCTTCTTTTTTATGTTAATTAATATTTTAGTTCCATTTTAGTGTTGAATAAATAAGTATTATTTTTTGTTCTTATCTTCAAAGTGCGTTGACACGTCTTTTTCATTTCAATTTTATTCGTTCCTGAACCTACTTGATTTTTGAAATTAAAATAATTTCAAAACTGTCCTATGAAATAGACGCTACGTTGTCAAATTGGTTATATTCATTTCTTATAATAAACCCAATTCCCATCTTTTTTTCAATTCACGATCATTTACCTGTATTATATTAAGCTCACTAGCTTACTTTATGTTCACAGGTATATATGAGTAGAGGCAGTATATTAGTGATGTGAACAAAGCTCTCAGAATTTGAAGTTTAAATAATGGTCAGCGATGAAATCTTAAAGGTTACTTCTATGTATTTGTAGGAAGTTTATCAGTCCAATTGTAATATTTTATTACGTTGATCGAACTTCCAAGTATAATTTCTTTGTTTAAATTACGAATTCTAGGTCCTTAAAGGCAAATCTATTAGATTCACTTTCATTAAAACATATACTAAAGTTGAATAAAATCATTTCACGAGTGTTTTAAAATTCAAAATATATTAATGTTTGTTAAAGAAAAGCTACGGAAGTGCAATACATCAAATATTAAGTAAACGATGTTTTTAACAATATCAATTCTATGCGTTTTCTTCTTAAAACATTTGTATCTCAAAACTTTCTTCCCTTTTTAATGTGGGTAAATTACGCATGTATTGTCATTACATATACTATATTTTTTTGGAGAATTAAACAATTTTCATAAAAATACATCTACTGTCCTATGAAATAGACGCTACGTTGTCAAATTGGTTATATTCATTTCTTATAATAAACCCAATTCCCATCTTTTTCAATTTTATTCGTTCCTGAACCTACTTGATTTTTGAAATTAAAATAATTTCAAAACTGTCCTATGAAATAGACGCTACGTTGTCAAATTGGTTATATTCATTTCTTATAATAAACCCAATTCCCATCTTTTTTTCAATTCACGATCATTTACCTGTATTATATTAAGCTCACTAGCTTACTTTATGTTCACAGGTATATATGAGTAGAGGCAGTATATTAGTGATGTGAACAAAGCTCTCAGAATTTGAAGTTTAAATAATGGCCAGCGATGAAATTTTAAAGGTTACTTCTATGTATTTGTAGGAAGTTTTTCAGTCCAATTGTAATATTTTATTACGTTGATCAAACTTCCAAGTATAATTTCTTTGTTTAAATTACGAATTCTAGGTCCTTAAAGGCAAATCTATTAGATTCACTTTCATTAAAACATATACTAAAGTTGAATAAAATCATTTCACGAGTGTTTTAAAATTCAAAATATATTAATGTTTGTTAAAGAAAAGCTACGGAAATGCAATACATCAAATATTAAGTAAACGATGTTTTTAACAATATCAATTCTATGCGTTTTCTTCTTAAAACATTTGTATCTCAAAACTTTCTTCCCTTTTTAATGTGGGTAAATTACGCATCATTACATATACTATATTTATTTGGAGAATTAAACAATTTTCATAAAAAAATACATCTACTGTCCTATGAACAAAGGGACAATTCCAATACGTTTGTTTTTTTAATAATAATTTCATATCTCAAAGCTTTTTATTTACTCATAAAATTTGACATGACAATTTTGTATTTACCTGAATAAAATTTATAATCATAAATATTCATTGCACGTACAAAATTAAAATAGTGTTTCTAAAGTAGATTTTACTTCTTAACTTATCTCATCTTTTATAAAAATATTATAACTTATCCTGTCGTTAATCGTGTGAGCAGTACTCAACATTTCTTTTAAATTCTATATGATGAGGCAGATATTGGGGAATTTTAAAGTATATTAATCTTTCTCTTGGCATTTTTTGTTATATGTTTATTATGTATTGCTATTTATATGTAAATATATTTATGTGGTAGTTTATATATATATTACATTTTAAGTTTTAAGATATATTTTTTTCTCTTAATAACAATGTAGGCACTACACCTACCACAATGTCTCTCTACGCCACAGGTATGTAGAGGGTAGGTAGAGAATGCCTTACGCCATTAAGTCCGCCCTTTGTACCCTTTTTGTAAGGTGTGACCAATAAAGTTTTGATAAATAAATAAATAAACTATTTAGACAATCGCACGAGAAACTCCTTAAGTAGACAGAGGATGTGAGCCAAATTTCAAAATTAATTTTAATAACAAAATAGATTGAGATACAAAATCTACGAATGATTCAAATACGGTTATCATTTATTTATTTATTTAAGCATACCGTATATGTATAAAGGCAGACTTGATGCCTTAGGCATTCTCTACCAGTCAACCTTGTGGCAATGCAGAGATGAAATGAGGGAGGTGTATGCTTAAAGAACTTGTCGTAAAATATTATATAAACAGATAATACATGCGTAATTATAAAATACTTATATAACTAGACATATATAATAAATAAAAATAGACATACAAATATATAATATATATATATATATATATATATATAAATACATAATCATTTAATATTGAGATGATTCCGCCAATCTCTTGAGAAATTGCTCTCGAACCTTTACCTTAAACGCGTAACGATTTGTACCGCCCTGACTTCAGGAGGGAGAGCATTCCAGAAAAGAACAGATTGAACAAAGAAGGAGGAGTGGATAAAGTCGGAGTTATAAGAAGGACACAGAAGTAGAAGGTTGTTGGTCCAGCGAAGGTTTTTATCATGGTTAGAGCCACGGTATTGAAAATATGAAGCTAGATAGGAAGGAGGAGTGGGAGATGTTAGGATAGAATAAATGGTAGTAAGAGCACGCAGACCTCACCGCAGACGAATGGGTAGCTACTTTAATTGAGAACGATATGTAGACACGTGGACATATTTTCGAAGGATGCAGTTATTTAGAAGACGATCGAGTTTGTTAAGGAGATCTGCATTCAGGTCGTAATAGCACACATCGCCATAGTCAATCGGGGAAAAATTATGGTCTATATAATCTTTATTTTGGTCTTAGATGGGAGAAAGTTTCGCGAGGGGTACAAGCACGCAGGGTCCCGGTAACTTTTTGGCTAACATGAGTCACTTGTTGTCTCAGCGTTGTAGCAATGTGAATACCGAGGTCTTTAACAGTAGAGCGCATTTCAATAACAGAGCCATTAAAAATAATTGCGAGTAGAGCGATTGTCTTCAGCTTATGTATTGAGTGATGACCACCTACTATTACGGCCCGGCACTTAGACCGGTTATCAGAAAGACCAAATGTATCAGACCAGCTTTTAACATTTTCTAGTTCTCTGTTAACCATGCCACCGCTGCAGATACAAAATCGACACTCGCCTGCGAATATAGCTGCAGGTCATCGGCATAAAGATGATACGAACACTGAAGGTTTTGAGAAATGAGATTAATAAAAATTGAAAATAACAAAGAAGAAAGAATACCGCCTTGAGGCACACCAGCATGTAGGCCACACCAGCTAGATGAAGATCCATCGATGCGGACCGACTGCTGACGTCCTCGAAGATAAGATGAGAACCTATCCAGTGCTTCGGTAGAGATCATGGAATGAGAAAGGATGGATAGAAGAATGTCGTGACTGATGGTATTAAAAGCGTTCGAAAAATCAACCAAAACCAGCACAGTGACTTTGGTGTCCTCCATGCCCGCTCTAATATCACCAGTGACTTTGAGAAGCGCGGAAACAGTACTGTGACCGGACCTGAAGCCAGACTGCAAGGGCTGCAAACTGCAATATTTTAGGTAGAGGTTTAGGAGATTTTAGGACATAAGAAAGAAAGATAAGGTCATGATGGGAAAATCCAGGTAAAAAGTTTTGGCCATGGGAAGAGACAAGGGTAGGATTTGAGGTAAGGATTAAGTCAAGCCAGGTGTCTTCCCCATCAAGACTGTGGTGAGTGGCAGCCAACCGAGGCGACAATTAGAAGGAGTGCAGATGACCGGAATGAGTTGGGAGCAAGGAGATCTGTATTGAAATCGCCCATGACGATATGATGCGATTATTCCGACCCTAAAATTCCAGAATCGATTCGAGACTGGAAAAGAAGTCAACAGAAGGGGGACAATAGATAACACCAAGAAATGATTTAGCTCCTCCCACGATAACTTCAAAAAAGAAACTCTGCTGATTTGGAATAATATGGAGAAGAGGAAATTATAATTTTAAAAGGGATTTCGAGTTATATAGCAACACCACCCCCACGCTTGTCGACACGATCATTGGGTATCAGCGTGAAGCCAGGGAGTGGGTAAGTGGTCGAAAGAAGATGAGGTTTGAACCAAGTTTCCGATATCAGGACGGCATGCAGAAAGTCTCCATCAAGTCACTGTAGTGACTAGGTATGCTGTGCATTAATATGGCAAACATTCAATAAAGAGTAACCTCGGTCAAACGTATGCCGAACAAGGTCACCCAGTGTCACAGAACAAAAACTGTCACCGTTAGACAAAGTACCTGATTCGTAAGCTGAATGGAAAGAAACATCATCAGATATCATTATAAGATTGATATATAAAATAATAAAGTATGATTAATAAATATATACATGCAATTAATTTAAAAATAAATCTAAATAAACATAACATACGTATATATACAAAGTTTAAGTCAGTTGTTACAACACTCCTATCTCTGCACCACCTGCCAGCTAACACTCTCACAACATACAAGAACTAAGACATAAAACATAATATAAATATAAACTTACAATATAGCTCCATTTACACAAACCACAAAAAAAAAGAATAGCAAAGAACAATCAAAAGCAAAAAACAGTGTAAACGGCCCGCAGGTAGATATATAGTATAAAACAAAATGTCTAGTTGACAATTGACATAAGAAATATTAAAACTTCATAGTTTACACCAACATTAACAAGTAATAACAATGAAGCGACACAAGCTGACATTTTAACACAACGAAGACGCAAAAAAGAATAATATTTCAATTTAACGTGAATGTGTCTAAGTATAATTTAGTGCATATTATGACAAACTCTGATGCAAGTAGCTGTAATGTCTTTGAGCCCAATCCGATGAACAATGCTCAATATAGCAGCCTTGCAGTCTTCTCCCTCGACTTCTGTAACCCCCAAGAAGATGAGAGCCTTTCGACGATGCCTGGTCTCAATAGCATCTACCATATGAGAGCATTCGTTAATCTGCTAACAGAGCAGACCCAGCATGAAAAACATAAGTTCCCGAAAGGTCCGGAACTCCTCTGCCTCTTCTTTGAGTTGTGACATTATGTATTTTCTTAAAGTTTGAAGTGAGTGTGACATGCTGGCATGTGGTGTAATAAATAAAACTTATATCACATGTACGCAGTTGTAAAAACTTAAGTAGTTGTTATTACAGTTACGTTACACTCAAAATTGTCACAAATAACACTAAATATTGCTTTAATTGATTAAAATATAATATTGAACCGTAAGGGACGTGTTAACTTTTTCTACATCCACCGCCAAAAAAAAAGGAAATTCCATCAAGTGAGCCGCTAGCTTCCCCCCACTTGTATAAAAAATTACATAAATATAACTTGACATTTATATATATATATATATCATTATCATATATATATATAATTATATATTAATGATCATAAATAAAGCTTGATATTTATATGGGGATTGTAGAGTGAATTACTTTATGAATATTTAAGAGCAGCCTGTGTAATAAACTTGTATAAGAGATGTCTAGGTCCCTCTCGGGATATCGAGGCTTAATATAAATCGCTTAGTGGAAAATATCGCCTACACCGATTTACCTTAATATAGAGAGCCGTATTTATAGTTTAAAATAAATCTTTTATAATCTTTTATTTTAAAAGCCATTTCATTTCACGGATGACAACGCATGTGCGTGTTGGATCATAGTTGAGGAACGATGTGGACCCAGTAATCACTTATCATCAGTAAACTTAGTGCTATCCCTTATATCCCTCAGACTTCGACCATTTAGACTTCAAATTATGGTCAGTTTTAGAGGACATGGCCTGCTCAAAACGACACGGCGTCATTGAGTCTCTTAAAAAATCTTTGGGGCAAGCAGTGGTAGATTTCCCTTGGAAATAGTGCATAAATCCATAGATTCGTGGCCAAAGAGATTAAAGGCCTGTATAAAAGCCAAAGGGGCCACCTTTCGAATAGAATATTTTTTTATTTTTTGCTGAGACTAATAAATATGTAGGTATAAATTTCAATAATATTACATTACTTCATTAAAAATAACACATTTTCATTTGTAACAGAACTTATGGTCGGACTTGGTATATATAGGCCTGTAGGTTCCGGTAGTATATATATATATATATATATATATATATAAGAGCAATATTGCTCTTCCTATGCAGGCACAGGTTAATTATTTTTAATAACTACCAGAACCTTCAGGCATAATATAATTCTGAATGGTTGCTTTACTTCAACTCAGACACTCGTACATTTCCATACATGTCCGTTCTTGTTGTATGGAAATGTACGAGTGTGTATCTTTAAGTTTAGTAAAGATGTTCCTGAAATTGAATGTCTATTTGATAACATTATTACGCCCCCTTAAGTATCAAGATAACTAAAAGACACTCGACAAGTTGAGATGTTTAATGACGTGAAACATTTTACGATAAATATACATGTGATACTTTAAGATTTGACTATTATACACTTAAGGAAAAGTTTTACGTAAATCGTAAACAGTAAAACTCTATTATTTTTAACCCCAAGATTCAAGAAAAGCCATCATCCTTAAGAACTACGACAAATGGTATCTTAATATGTGACTGGCTCTCTTATTTCAGTCATAATACGAAGCATGAGTTATATATAATTTTCATCAATGTCATCATATCTAATAGGATTTTAAAATAACATTTCATATTGGAAATAATGTATTTAAATACACCATCTTAAGTTACATCATAGAAGGTACATCAGGAATTTTTCTTATGCCATGGAGAAGATCGTATTGTTGAAATATTTTTTATTATTTAGACATGCAGGTTTCATAAAAATGTTTTCAAGTATTAAAGTTGTAATTAAAATGTTCCTTGGAACTCTCGGATAATGGACTATAAACATATATAATTAATTTTTACTTCCTTTCCATATTGACTTCACTGAGTATAAGGACTTAACATTATGACAATGAAGACAGTGTAGATTACACTTCCTTTAAATGAGTAGTGTAATATATTTTGTTTTGTTTTTTATAAATAATTCTTGTAACTATTTAAATTTCCAACTTTAAAAGTTATTACATTATATTAATCAAACATCGTTAAGCATTATTAAAATGTTAGAAAAATACAAACACAAACGTTTAATATTTAATAAATTATTGTAATACTGAACGATTTAAAATTTATGTTCTCAAGAGCTTTACTAGAACCATTTATAAATTAGGCTGATTATAAGAAAACGTGTTGCAAAGTTACTACGGATTTAGATTTTCATAAAACCATGACGTATATCTTATTTCTAAAGGTGTTTGTTTTTGTATAAAAGCAAAATATAAAGCGTGACATATTTTGTAAATTGGAATTCTGAATCTAAAGTCACATTTTTCCCTAGGGATTACTTGTAAAGCTCTACTCAAATATTAACAAATACTTATTTTTGGTATTTGTCTGTAAAACTGCTTTATTAATATATATTTTATTGATGAATAATATTTCAAAAGAAAAAAGGTTTTTGAAAGGTTTAGGTAAACTCCGTTATTAAAATTGAGATTTAATTTAAACACTTCTACTACATATTAAAGTGACGTAGTAGCTACCATCCAGTATCTAAGTTTGGCTCGGATCTGTACCGGTGTACATACCTTTGTATGTTGAATATATGGATTGGGGGAGTCAATCAACAGTCGCAGAGGAAAATTAGTCATAATAGGTCTTTACCTATGAAATTGCCTTTTATATGAAATGAGTTAAAGTATTTTTTTTCAAACTTTTTTATTTTTATTATTCAAAGTAATCACCCATGTAATCGATGCATCTTTGCCAACGCAGTGGTAGTTTATTTATGTCCTTCTTGTAAAAATCAGCTAGTAAAGGCAAAAAACTTTTCAAAGGCATTTTGTACTGCCTCTCGAGAATTGAATTTTTTTCCCGCGAAAAGTTGTCCAAATTTTGGAAAAGTAATAGTCGGCGGGTGCAAGGTCTGGTGAGTACGGTGGATGAGGGAGAGCTTTCAACCAATCTAGCAGACTGTCTGTTGTGCAGTATGAGGTCGTGCGTTGTCATGTAGGAGTAGCGGGGATGACCGATTGACCAAAACTGGTTGCGAGCTTCTCCATCATTGTCTTCAGTTCTTCACAGTACACATCTGAAGTAATGCTCATGACGTTTGGTAAAAAAACTGTGATGAATCACACCGCACTAGGCCACGAAACAGTGACCATCAACTTTCTAGATTTCATTTTTCGTTTAGGGCATTGCTTTGGTGCTAAACCAGGATCTAACCTACTTGCTGAGCGCTTCGATTGTCGAACAGAATCCACTTTTCGTCGCAAGTAACAATTCGGTTCAATATTTTTTCATTTCTGTGCCTGTTGAGCAGAGCGAGGCACGTCTCAACGCGTACTTTGCGCTGGCGTTCGTTAAGTTCGTGGGGTACTCATCTATCAAGCTTTTTTACCTTGCCAATTTGTCGCAAATGGACCAATATTGTTTTGATGTTAACTTCAAAAGCTGCTGCTAGCTCGGCTGTAGATTGAGCATCATCAGCTTCCACAATCACCTTTAATTCATAATTGTTGACCAAAGTGTCTGGATGACCACGAGGTTTATTTTTCAAATCAAAATTTCCAGACTGGAACCGGGCATATTGATACCACGATGGAACTCATATTCCATAATAACACGAATTTCTAAGTATCCATTATGACGAAAAATGTTCAAACGTAATGAAAATACAAAGCTTAACAAAAGACTGACTTTGTAAAAAGTATGTCATGTTTTTAAAATGAAATGAATTTCAATTTAGAATACACAGCCAATCAAAACTTTTTTTTGGTTTGAAATGGCCAATACTGAAGAACGGCAATTTCACAGGTAAAGACCTAATATATCACATTAGTCCTCAGGGATGACAATGGATATATGTACGTCTTGAGTTTATATTGCGAATGAATGTAGATGTCGTGAACCACAGTTATTCCTTACCATCGAGAGAATGTGCTGCTGTTGTATTTTATATAGAAAAACACAGAATAAAAACTGCCGCTACGATCAAATTAAACTAATTAGATTGACCCTACAAAATTGTTTTCCTTTGTAGTCTAACGTTTACGAAGTTTAGGTGCGTAGGCTTGAAGGACGGCAAAGAGGGTCTAGTTGTAATGAAATATGGATCGCTGAGAAGAAGGCTTTTACAGGGTTTATTTAACAAAGGACATTCCTATCATATATGTTATGGTTATAAATATTTTTATACTCACATATTACACTTAATTTTTTTTAATCTTTTGTCATTTATTCTATAGCTTGTAGTTTTGTTTACTTAAATAAATACTTTTAATGTAATTAATACAATTAGACATTGCATCCGTAAAAGGTAAATTAATAGTGGAAGATTCATGCTGTTTCTAGATGCAATATAAATGGATGGTCTCATTGCTCAGGGTTGACAACACATATGCATCAAGTGAGCTGTGTGCTCTTTTGTCACATTTCATATGATAATTAACGAAAAGTTGTAATAGGAAGCTAAACAGACTTAACATCCTTTTATTCTTTCTCAGATAATTTATAGGTCGAGCAGAAAGCATATGCTCATTTTGTTAAATATAACACGTTTTGCAAATAAGATGATCCCAAATCAGTGCTTAATTATTTTCGAATTTCTTGGGATCTAAGTTTATTTTTACATGCAAACCAGACTAAATTTTAGATAGAATGGTTAAAAATTAAACGCAAATTCTGAAACAACATCACGGAGACGCGAAATGTAATTCCGCCAACCGGGAGTCCAGTGTTCTAATTTGAATTAGAATTAGTTCCAGAGCCCTCATTTCTGAGACACTTTTCGGAATACTGATTTTTATTAAATAATAACCGAACTCATCTGATTATTATTACTTGATGAATCCAACTGCGCTATTTCTATATTCAGATAGATCTATTAGAGGTATTGTAAACGGGTGCAATAATGGTGATTAGCAATAACAATATGTTTTTGGGTCATATTCTTCGAAAATATAACATTTGATTAGTTAAAAGCCAAAACATACACCTTTAATAATTCAAAAAGAAAATTGTAATTCCGGGCTCATTTATTTTTATAAAGACGATTAAGACGTCATTCAACCTCGTGCATTACGCTTGAGTCGTTTTGCTGTATCACGAGTGTATATAGTGTCTATATAATACAGGTACTAATTACATGGACAAATACAGGGACACTTAGTTGTCGATATCTTGTCTATATCTATATATATATATATATATATATATATATATATATACACATACATATACATTATTATTTATACATTGGTATATTATTTATTGGTAGTAATTACCGTCATGGTCTTATATGTATATTTATCTCACGACACCTTGGTTTGACTGGTAATAGCTGAAGCCTGCAGTAGGTGCAAACAGGTAAAGTTGAATTGGATGGTACAACGTTTACATAGTATATTGGCGACTTCCGGATAACGTGATATTTAATCTCAGAACTCAAAGGTTACAACGTATGTACAAATTTCCAACTTACAAAAGAATGGAAGGGTGTATCATCACTTACAATCAAATAAAATATGTGCTCTATTGACCACCTTCTCGTAGAAAAGCGTAGAAGCGTCAGTAGCCTCATGGTTTAGGGTATAGTCTGCCAAACATAGAGTCGTAGGTGTGAATCCTCCATTCGACTAAACCGTAAACCATCTCGTATCACAAGCACTTAACCTTAGTTAGAGTAGTTAACGGGAATGTCAGTGATTATAGCACTACTAGCACTGCTATTATTTATTAAAAAATATTTCTATTTCACTAAATAATAGATATTGTATTAGTGAAGTACAAGTAAATTGGACAAGAGCAACAATGACGCACTAATGATTAGATTTTAAATCTAGTATTGTTGTTTCCTGAGGAAATTCTCTGCATGTAAACCTTGAGTACGCACTGTGTTTGCAAACTTCCATCATAATAAGGGCTATTGCAGTCAAAAGTTATTACCTTCTTATTGATACGGACTAGTTTTAAGTCTGGGTAAGATATATCTGTATAGTCAACGATAGATTCTTTTATAGGAGATAGAAATAGATTGAGTGTAAAGCCATGAAGATCTCTCCGTTATTATCGGTGAGTTGAATGTCTTAATTCAAACGTAGTCGATTATCCTTACCAAATACGAAAATATAATAGTAATAAAAATATAATTAAGCACCGAAGGCAAATCAGTAATTTCAATTTTGTCAATCATTCTCGAGCGGTTCCAACTGATCATTACCCAACATACATCTTGCACACCTGTTATGAAAGGAGATAAAGGCGATAGTAACGCACTGAATTTTATTCTATAAACTTGAGCCTGAGTGTCATACCAATTTAGTTAAAAAAATTAATAAACTGTAAGAATATTTTTGCTAAAAAAATTGGATACTAGTAAAGTATTATATGTAATATTTTTTGAATAAGATGTTTGTCTATCTGTCTACGCACCAGTTGAATACTATTGGGTGGGGTTTTATAGCATTTTCACTACATAAAATACACAGACGAAGAATCGACGTATAGATACGCTGCTACTTTTGAAAATAATATAGCAAATAATATGAAATTACGGCGACAAAGATTAAAATAATTACTGTGGATTTAAATATGACGATGGCATTAAACACACCGAAACGCTTAGTTGTTTTAAACTGTGGGAATTTCGTTGTGTTTGTGTTTACAGTAATTGACAACCTGTTGATGTTCTGCTGCGGTTATAATTGAGATTCCCACAATTTCAGTTTCAACAACAAGTTTTGTTTTGTAAATGGCGAATATATCATAAAGGATAAAACGTGAAACACAAAACCTTAGATATAATTGTTATATTCAATGTCAAAATCGACTTAGAAACAATAATTTCTCTCGTTTTACATAGATCAAAAGACTAATAAAACTTAAAAAGTTAATAAATTTGTAAGACCTAATAGACTATACAAATAGCCTTCTCCATCTAAAATTCACAATTGATTTATCATTGTCATGAGTATTAAATTAATTCATGCTTCTACTAGTTTTAGCGGCAGCATAGCTTTACTAGTGTAGCATACTAAATAATTATTTGGAGGTATTGCGTCCGGTTGGAAGGCAAGATGGCAATTGGAGAGCCCGGATTACTACAAATCTTTACCGAGTCAAATATATCATTGGGAAAGTAAAATCTGTTCGACCAATCCCAATATTACTGGTTAGAAAGTGAATTGCGCGTGCTTCAATCTGACACCATCTAGCGCAAGATCACCCAGGACAGTAGCAGATCGCGTGCTATTGGAGACCGGGACCCACTCCGGACCCACTCATATATAATATATTACCGTGGTTTCGTTAGTTAATATATAATATATTACAACTCAGTCTCGCAATTTCAAGATCAAAGCGTAATGTAATGTATCTGGTAATATTTTGAAATTTAAGTGATCCGTTTCAATTTTTAAGTGATCTAAGATGGCATATGAATTATTATAAAGTAAATAAATGTTATTAGTATGTATCAATATTTTTTTATAAGGAATAACCAATATTCTATAGAAAATTACTTTCATATCAATTTTTGTTTTGATTTTTATAGATAACTTGGCTGTTATAGGAGAAGTATATTGTTCATGTGTTATGAAGACTACAAGAATCTGATAATAGATATTATGGAATTTATAACGTATGCTGATTACTCTATCCAGATTCTGTTGATGTTGATGCTGTTAGCCTATGCGGCTCTTACAGCTGCATAGGACAACAGACAACAGGGCTCACGGAACTGAGGGGTCCGTGAGCTGTTGTATACTCTATACCCACGTAAAATATTAATATACTCGTAGTCGTAGTACTAGTATGTCGAGTAGTACTAGACTTCTTGGCTGCGTAAACTTACTTTTCTTTTCCTCTAATACGTATAAAAGCTTTGTAAAATGTAACTTTAAGATGGTGATTGGGGAACTCTTAATTCAAGAAGAATGAGGAGTAGGTAACTTCAATGTTCGTTCTTTGGAAAACGGAGGTGACTCAGGTTTTGCTGACACGGGAATTCATTCCCATGGAGAGGTGATATTTAGCTACTCCCCATTCTTCTTGAATTGAGAGTATCCCAATCACCATCTTAAAGTTACATTTTACAAAGCTTTTATACGTATTAGAGGAAAAGAAAAGTAAGTTTACGCAGCCAAGAAGTCTAGTACTACTTGCTATACTACTCCTACGACTAATTATGTTTTCTCTTGAGGGTTTGTATGTTTGTGTTAATGTATGTCTTGGTTTATAGTAAGTATATATCTTGCAGGTGTACGTGTGCGATCACTGACCGAATCGCCTAAACCTTTTGTATGGCTTATTTTAGCCGTTCTTTCTCATCTCTCTTTTCAATTTCTCTTTTCTCACTTTCGCATAACTTTTTTTCAAATGCCGTTCATTCTTTTAGGTTATAGTTTTCTGAACTTTGCAATATAGCGTTACATACTTTAAGTTATTTTGTACCTCAATTTAAATGTAGGTCAACGATATAAAAAACTAAAACAAAACTAAAAGATTCTTGTGGAAAATTATTAATGATATAACTTGCACCTTTTATCTTTATAAACTGATTGTCTTATGCTATTTTATTCATTTATATTATTTATTCTAATGTTAAAATTTTAGTTAATATTCTAATTCTCGGTATTCAAAGTCGTGATTATTTCAATGATGGAGTAATCCTAATTTGAAAGAGACCTTTGCTTCAATTCAAAAGTTAATACGCCCTCATTTTGGCATTAGTATAAAGTCGAATAAAAAGTGGAATAAAATAAATTGGGGAAATAAAGGGTCTCATCTTTATTCATAACAAGGAATTCATTATGCTTTCCCGTTTGTTCCCTGCAACGTGATTAAACTTTTCTTCGCTAAAAATATTATTAATTTTCTTGGAATAACCAAAAATTGTGTTGTTTTCGTGAAACAAAGTAATTTGGAAGTATAATAAATTACTTGATTGCATTAGTTCAGTAAGTTACTAAGGCATTCCTTCTAAATTAAAGATTTTATGAGTATATTTTAAATAGTAAAAAAATTAGTCAGCGCTTAGGGTTTTCAGTTAGACAGAAATAGCTATTAAATATAACTATTGCACCTCTGGCTTTAGGTCCATTCGTGACAGAATGGGCCTTTTGCTGTACAAGTATTCGCGTACGAGGGTATATAAAAAGATGGAGATAGTGTTTTCATAAATAAATACGATAATATTTCAATTCGACTATATTTTAATGAGAAATTTCCATTTCGTAATGACTGAGTAAAAATTATTTGCAACGTGAATGTCTGAGTTTTCCAATTACTATTCAAAACGATTACATCATCAAAATAAATGAAGATCTATATATAATACTATAATGGAAGATTGTGAAATAAGTCGTTATTATAACATTTATTTCATTGACATTGCCCTGATAAGATTAAATAAATCGATTTCTCCCAGGTAGATCGAGTCCTAATCTCTGACGTGACATACATGATTTTCATCACTATTCTATCGAGGTCTTCTTAAAAATATATGAGCAAGCAACAAAATTATCAGTAAGTATTACATTTTTCTGCATTCATCAAAGTATTTCCATTAAATCATTTAAAGAATCAATACAAGTCAACTGTTTAGATATTTTGGTTTCTGTTTTATAAAGTCGATTATGTGAAAATACTCAACAGTTTTCTTTATGTTCAACAGTGTAAAATAATTTTTAACATAATTCACCATCGATTGTTATTGTAATCAATTAAAGCTTCTATAGCACAAGATAAAATTATATACACTTAATATTTTATTGCATACGAATTATGACCTAAATGTAAAATCAATTTTTATTATACCTCATTAGACTCGCATTTCGTAACACTTATAAGCCCCTTTGCACGCGATCTTCCGCTGTTTAGACCATGTGAATTTATAAAAAAAGCTTTTATTAAAGTGGGCATATAATTATAACTTGTGAGTTCTGTTCAGTTATACAGTTACATTATCAGCATATAATTTTCGCGTATCTCTGTTATTGCATCTGGCCAATGATGACATGAATGAATGAAGACAACGGAGTGCATGCCGGCTCTGTCGTATGTCCTGGATTCGTCCGGCTGAGAAACATTATCGTCTTTCATTATTCGTACAGCAAAGGACTGGAATAGTTTGCCCTTGTCTGTCTTTCCCTCCGATTAAAAGAGTAGAGTGAATAGGCATTTACTGAGCTAGTGCGCCTTACCATCCAGGACTGCATTCCCACTTAACATCAGGTAGGATTGTGGTCAAGCACTTGCTTTGAAAGTTTAAAAAAAAATAAAATTCTCTTCTTCGCCTTGGTCTTGTACAATTAGCAGACTTAAATCATTTCGGCATTATCTACCAGTCTACCCTTGAGATGGTGAAAAATTTACTGTAGGTGCCCATACAAAAAGATTCCTAAATATTAACAATATACGTAACATAATAATTAATAAAATATATTGAACAATAAATATTATAAATTACATAACAAATACATAAAAATCATTACATCATTACATTACATTAAAAACTATATAATAAAAATAGACAATATATATAAATTGATAAAAATTATTAAATAGAAAATTCAGGTAATTTCCCTTGTTCTTACGAATCAGTCTTTTAAAAATATTCTTATTAGGAACTCGCTTAATGTCATCAGGCAAGGCGTTCTAGAGCTAAATAGCCTGAACAGTAAAAGAAGAGTTAAAGAAACCAGCGTTGTGCTGAGATTTACTGAGATTTCTCCAGATTGTTTTCACTAAATATAAGAAATACAGCAGTGTTGTTATAATTTCACGTTGGTATTCGATTTGTAATGTTGTACGAAACATTTTAAATATATACTCTCAAACTTGCTATCTTAACTTATTCTTAACTTTGAAATATATAGATGTTTTATTTATACCAAGATATACTTGGCGTCGTACATTATTTCAAATGTGCATTTATGTGTTGTGTTGTAAAGAAAGTGAAACAAAAAATAAAGTTAAGTAAAACATTTTTTAAAATCGTTTCTCGGAAATTATCTTTTGCAAATTGCACCTTTTACCTATCAAGACATAATTTAATAATGGTATGGTATATAAATATACCTTTTATCGTAAGCCATAGCTATCTTAGAAACTAGGTGGTTTGGTTGTAAGTGAATAAATGACATCTACTGATAGGTATTGGAATTGAAACTGTTAGTTTTGTTGATGAAGAATACTTGCCATAATTTACGATAAATAGCAGCAAAATCTAAAATCAATTCAGTGTAATGTGCAAGGAAAGTCTCTCTTAACTCTCGCTTAACTTTATCGTGTGTTAAAAGGAAGAGTCCATTTGTCACCATTGACATTTAAAATATTTGACGACATTATGCAAAACAATACTAGTAAATGCATCCCAAAATGTGTTTATTTTGCATAATCATTTTCAATCGCAGTAACGATGCGTGAATTTCCAAATGCTCGAGTTTCATGGTAAATTGGTTAAAATTGAATTTCAGCCCAATGAGATGTAAATGATTACGAGGCAATTAGAATTAAATAAAAAATCGTCGTTCATATTACTTTTTCAACACAACCAATTAATAACATACAACAGCGATAGAGCTACGCTACCATTTGCATATATATGCAACATGAATGGGTCAGCTCGACTGGGGAAGGATCACGTCACAGAATACTAGCGTGGAAAACTAAACGCCGCCGTGTTACCTCATTACTGGTGACGAGGCATTGCCTCTTAGTTCTCAGGACGGGCAAAGCATCTGAATAATGATTCCTTGTCGAGAATGAATATGGTTGCCATAAGCCGCAGTCACTTACCATCAGGTGCATTATGTGCTCGTTTGTCACTCTCAATAAGATAAAAAAAAACAAAATCGAACCAGTAGAGGCGAAATTTCATAAGTGATATATAGTGAGTCAACCCAGTGAAACTGCAAAAACCCTCGGGCTCCAGCGGCAATCAGCCCGAAAAAAGAAACACTATGTTAAATTGAGTAAATGCGATAACATAAGTGTGTAAATAGTTGTATTACTTTAATATCTAAATAGTAATCTACTATGAAGTTTAATTAGAAGAAAAATTAGAAGTTTCTTTATCATATTCACGTTCAGAGGCATTACTTTTTAATAATAATTATCTCTAAGCGAACCATTTTTTTATATAAAAAATCCTCCGAGTAAACGTATTATCAAATAAAAAGCTTTAAAGGCAGCCGGTAAATTGTCGCAAATTGAATTTGTGGACGTTCTAGTTTTATTTTAAAAATAACTCAAAATTATAAGTTTTAAACATTTGTATGAATCCAATTCTAAGTACCAGTACTAAATAGGTTAAAATGTACCTATGTTCCATAGCCTCGAACAAACATTGCAGAACATTCCCCACGTTTTCATAACATATTTTTATTTAAAGAAGCTTGCACACAGCACAGTATTAATTTTTTTTTAATTAGAAAAATATCACTTATTAACATTATTGGACAGCGAAATGTTCTACATCAGTTCCGCCTGGGACTTAAAAAGCTCCAACTGAAAAGTGTAAATCTGGAAAGATCCTTGCCTATTTCTTATATCAAAAATTAATTAGAAGCCATGATAGCCTTATTTATACATCTTAAACGTCACTGTCCATTGCCGCTTCGTCAATATGATGAAGTCGTAATGTTTAATGCGACTGGAGGCATTTTATCTAATTCTTCAAGGGTGAAAACATAACTGGTTTATGATTCCTTATCGAGGATCAATGTGAATCTCATAGGCCGCAGTAAACACAGGCGTAAGGTGGCTAGCCTTTCAGTGTTTTACAGATTGCATTTTGGAGAGTGTGCTCAGGAATTACATGGTCTAATTCCCCCATCCCCGTTCCACAATCGGATCTCACGACGCACTGCCGGATTTCATCCTTTTGTTGTGAACATCCCTCAAACCCGAACGTAGCGCTTTGTTTCGTCTTTCATTATTCGTACAGCAAGGGCTGGAATAGTTTGCCCGCGTCTGTCTTTCCCTCCGGCTACAATGTGGGTGTTCTCAAGAGTAGAGTGAATAGGCATTTATTGAGCTAGTGCGCCTTACCATCCAGGACTGCATTTCCGCTTAACATCGGATGGGATCGTGGTCAAGCACTTGCTTTGACAGTATAAAAAAAAACGTAATACGCAATTAAACTTTAAAAAGTATATATCAAAATGTTTATTTATTCCTGTAATAAGCTACAAGTCCGAGTTACTTACACTTAAGCAAAAGCTTACAGGGATATGACATGGCTGTAATTAATTGCATATTATTTCTGCACCTTAAGCTCCGGTTTCTAAATAAGTGTTGTACCAATTGAGACGGGGCATGACGTCTTTGTAACTCTCTTAATAGCTCTCCATGCTTTTATTATTAGTTAAGGTGAGGGTAACTAAGGAACATATAGTTTCTGAGGAGTTGTTCGGATTAATTCCAGCCGCTGGGTTTAAACATCGTACATCACGACAGAATTCAAAATTTCATCCTCATCATCTCTATGGTTGGCAATCCACCACTGTGTGCTTTATGCGAAATTTCCTACCGCGCACAGCTCTCTGTGAAATCAGCCATCGCCAGCGGTATTTCTGAACCGATACGACTTAGGGAACCTTAAGTAAAGAGCCTACACCTTTCTAAAGGCCGGCAACGCATTTGCAACTGCTCTGGTGTTGCGGATGTTCATGGGCGGCACTTGCCATCGGGTGAGTTGCTTGCTCGTTTGCCACCTATTTTATAAATGCTAAGTTAAATATATTAAAAAATAAAAAGTTTATCTGTGAAAGTAATCAAAATATGTTCAGCAATAATCCGAGGATGAAATAAAGTAATCTGAAGTATGAACAAACGCGTTCAATATTTACGTGGGAGTGGTAAGGTTATTTTTAGGTGCTGTCGGACAGCTAAAAGGTTACAGAGGTTATCCGTGTATTTATTACTTAACATTTAAAAATTAAAAGGCAATTTTATATTTTTATAAACAACAGATAGGTAATTAGAGATACATCACCTCGATTTTGCTCAACTACGTCACAAGCTTGGTGATATTCAAAATATCTTCAGATTATTATTGGAGCTGCTCTGCTCTTGGCTAGTTTTACGCGTATCCATGGAATCT
This sequence comes from Teinopalpus imperialis, assembly GCA_029286865.1. NCBI lineage: Eukaryota > Metazoa > Arthropoda > Insecta > Lepidoptera > Papilionidae > Teinopalpus > Teinopalpus imperialis. Next base: position 2,643,406 of record JAGSMU010000039.1, read on the forward strand.
TCCAATCTCACCCAAAACGTCCGACCTAGTGGAAATTATGACTGTACTCTTGGTTTTATACTTAGTCAGTTGGTTTTGTTCGAAATGCAGATCTTTGGGAGATTTGGATCCTTGTTCAATACGACGTCTATTGAACTGCCCAAATCTCACCTTATTGATTTGGAGAATTGCAGTAGACCGACATGTTAGTTAAAGAATACCTTATCTAATGCTCGCATATGTTTCCATGTGACTCAATTTGGTTAGGGACTTTTTGGTTATGTTTTATTAAAAGAGAGCTTTTCAGCTTGACAGTAAGGTTCAGTGTGTTACTATTCGATGAATACTGCTAAGTGATCAAATATACATATTAATCTTCATTGTCTATTGCCGCTTCGTGAGTATGATGAGGTCAATATTATGTGACCATCGGGATTTACTCAATTCTATCTTCTGTGGAGCTGCTATTTGAAGAAAGGGTTAATTATTGAGATCCTTCTCCATAAAGTCCGTCAATGGTATTAACACTAGTCCAAATTTCCCTACTAAAAACTCATTTGTTTATTTTTGCGTTGCAGTTCCCCAGCAACACCGTGTAGTAAGTTTTGGAGGAATAAACATACAACATATACTCCTTGTAAACTAACAAACCATTAAATGGAAAAGGAAATATAAAAAAGACAAAATGTGAAATTTGAATTTCAGGAGAGAGTCAAAATTTCTGGTTTTGATGATTGGATGAACATCATTTATTATTTAGATTATTTGTTAAAACACAAGAAAGATACAAAAAGTGCTACTCACATATACGAGTACATAATAATTTAATATCATAACAGCAAGTTTTGTGGTATATTAAGGCATCAAGTAGTATATAGTATATCAAGCGTTTAGGTCTTTTATTTTATTTTGAATAATGAATACTTGTTTTAAAGGTTTAAAAAAAATCTAATTCTTGCGTTTCATAAAATGTGCGACGGTTTTCATAAAAATTGCTTAAAAGATAAAAGGGGATGATCGCAATAAAAATAAATTAAAGTGAGTTTCAGCAAAATAATATCTTTAAAGAAAGTTCTAGTAGGTACCCCTTTTCATTATGACACGGAAAATTCATTATTATTATTGGAAGTTAGTAAATATATATATATATATATATATATGTATATATTATATATAATACAACGTTTTTTTTCATAAAAGTTCAACCAACTACAACATTGTATTATCGCGTAAAAATGAAATATCAGCACACAAATGATCAATATTCACCTTACCGTGTAAAACAAAATAGTCACGTGTGTTCGCGCGTCTATAAAGTCAGAGGTGTTCATGGACGTGAAGAAATTTTAAATAGCCTCTTACGAGTACTGTGTTATCGATTTAGAACAAGTTAAAATAGTATTTATAGATGACGGTGTTCATGTATTTGTGCTGCTGTGGTATCCTTGTATTTTTTGACAATTCTGTGTCATAGCAATTAAAGAACACGGTTGACACATCGCATGTCCCGGGTACGATTTCCAGACGAAGAACGTATACCTAACATCACAAATTGTTAGTTTTCGGGTTTAGCTGTATATTCAGTGGCTTCAACACTGCATCTAAACCTTCCTACGTACCTTATTGTACATGTATCACATCAGTATAGGAATGGGGTTGACGTATGATTGCATCTATATTTGCGAATGCTTACATAACTATAAAATATTCTGTGTAGTTGTCGTATGGTAATAAACAGAAGATATAGCTGTGGATTAATTCAGCCCGCAGGATGTCCTAAACATCATCTTTTTGTGGCATTCAATGAACCTTAATATGAACAATCAATCCCTTTGTACCGAACCCAGATCCTTTAACATTATTTAAATGCGATACTAACGTGAATTATTAAAGTGAATTGGAACCATATTTATAGTACACGATTTTTTTTTTTTTTCCGGCTGATGGCCGCTGTTAGCCCCAGGGCTTTTACAGTTTCGCGAGAGCGTCTGACTCAAGGGTGCCCGAGAGGGCCGAACCTCGGCTCGGTCAGTTGCTTCTGACAGAGGATTATCTTAATTAATATCACTATTATTATTAACTACCTGTACCACCACTTCAGAATGCGTGGGCGCTGGAGAAGATGTGGCGCAAGAAACTTCAGCAACGCTTCTATCTGTATGAACTGGAGAGAACCGGCCAGTATGTCACTGGCGGTATCGCGAATAACTTTGTTTGCGACGCCCTCGCCGTCGGATATGAGGGTGCAATGTATGTGTGTTGTGTTTTATGAAGGGCTTGGGCCCTGGTGGTTGCGTCGTCAGGGTCATCGAGGGCGTGCCTCCATCTCCTAAGGACGCGGGTAAATCTGTGATTCGCGATGGGATTGTAAGTGGCGGCGCCGAGAGAAGTAAATGGCTGCACGTTTGGTGGGGTTAACCTCGATCCTCCATTTCCGAAACCATTTCCTTAAGGTGTTGGCTGCAGATTGCAGGCGTTTACAAATAGCGTCTGGTTTAAATCCAGACACGTAGAGGCCGGTGTTATCGGCGAAAAGGGCTAGCTCTACACCGCGAGTGCGCGGTATGTCGTTGGAGTAGAGTGTGTATAAAGTAGGACCTAGGACGGAGCCTTGTGGTATTCCGGCACAAATGGGGAGAACATCGGAACGCGTTCCCTCGACGCGGTAACGAAAGGTTCGATTTCGGAGAAAATCTCGTATGATAAGTATGAGTCGATCTGGCACACCGAGCTAATATAGTTTGTATATAAGCCCGTTGTGCCAGACCTTGTCGAAAGCTTTCGCCACGTCGATAAAAAGTGCCCCAGTTTGGTAGCCCTGAAGAAATTTATTGCGGTTGGCGGTATTGGCGGTTTATTGGGACGCGCTAAATGAGGCATTGTTTGGGCGTTGCCCCCTTTTCGGGATTTGGGAAGTCGCCAGTAGGCGAGATGGGAAGGTTCGATGTTGGAGAGGTGATTATCCCACCGATCGTTCCTATACTGGGCTATGCGTGATCGGACTTCACGCTGAAGGGTACGTAGCACCAGCCGGTTGCTTTCAGTGGGATATAAGTCGTGGGCACGAGTCGCCGCCTTCATGCACCTCATTAAGTCCTTTATGTCACTTGGCAGGGTCCATCAATGGTCTTCCACCGAGGGAACCTGCCTTGAGCAATCCTCGACTGTCGACTGTCTGGATGTGCCTAGTGAGAGCATGAACTGCGAGGTTCTTGTCGTGGGCTGAAGTTATGTTCCTAGGAATAGCATCTGGGTGCGGTGATGTGGCTTCCCTCAGGTCGTTCCTGAGTCGGTGCCAGTCTACAATGGTTTTGGTGGAGGGTGAGGTTGGGGCGGACGGCCCTAACCGAAGAAGAACGGGGCGATGATCGGAAGCTAGCTCATGGATTACCTCTATGCCTTGGAAGGCGAGGTTGATGTTCTTACAGATGGCAATATCAAGCACATCTGGTGCGTCGCTTGGCGAGTCTAAAGCCAACCCCCGGGGGTTGATTTTAGTTGCATTCCACCGAGTGTGCTTGCTATTGAAATCTCCTGCCAAAATGACTGAGTTTTCAAGGGAAAGGAGCGCCACGAAGTCGCTTCGTAATACTTGTGCGTCACGTCTGCAAGGCAGGTAGACGGACGCGATTGTGATGGGGGCGTGGCCGGTCATGGCTAGCTGACAGACCGAGGCTTCTAGGAAGGTTAGGGTTGGCGTATCGACGGGCACGCAGTGCAATGACTTTTTATAGTAGATGAGAGTTCCGCCATTAGCGGCGGAAGTTCTATCATTCCTAATGATGTTATAATTCGCAATGTTGGAATTGCGAGTGTGCGGTTTGAGGAATGTTTCTTGCACTAGGAGCACGTCGACTTGGTGATCGCGAACGAAATTGAAGATTTCGTCGCGTTGATTATTAATACCGTTCGCCTTAAAAAATGCGACGATAAGGGAACGCTGTTTTACTATGCCGTTGTAAAGGCCCTCTATGCTTGAAAGTTGACGATGGCTGACTCTACATGTTGGTAACGCATTGTGGCAGCAATCCTGATTTCGGGCTTGCCATTGGAATCCCTTAGGACTTTTGCAAGGGCTGAGATGTTGGCGCCGTTGAAAACGGCGGCGAAGCGACACACAAGGTCGAGGTCGCTTTCGTTAATCGGCCGTACGGCTGATGGAGGGGGCTGCTCAACCGCTTGAGCGACGGTCACTACGCCGATAGGAGTTTTACATGCGGGACGTAGAGGTCGGACAGGTAGTACACGACTCACTCTTTGAGTCTTTCGAGTTATTGCAAAAATAATTATTAATATTTTTTAAATGTATTCACGTAATTGCACTTAATATATTTATTTATTTATTTATAAACTTTTGTACAACTAACATATGCACAAAGACGGACTTAATGCCTAAGGCATTATCTACCAGTCAACCTTGGGAGGGTTCAGAGAAATCAAGGTAGGGACAGAAGAGTAATAATAAAGAAAAAAGAGACATACAGTACATCTAAATGCTTATACAATTATATATACATATCGTTATATATTATCTTAGGAATTTATATGTACTAAGTAAAATAATAGATATTTATATACATTTATATAAACTATAAAATATACATATTATAAATACAAACATATCTAAAAGTAAATATATATATAAATATATACATAATTATTATCGATGTAGTGAATCTGCTTACACTACTTCCAACAAATGCTTTCGAATTTTTCGTTTAAACTCTATGCGACTTTTAGCCATTCTGATTTGGGAAGGTAGCGCATTCCACAGGAGAATAGATATATTGTATGTATATACTGCATCTATAAGTAAAACTAATTTTTAAGAAGCTTGTTGTTTATTACACTTTTTCTTTTTTAAATTTGTAGCGAGTGTAGCTGCTATATTTTTTCTTGCTAATCCGCGGGTTGACTTCTAGAGAATATCGGCAGGTATCCTTCGTTTTTTTATCTTTAATGTGAATTGTATTCACTATAGATTAAACAAATAAATATATTTTATATGTTCTGTTGTGTTTCGCAATCTATATTACATAAGAAATAATACAGCATTTAAATAAATGGTCATGATTGACGTCACCTGCACTGAGGATTTTGGTGTCTATGAAATTAATACCAAAGTACATCAGTCCTGAATTAAATAGAAAAAAAGTTGTCACTTGAGGACATAGTTAAAATTAGCTAAATATAATTTCAGTCATCGGCAAATGCAGTTTCCTATGATTTCGTTACCATGTGAAATTATTTTCAATTTCATATTAATTAATTTACAATAAAAGTCGAAGATTTTTTTTATTATTCTTTTTGGGGTCCTGCCAGTTCTCTTGCTATAGTTTATGCAGCTTCTTTGTTGCTGGGGTTGAACTGGGTTTTTCAGTCTGTGTTTTTTTAATTAATATAATGAAATGCGAATTTAAATTGAATATGTAATGTACTTATAATACCTAAGGATTAATACTCTTAAGTAAGAGTATAGTTAATAATGTATTCAAAAACAAATTGTTCCAAATACTCTAACAATATATTCTATAGGTCCTTTAGCGCCTAGTTTTTACGGGAATAGAGGTGCGACGATCTTGATGCAATTATATCTATAAATAATTGTAAGTCGGATGGGGAGATTAAAAAAATAATAAGTGTCGACGTTAGACATGATCTCATCTCATCAAGTCATTAGTTGATATCACCGTTATCGATATTGTGCCGACCGATTTCAAAATTATTACTTTTATAATGGAGACAACAATCGGGGTAATCTTTAAAATATGAAGCCCACTCGGAATTTCCCCCTAAAATATTATCCTCATTTTCTTGAAAGCCGTTTCGTGTACAACACTTAAGCAATTATGGTAATTTAAATGAATTATGAATATGAAAGACCCCACAATTATTAACAATTCATATCTGAATAACGTACGAGAATTATAGAAAAGTGCCGTAGTATTTTCCTATTTTTATCTTTGGTTGTTTAGAGTATATTTTTACATGTGGATTCATTATTATTTCATCTCCTAGGCAAGCTAGACTAGGTATTTTGCTTAGTTGTGTTTAATACTAAATTTGTTTTTGTCCAAAATTTTAATCCTGATATTTAAATGTAATATCAGGGTTAAAGTTTTGGATACAAATTACGTTTAATGAGATAATTTATTTAAGAAAAAGTTTACATTCTCACCACAAATATCATTCATTTGAGTAATTTCATATGAGTAATTAATATTAATGATTTTGTGCGTATTAACGTCTCTTTTTATTGGTAATTCAATGATTTTCACCTTTTATATTTTGAAATAAGCCTTATTCAGTTATTTCTTAATTACAATTTATACGTCACATATCTGACTTTATTCTCTGTAGATATATTATGTTTATATCTACAGAAATGTTCATAAAACCAGACTGTAATAAAACATCGTGGGACTGAAATTAAATTTTCCAACGTGGAATGCGTTATCTGTCAACCTGTCTAAGGATTCTCTCTTAATGTTTTTAGCGTCGGTGCTTTGGAATATATATCTTATTTATCAATTATTTTTTGGTCAGTAACCTGTGCACTTAATAGCTTGTTTCTAGCTACAACATGAATAGGTAAGCTCGACCGGGGAAAGCAGGCCCCCACAGTTGGAGTCCGGAAACACAATTAAAATTGGGATGACAACACGTTGAATCATAAATCTTCCTTGAGGATGTTTGTATTAATTTTTTTATAGCTTATCTTGTCCTATCCGCGCTTCTTATCTGCGACCAAAAATTCCCATAAAAATGTCTACACTGCGTTTTTCCATGAAGTTATGTTACAGCCTACTGCCATCAAAGGCGGGCAATGTACCTTTAACTCCTCTGGTGTAACGTACACAGTACCATATAACGTTCCCCTAATTCCTCTCGTACTTACGTCTACTTACCTTTGGATGAGCCACTTGCTCGTTTGCCACCTTATTTATTTAAAAAACGTTAAATTAAATGTTTATTTTATTAGTAATTAAATATTCAATTTTAATTTATATTATAGCAAGTCATATTAAAAAATAATATGTCGATACTATTTATGTGTAAATAAATTCACAAAACAGTCAATTATATACCTAATTAGCATTCGTAACGTATGTTATTATAATTAGTATTCATACATAAGGTCATTTCCACTCCGTTATCGAATAACTACCACACTAAATAAATAACTTAATACATTTTACAGGTGATCATTCATTCTTATACGTATGTAAACTTACTATAAAGTTATACTACTATAATTATACTTATATAAGTATTCGTAAAAGTGTTTCAATCATGTCATTTTAGTGCTACGGTTATGCTCTATGTCGGGGGCGTCTGTTTCTACATTGTTTGTCGCAAGGTGATGAATAATGTAAGATATAATGATTCAAAATAAAATCAATCCAGAAGTTTAGGAGATATGGGATATAAACACACATACATACAATTATGTTTATTTTTATAGATAAAGTAGCATATTAAAATTAACCCAATGTTGAAATAAGTAAATCAAGAACAAGTCACCTTGCAAATTTCGCTGTACAAAAAAAAGTTTTGGCTGTGTTCGTGAAAATCTGTCTCACGTCCTACGTGTCGTAGATCGTCCTACGTCTTCTTCTGCTTGTACAATGCTATATTTATGTCAATGTCATCAATCATGTTCATTACTTTGTCCTTAGTACGTCATGTTCGTTTCAATGAGATACATATCTCTCGCGTCTATATGTATATTTGCGAGAATCTTACAATATTCGTTGATGCTATGCCCGCCATTTCATACCGCAAACATGTCTTACTATGTTTATTGTAATGAATTTTTCAATTAAAAGTGCTTAAATAAATAACAACGAAAAAAGGTGTCATATTTTTTTTATTTGTAAATGACGTTAGCGATTTAAACGAAACTTATCACAAGCTTATCTCAGTAAAATACATCACGGACCTCATTTGTTGTAGAGATTACCTACACACATACACTGCACCATTATACCAACCCTGCTGACGGCGAGGGCGTCGCAAACAAAATGATTCGCGATACCGCCATGTCACAAGCCAGTTGTCACCAGTCAACATTGGTAGAATCTCGTCGCTCGTGTTTCTTGCGCCACTTCTTCCCCAGCGTCTACGCATTTCGAAGTGGCGATACAGATAGTTAAAGATAGTACTGATTTTCATTTAGATAATGCGTAGTCAGAAGCATCTGACCGAGCAGTTCCTCTCGGTCACCCTCGAGTCAGTCGCTCTCGCGTAACAGGTCCAAGCCGAGGCTCCGTCTAGGAAGCCCTAATGCTGGTCATCCTCTAATAAAGGTCTCGGCTGAGCACCATAAGCGCTCGGTCACCTTTCAACCCGTTAAAACTGTGAAAGCTCTCGGGCGGCACGACAGCGGCAATCAGTCCGGAAAAAAGATGGCGATTAGTATGTACAAACGCACAGAAGAAAAACCTAAAAGTCTGCTTACGATTTAATTATATGCACAGATTTTTTTTTATTATTCAACCTTCCTATTAGTTCAATAATAGTATGTTATTTCGAATTATTAATAATTAATAACATTGGAAATTGAGGTCTATTGATTTAGTATTTATAAATTATATTTGATTATGTATATCTATATACAGATATATATGTATATATAATGAATACAACTCAATGCTTACCTTATTCCACCCGGTGATCTCTTGAAGACACCCACATCCACTTTCACCTTTCCAATTATTCAAAATCACACAATCATATATATATCTCGCTTCATTATGTCACATACACCGTTGTATGTATAATCTTGCCTGTTGTGTTCCTCAATTTACACACATTACATTGGGCACAAAATCTACTAAACTACCGTTGTTAATTACAACGGTCTTTGGATTGTGGTTCAGTTTGAAGTAAGTACTATTCTCGTAATTAACGAGTACAATGTTCATTTAGTATAAGTCATCTGTGGCCCTGCTAATTTTATTATTTAGCCCTAGATTTATTCAAACACTAATAAAACTTGTCTTGCAATTTCGCAGTAACTTCTATGACAAAATATAAATCTTTAGTTAAAATGTCTGTCAAGAGAGCTCTTTAGAGTACTGTCTATCGATAAAGTTATATTACTTCCAAAAACCTATTAGCTTTTTACGGCCAATAGTTTGTACAGGAAAATCGTTTTAAGGAAATTCGGAAAAATCACTAAGATATCTGTTGTCTTGTTTTTCTCTATAAAATATACTAAAGTTTTCTATAATTTTTTGTAAAATAAATTATTATAGTGGTATTTTATAGTGGTATTTACATCTATGAGAGTGGACAGAAGCAACACAAGTAATATATATCAAGAAGAAGTCGGTTAGTCAATCAAACCAGGTTGGGGTTCGACGTCTAGGCGAAGAAAAACAAACAAATACCCAATTTAGATAAATTGTTAATATTTTTACCGGGCTGATGGCCGCTGTTAGCCCGAGGTCTTTAACAGTTTCACCGGGCTGAGCCGTGACCTAATATTAGTGGGTAACCAGCACAAGGGCTCCAATGAGGGAGCCTCAGCTTGAACCGTTACCCTGTAACGGGAAAGCGACTCGTTGTCTCCCGAGAGGGCCGAACCTCGGCTCATTCAGTTGCTTCTGACCATGGATAATATATATTTTTTGACAATTAAAATGTATGTGTAGGCCAATTAATCCAAGTACAACATTAAAAGAAAAAGTAGTAGAATTACAGATACTGTATTAAATAAATAAGTATTTTAGGGAGTTGGATGAGAAAGTTACAAGTTAACTGGAAAGTTAAGAAAGTAACTTGATGCTTTGTAGCAGAGATGACTTCGATAAAGAATTCTTAACTTCTTATAAAGTTAACATTTTTGGTCAGTGACACCTGAATACGCTATTAGTAATTTATAAACTTACGTGATTAAATACACAAAAAGATAAAGGCTAACGAAAAAAAATTAAGAAGACGAATTCAAATATGCCTTGTTTTACCATCTCCGAATGCAAATAAATGGAAGAGCGTGCGAGTAACTGCAGCTGCTTTTTACAATTGTTTTAAAGCGGGTTTGTCTACATAACGGTAGTAGTTGATATTTACATAACGGTGTGTAAAAATCAACTTATTCTCATTCGTCTGTCCGTTTTCTTCAAATTCAAGATTTGACAAGCGGCAAAAAAAAAAATATATATTCACACTTGAATCTCTATTTGTTAATTGAACAACGACAGGAGCCGTACGCCATAGATTAATTCAGAGACAACGTTTGGCATAATTTTTTTTATATAAAGCGATCGATCAGTTACCTAGATTATTGCCAATGTTAAAGTCCTAAACCTACGCGACTCTCACAGCTTCATTGAACTCTGGGCTCACAGATCCCGCATCTGAATGCTAGTTATTTGGAGTTTCTTACGTTACTTGCAGTTACCGGTTTAGCTCTGTCATAACTTGCGGGCGTTCCCCATATCGAATTTAAAATATAGTGTTGCACGTTCGTGTTGCAATTTGATATCTTATTTTTGTCAGAGAACAATAAAGAGAGAAAAAAAAAGAAAAAAAAAATAGAAGAGAGCATATTTAATCCTAACAGGAAGAACTTCTTATATCAAAGTAGTTGGTCAATTTATTTTTTTGATTTCATAAACGATTAAAGAAACATTGGTAACATTAAATGTTGAACCTAGACATTTAATGTATGATTTCTTACAGGTCATAGAAATTACGAAAGAAAATTATTTACGTTTAAAGTTGTTCCATCTTCTTTATGTGACAATCATTCTTATTCTGAATACACATATCAATAAGCCATCACGTTCTCCCTGAGTAGTAGCTGTGACAGTCGGAGTTCGATATTATGGTAAATTTCTTGTTCGGTGTATCGGGCGGAAAGGGAAAATTTTTATAATTATTATTACTGGAACCGAAAATAATAACTCACAAAGGTCTCTCTAAATACTTCCCGTAGCGTAAAATCTCCGAGTTGGATAGTCACAATGCTATCTTCTTCTTTTCAATTTACTTTTTCTTCCGTTTTGCAACGGAGGTTATTCAGAAACTAGCTATACCTTCTCTTACAGATGCTTCTTAATGATTAAATTCTAAATCGGCTGGAAGACATTTTGAATTCTCTGTTCGACTACAATGATCTTCACTGTCCGTTGTTTTTTGTACCGTCAATCTGTACGCTGCAGTCGATAAATGTTTACAGGAGATACAGTTAGAACAAGAGTGGCGGATTCTTTTACATTGTGGAGACGATAACTTGTCGCTACAAGTTTATCCAATTTTTAGTTTTACCATTTATTTATCATTATTTATAGTATACGTCTCTTTTCTTTATAGATGAATAAATATTTTGATGAATTTACAAAATATTGTATTATATTGTATAACATGTGATACATTATTTATTTTATTACAAATCTCTCCGTGCAAAGTTTAAATTCGTAGATTGTATATTTATTTAAAATTCCCGCCCTTATTTTATTTCTATAAATAATATTTTCATAATTAAAAATTTCCAACTATTTTTCATTGAGTATGATAAGTTACGTTAATAAGTTATATAAATTACTACATATATATATATATATATATATATATATATATATATATATACTCTATCAACTTTGACTCTATTACTAAATCATATTCTTAGAAAATATTTTTCACTTTAGAATATATTTTATTTACGAAATATGTATTTTTCCCTTTATCCTTTTATTTTTAATACTGTACGCATTTTATAATACTTCAAATTAATTTTATGTTAATGCTATATACATATTCGTAGTTAGGCTCGTTCAAATTGTGGTAGTCGAGTTAAACTAAAACTCATTAAAACAACTACTTTTCCATTTTTTTAAGCCATACAATTTTCATGTTTCCCATTTACTTTTATTTTTTGCAGACGCTTGGAAATTATTTTTCGAAATAATATTAATAAACTAGAGAACATCGTAATTTGATGTATTTAAAATAGGCATTGCAAAAAAAACCAACTTGTAAGTATTAGTTTGGTGATAAAACAAAAGAGCTAATCAAGTTTCGGGAGCGTCCTTTGGACTTTTTAAAAATAAAAGACTAAACTTAATTACAAACTAATTTAATTAGCGCGTTGCCATAGTGGGATGCCAACAACGAATGTCCAAAACCATCACCTCAAACTAAACGTTACGAAAGCTTTTATGCTGACATACGCACAATGTGTACGGGCCGTGCTTCCACAACTAGCTTGTTCTATCTAAAGTATTATTTCTTTCTTAATCTCTTAATTTTCCTCTTATCGTTCATTCCGTTAAAACAGTTTATGAGATTTATGACAGAATTAATTACACTTTAAGCCAATGGGCCATTTCGCGGAATGTTAACGGAAAGAGTTAACGATTGGAATGATGAATCTCGACATTAAAAGAGTTTTGAATTTTAGTGATAAATGGTTGTACGTGCAATTCTGCTAAGTCACGAAACGAAGTTCACAAATATAAACAACTGATGAACAAAATGGAGGAAGGGTACATAGTTCACCTGATAAACTAAGTCTGGCAGCATAACGCTGTGTTTCGTCTGGTGAGTTCAGATGCGGAGTCCCTTATTCCTGGGGTGGCAACGTAGCTATCTATATCGATTTTAAATTATAATCAATTAAATCATTGAACGTTTTATCTATGCAAAACTAATTTAACTTAATATATAATTTAATTTTAAATATAAACAAACATTTATCACATTTCGTTGTTTATTTGAAGTTAATTGTTTGGAAGAAGCGAGCCTCGCACCAAAACCCTACAGCGGAAATTAAATGCTCGCGTTATCAAGATTCCATTTTCCGCTAGGTAAAAGTTAGCGTTTTATATAATATTTGTCAAAACTTTTACATATAGAAAATTTATTACAATTATACTAAAAATAACTGTAATAGAACCATGTAATGGTGTTAGAGATACTAAACTATGGTAGATACAACTCTAATGTTTCTAGCTATAGTCTCACCCTGACAGATTACCAGAGCAAAATGTGCTACCATTTAACGTTGCTGTGTTTTAAATGGTGAGCTCAAGTACCCGCGAACTCAATGACGGTTACCATACCATCGGGGTGTAATTCTGTCTCAGTTCTCATGTGTGTCAGCATATGGCAACACGTCTTTAATTTAATTACATTGTGAGTAACAAACGAGCACACCGTTCACCTGATGGAATGTGATTCCTGCGACCCATGTTATCTACATTAATCCTTGACAAGGAATCATAATACATGACGACCGACCCCTAAGGATTGAGATAGAATGCCTCGTCACCAGTAATAAAGATCTCCGGATCCCTACACTCACCAGACGAAACACAGCAGCGTTATGTTGCTATTTTACGATGGTATTCGGTGAGATCGTAGTCGTACCCCAGTCGAGCCGACCCATTCATTGTGCAGCTAGAAACAAAGTGCAATGTAGCTCTATCACTGTAAGTCATAAGTGGAAGGTTGAGGATGGATGTAGATATCATCGGCCACTGTTATAGATTACCATTAGGCAAACTTAGTGCTCGTATATTGTATTGGATTCATAAAAATCAAAAATAAAATTTAAAATAATTCTATCTTTTCCCTTCCTATACAGCTTTGGTACTGGACTTATTGTCAATTGTTAACATCTTGTTATTCAAAAAAAAAATGATACATTGAGCGGACTTAACGCATTTTGGCATTCTCTACTAGTCAATCCGTGAGATAGCGAGACATTTACTGTAGATGCAATCAATTACAAAATAAATATAAAAATAATAAAAATATATGTAGCATTTTAAATATAATAAATCATAAATATCATAAATTACATAATATTATAAGTGATAGACTTAAAAATAGTTATTTAATGCAATATTGTTGTTTCTTACCTCAATAAACATTGACATCAGAGCTCTAAGTCAAGACAGCGAAAGTAAACGAGAAAAGAGGTTTATACATTTTACTAAATGCGATTCGAATGACATGTAATAAATATTGATTTTACATTTTGGTAATATTCTGTGTACAATCAAATTTCAGGGTGGTAAAGAGGCGTCAATAGCCTAATTGCTTAGGGTACAGTGTGCAAATTTAAAGCCGTAGGTTCAAATCTGCCACTCGATTATTGTCGTGTTTTTTCTTTTAGTAGCATTGGTGCTTAGCTGGGGTGGTTAACGGGAACGACAGTAATGTAAATAAACTTGGCAATTAGCAATAGTTGACTTTATATGTTGCAGTAATACCATAAACACATTGACTAGACCGGGAAGGATTACTCTTTTATGGTACACGACACCAGCGTATCTTACACACCGCCACTGTGTTTCATCTGACGAGTGATATTACCAGGCAGGTACATCGTGGATTCGCAATCGATGAATATATTACAAATTCTTCTTGCCCTTGTCTTATTAGGGCAAGAAGAATTTGTGAGGATTATGCAAGGTCGATCATGGTGGGAACAGTGAGTCACCGTGGTTGTGTGATATAATACATCATGTGATGTAATTTATCGTGAAAATTATCAACTAGTGCTTGATTATTAAGTCAAGGCTTGCGTTTTATTGATTGATTGCTAACCATTTTTTAAATATTATTTTTTAAAATCTTATATAACTTATTGTTTCAATGTTTACGATGTGAGTTTTTAAAGATTATTTTTAAATAATTGTTATGTAATAAAATATATATTTTATGAACTTTTTCCTAATACACACCTTAAAATAATATTATTTATAACTTGTGTATTACAACAATTAATTATAGTTATGTTTGTAATATTTGAAAATTATTTTATTTATATTGTGATTTCATTTTTCTATAAATTATTGTAGAATCCTTCTAAAAACTTATTGAAATAAAAAAAGTATTGAATTAAGTGGAACACACAAATCTGGTATGGATTGGAATTGAATTCACTCGTTGGTAAATATACCAACGGATGACAGGCATGGTCGGAAAAGCTCTATATCAATATTCGAATTAAAATAAAATCCATTTTTTGTTTCATTGCATAGGACATGCTGTTCACGTTGAATAATTTTTTTTAAATAATCCAACCATAGAAACGTAATCAGAATTTAATATTTTTGTAATATGGTTGAGTCGTGCCTGAATTAGGAAGAATGGGTTGACTCGATTAAGGTAGGACTAAGCTGTCCACTTAACTAAAACAACATAGGATATGTCTGTTATAAGAAACAAATCGCATACTTTGTTATTGGTGATGAGGCATTTTTTTTTACATTATACAATATTACATTGAAAGGAACAAATGAGCCCACATTTCACCATGGTAAGTAATGTATGTAGCCCATGACATCTATATTCATCCTGGACAAGGAATCATAATGCAGATGCGTTGTCACCCTTGAGGGCTGAGATGGAATGCCTCGTCACCAGTAAAGGTCTTCGGAACCCTACACTCACGAGACAAAACATAGCATTATTATATTGCTATTTAACGCTCGTACACTGTGAGGGCGTGGCCAAATAAACAGCACAAGTAGCAGCGTAGTTCTACCACTGTTTCATTATTTCATCTTAGTTCTATACCTAACTATGATTCCTTATATAGGATGACAATATACTGGTAAAACTGTGACATGGGTTAAGGGGAATGATCTTAATACAGAAAATAGATCGAATGTTATTTTATCGATTATAGAGCATAAACTTGTTGCGCAAGAATATTTACGTGAAAGTTTTGAGTGAAAAAATATCTAACAGTAATCATTTCTTTTATTAATTACTAACATTTATTGGCATAACGTGTTTCTATTTTTTATTACTTTAAGAATTGAGAACATAAGTAAAAATCAATTTTCTACTCTATATATTATTATTGTTTGTTTATAATTATAATAAATTCTATCAGACCCATTAATGTTCACAAAAATCTTAATTGTTAAATCAAAGTATTTTTTTATAATCAGAATCAAAAATGATAAGTCAGATTAAGATAAGGAATTTCCATAGCAGTTTTACATACATCCACTTATTGAAAGATAACTACTCCAAGGATTATACACTAATCTCGTTTATTCGACAACCACATTGAGACTAAGAATCCTTCGTTACTTTTCGTGATCGTAAAAAAAGTCTCGTATAAATTCCGGATTACCACTGAAGCTATAAATATTACAGTATTATCGCTTATATAAGCTTTCACCCGAAAGTAAAATAAAATAAATTTTCTTTTATCTTTTAATGTTACTTTTAGTCGAAGTTTTTAAGTAAATAAATGTAGTACCAGGATATTTAAACTTTTTATAATAAATTGTGTGTGTACGATGTCTCTTGTGACCGAAACAATGTACACAGAAGTTTGCATGATTGCGAAGTATTACACCATTGCAATCAATATTCTTTGATTCTACAGTTAAAGGTTGTGTGTTAATGTCAGTGTCATTGTAAGTCGCAGGGCGGTCCAGCTGACATAGGCAGTTATAATATTATAGCGAGTTTATTCGCTATACTATGGTTTAGATTACGGTCTGCGAAACTTATGTTTGTAAGTTTGAATCCGCCATTTGACTATTGTCGAAACCATGGAGTGGTTGATAGCACTGCTAGTATTTGAATCAACTAAAATTCTTTTTATTTATCTGTATATTTCTATTTTCCTGTATATTTATTATGCTATATAAATGATTAATTAAAATATAAAGTTTACGCTAACCGCGGTCTTATATTTTGTAGCAAACGAAGAGAGAGTAATGAGAGTAACGGTATTCAAAGAACTTTCATTTATTTCCTATAAGCAAAACAGAATTTTACATTATGTTTGTCCAGTTCATATTTGTATATGTTGTTAGAAGAAACTGGCGTTTGAGATATAAGTTTATATTTTATACTCATTTATTATGATAATAAAAAGCTTCATAATTATTATATTTTAAACATAGAAAACATATAATACACAAAGCGTCGTCAGTTTCGTTACGGCCATTTTCCTCATCGTACATTTTATACTCTCATTGAAATGGACGTTCAGTTTCAGAATCTTTCATCTGCCGTTTTATACAATGTTCGTAAAGTAAATAAGCTATCATTAAGAAAGAGAATTCTAGCTATATATCACACACTTGTAATATATTTTCGCTGCAAAATAATTAATTAATCTGTAATTTAATAAATAGGTATACACGAAAATATAAAAATCTTTACGTTAAAACACCCTGAAGGATGATGTAAATTAGTGTGACAATAGCTTCTCCGCAAACCTTAATCCGGCAAGCGACAACTCCCACAAATTATCCTTTCAATCTTAATGTCAATCATTCACTTCATTATGTTTTATTACTTCTACATTGTTACTGGAGTCGAAGCTATAAAAAGATTAAATATCAAGTTTTTTCTGCGAAAATTAAAACAAAACAGTTTTTCAAATAACGCTCTAATAAAGAGACTCAATTGAATATAGTATAATTATGTTCAATTTTAGAAATTTTGTAAAATTACCATTATTACTTTTAAGCGAGTTACTTTATAATTTAAAATATGTATTAAAATTTATATATATTATTAAGAATTAATATATCACAAAGTAACATATTATATAGTTCATTTAATCTATTTGATGTATGTCTTTAACTAGTGCTTGTTGAAAGTGAAAATACAGAAGCTCAGCGATATAAGGCCATACAACGAGCTAGTTAGATGGATATTCTCAATGTTCCTTTGCGTAATATAATCTGTCATGAAAAAATAGCGACGAGTATACCTTTATATTGCTGTTACTAGTAGAGTATACACTAAAGGACTTAATCCTCTTTACGTTAAATTGTTTTATGTACCATCTGTGACGTGATGAATATGGCTCGTTTCTCGGTAAGTTCATGAGGGCAGATACTCGGAGTCGTGTGTCGTGACAATTTCTGAGAGCGATCTGTTCATCAGGGAATTAAGTGATAGGAATGGTTATAGAGTGCAGCGTCAAATTTATCGATGTTGGGTTAAAATTCTATCAGCGTGCATGCAGAAATTCCTTACCGTTATATACCCCGTGTGTTTATTTATTTTTCATATTTGAATTGGACTGATTTATAATTTTATGAGTATAGAGAGCATATTGGTTCAGCTATCTCCAATCTTAGTCGAGAAAGTTATTATGACGACAATACCCTGCTGGTCAACCCCAACGTGACAGTGGTATCTTCTGGTTACTAGATGACACGTTACTGTTCGTGTCACGAACTGCGCAGGATATATTCTTTAATATATATGTATGTATTGTATGTAATTGTGTAAGTGAAGTTTTAGCTTAGTTGCAGTGGTTAACCGGAATATTAGTAATGTTAATAGCATTGCTAATATTTATTTTTAATTTTAAATATAGTAAAACCTTTTTTTTAAATTAATCTATTATCTGTCCCTAAATTTATGGGACGTTTCTAAAAATTTTGCGGTTGAATTGTAGATTAATGTAATATTTTTTGTTATCTGTGCCACTAAGCATTAACTCGTAAATAAAACGCGAATAATTAATATTTTATATTAGGGTCTAACGTTCTATTCGCTTATTATATGGCTAGGAAACTGTCTATTTTTCAAGTTAATGTTACACTTTAAACTGTAAAGTAAACAATAAAGGGTAGAAAATAACTTTTATAATTTATAATAACAGAAAAAGTTTTTGTATAATAACCCTACAAGAGCAACTCAGTTCTATTTTAGATTATTTTAGATAAGGATTATTTTATTTTGCGGCAAACAGTTTATTTTTACATTCAAAAAAAACTATTCCTATCAAATTTACTATAAATGCGGGTGTACAAAAACATACGGCAATTCAATTTGAATTCATTCGAATTTCCGTTGCTTTGTTTTACGCAAAATTGAGATTTGACTAGTGTTACAAGAGCTATTTTGCATCATTTCACATCATTTTACTGTGCGGTTTACGAAATGATTCCGAATTTATCCTGCAAATCGATTATGAAGACCTTTTATCAGAATCATCCCCTTTTATTTGAATCAGAAAATAGGAATAAATAAGGAAAGTTATTACACGTAACAGTTAATGAGATAAAGATATATAAGAATTTTATCAAAAAAGAAACAACATCCTCTAAATCAGTTTGGGCAAAACTTAAAAAAAAACTAAAATCAGACATAAAATAACACCATACCCCTATAACGTATATTTTCATATTTTATCAAATGAATGTATTCAAGTACATGCTAAACATAATTTATTGTAACGTCATGAGGAAAGAATACATCATTCATATCGGTCAGAATCAGGTCTCAGAAATAAAAAGGGTAAACAATCATAGTTTTGTATAGTCAAAACAGACGTATGATTAAGATTAATAACTATGTTTGTGTTAACAGTGCTATCATTTTATGATTTAATATTAATTGAGGGAAATTCTATTCTCATTATCAATTAGAGTATTATCATGTTTTCACGTAGGTCTGTAGAAAATCTCTAAATGCCTGCCATTTGCACATGGTATATTGTCATTTCACTGGTTTTGACCTTGACTATCTGAGGATATCAACTGCGCAGCATATATTATAGTTTCGTATGTATTTAGTTAACTTGAAGAAGTTCACTTGTTTCTTTCGATATGGAATATTATAATAGTCTAGATTCTGATGATGTTTATCCTGTTAACCTATGCGGCTCTTGCAGTTTCATCGATTGCAAAGCTCACGGAGTAGAGGTACCTGAGCTAGTTAAGTTATGGTTCTCTTACCTACCCAAAAGGCACTCTTTCTCTGAGCATTATAATAGTACTAACTTCCTATTACCATCGTATTGACATCGGTTTTATGTATTGAAGATTTATAATCCCCGCGTTCAATTCGTTCCAACAATATATAATATATTGGAATAATATAATTTATATACTTGCGTATTTCATTGTGTATTGATGTACATATATATTATGATGAGAGTAGATCTGGGTGAACACGTGACGAAGAATTCTATTTCTGTCCTCAGGTAAAACGTGTGCATCTTGAATCTTTATTGAAAGCAGATATACGTGTCAAGTTGCAGTTACCATTTATCATCACGTGAACTCTGTGCTCGTTTGTTACCCGTTTGTTTAAGAACGTTTTCCAATCATCTGAGTTTTTTCTCTCGCACATTTATAGTGAATCGTCGAAGTAGGATAATGGTTGCCTTTGCTGAGCTGTCTTCAATTTTGTTTCAAACTTATTGTTTTTAGTGCCTTAATATGTTGGAGTTTTAATTGTAAATACTATTAGTCAACAATTGAAAATTTATATAAATATCCAAAATATTGCATAATTAGAAACTGTTGCTTGAGAGTTTAATAAAGCAGTATTATTAGTTTATAACTATTAATTTTAAAATTTAAAGCTTTAATTATAAATGAGTTAATCAAGAGCCATTAATCTCTTTTCTCTTGCTTTTATTAGCATTAACAAGTTTTGAATAGGTACGTATAAAAGCTGTCTCACGATCGATCCGCTTCTACAATCATGCCACGAATTGGGACAGTCGTAAATTGGTCTTCGTCCTTTACTACTTGTCACAGGTCATATTTCTGTCATATCTAGTACGTCATTTTCATTTAAGTGAGGTAGTGCTTGCAGCTTATCAGAAATGGCCTATAACGGAAAAGAAACAAAGTGCAAAATTTAATATTTTCTTAAGCAACCAAGCCAAGGGGATATTTATCAAATTGTGTCAACTGGACAGAATCTTTTGTTATGTCAATTGAAATTTGTCAAACCGAAAATATACAGTAGCCATGTTATAGACCAAAAAATGGGATTTTGTTAGCTATATTTTATAGATAGCTTTGTTAGTTATTCTTACGAGTATATATACAGAACAAAGAGCTAAGATTTATAGAGTATAAATGTATAAGCATACTGTCAATCATCGCACTTGCTACGATCATAAAAAGTCATGAACTATGTACACAATACAGAAATCGCACGTTTTTACTACATTAAATACGTTATATGTACGTTAAATTATAATATTGGACTGGTTTTGGGATCGATATTGGTTTTACACAAAAATTCCAAATTTCGGCTTTCACTGCATTAGTTATTGGCACGTCGCCCAAAATAAACAGGAATGGTGGCTGACATGAAATGGGTGGCGAAGGTATCAAAATAAATACCCATTCTTGTTCGCTGATCCAATGTAATATGTTAATCACAATTCTGCGTCATAAGTATGATTAATTTGTTGACAATATTTTGTTTAATACTAGCGAATATTCAATGCTCAAGACAACATATTTATACATGTACAACTATCCTCATGAATTAATCTCTCCCTTTGTGAAAATCTGAACATTTTTCAGTACATTTCGTGATGAGGGCTTTCATATGGATTACCCTTATATTTAAGAAAATAAAAAAGTCGTAGAGCCACACTGCATCTAGTGTCCAACAGCAATATTAATGGGTACTACCAGCAAGGACTGAACGGTATAATCGACTGGGTAAGGATTACGCTCTTACGTAATGCCAACGTGAAATAGCACCATAAATCTAATTCTACGCCTGATGTATTGCCGTATGGTCGCGGTCTATCACAGCTTTTACTTAACAAAGCCCAAAATGTGAACCTAATTATCTCATATAAATGATTTTGAGCTTAATAAGCTCATGAAAATATTGTTTAAATTATCATGTACCTACACCACTTCATAATTTGGTGGCTGTGCGGATAATTATTTACTTGTTGAGTTCGTAAATGGGCTACGTTTAATTGGTCACAAAATTTAATTAATGTTCATTATCGTTCAGATCAGTCACGGTCTTAAAATCGGATTGCGTTCTTGATTGAAGTTAAGACTCAATGAAAGTTTTTAAGGAAATTTCGGTAATATTAGTATTATAATTTGTTAGTAAACCTAGTTACGTGCTTCCGTTTTAAGCAGACTTTAAAATTAAATCAATTAGATCATGACCCTAGTTGATTACAAAAAGAGAAAAATTATTATGAATTTATTTTTGTGGCAATAAATATAAAATATATAAAAGTCCTTCTAAAATTTTGAAAATAATGACTATGACATTACAATCGTAGTAACAGGTTTTAAAATTGATTTTATTTCAACATCAAGAGAATTTTTAATTTTTTTTATTGTGATATTAAAATTTAAGTTGATTCCCACTTAATTTAAATTTGATTGTGGCTTCATTTCATTTCATTTTAAATGTTAAAAATGAAGTGTTATCTATTTTATTATGATTTATTTTATTTTATTACAATTTATTTAGTTTGTTAATTTAATTCTGTTTCTTGTTTTTATTTTGTTTCAGTAGTTGTTTAGTTTTTCCATTGATTATTTTTTGTATGTAACACAATAACCATTAATTATGAAAATTGATTGATCCATCTTTAATTGGTGCATGCACCAAATTTAACTTTATGTATTCATGGATTAAGATTGTTTTCATGAATGCACTGTAGATGGCGCAAATTAAATAAATAAGAAAGAAATTATAATTAGAATAAAAACGAGAATGAGAGATTTATTCTGAGAGAATATTCCCTCACAGAATAGCAGCATGTTATATCAGCTTGATCCAGCTTTGTTTCATCTGGTGAGTGTAGGGATCCGGAGACATTAATTACTGGTGAAGAGGGCCATTTCATCTCAGTCCTCAAGGCTGACAATGGATCTACATTATGATACCTTGTCAAGGATGAATGTAGATGTCAGTCACTTACGATCAGATGTACTGTGTGTTCGTTTGTTACTCTCAATGTATTAAAAATAATCATGTGTTACGTTACCATTAGTTTAATACAATAATATGGTCGACCATCATATGTTTAATTCATTATTAAATTAAATTAAAAGCAATTAAATTGTAAAACCTAAATTGTATAGTTAAAAATTGTAAAAATTGTATAGTTGTATAATGTGTCTTCCTTTCTTTTGAAATTACAATGGTAATATGCAGAACTTCCTAAAATACGAATGTTTTATATTTTAAGCATAAGACAACAAAACTACATAAATACAAAAATAAAGCTAATACTTTATCAAAAGAGCGCGTTTGCAGTATTTTAAGTCAGTGGTTCAGAACGAATTTGAAAAAGAAATATATTTCTAATGTACATTTTGAATGTTTTTGCTTATTTTATATTCTACCTGTTCACATGGAGTAGATAATAATATTCTGAATTATATATTCTATCAATGTATTCGATCTAATCATACAAACAGAATTTTCATTTACCATGTTTACAACAACTAAAGGAAATAAATACGACATCAAGAACAACCCCTTGTTTACACTGAACATAAATTTTAAATATAACTTTTAATATGGAACCTTTTTAATTTATATAATAATAAAAATAATAATTCACAACACACGCACACACCTTTTAAAATAATAAATAATAATTCACATACTTATTACTAATTTGAGTAATAATAGCTGTACATATCATAATCATCGCAGCCTCTTTGACTTTAATCACACATTGCAATATATATATATATATATATATATATATGTATATACATATATACGCTTCATAAGCTCATGATGTTAAACATTTTAAATATATACGACGATGGTTGATTCATGGTAAGTACTCGTACTAAAAGTTTATAATTTACAATTAATGGCGTTGGCCTCCATTTGGTGTTTAGGAACATACCACTCCAAGCACGTAGCACTCGTATATTACACCTCTACGAACCTTACGTCGGAAATTCTGATTAGACTAGTGTACCAGTTATGTGTATTCTATAGTTTCGTTCATATTTTATTAATTTGCAAAATTAAATAGCCTTATAAACAAGAATAAGTTTTCAATTAAATTATGTTAGACAAAATTTTTATAACAAATTTACATGTTATTAAATGCTTGGTTTATTGATCACAATTAGAGTATGGTCTACTCACACAATAGAAATAAAATAAAATTAAGGTATATTTATTATGTCTACAACTAAAGTGACAGAAAAAGAAGTTTAATAACTGTAATATCTCATCGTACAATCCTTATTTTATTGCAGCTTGGGTCCTATTGTCGTCATGAATAAATTTAAATTAGTAAGTGTAAATGATTCTTAAAATCTATAAATCTATTATGACTTTATGGGCTTTAAACGTTGATGACGATTTGATTTAACAATTTATTTCAATTGACATCCATCAAAATTTCAATGCCATGAAGCAATCTAGTAATACCGTTACCAACTTACATATTTTTTGCCTGCAAATAGCAGCATAACGCTGCTGTGTTTCATCTGGTAATCCGGAGAAACTTGTTAAGATGCTGACGAATAGGCAAGGTTTAGTTCCGGCTATGAACAGATTTCATAATTGGTTCCAATTCCCTTCCAGCGAAAGGAACCACCACAATTGCGCTTTTAGGTGACCATAGCACCTTCTTAGGAATAAGAATTTGACTGAAATTTACCGTTTTGAAAGTAATAACTACGAACCTGAAAATATATTTTAAAACATTGAGTTTTATTATTAGTTTACAATATATGCTATAATATAATAGTATATTCAAACTTACATAGTTATTTTATAACAAGCATTCGAATAATTTACAGAAGGCGTCAATTTCTTTTTTATTTAATACCAAAAAGTAAACACAATTGTTTTCTTTATAATAAATTCGCCAAACTGTTGATACAGTTTATTGGCGAAGTAGCACTCATTAAAACTAATTACAATTGTATCTTAATTTTCCTTAAGTTCTAATTTGACTTAAAATATACAAAAAAGAAAATAAATTAACAATATGTGCTTAAAAACTAAAATGGATCATCTAAAGCATTCACGATTTTAATTTATTTTTAAAAATTTGCTTTGTAGTACACGCTTCCTGTTTTACTATATCATTATAAATTCGTGGTACTAAATACTTACGCGTCCTTTTACCATAGTAATTTTGCGCACTAGGTTCCTCAAACTGTGTAAAAAATCGGTCTTATTATATTGTTATTATATCATATCAAATAAAGAAAGAAACCTTTAAGGTTTATGTTTGTGATTATGGTAACAAGAACACCTTCGTCATCATTGACAATATGACACTAAACTATTAGACGATTTCTTAGTAACGTAAATCATGTTAAAGATCATATTTAATATCAATTTGTGTCGTGGTGCACACTTTACCTGGCATAGACATATTGGTTGTCCAATAGCTAATGGTTTACGGTACGGTCTGCGAAACTTAAGGTCGTTGGTTCGAATCCACCATTCGACTTTTTTCGTGAATTCTTCAATCACTTTAATTGAATCATTTTATGCTTAGTTGGAGTGGTTAAGTGGTATAGGTAATGTTAATAGCATTGCTAATATATATTTTTTTTAAATCTCGGCGTAGTTTCAGACGCGAAATACGTAAATTACGCAAAATTCAGTCTCGAGACTCTTAAAAATAGTTGTACTAGTGTTTTATTTAATTATATTGTGCCTTATAAGTTGTATTAGTGCCATTTACGGTCGAGTCGATGGGTAAGCCTTGGGGGTGATACAAGTTTTATAAGGACTAAGCCCATGATACATCATCGCTGTTATAACAGTTTTTACTACTTTCGACGTGCCGACGTCAAAGTTAACTCGAAGTTAAAGTTTACAGTAACAATACAACAAGGCGAAATAAACGTGAACGCCACAGTGGCAGCCACATATTACGGGTGCATTAAAGGATATTCATTTTAAATGTAATAAATATTATAGGTCAGATGAGTACTTATTATATATGTAATAAGAACACTTTGCTTCGTCTTTCATTATTCGTAGCAAAGTACTGGAATAATTTGCCTGCGTCAGTCTTTCCCTCCGATTACAATGTAGGTGTTTTCAAGAGTAGAGTGACCTTTACACAGCTAGTGCGCCTTACCATCCAGGCCTGCATTTCCGCTTAACATCAGGTGGGATCGTGGTCAAGCACTTGTTTAGAAATTTTAAAAAAATAATATACATACGCACATACAGATATATACTATTCACATGGTACAAGTCTAATATGACTGTCCGAGTCTAAATCTCAAGTGACTACTAATTTCTGTAGAACACAGGTAGTAACTTAAAGTTTTGAATTTAATTGGTCGGCAACACCGAATAAAGATTTTAATTATTTCCGTAGTAGTACAAATAGTACAAATCTAGTACAAATCTTTTAAAAGACGCCGTCGCGTGCGATAAAAAGTTATGAATATTATCTTAATTATGTTTAATAGTTGTTTATGATTGCGAACTCTGTCCCTAGCCGAATTTCACATATTTGTCCACTTATTTTCAAAATTCAAAACTCTCAATAAACGACCCCATTCATTATTCCAATCGTTAAATCCTCTTGCTAATATTCCTCGAAATAGCTTCAAGGGTAATTAATTCTCTGTGAATATTAAAAGAGAGTAATATTTTGTTAAATTAATGTTCAGGTCAGATTATTGGTTCAAAATATTATAAAATAATAAGGTAGTTCGGAGCGAAGTTATTCTCAACCAAGGTTGCGGCTGAGTTCCTTTAGCGCTTGGCCAACTTTCGACCCGGTGAAGCTGTAAAAGCCCTCTGAATAACAGTGGCCATCAGCCATAAAAATAATGTTTTATGTGAGTATACGCACACACCCTGACACTATCCGCCCTCGCGCGGCAGATATAGGACCGGCAGGTCGTTACCCACTGAGTGATTGCCTGGGCAGAGGTGACAGCCCCGAGACCCGTACCTGCGGCCCTTAAGGAAAACTTAACGCCAGTAGATGCTCCTCCACGTTAATGTTCAAACTCGTCCCTGGAAACGATGGCGCGTCGATTCTTGTTCCCATTTCCGCAATTACCTCGCGAGTATCTAAAAAATGTGTTAAATTTTAATTTAATAAAAGTGGTAGTATGTATATTAAATATATTTGTATGGATAATTTAACTTTTTTTTTTTAATTTGACTTTTATAACACTAAAATGTATATTTTACAGACAAAATGCGTAAAAACAAAAAATCTTTTAGGAGATTTTAATTTAATTGAACAAGAATTAACTTGCCCTTACATATACTTGTAGATATCAGCATCACTAAAGAGTTATACGCGACTCCTCATATACTGTATTTAAAATAGCCTTTCTACTAGCTTATCTACATTAGATGTGGTAAATAATTCTGCCATTCGAGGTTACAAGTTCACATGAGCATTACGGTAACTATTACTCATATGTAAGCTAACTATATATATATATATATATATGTATATATATATATATATATATATGTATATATATGTATATACATATATACGTTTCATAAGCTCATGATGTTAAACATTTTAAATATATACGACGTATGGTTGATTCATGCTAAGTACTCGCACTAAAAGGTTATAATTTACAATTAATGGCGTTGGCCTCCATTTGGTGTTTAGGAACATACCGCTCCAAGCTCGTAGCACTCGTATATTACCTAACCTTACGTCGGAAATTAATATATATATATAAATAATTAATATATAATTAATATATATACATAAATATATATATATATATAACTAAAAATATACTGCATATATATATATATATATATATATATATATATATATATATATATATATATATGCAGTGTCATTAACCTTGGTAACATTCCGGTTAATCACTCCAACTAAGCTAACATTTTGTTAATGTTTCGGATTCAAACCTACGACCTTAAGTTTAAACCATTACACTATTGACGCTCCAAAAAAATTTACTATTAAACATAACATTTTTGTCTTTAAAACAATTGTATAAAATACATCTGTTCAGCTGAAGGTTAAGCTGCACTTTACCTGTAATAAATTACGTACGGTCCACAAACTTGAGAAACATAGCTTCCGTAACAAAATTAACGAGCTTTAAGAACCAACGGCTTTGTGAAAATCGATTCTCCATTTAAAACCGCCTAAGCTCCTTGTGTTTAAGCAATGTCAATTAATCGTATTCTTACTTGTCGCCACATTGAAACACAAATAACCTCACCCTCTTTGCTCAAACACTACGATTTTGTATCCTATTTTTTTTTAATTATATTATCTAAAAAAGTAAATACGCTTGATAAGAAAGCACTATTATACCACATCTCAATATACTGTAGGTTATGGAAGGAAGAAAAGAAAATTACCTGGAAAATGGAGTGACAAATGAGAACACAGTTCACGTGGAAGCTGAAAAGATACATGTATATATATATATATATATATATATATACATATATATATATATATATATATATATGTATATATGACGTAATGTAATATTATTAAAATTTATACCTACATATTCATTCGTCAGTCAGCAAAAAATAAAAAACTACTCTATTCGAAATGGCAACCTTTGACTTTTATAAAGGCCTTTAATCTGTTTGGCCACGAATCTATGGATTTACGCACTGTTTGCAAAGGTAATTTCGCCACTGCTTTCTCCAAAGATTTTTTAAGAGACTCAATGTCGCCGTGTCGTTTAGAGCAGGCCATGTCCTCTAAAACTGGCCATAATTTGAAGTCTAAGGGACTGAGGTCTGGGCTAGATGAGGGCCAGTCTTCAGCTCTTACAAAGTCCGGAACGTTGATTTCAAGCTTTGATTTTTGCTTCCTAATGGGGTATCGACGAATTCTGGCTTTAACAGCATTAACAGCCTTTGTAATTCTAACAGCATGCGGCCGCCCCGATCTTTTCTGGTCTTCGACAGAGGAAGTGTTGTTGTATCTGTTGATAGTACGATATACGAACATACGGCTGTTACCAAGCTTTTGAAATGTCTGGAATATGACCGACGGCTCCATACCCACTTTGTGCAAGGTGATCACTGCAATCCTATTTTCTTTAACACCCTATTCCATATTGTAATTTGATAATGAACACGAAAAATTATGTAGAATGGCGCTAAATCGAAAGAGGGTTTTAATAATATACGTGTTCCAAATTCAAATAATTAAAAAGTTTAAAAAAAGAAAAGATTTTATGTAACAGTATTTATGACTAGACTAGTCTGTATTTATATATATATATACGTAACATCCATTTTGTTAATGGAATGGATGACAAAGCTAGCAGCTCACCTGATGGTAAATGATCCTCTGCTCATGAACATTCGCAACAGTAGAGGAGTGGATTTAGTTATGTGTGACAGAAAATTTCGCGTAAAGTGCACTGTGGTAGATTGCCAACGATTGAAATAAATAAATAAATAAAAATATATTTATTAACATAATTTTATTTTACACATTTTTTATGACGTCTCTGACTTCTGAGCTAGGTTCTAAACCTGTGTTACAGAGGTGAGCGTCGTCTCCTATTAAAGATTACACATGATTTATGGAAATAAAACCAGAACTTGTGTGTTAGTGAGTGTTAGGGTGAGTATGAAGTTATGTGTATGCAAGTGAGTACTTGGGCGTGTGCGTGCCAGTGTGTGTGTATATATATATAGTTGAGAATTATAAAATACTACTATACAGACCGTTCCTCTAATAGCCTTTATGTATGTTCGTAATCTAACTTTAATAACCACGTTTTTTTGAAATGACGAGGATGTAATCTTAAATTCTGTCATGCTGTAAGATATTTAAACTCAGCGGGTGGATTTAATCCGAACAACTCCTCAGAACACTAACCATGGTAAATTCAGTAAAAATACATAGAGATGCAACATCTCTTCGCAATGTGTTTTTGCCCCTCAGGATTGACATGAAATTACTCGCTCTCTCTCACCAAACGGTAGGAGCGTTTAAAGTCATCGAAAAATTTAAAATATTGCAATATAAAGGTAATCGGATAAGTTTTAAATGTGTATAAAAAATAAAAACTAGTAATGAACTGCATCAATTCATAAGGATGTGCCTATTTAGGTAGTAATGGTGAAGTATAAACAAGTAATTCGTGTACACAATATGTCATCAATGCACATAGTTTATAATAATAAGATATGTTTTTATATATGATATATAAATTACCGGTATAATAATTTCTTCCTTACCAAATCTTCCTCCCATTCATACTTCTAAAAAGTGTATCAAAGAATTAAAAAAGGCACCAACTAAATTTAACTTTTTAGATTAAATTAAATTAGTCTTCCCTTAATAATCTCGAGGTTTAAAAAAGCCTAATTGGAAGGCAAGCCGCCGTCGACAGACCTAATAAAAATTGTCTAAAGCCAAGATCAAGGTGGGATTTATATTTAGAGAGAAGAACTTATCTCTGATTATTGCTTGCAGAATTATTAAAAGAGAGATAGTAAAAAAATGAATTTATAATCAGCTGTATCTTTTCTCAACAAATATAGAATTATTACACGTACATTTTCGCTAAAAACAAAAATAGTAACTGTAGGCCGATAGTTCGCGATAGGACCACGCTTTGAAGAATACCATGAATACGCCACACATACTCATATACATACGCTCGCACGGCCTCGCACACAAAAGTACACACGCATGCACGCATGCACTCTCGCACGTACTCCCACGCTAAAGTACACGTACACGCACGCATGCACCCTCGCACACTAAAGTACACGCGCATGCACGCATGCACCCCCACACGCACTAGTACACGCGCATGCTCACATGCAAGCACGCACGCGAATATACACGATCTTTAGGAGTGTCTTACCACTCGAAATACTTGAAAATATAACGATACTTTAATTCTGAACACTTTCATGCAAGTAGTCTACTTATTTTACACGTGGAGTTTTGTTGTATGTGCTTCAGTCTTTCAACCTTATTAATTTGAAGAGATTTCATTTAGATGTATCCATTTGAAGACAACTTTGATCTTGAAACTTGATGTATTTGTATAAATTTGATTTTTTGACAAGAATAAACCGCTTACCATTTTTTTTATCTTTGTTCACTCAAAATTTTATAACTACAATGTGTTTTGATGGCGCCATAAGAATTCGTAACTGCATCGCATCCAGTGGGATCATAATAGGTGAAAATAGGAACCTGACAAAACTATGCCAAGCAATTAAAATCCTTAGAATTCGTAGCGCTATCATTACCTCCTCACCTGTAAGGAATCTGAGAATTGCGAAGCATGTGTATAACCACGGTCAAAATAATGATTTATATATATATATATATATATATATGTATATATATATATATATATATATATATATATATATATATATATATATATATATATATATATATATATATTTATCAACTGGTAATAAAAGTAAAATAAGATTACGGTAAATGCACTCATTTACTGTTAAATTAATATATATTAATGTTAAAATAATATATAGCAAGATCTTCTGAGTTTTTGGCAAATTTAAAATTCCGTTTAAAATTCATTAGCTACTAACTCCAACTTCCTTCAAAACTTCAAAGGAGAATCAGTTTTAAAGCAGCATAACCAGCTTAGTTTAAACTTTAATCATTTGTAACAGGAGCTTGTAAAATACAAACTATCCGACAAAGTCCAGGGTACAAGGGTGCTATTGTGTTTATTTTAAATTCGTTCTCAGACATTTAAGTGATTGCATCTAAAACTTTCTCCAATTTTATATCGCGTATGTACTCGTATGTATGTATGTATTACATCACTCTGGGAAGGTATCAACTGATGAGTGCCTGTGTGTTTTAACAAATGCTTACGACCATATTTATTCCAGTGATAACCAGAATGAAGGAATTTCCTGGTAACATAAATAATTAAACTTAACAGATTATATCACTCTAGCGCCAATATAGCGAATACACTAGTAAAAATAAAACTGCAGGACGCACGGATTGATCGGTTCGTTCAGGGAAGGACCATATAATGTCAATGTGCCATAATAAATAGTATAACATAACATGTATAACTTTATTTTGGAAGAAGAGACGAGAACGCATTTATACTTTGAATCTTTATCGATGGTGGAAGTAAGCCCCATAAATGACTTACTATCACCCAAACTGTTAAACTAAACATGTTATTTTGTCATTTGATGTAATAAGAATATTTTTTAAAATTGTATTTGAAGGTGATAAGAGCTCATAGTGCATCTAATGGTAATTGATTCCTGTGGCCCACGACAGCCACATTCATCCTTATAATGCAGATTCTAAGCAATCATAATTCAGATTCTTTGTCATCCCTTGAGAACTAAGATGGAGTGCCTCGTCACCAGTGATAAGATTTTCGAATCCTCTCCAGATGGACACATCTTTGTTTTGCCATTTTATACTGGTATTTTATACTTAGCTCTACAACTGAATAAAAATAGCGTGAGGATAAATGCTCTTTTACTTTCTACTGTCTTACTTGACTGTTTTTGTGTCCTACTACCTCAGGCACTATAGATGCCTCAAGCACATAGTATCTGAGGAAGATTTTAATGCAGTCTCTAACCCGCAAAATTATTATAATTTGCTTAAAATTAAGGGTCGTGTATAAGCTGATATATATAGATATATATATATATATCTCTCTATAAATATATAATAGTATAGGCTGTTAAATTTTACTTTCATGTGTTTCGACTATGTATGACTATATAAATTTAGAGTTAGATTTTACCTTCATTACAATAGTTTATTTTTAATGTAATATATATAAAAAGTAACAGTGGAAGCGAAAAATGTGGGATCACGTGATGTATTACATCATGGGCGAGGGATTCACATGAGCGCTCTTACTTAGTCCCGGTTATTTGTCTTTCTGCCGTCTCATTGAACAACTTTATGTGTGGAATATTGTTACGCGAACTATCACATTATTTTAAAAATCATCTTCAATTTGTTTTCTCTATTTTCCTGCACAGCTATTGGTCCCTCGATGTTTCTTATAATATTAAAAAGTATGACAAATAAGAACATAGTTCACCATGTAGTAAGTAATTCCGGAGGCCTACACATCCTCGAATAAGAATCATTATGCAGATGGATTAACGTGGATTTCCTCATCACCAGTAAAGCCTCCAGTTTTTCACTCATGAAAAAAAACCGTTCGGACTTAGATATTTCTGTAAAAATTTAAATTATACCCGTAGCGTAACTCTACGTGGCTCGTGGAGTGAAGGTGTTTTGGTTAAGTAGATTGTTTTATATGATAGAATAATGATACTGATAGTATTTTTTTTTTCGGGCTGATGGCCGCTGTCAGTCCTCGGACTTTTTTTTTACAGTTTCACCAATTTGAGAGATGACAGTTAGTCACTCGGTTAACTGATGGAAAGCGGTTACTGCGGTCTATGGCATTTACATCACGTGCACAGACGGTTTCGCCCATGAGGATGGAGAAAGAATACTCGTTACGTGTTATTTGGTGCATGGGTTCCTAAACTCACCATATGAAACACAGTAGTGTTGTGCTAATGGTTTTGCGTGGTCCTCCCCAGTCTAGCCGACTCATTCTCTCTTCCAATGTGATTTTCATTTATATATTTTAATTGATATGTCAGCTAGTGTTGGAAAATCTCCGTTTTATATGTAAATTAATAGAAGTTATCGGACATCCTTATTGCAAGTTTTAACCTCCCGCCAGACTAGGAGAGGTAAGCCGCGGGCGGCCAATTGTCCAATGTTCTTCCCAAGATTCTTGTTGATGTTAGATTGTTTCCATTGTTGTATGTCCAGGAGCACTCAATATGTATACCACATTTGATGTTTTGGACTATTATTTATCATTGCCTGTAATTTAGCACTAGTGCCGCTATATAATGCATGACGTTCATGATTAGACAGATTATAATTATTTATTTCCAATTAAAATAAAGACGTTGTAAAAAGGTTGACGATTAGCATTGAAAACAAAATATTAAAACAAAAATACTTATTCAGACTGAATTCTTCTATTGAAATTACATGTTAGAATATATAATAATCTTATAAAAATAAAGTTTACTTATGATAGCATTTTTAAATAGCAGATTTAAATAATTTGTTTTGTGTGTTTTGTACCATTTTATAATTTATATATATTAGGTAATCGAATAGAAACTTACAAAACAAATTATAAAATAACTGATTACAATAAATAAGGTCAAATTCAGGACAACACAATTGGTTTGAAGCTATTTATACGCAGTATTTAACTAGTAATCTGATAAAATTATATTTACGTGGGTGAGTGAACGTGTTAAATGTTTACATATCTAATAAATAAATAAAAAAAGAACATTTAGAGTTTCATATATGTGGAGAGGGAGTTTTACAGAAGAATAATGCATTTAATAAGCAGGTGAACACCCCAATAACTTCTATCAGCGCGACGACGCGTACAGACACGTTACGCCCATGTAAATAATGAACACGTCTGACTCAACAGTATAACGTGCACTAATTTTATGCTCACCGATCAAAGCGTTTCATTTTGAGATAAAACGCAATGATATCAATCCATTAGCTTTAATAACACAGTTCATTCGTTCGTCACCCCTATTATTATGAAAAAAAAACGTTAGTATGGAGCAGCAAGGTAATAACTATTCTGTTATTACTTCAGTCAATTAGTGTTAGAAGTGTAAAAACTTTTCTTACTTTTTCTTACTTACACTTGTAAAATTACACTTTGATACCAATGGTATGGCCATGGCGGGACACGTGATTTTTTTTTATAGTATTGGTGGCATAAAATGATGTATGAATAGGTAGTATAGAATGATATTGTTTTAAACTAATTTAAATAGGCCCGTCATCCGTCAGTATATGTATATAATAAGTATTTACCAACGAGAATGAGAGAGGGATTATTTGGGACGGAATAATATATTGAAAATTAAGATTTTTGTTTAGTTGTTTTTTTTCTTCTGGCTTATGGCCGCTGTTAGCCCGAGGTCTTTTACAGTTCCACCGAGCTAAAAGGTGACCGAGCGCTAATGGCACTCAGTCGAGATCTCTATATATGGGTAACCAGCATAAGGGCTCCCAAGAGGGAGCCTCGGCTTGACCGTCACCCTGTTTCGCGAGAGAGTCTTACTCGAGGGTGCCCGAGAGGGCCGGCCCGGTCAGTTGCTTCTGACAGAGGATTATTTAAGTTAATATTGCTATTTATTATTAGCTATATGTACCACCACTTCAAAATGCGTGGGCGCTGGAGGAGAAGTAGCGCAAGAAACTCCAGCGACGCTTCTATCTGTACGGACTAGAGAGAACCGACCAGTGACACGGCGGTATCGCGAATAACCATGTTTGCGACGCCCTCGCCGTCGGCGGGGGCGGTATGAGGGTGCAATGTACGTATGTTGTGTTTTATGAAGGGCTTGGGCTCTGGATTTTTGTTTAGGTTACCCTAAAGTGTGAGAAAGTTTTTCACGAGGAACAGAGATGCTGGATTTTCGAATATTTTATTTAATATCTTTTAATATATGCATTTTAAAATTATAAAAACATGTGTGTGAAAATATTATTTTTTCATATTGACCCCCTAATTGACAACTAAATTCTATATAAGTTTATTTACGTGATGTCTCCGTGACTAGGTCATCTAACTCTAAATATGTACGAATTTAAAACTTTTTTCGTTCCATAGATTCGGAGAAAATAAACTGTGACTGGTGGACAGACACGTGAGTGACCATATAACGGTTTCGTTTTTCCATCTGATGTAAATAAACCTAAAATTTATTATAATCATTTGTAAATTACGAGTAGGTCTTGCATACCTTTTGCTTGTATTTGTCGTACTCATCAACGAATAATTAATTTATAAATTATAACAAGAACAACTTAATTTTTTTTATTTATTATTGAACTCACATATATATTTATTTATATAAATATATACATGTGTTTGTTGTGACACCGGGCATGATTTTTGAGTTAATATAATATCTATGTAGGTATATATTTATGAATTTTACAGTAGCACCGGTTCTATGGTAATAATATATTTTTATTTATAATATATAATTAATATTTTAGGAAATAAAGTCGCGACTCATTGCTGATAGTGATAAAATATTTCTAGTGCAAATGTTATGTAATAATAATTCAATGAGGAATTGCAGCCTGCGCTTTCGATGGTTCACTGCGAGGAACTTTCAGGGCTTTTTCATAATATTTACTTATATTATTTTTTAGGTTATTGTAATTGTAATATTTTTATATTTTGTTAAAGTAAGATTGTCATTTATTAAGGACGATTATATATAACGTATGCAACAAGGTGCTGTGATTTTAAGTTTATTAAATTTTCGTGTAAAATATACTTCTAGAATGAACGGTAATTTATATTTAATAGCACTCAGCTAGACAGTCAATGTAATGTCGTTAAATACATGAACTGTTCAGTGACTTGAAATTGCACTACAGTATGTAAGCGAACTTATTATTTTCTCTGAAGCAATTCAATTATAGTAGTACTGGAAGCATAGTCTGCTAATTTAGGTGTTGGTTTTTCGTTTTTGTTTCTAAGGAATTGTGCTCAGCTTTTGTAATCATTATTTTAAATCATAAATTTATTTTGTGTTTACCCTTCAGTATTTCATACGGAATCCCTCGTTAAAAAGTTATAGAATTGTTTGAAGCCTAAACTAAAACCACTTAAAGTACAAAAATAGTAATCATGATTAAATAAAGCTAATTAGGATGACCCTTCAAACTCATTTGTTTTTATGGCATCTATAATTTTAAAGTTTACTACAAAGGCGTGAAAGGCGGCGTTGCGGGTCGTTTCATATTGAAAGACGAACTGTAAGGGCTTTCTCACAATTTATTTAAACGTCATTCTTTTATAATTTGCAATAAAAATTACTAAAATTTATTTTTTTCTTTTCAATTATTGAATGTTGTTTTTTTTTTGAACTTAGTGCAAAATTATAAAATAATTAGGGAGGTGATTATTTTGAAATTTACATGATAGATTTTTTGATATACACTACTGGTTTACGTAACGTTATTTTCTAATTATTTGACTAATTTATGTAATTGAACACCGAGGTGCGCGAATATTGTAAATCTCTACAAAACCTTTTTTTTCTGTTTTCAATTTGTGGCGCCAAATTAGTATACTCGTATATATTATAATTTACCCCTCTACTGTAGCTATTAGTTTATAATTATTTGTATGAATTCCAGTATTAAATTTTTTAATAAAATTATTTGTTAATTAATATATCTTACATAACTCTTATGTTATTTCACTATTTGTTATATGTAACGTCACTGTTAAAATTTAAATTCGTTATTGTCTCGCTTTGCTTGACATGTTTGAAGTAACTTGTAAAATAAAATAAACAAAATCATCCACCAAATATAAGTACACAATGATAGTATTTATAATTAAAATTAAAATACAAAATTTAAACTTTTTTCTTAAACTTATGAGACATTTTGTCCAGAGGTTTTTTGTATATGGTGTAAATCTTTTTTACAGACGGGCGTTTTGTTAGGATCCATATTTAGTCTCTAATCGTTTTACAGTGGTAGAGGTACACTGCAACTTATATCTAGCTGCTGAATGAATGGGTCAACTCCACCAAGGTAGGACCACAACCTCACAGAATACCAGCGTAAAATAGCAGCATAACATTGCTGTGTTTCGTCTGGTGAGTAAAGGGAAACCTTTATTATTGGTGACGAGGCATTACATCTCAGTCCTCAAGGGTGACAACCCATCTGCATTATGATTCCTTGTCAAAGATGAATGTAGATGTTACTGGCCGCAGGAATCATTTACCATCGGGTGAACTGTGTGCTCGCTTTTTAGTCTCAATATAATAAAAAAAAGATCTACTATATAAAAGATTTATGCAGTATTGTGTTATTTATCTCACAATAGAGTCAGTATCTCACAATAAAATTTAACAACATTATGACGAAACACACGATAACTGGTTCCAAGTACCTTTATAAAACAAAATGTTTTAATAAAATTTTTATTTGATAAAAAAGAAACGTACTTATGAATTATTTCCAACATAAATAAGGCAAAAAAATTAAATTCCACCTTCCGGTAGTCCTGTGTTCCAATTTGCATTGAAAGTATTATTATTAGTTCCAGAACAGAGTTAGCACATTTCATTTCTCCTTTATAACCCTTTACAATATTAAGTACCATTAAAAATCGTATACATTACACATACATAAATAGTATATACGATACTATTTATGCTGTTAAATAGTAATAGCACAGAAAATAAGCTTAAAAGCTTTGATCATCTTCAATCGGTACCGCAATCTGATAAAGTCGAGGTCGTGACTGGTCATTAATAACAGGAGTTAAGTAGATTAGACGATCAATGTAGTTTGGTCCATCGCAAACATTAGGAGCTTAATTAGTATAAATTATGAAAACAAACAGTTTTTCGAGAGCTTTTTAAATCAAATCAAATATTTTTATTTAATATATATGAAGCGTTACATTTATTTTTTGATTGTCAAAATACTACTACCTCTATTGTTGTTAGATACCGATGAAAAATGCTATTTTTTAAATAATAACAATTCTGTTTTAATTTTTTGTGTATTGAAATAATTTTAAGTGTATTTTTCGGAGGAAATTTAAAACAAAAAATTATTTGTTGTACGTTCAAGAGTCACCTTTTCATCATATTTGAATGGACTTAAGCTACTATTTACTAACCTGAAGTTCACAGTAATCCATCGTCTTTTCATCCATTCAGCATACATCATAATCTCAGTTTTTTTTGTCATTTTAATTTAAAATCATATGATGTGATGCTTTAAATTTTTGAGCATCACTCAGGACAACAAATAATGATGGAAACATACAGAAAATGTTCCAATATTTACTTACTTCTTTCAGTTATTTTTCCAAAAATCTTTGTAAATTTTCTTAAATATATAATTTATAATTTCAAGTACTTATTGAAAATAAAGTAAAACGAACAAAATTTATTTTCCTACCTCTCAAATCTAGAAGAAATAATTATAATTAATCTCTTATTTCGTATTTTCTTTAGTGAGGTTTAGCTATAACTCACTGTCAGTATTGATGGGACAAGCGGGGAGACATATATTGATTTACTGGTCTTTCTACTGTAAATGTAAATAAGAAATGTCGATAAACTTTACAAAAATCAGTGAACATTTTATTTAAATAATTTTTGTTTGTTTTTGTTCTCATGGAAAAAAAAGGATTTAATAGTTAAAAAATGGATGAAAATTTAATTAATGTAAAACATATAGTGTTTATTATTCTAGTAAAAAGATTTTGTCTTATCGTTTTTTAAATAAAATTGTGAATAATATAAAAGGTACGTTATATTGTTCTAGAAATCTTTATTCAAAATCACCTGATTATTACGGGAAAACCATAGAGTTTTAAAAATATCCAGGAAATCTTCTCAATATTGCGGATGCGCTATTTGGGCAAAAATAAAATTAAAATTATAAAATGTAACAACTAAGCACTGTTATCCTTATGTAACGATTAAGCAACAAGTAACAAGCATTTGCAATTGACGTCTTGAATACATAAATACTGTATTACCAGTTTATTATTCTCATTTATTTCAATAAAAATATCAATAAACTTCTTACAGAATTGATAAAAAAGCAATTTTGATATACAGAGTAATGATAGTTAACAAAAATGGCATTTGATGATTAATGAAGGGTGGAGAATAATTTATTATTACCCTTTGGGGTTTATTACTATCCTTTGGGATAGTGTACTGTAGAAATATAATCATGCTATCATTTTGAGTATATCCATAGTAAGATAAGTTCTTCATGAACCTTTTCAAAGTAACCAATGCCCAAGAAAGGTCAAACTCAAGACCAGAAGTTACGAGTACTCGTACTTACTTGCCCTTGATTAATTAATATACAAGCTTATAAAACTTCAAGTTTAAATTAAATAATTTGTCAATAGTTACTAACTTCATAGTAAAAAAAGTGAACAAAATACGAAGCAACATCTTTAGGTAAGCAATATATTGAGAAACAAATGTAATTTATTTCGAAATTACGAAAGGAGCTTTTGTCACTTTCAGATTTAACTTTAGTATTTCAAAAATATTCCGATAAAGAGTACATGCCAAACTTATATTAAATATTCTTGTCCTAAGTGAAATAGATAAAAATACTATGTATAGATATAA
This sequence comes from Teinopalpus imperialis, assembly GCA_029286865.1. Taxonomy (NCBI): domain Eukaryota; kingdom Metazoa; phylum Arthropoda; class Insecta; order Lepidoptera; family Papilionidae; genus Teinopalpus; species Teinopalpus imperialis. The sequence goes on from JAGSMU010000039.1 coordinate 2,683,333, forward strand.
TAGACCTATAAGGAATAAAAGATTAAGATAATGTTATTTAAAATAATTATAAAATAATCTATTGTTTTTTAGAAAGTTTTAGAAAAGATATATACAATTGAAAAGAAAAGGGGTTAAAGTTTTATACTTGGTACTGTGAATGTTGGTATAATTAAAGGTTACATAAACAAAACGTTCTACATAATAGGTTGAGGTAGGACGTGAGCGAGTAAAAGATGCAAAATATTTACCCCTCTATTTATCCCTCATGTAATACATGTTACTTAAATGATGTTACAAAGAGAAGAGGAGGAAATTTTTTTGTAACATTTTTTTAATATTTTATTATTAGTAATATTGATAGTTTATTAAAAGTTTTAAATATTTTTATGACCTAACTGCTTAAATTACAGACATAATTCTAATAATTAAAATTTCTGCGCTATTGTGATATTTCTGCTTACAGCAAACCAAAGCCTGTTGATACTGCACTCCTGTTATAATTGTTACTGGAGCGTTGCCAATTTTCAATTTTCGTTACAAAGTTTCGCAACCCATTATGCTGTTGTTTTGTATAAAGCAAATTTTTTATATCTGTATTATGTGTTCTTGCAATCGGTTTTTAACTATGAAAAGATATGATGTAGGAAGTATTCATAGATTGAGTAACAGTTCATTTATATTAAACAACTCTTTCGAAACACCTATTTAAATAAATATTTACTTATGTTTGTATATTTACATAGATTTGTAGTGGTATTTTTTATGAAGATATTTGTAAATGCCAACAAAATCAAGTGTAAATGTAGTCTAAATAGATGATGCCAGTCATTTTGTAAAAAAATTACTACTACTACCGTAATTTTTTTCACTCACTTGATCAGATTACAAAAACAAAATAGGATGTGCCTAAAAATATGTCACAGGCTCACTGACTTATGAATGTTACCAGCTCATGTGCGGGAATTGTAAAATGTCCCTAAGACATAAACCCTGTTTATTCACGTCCTGCGTAAGACCAATTATGTCCCATGCCAGCGTCGTCTTCGCCCATGTAGCCACGAATAAATTAAATATCCTACAGACGGTCCAAAAACCGTTTCACTCGCATAGCGACCGGAGCAGAACTGTATCAACGCGACATCGATCTGCACAGTGACTTACACCTCGACACTATTCCGGAATATTTTCCGTCTCTCTCGCATATCCACGAAAGCGCTTTCGTACTCTAATTCGCTAGTGGTAAACGCCGCAACCTAAGAGCCGGTACCAAATACGGCAACTAGAAACCGTAGACCTCGACACGTCCTCGACGACGCCGACTTCATGGGGGAGCCGAGATCCAATCCGTCCTCAACAGACCCCGGATCATCACACACCTCTGACATCGCACGTCACCCTCGCCTTCGAGCGCGGCGTAATCCAGATAACAGGTGGCGTCCGTCAGAGGCTGGGTCCGCCTAACCTTGGACAATCAGTAGACATCACTATCCATTCTCCACTCTTGATAATCTTCTGATAGCTGAAGGGAACTGGCAACTTAGGTGGCATTCAGATAGGAACGTGATCAAAGCAGACCGACACGCTCAGTGTAAGTCACTTTGGTGTAAGTAAGAAACCAAACTCTCTAACTAGCTCACAGACCCTTCAGTTCCGTGAGCGCTGTGTCCGGTGAAGCTGTAAGAGACGCATAGGCTAACACGTCAACATCAACAGAATCTAGGTGTGAAAAATATTTCCAAATTGAAGAGAAGTTTTTACTTTTTGTACGTAACACGCAAAAACAGGTAGATACAAGAAGTTTAAATTAAATATTAGACATGTTTTGTTATTATTAGACAGCAAAACGAATGGTTTTATAAAAGAAACTATGAAAAGTTTTGACATAGTACTTTTCATAGTTTCTTTATTAAAAAAATATTTCATAATATCAAGAGTAGCAATTCAGGACAATATGCACCTGACGCTTACCATCAAAAGACATCTTCAATAAAGATCCAGATGGAATGGTTCGTTATGTGTAATGGGGTCTCAGGATATCTACATTCACCAAACGGGATCTTTACCGGTCTAGCCAACACATTTACCTATGTCTATGCTAGAAACTAGTTTCAGCGTAGCTCTACCTAGAATATAATAGGAGTGTTTTACTTTTTTTAATAATAGAGTCTAAAAATAACACTTGACATGATGGTGTGACACCAAGAGATATAAAAAATATATATTATAAAATATAGTATTTATAAGGTATCGATATTATCAAAGGGAGCTTTTAAAGATATATTTTTTTTTAATATTTAATACATTTATTATACAACGTTGTTACGTAACAGATATTTGATTTGATTTACAATTACAATTTCAACCATTTATTTTCTTCTCTTTAGCAACCGTGCTAGGTCTTAGACCTGTGTTACAGCTGCTAAGCCCCTCCGGATGAAGTTTAATTTAAATAAAACTTAGAATTACTGTTACATTAAAACTATAGATTAATGAAAGAAAAAAGAAAGAATATCCCAATAAGGGAGGTAGTACTAAATTATCTTAGTTTAAAATCGTACACACAAAGTATAACTAGTCTAGTGAATTAACAATACTTGTTATATCATAATTGAGTGGTACAAGAGAAGGTTAAGGGCAATTTATAAAATGTTACAATAATATTTGCATAACTTAAATTTACAATACAAATATGTTTGTGGTATATACATAAAGATAGATATATTTGTTTGTTTGTAAAAAAAATTCATTCATTTCCCGGGTAAAATTTACTTATTTATTTTTAATAAGGTTTCAGTATCCTCATACTTCAACGACATTAAATAACTTGTGAGTACCTGCTTACATTTGTAATGAGTAAGTGTATATATAGTGATGTCATTACTTATTCTTTTATATAGGTAGGGCCCGAAAAAACATATATGTCTATGAGCATAGGAGGAACAAAATTTTTCTGGTAATATGATTCGGTCTTTTCTTCTTAGATTCAGGAAAATATTAAAATCTGGTCTGCTGACTGAATGAGTCCTTAGTACAGAAGTCAAAATAAACAATTGGCGGACCGTGAGTACCTTCACTTCAGAGAAAAGCTGTGATGTTGGAAATGTATAGGGTTTGTGAAGCATAACCTTTAACAATGCTCTCTGTGATCGTTCGACTGGCAAAAGATAACCTTTACAAGTACCACCCCAGACAGATACACAGTAAGCCAATAAAGATTGGCAAAGAGCATAGTAGATGGTTTTTAGAAGTTCAGCGGGAATATGCCTTATTCGCCCGAAAATAGGTAACAGTTTTCTTATTCATTATATATATCATTAAAGAGTCAATATGCTCTTGCCAATTAAGAAGGCTATCGACAATAATACCGAGGTATTTAATGGATTTAACCCTCTCCAAAGTTGTACAGGCACATGTTAGAGATTACAAATTACCACATCTATGTGCCCTGACAGGGATTGAGTCAAATGTGCGTTTTTGATCAATAAAAGACTTAGTGAAGGTCAGGTACTTGGTCTTGCTTAAGTTCAACGTTAATATATTTCTTCTGAGCCATGACATTACTTCCTCAAGTCCAATCTCCGCTAATTTAGCAGTTTCTTGCCAGGTAGATCCTTTAATTAGTAATACAGTGTCATCGGCATAGGCAATGACTATGCAATTTCGTATTTTAAGACCATAGAGATCGTTAACATATAGAAGAAACAAGGTTGGGCCCAAAATGCTACCTTGAGGCACGCCGTAATTGATATACGTCAACTCACTTTTTAAGTCACCGATTTTCACTTGTTGTCTTCTATTTGATAGGTAACTTTGAAATAATTTTAAGGATGTATCTCTAAAACCCATCCTTTCCATTTTGCTAAGTAGAATCGGGACGGAGACAGTGTCAAACGCCTTTGCGAGATCCAAGAATATTCCTATGCATTTGTTATTTTTATCAACTTGACGGACAACAAATTCTGTTAAAGACTGTACAGCATCTTCTGTAGATTTTCCATTTATGAAACCAAATTGGTTTTTCGAGATTATATTAAATTTAGCTAAATATGATTTTCGACGATTATTTAGTAAACGTTCTAATATTTTCGATAAAGCCGGCAGAATAGAAATAGGCCTGTAGTTGGTGACACTGTCCCTATCTCCGCCTTTATAAATAGGTGAGATCAACGCAATTTTGAATATGTCTGGGAAAAGGCCTGTGTCAATAATTAGGTTACAGATATGAGTAATACAAGGAATTAGTATATGTTTAGCAGATTTTAGTACTTGAGTTGGAATACCATCAAATCCAGGTGCTGAATTTGATTTTAGCCCATTGATTATGAGCTCGATTTCAGATGAATCTGTGGGCAATAAGCCGAATGATTGACGTTCATATTTTAAATTGGAATCAGCAGAAACGGATTTTCTACTAATATGATTAAACAGAATTTCATCTGCAAGATTCTTTCCAATATCAGTAAAAAAAATATTTATGTAGTTGATAGATTCAAGTGGAGTTGATTTTAAATTTAAAAGATTATTATTATTAGGTAAATTACCATCACCAAACTTAGCAATATTTTTAATAAGCTTCCACATTTTCTTACTGTCCTTTCCGACACTTTTTATTTCATTTCTTTCGAAATCTGCCCTAATTTTTTTTAATAACTCGCCACAAACGTTTCTATAGTTTTAAGATATGTATTTTCAGGATCAGCATTACAATTATGATGAAGTTTGTCTGTTTGAAGGTGTCTAATACATCTGAGTAGTCCTGTGGTAAGCCACGGAACTTTTATTCTCTTTCGAGAAGGGATTGTCTTAATTACTGTATTTATGTCTATAGCTTTTTGAAGTTCTTGAACTAACATATTAACAGCCATATTAACATCATTACATTTCAATATAGAATTAAGTACCCGCAAGTTTAAATCCGACGCAACTTTACTATAATTAATTCTATTGTATGTTTTGGAAACGTTTGTGGTTATTTTAAAGTTATCTAGATAGAAGAGTAGCGTATAATGGTCAGTTAAAGTCGAAACAACTACTAAGGTTTTTGCTTTGAAGCTAGATTTTAAAAATACATGATCTAGACAAGAGTTACCTCTAGTAGGTAGTGTGTGCGCTGGTAATAAGCCATGGTGGGCCATAAGATCCAAATAATTGTCGGATCCTATAATAGGATTTGACGGGTCAATATTTATATTCATATCACCCAAAACAATAATATTGGCAAACTTATTTACTGATACTAAAATAGAATCCATGGCTGTTAAAAAATTATCACAAGAACGATATGAGGGTGGGCGATAAATAGCAACAATGGCAGTTTCCATTCCAATTTCAATGATCAAGCAGTTTCCTTCAAACGCACGAGGCTCAACTACAACTGCTGATATATAATTTTTGATGTACACTGTAACACCTTAATTTTGTGATTTATTGTTTTTTGTACAATATCCAATATAATTATCTAATTTAGGTGTATAATCAATTTTATTTAGCCAGCATTCTGTTAGTATAATAACATCTATTTCGGTTCTTAACTGAGTTAAAAGTATTTCCACTTGCGGTAAATTATGTCCTATGCTACGAATATTTTGACACATTACTGTTAACTTTGTACAAGAACTATCCTAAAATTTATGGGCGTTAACAATATTACATTGGTATGATTTTGATATTTGATAATCGTCCAAATCTTTACTAAGGTTTTCTATTTCCATAAAACTATGTAAAAGTAACAAATGGAGCACAATTTGAGAGACCAATAGTTAGAATTATTAATCACAATAACATAAGTTATAACGTGAAATAATAAGTATCGATCAGGATATCTAATGTATAAAGGTATTGAAATACTCTTAGGTCCCAGAATAAGTAAACCCACTGTAACTAGATGGTATGAGTACAGTTCAGTGTATGCAGTATAGGTTATGTGCATGAAATGTTCCCTATTTAGATTGTATGTGAGTGAATGATTTAAAATAACTAAAGTGAATATGGGTTTATAAATATTAAGATATAAAAATATTATAATTGAAAGTTGTATAAAAATATAAAAATATAAGTAGGGCTGCTTCTTACTCTCCATATTACTGACGGTTTCGCAACTCATCCAGGTGCTTATCATCTTTAATAAGAACATGGGGAGAACCCACCTTTTTACGCAGAAAATTTTTTCCGTATGAGTGCCAGCAGTAATTATAATCATTTGTTTTTGCGTAATCTCTTGCGCGTATAAATAGTTTCCTGGTTCTTGCTGTAAGGTTTTCAGACACGTAGATTTGAGCTGTAGGATAGTCAAGACCCAGGAAGTGGGTATTAAGTTTTCCGGGATAATCTTTATTAATTTTCTTTGCCTTCGTAATGAATTCTTCTTTTCGAAAAGTAGAGTTGAGTTTGATTAGAATTGGAGAGTTATCTTTCGATTTAACATTAACTCTGTATGCATCTTGTACCTCTGTTTTTTTGAATATCGATATCAAGAACTTTGGCAATGGATTGCGTAAGTCCCAGAAGATCGAATTTTGTTTCCCCTTGTTTCTTAGGTATGTTCCTAATTTCTATAGTTGTGTTTCTATTATTTTTTTCAATTACTTCGAGTTTTTCTTCGAGTTCTTTAATGTAATTTTTATTTTCATTTCTTTCCTTTTCAAATTATATTATTTTTAATTTCATTTCTTCAAATTTACCCGACATGAATTCAACAGATTTACACGTTTCCGAACTCTGCTGCTTGAGGCTATTCATTTCCTCATGTAATATGTTGAATTTGGAATTTATTAATTCAAAAAGTTCTTTTTTTATTGTTTTCAAGATATATGATCTCTTTTTTATACACTTCAGAAATCTTATAGTAAAATAAGGTGACATTACCGATATGTCCTGAAAGTACCATACTGTCGACTGACGGACTTTGTTTCAGGGTCATAATTATTCACCCATGCTTTGTCACCTGTCATTATATCATAAATATTTTTTTTCTAGCCGGCTTCAAATTTATCCATCACATATTTTCACAATCCAACTTTATTTATTTCTGCTCATCGTTAATTTTAAGCGGCAGCCATCTGGACACGTACAGCGGGACAATTGTCCATGAATGATAGTTTACAATGCTACTGACCAAATAACCAGTCATCGCTCAAGCTCAACAATTTTTATAGTCATGCTAAATCATTACATGAAAATCACGACGAGTTTTTCCGCCAATTTTTCTCGGAAAAATACATTTACAAAAAGTGTTCCATTTTCAAATTTGTCAACAAATTACCAGGCTTTACGATGCTGTATTACTTGCCAGTGTCAAAGAAATGAGTAAAGGGTAACTAATTTCTTTTGGCATGACCCTCGTATTGAGTCAAAGGAACAAGGGAAATACAATGAATTTTAGAAAAAAAAATATCATGCTTATTCATATTAGAAGCAGTTCATTATCCTATGTCGCTTGTATTCTGTAGAGTAATAAAAGTTTTTCTCCAAACAAAAAAATATATATAATATTAATAAACCTCTTTTTTGTAAAATCTAAAATTGTTTTACAATAAAGCAATACAATTAAAATTGATTATTTAATACGATATCAACTTATTAATAACAGATGAATAATCTTTTTATTATTTTAATTTTTAAAGAAAATATCTAAAATTTTACTTCATCAAATCGCCAAATATATACGAAACCCTTATTTTTACACCAATATCCATCATACTCTAAACACACTGTGTTTAAGTTATATATAAGAAGACCATGATTTAGATAGATAATCATAATTTAGATAAATAATAATTTTAGTGTATAAAATTTTAAATATCGGGGGGAAATATAATACAACACAACGTTAGGTCGTTAGGTCACTTATATTGTTTTCTTGTCAATATTTTGCAAACTACATCAACGGTAATTGTTAAATTGAATTCCATTTCTATGATTCGGTTTGATAAAAAATATTTTCCTTTTTTGTACGATATATAAACATGAGTGGGTTGGTTTATTTCAAAATTAAATTAGTTAAACGTGAAACGGTACGGATGGTGTAGAGAAACAATCAACGATGTTATTCCAATCCAATTGATACAGAGATTTTCCGTATATTTCTATCGACATATTGACTGATTTGATTGGATTCAATAATGGATTGAGTAAAAATGCAGTGAAAAAAGAAGCAAGTAAAGAAGTTATTTCAAATTTTGATGTAAAATTATTGTAAATTAAAAAAGATAATGTAATATAAATTAAACAACACAATATAAATAATTAAATTGAGTACTGACTTTGTGTAATAAACAATGTTATTCTAGATTTTTTTTCTTAAAGATCGTTGTTTTATATTATTTCAAGGACGTATAGATCAGGAGTAAGTTTTCTAATCTCTTAAGGTAATTTACTCCTGATTTGTCCCCTTAATTATTTTTCTTTGATGGTTGTATTATTTTCTCCCTTTTTTTGGGTAAATAACAGCATGGTTTATATGCTGTTATTTAAATAATTAAACTAAGAATATATTAATTAATTATTTCACAAAAAATAGTTACTTGAAGTAGTACACTTAGTTGAAGTGGTTAACCGGAATATTAGTAATGTTAAAAAAATCTATTCGGTTTTCTATTCCATCTTTTATATGTATATGATTGCGTAAATATTGATTTCAGTGTCTAAATGTTAAATATTTTTATGACACGTATTTAGGGAGGTTTATAAAAGACTTTGTGATGTTTTATATCTTTAATTTTCAATATTGGTGTAACAAAAAAGCACACAGTTCGCCAAGTGATAACCGCGGCCAGCGACATCTACATCTATCATTGATGCATATCCGTTGTCACTGAGGATTGAAGCACAGCCACATTACCCGGTCAAGACTATGTCTGCATGTTAGAGTGCAGTTAGAGCCACGATGCTATGGCTGCATCGTGGCTCTAACTAATAATATGATTGTATACGCATGAATCTTGATAGGGCAGTCATTTAATTTCTGCTAGAGTGTACTGTCTCGTGGCTAATGTCTTTTGAATAACTAACATTAACAAATAAACAACTGTTTTTGCTCTTTTGGCACAGTCTATTTCTTTTTTAGTTCTATAAAAAAAATATATAGCATCCTTTTTCAATTATCACGTTGCAGCACGAATGGGCGATTCAACCAGGGAAGGACTACGCCCTCAACGAACACCAGCGTGAAATTTTAGCATAACGCTGCTGTATTTCGTTGGGTGGGTTTAGGATTCTGGAGACTCAATTACAGGTGATGGGAAATCATAAGGGATGAAATGAAAATCGGCATTTGAAAATTTATGTGTTTACTAATTTAACTTAAGCTTAGTTCAAGCTGAAATTTTGTTTAAAATGTAACTTTGAAAATAATAATAATTTAAGTAAAATATATTATATATTCTCATTGCAATTTCAAATGCTTATTCTGCATAAACAGTAATCCTTATGTCTGATTGTTGTCTTATTCTGAAAATTTGCCAAGGTAGTTTTGTTATAGTTTGAAGTAAAACATTAAATTTGGCGGTACGCCAGTCTTACTTATTAACGCATGTCGGCATCAACAGGTTGGTGATTGCTGTTTGAATAAACATTAATTCAATAAACTGAAGCTAAATACAAAGCTTTGGATAGTTGATTGCAAATAAAAAATCAAGAAGTTGCAACTGCTGTCTAAATCAAAAACTTGGTAACAGTTAAACTGAAAAATTATAACAAATGAATACATTCATAGGTTTATTTGTTTCCTTTTTATGATAATTTCAGGTAAGCACAGGGAACTAATTGCCTTTGTTGTGATAAATGACAAAACAATATAACTTAGCTTATGCAATGGTTTCTCAATCGCAATTATTTTATATTTATTATTGTTATTAATGTAACTAATTATATGATTTCTATAGCGTTTATCATATTTTTTTTATACAATTATTAGCCTGGGATACTGTGGTTAATAAAACTAAATCCCAAGCCAAACATCACTGCAGGACCTCAAGATAATGTGAGCTTTTTCTGCGTAGATAGAGTTAAAAATAATTAATTACGAGCTACCTTTGACATGAGTGCTTTAAATACCGCAATCCCATTCGTAACCACGAGTATTGTAAAGCACTCGAAAATTCGAGAAAATAAAAATAGGTAAAATTTTATTTTGAAAGGTAAAATGGTTTGATGTAGTAAATAGATAAATAATTCATAGTGAACAAAAAAAATTTTGAATACTAAGAGCTAGTTGGTCGGTCGTTAATTAAATTATTTGGGGCTTTAAAATTCCTAAGAGTTGAAGATTTTTTTTTAAATTGATTGTAAAAAAAAAAAACTTGATTTTACAAAACATACAAGTATTTCTACACACATATGTTTTATTCTTGGGAAGTTGGAGCATCAAGAGTCTATAAATTACTTTGACGCCACAGTTGATGTTCAGAAAGGGAGATAAACTATATTGAGCTATTAAGACAGGTGGTTGCAAGTATTTCGCTTGTAATAAATATACCGAAACACTCTCCACACTAAGTAAAATTTATCTATGGGAGAAACAGATTGTTTATTTTCTTACTCTCTCTTTCCTAGCTAAGGATTTATTAATAAAAATGATATTTAAATTTATATATTATAAATATCATTTTATCAAATATATATGGTATCAAAATATTATTGTAATAGCAACTTTAAAACGTGAACGAATGGAGACAGTACAGCGAGAATATATTTCAATTCAAAGAACATGTTTAATCTCTTGACCATTCTCCGGAGCAAAGCTCATTCGAAGTGGCACTTACAAAATACTACAGAGCTGCAGGCAGTGGACAGTAATCTTATTTTTATTAGCAATTAAATAAACTTAAATTTCTTTTTATGTAATGAAAAGAAATTTAAGTTTATTTACTCTTACATATTTGCGTACTTTAGTGATGTTTTAAAAAATTAATAGACATGTGCTTGAAATATCATCTAGAGCCTTTGTTCCAAAAGTGGTCCCAGGGGTTCATGGCAGACTCGACAGACGTTGGCTTGACAAAAAATGGGGGTTCACAATTCGTAAGCGAGGTCCAAGAAATTTGTTTGCTTTCGATATTTAAAAACTAAAATTTTGGCTTGATTTCACCATATTCTAAGAAGCGTAGTTGGAACTCAGCCACAACGCAAATTTCCATAGTAAGATCTAATCTTCACATTTCTTGTCGAGTTTTGGGAATAGTGTAGCTGCAGGGGGTCCACCGGAACCAGCTAAATTTAGAAAGTGGTCTATGAGAAAAATAAGTCTGGGAACCTCTGATCTAGAGGATGTAAACTTGTTGCAGGACATCGAGCAAATATTACAAAGAGTTTTGAAAAACGGAAACTAGTTGACACAAGCCAGACGAAATCCTAACTATGTTAAGTTAGAATCTAATCACACCTAAACTGAGTTCCACTTTTTTATATACGTTTTGTCGAGGGAATACATTTATTTCTATTACTATTCTATACGTTTAATCGATTAAAATCTGTTGGTTCTATCAATGTTGTTATAAACCAAGTTCTAGGTGGTTTGTTGAGATATGTAGAAAGTATTAACAACTACCCACGTCATTATTATATAAGATTATATATTAAGATAATTTAAAAAGGTCAACGCTACACACAATCTTAACTCTTGAGCCCTTTAAACGACATCTTAGTACAATATATTGCATACTGTATTCATATTAATGCCATGCAATAATAGCAGGAGCTGATAATATATACCGGAAAGAGTATTGAAGGACTTTGTTACAGTATTTTTTTGGAACCAATGCTGCAGTTGCATAGTACGATTAATTCAGATCTGCAATATCGTCGTTAACAAATTCATTCCTTTATATTATTATTGGTACATAATCTTCATTTACCTGTTGAGCTCCTGGTTTGGGCGTTGGGCCAAATGGCATTGGCCATCGAATCTTTTAACACTCTTTATTAATGACCGGTCACGTTTCCGACCTTATCGGGTCGAAGTGTTAAGGTAAAGTTCGAACCAGGCTTTATTCGGGACATATTTTCCGCTCATTATTTCTTATTGCCTAAAAGGTTTCAATAACACTGCAAGGACACAATGAAGCAGTATTAATGGAAAGGTTTTATACTCTTATATTTTTTGTCTTAATATTTCTTTATTATAAGTTTAAAGTTTTAATTAATGATACCATGATAATAATGATGACAAATTAGATTGTATTTTTATTTTTTGAAATAAATATATTAAAATACCATTATTTTGTGGTATGTAATATTAAAATAAAAAGGAGAGTTTTCAACTCGATACACATGACAGAAATGAAACTTCTTTATCGATCTAAATGTCGATTTGTATGTGTTAAAAAATGAAGGAGGTATATTACATTAAAAAAATGTAAAAATGGAAAAGAGAAGGCGGAAAGAGTAGATAGATATATAGTAGATCAGGAACGATATAGCATAGTGATTTCTTTTTCTCTCTGGCTAAACATTTATAAAAACGTTTGATTGAACGTTATATACCTCGTAAACACAGAAGCTTCACTTTCATTAGTTCGTTGTTATTGAAGAGACAATAAACGCTATTAAGTCCCATATTTTGACTGTGCTAACAAATAAACTATGTACTAATAAAACTAAGTAATTTTTGTATATTAGAATCAGATGGAAACTTTTTGGATGCTAGTCCAGTAGCGGCGTGGAATTACATCATAACGTTGCTGTATGTTCGGATAATGAGTGAGTGAGAGAAAGCATCCGAGGAATTGCCGATAACGAGGTATCAGTCCTCAGGGGTGACAACGAATGCTTGATTCGTTTTTAGGATAGACCTAAATGTCATGAACCTCTGTCAATATTTATCTTCAGGTAAGCTGTGTGCTCGTTTGTCACCACTAACATCATAAACATAAATAGTAGTCCGAAATGTACCAATGAGAAAAAAAAATATTGAACAAATAAACAACCAGTAGTTCCTACAGTCGTAGAGCTACACTGCAGTTTGTTTCTAGCTGCAGAACGACCATTAATTCTGCATCAGTCAGATCGACCGAAGTGAGACCACGCCCTCGCAAAATACCAGAGTAAAATAGCAGCATACTGATGCTGTATTTCGTCTGTCGAGAGTGAAGGGATCCGGGACCTTTTGTTTTTTTATTACAGTAACAAGCGAGCAAGCAGTTCACCTGATGGCAACTGTGTGCTCCTTTGTTACTCTGAATATAATAATAAAAAGAAAATAAAATACCGTAAAAATATATAATATAATGGTAATGCCGTTTGTATTAAGCCTAAATATTTGAACAAATACAAACAGCACTGCTCATGCTCTTACCTAGTTTATGAATGAATATGCGCTTTTAATAAACGGAAATGAAGTATTATATGTCAATTTCTTAATGTAAAATAATAAAAAATATATTTCAGTATTTTTTTTTAAATACACACATTTCAATAAAATAAAAATGTAGGTCATAACTAATTACCCAAATCGTCATGATTATCAATGTTTTCTATTGTAGCGACTTATTCATAATCTGTGGATAAAATAAACTCATCTCATGCTCGTAATGTCAGTGGACACGTTTAATATTCACGTAAGCGTGTATAAGGTGATTGTTACGTGCCACCGAGCAGCTGAAAGGTCACAGAGGTTATTCGTGTTTCCAACGTTTAACCTTTAAAACGGATGCTTCTTATATGTAGGCGTTTAGAGTTGCTATATTTTATAAGATAAGTATATAGAACTAGAGATATTGTTATTTGAGGTTCTATTTTAGCCCTCTGAAGCCATTTTTAATTTATCTCCATTTTATAAATGAATAAGGATTTAGACACACAATGCTAGATTAGGTCTCTCTAAACCGCAGGGAATAGTTTCATTAGACTAATTGTATGTTTGTACCGAGGTTTGATTTAGTTTACCCAAAATCTTTGCTGCAGTACTCTGATGTCGCTATGATGACGGCAATTTTCGGTGTTGAAATATCTGTATTTATAAATCGTTTTTTCTTGCTTTTTAAAATTTCATATTCTTACCTATACCTATCAGCTGTCAGCCTCGTTAGCCGAACTCTGATTTTGAAATTATGTGGATGTCCATATTGAAGCGCTGGTTTTCAGCCACTCCCATCTCCCTTAGAAGTAATGCGGGAGTCGTGAGAATCGAGGGCTTCCGAATCACCATCTAAAAGTTATATTTTACAAAATGTTTATATGCAACAAAGCAAAAGAAAAAGTAAGTTTGAGCAGACAAGTAGACTACTAACTATTACTAATATGTTCTCTTGCAATTGTATGTGTCAGCTTGTGTAGGTTTGTGTGTATTCAATATATATATACATATATATTCTATAGGTGTATTTTTGTGTTTTCGGATTATTATGGTTGTGTAAGTACAAAAAAGTCTTTCACATTCGTATATTTCCAGTAGCCATGTTTCATATTCTCTGCAGCAAGTTGCCGTTATAGTAATGCAGATTTGTATGTAGCTTTGAATCTTACAATGCTTAGTTTATTTCTCAGAGGAGGAGGCAAGTCGTTCCATGTTCTTACTGCAGCAAATTTCAAACCACCTCTATAACGTGATGTTTTATGTTTCGGCATCTTCAAAAGACTTATTGTGTTCATACGAAGACTTCTATGAGTAAGATCCTTAATCCAGAGCAGCTTTTATAGTACAAATTATGTTAATAAAAGTTACTGCCAAACTAGCTTTTATTCGCTGATTCATCTACGTAAAGTTTACATGACATATCATAAAATCAGCACTTCTTGTCACAATAAACTCAAACATATTTAATTTTATACCTCAAACTTGAAACCTTTCGACTTCTGAACTAAATATAAAAATCCATTTAGTAGCTTCGGAATACACAAAAATACTTTTAATAATTGTGAAAACCGTGGGTCTTTCATCTAATGCGTCACATTAGATGAAAGACTCACCTTCGGTCCGCATGTCAACCGCGTACGGAATCGAGCAGCGTTCGTCCTAGGTCGTTTGCACCCGTTACTTAATAAAAATAGCAAAATGTCCCTGCGTAATAAAATTACACTTTACAAAGCGTGCATCCGACCCATAATGACATACGCAAGCCCCGTCTTTGCGCATGCTTCCCCGCGTCACATTCACCGACTTCAGGTAATACAAAATCGTTTCATGCGCAAGGCCACCGGTGCGCCGTGGTTCTTGCGTAACGAAAATCTACACATAGATCTTGAGCTGCCGACCATAGCTCAGTACCTGAAGCAGGCTTCTCGCCGATATTTCGACTCTGCCGTCACACACCGAAACCCTTTGATTGTAAGTGCCGCCACTTACAATCCCATCGCGAATCACAGATTTACCCGCGTCCGTAGGAGACCGAGGCACGCCCTCGACGACCCTGACGACGCAACCACCAGGGCCCAAGCCCTTCATAAAACACAACACACAAACATTGCACCCTCATATCGCCCCGCCGACGGCGAGGGCGTCGCAAACAAAGTTATTCGCGATACCGCCATGTCACTGGCCGGTTCTCTCCAGTCCATACAGATAGAAGCGTTGCTGGAGTTTCTTGCGCCACTTCTTCTCCAGCGCCCACGCATTCTGAAGTGGTGGTACAGGTAGTTAATAATAATAGTGATATTAATTAAGATAATCCTCTGTCAGAAGCAACTGACCGAGCCGAGGTATCGGCCCTCTTGGGCACCCTCGAGTCAGACGCTCTCGCGAAACAGGGTAACGGTCCAAGCCGAGGCTCCCTCTCGGGAGCCCTTGCGCTGGTTACCCATATATAGAGGTCTCGACTGAGAGCCATAAGCGCTCGGTCACCTCTCAACCCGGTGAAACTGTAAAAGCCCTGGGGCTAACAGCGGCCATCAGCCCGAAAAAAAAAAAAACCGTGGGTCTAGAGACGGCTAAATACACTTATAGACAGTGTTCCTATAATGTATTTATTATATATGTTACATAACTTTTTTATCAGATTCGGCAACAAGCAGCTCACTGATGGTAAGTGATTACTGCCACCCATGGACATCCGCTACGCCAGAGGAGTTACAGATGCTTACAATTAACCAACAGCTTTAGCAGCAAATTGAATAGTAAAGGATAGGTTTACAAATACGCAATATAACCAGAAAAATTAATGTTGTTAGCGTTATCGGAAAGCGGCAAAATTTTTATATTCAATATTGCCAAAAGATAATGGATCAGCGTATATGTATTTTCAAGGCAGAAGTTAGCTTCTGGCGAGTAGCCAATGTCAGATAATGTTACCTGTATGTTGAGTATAGATTATAATATTTTTATTATATATATATAATATATTATTATGAAAGTTATTTATATTTTTATTACAGACATAGCTTGAAAATTATGATACATATATCTTGTAATTTCACGAATTGTTAACACTAGTTTTTTTTGACACGATATCATATCCTATGTGCATTTGCCATGTTTATTACTTATGTTAGTAGAGTATTTCTGTTTTTATTCTTTTT
Organism: Teinopalpus imperialis; assembly: GCA_029286865.1. Lineage (NCBI taxonomy): Eukaryota > Metazoa > Arthropoda > Insecta > Lepidoptera > Papilionidae > Teinopalpus > Teinopalpus imperialis. The sequence goes on from JAGSMU010000039.1 coordinate 2,699,764, forward strand.
TCTATTTATATCTTAAATAGCTAGAACGTTATAGTATAAAATATTTTATGAGAAATTCTGATAATGAAACAAATTCAAACTCATTTTTATATTTAAATTTAAGATGAAGTGAAGTGGATTAAAATTATTTTTATATACATATATTTGGATACGTGAAAGAGTTAATTTAACAACATGCCATTATTGGTATTAATGTTCAGAACAATGAAGAGGATAGAAGAAGATTAAAGACGAATAAGGAAAGAAGAAAAAGAAAGAGGGAAAAAATGGAGAAGAACGTACTTTCGACATATTTAAAACTTCTAATAACTGAAATGAAAATACTTCAAATAAAATTTCATTGTATAGCAACTAGAAGTAGAGGAACCACTCAAGATTGTGTCTTAAATAGTTATTTTGAATAAGTAAAAGACTTGCACTTAAATAATTAACTTTCAAGCATGGGCTCACTAAATTCTAATTTCATGAACGCGTTATTCGATGCAGATAGAATTAAGTCATCATCGAAATAGGTTATCATCCTTCAGGAATAGGGGGAAGAACTGCCTTGTTACCCAAAATAAGGTCTTCTGTTCCTTTAGTTATGTTATTAATGAGAATGCTATCATTGTAATTCCCCTTGACTTAGGGTCAAATGAGAAAATGATGAACAATGTTTAGTTATTGATAAAATAACCAACAGGAAAGAAGACTACTCCTCTATACCGTAGAACTTGTAAGCACCATTCATTTGTCACTGTTACTTGAAAATACCCCGCCTTGTCTTTATGCGAAGGCACGTAGCCTTGAGTTTACTGTACAGATATATGAATACCTAATCTCTTTATACTTAACTGTACTCCTAATTACTATTATATGAGTAGTTAATATTGTCTCAGTAAAATTATAACAAACATAATTTTTTTTTAAACTGAACTATCCTCAGTCCTGGGTATAACCTTTTTTTAATAATATGTATCTTTTATTATTAGGTAATGGGTGTATATCGCTTTCTGTTTTCTCCTGGCAGTATATTTTGTTAGTACTAAAATCTATTATATCCTACCTTCACTAAAACATTGATTGGTTCTGCCTATGACGAACCAATGCAAGTTTTAGTATAGAAATAAATATCAATAAATTTGTAGTCGCACGACAAGACATTTACTGCGTAGTCTCTCCGAGTAGCATTTCTCGAGGGAATACTGATGTATTCTCTGAATTTAAATTTACTCCCACTCTACATTCTTCATTAAAAACAAGCTGTATAATAGTTTAGTACTATATTTCAGTCGATTTTTAATGATAATATGATTTATAATTGTAGATTAGTTTGTAACTACTTTTTATTATTATGAAATAGGTTAAAACAAATAAATAGATTCGTTACGTTCTTTTGATCATTGCTGAATAATCTAACAGCTATCTTCTGTCTGGCAGGGTGGATGGGGGTTAGAGGGGGGCGGCTCAAATTGATACCACGGTTAATTTTATAATAAAGTGGCTTGATCACATCGGTTTCACTGGGTTGCAACTAATAGCTCCACAATGGGAACATAAGAAAATGATTATTGATACACACTGGCTCAGTTGATTAGAGATGTAATAAAATTTTCCACCTTTTTCTTAAATTGGATCTATGCACAGTTGCAATGCAGCGACTAATGTCTTAATGATACATCTATACAACTCTACGTCTAGCCAAACTAAACGAGTCCCATTTGGTGTCATTCGATAAAGCCTCTTTTTCTTATTAAATTGTTTACAATTTCAATAATTGTATTTGATATGTGATCAAGTGGTGTTATTTTTTAATGATGATTTGCAGTAGCGCTAAATTTATTGTATTTGCCGCATAAAAACAATCAGTGACTTCAAGAGGGTTTACATTCACTGTATCAACCGTCTACACACTTATATCCAAAATCTTGCTTATAGAGTCCTATGCATAGTGATATCTACGGGCCAATAAAACCTACAAATACCCTCGCCACACTACCTCGTTTCTTATAACAGGGTCTCTGGTTCACTGTATCATGACTCACCCTACGGAGCAGTACAGCGAAATGCTGTAATATGCCAGGCATGGTTCTTTCATAGTTCATAGTTCATGGGTCTAGTCGACCCATTCATGTCACATTTAATTTAGCGCATAGTGGCTCTATCACTCTTAAAACTAACTAGTTTCTTTTGTTAGTAAATTATTTTACCTAGTAAAACTTTAAAATGTTTACCTTGATTGCGCGTCCATAAAAATGTTGAAATTCTTGTAGAAAATTAAAGTTACAATTTTAACGGATTAATTAGTTTATATGCATATTAGCTTTTAATTATAAAATTTCTGCGAAAATCTGGATCAAAAATTAGTAATGATTTCAGTTAAAATTTAACGCGATATAATGTGTTAAAATTATTTTTACCCAACGTGGACTATTCGCGTATATGATATCATAATAAAAGTATATTGTATTTAACAAAGAAAAACCCGACGCTAATAGAAATAGTTTTTCATTACTTTTTATTTTTTTGATACATATTTAACTTTAAAATTGTGGCAGATTTATTATTAGATCAAAATGATATATATATATATATATATATATATATATATATATATGTATATATGTATATACATAAATGTATGTCCTTCACTTACTGATAACATTTATTAAAGTTTAAATTCTCTTCCATCATAAAAGCCGGTACTGTATCATTTCACGTCGTTTAACGTCAATGTTGGGGGTTATCGCAGTTAGCACATGACATGAAAATGTTACTCGTATCATCGGAAAATGTGATGTCACTTTGTGTTATTTATACAGTCAGATAGTATGTACAATCAAAATTAAAATAAGAGACTTCTTAGAGTATCACTGAATGATTAATTAAAATGTATAGGTATCAAAGTAAGTGCTACACTAACCAGCTTAACTCTAACCAGCTCATGGACCCCTCAGTTCCGTGAGCCCTGTGTCCGATGAAGCTGTAAGAGCCGCGGGCTAACAGCATCAAAACAGAATCTAAATAAGTTCTAGGAAACACAGAGCTATTTCTCAAATTCCGTACATGCAGTTAGTCAACATATGAATCGACACATACGTATATAAAACTTACTATGTCGTAAAGTCAAGTTCCGTTCATGTTTTACTCAATAGACCATTGATATATTTCGACGGTCCATTTTATCCCTCGATGTATCCGGCACTTTCTTTATTTCATCTGTTTGAGTATTTTATGTGTTATTTTATGACGTGAAGTGATACTAAAAATTTATTAGGATACTCTCTCATAAAATATACTTTCTTTTGTCTTCGTTGTTCTTTCTTTTTGGACTGCAGCTTTTACTATTCATTGTTTAATTTAACGTTCTTAAACTTTTGGGCTTTAAGTTACGTAATTAACGATTAACGTGATTCAAAACGCCAGTGTACTAATGCCAGCCATGGGTTGGGCGTTACTAAAATTCCTTTCAACCATTCCAACTAAGCTTAAATACTTATCCTAGGAGATGTTTGGGATGCGAACCTACCACGTCAAAATTCGGTAAACGAAAACAAGCTGTTACTTTACAGGTGACTTTATACAAACAAACAGAAGAAAACGTAACCGTACGAGGCGTTAACATACGAGTAACATGATCTATAGATCATAAACGTCTTCAGCAATAAATAGCCCGCTACACTACGTGTTTGGGAATGAACAAAACACTTCCCAACAGTACACTTACATCAAGTGTACTGTTGGGCAGTGTTTTGTTTTTAAAAGTTCTTTATTCAAATAGATCATTTAAAACAGTTACATAAGCCAGGGTAAATAATATATTTCCAAGCTCTAACAATTGTGTTTTATATATATAAAATGTATATACATACATGTATTTATCAGGCTTTGTATTTATTAGCCTTTTGCACATTTATGATAAGGTTAAATTTGTATCATATGATATATAAGGATCGAGATAAAAAAAAAATATGCACTCTGTATGAGTGTACATTTTTAAACAGTTATATTAATAACATTAATAAATGAACAAGTTAGTAAACAGAAAAAAACATAGTGCTTTACGATCATGAAGAACCCTAGCTAGTCGTAATTTATGGAACCATATTAATATATGTAATTGCTTTTACAGTAATTAGGCAGGTAGTGAGCAAAAGTTGGGCAGTGAAATTTACGTTACTTTTGAATAGTATTTTTTTGCACGTTAGATCACTGGAGTCTATTCAAACCTTTGAATGCGACTCTTTTTATTTACATTTATTGACCGTTGTCCTACAACACATACGTTGACAGAGATAAATCTATTGCTATTTACTTTATTTATTTATGCAAAGTGTTATCCTTAATATTAATTTAAATGAATTGTTTTATAGAAATAATTAGCATCGATGTACCTACAAAACATAACGGGAATATTACATAACATTCTAAGCCGCTTATTAGTTACTAATTGATGGACTGAATCATAAAATTTCGATTTCAGAATGACGGACTAATCGATCAAAACAGTATTTAGTAATGGCCAGTTCCGTAGTCCCCGCCCTATAAAAAATACTACAGCTACAAGCGAACAAAGACAAAGAAAAACAAAGAATCAACAAAAGTTCTAAACACCACAACAGTTCACTGGCAAGCGTGAAATCCGGGCTACCTGTACTTTATTGATTATACGTAAAATGTTTTGTAATTTATTCACCAATATCCGACATGCTTGACGGTGAAAAAAACATCGTATAAAAGTAGATATTGCTTTAATTATACGTGCATCAAAATCTATATTCTCTTGGTGTGAAATGTACCTACTAAATGTTAAAAAAACATCGATAAGAATATTTACAAATTGTTCACTTAAACAATCGTACTTATTTGCGGCCGTAAGTTTATTTGAAATATTAATACGTTAAAAAAAATTTTAAAGGATTAGTCATATTTAGTAGACAAACAAAGAAATAAGGGATATAAACAATTGCAACGATTCGTATTAACAATTTATCTCTGTCTTAACATACCTACTTCACCTGTTGCGCTCCTAGTGCTGGCGATGAGCCAAATGACTTAGGCCGAATCTTCTTAACACTATTTATTAATGATAAATCACGTTCTTGACACTATCGGACTATATATTATTACAGTGGCTTTATACTTGTACAGTGATACAGATACACCGCATTACGTTTCTAGGTGCAGAATGAATGGGTCAGCTCGACTCGGGTAGAATTACGCTCTCACAGAATACCAGCGTAAAATAACAGCATAATGCTGCTGTGTTTCGTCTGGTGAGTTAAGGGATCCGGAGTGTAGGGATTACTGGTAATGAGGAGCTATATTTTAAGCAAAACCGTGCGTTTAAAGGTCAATTAGTAGTTTATTTTTTCTGATAAATATGTCTTTATTTTAACAAATAGTATAAATAAAACAGCGTTATAATACTAAATACCTTATTACGTTTATGGTTATTGAATTCCAAAATTAACTGACAGGTTTTAACTAACTACGTAACAAGTACGGAATTAAAGTGTCACTCCAAAATCAATAACATTAACCTATTATTAGTTAACTGTTCTTTATAATATATTTTCTTAATAGATTATTCCAAAGAATCTATATTTAATAAAATTTTTGTTGGATGAATCAAAGGTAGAGAAATCGTCCGTCTAACACTGCGACTGCCTGTCCAAGGTTGCCACTCAAGAGCTTTCATCCCCATCCATTATCAGTTCTACGAGCTATAATGTCAGCCTATCGCTACTTCAACTTGTTGATTTTTTCAGATATTTTGGTCACCTTTATTCTACTGCGGTTGTCATCATTTCGTATTCTATCGTGCAGAGATACACTGATCATAGATCGCTCCATATCTCTCCGAGTGACTGAGCTTTCTCATACAGCCTGTAAAGTACTGTGTCAGTGTACCATAAGTCACCACACACAGGTTTCAAAAAGACTTTCGCTGGACGAGAAGATATGTCGCAATAAGAAATACTGGTTTTTAACCTAGTTTGGCAACGGATGCTTGCTCTCTTGGGCATATGGTGATGTAATGTAGTTAATTTGAAGCAAATTGTAGCAACATAAGTACATATATAGCATAATAAAGTTTATTATTTAACATAAATATATGTGAACGATCTGACGAGGACCATTCCGCTTTCGCAAGAATCTATCCTCAAAAAGAGAAAAGAACAAGAAGAACAGAAATGCAATATGCACAATTTTTGACGACGCTGTAATCCCTGTAGATAGAGATGGAATAACTCATTATAATTTACCAGCAATTGGGTTTCGGTTCATGGCACTCATCGTGTTAAAAGGAGCAGTGGTATGCTGTTATTTCAGGTTTCTATTCGGAGATTGTATGAACATCCTCGGCCGATCAGACTTTTATAGCCGGATACTTTATATATACATTCATTTTTGACTATTCAAACTAAGAGGCATATTTTAATTAACATATCTAGCCGCTGTTAAATAGAGCGAGGGTAGAGAGATAATAACAAACTGCTAAATAGAGTATAACAGATACACACAACAACGTTGGCGCCGCTGATCTCAATCTGTTATGCTCTGTTTATCAGATTGCTGTAGATTATAGTGGACGAGGTATAAGGTGGAACACAACAGTGCGCTACAGAGCGTTATTTGAGTTTCCAATTGCAATATCAAAAACGCAGACAACCTGAATACGCCCAGTCATGAAAACTATTAATATTTAACTAACACTTGACGTCGGTTGGGAACCGTGCTGCTAGTCATTTACTTAAACCATTTATTTTTTGTAATATTTCGTGGTGCTTTATTGTGCAATATTGATTTTTAATCAATTACGTAAAGCGCAATCTAGTCTTGTTTATCTGTACATGTCGAGTTGAGGCTACAGTGAAAAATGAAACAAATCAAAAAATAATGTATGAGTTATTTCATGCCGTCAAGCATCTGAAAGGTCATACATAGAAGGTATTCGTAAATTCAATACTTAAAACAGATATCAGGTAGATGTTTTTCCGAAGAATAGATCGGATATAAACAGATATCGATGGGAAGGAAGAAGAGGTGCAGTCACTTATGAATAGCTAACCTGTAATTCGTTATATATATATATATATATATATATATATACATATATATATATTGGGTTTTATTGACTTATTTCAGACATTGATTACGCAAAAATGTTCCTTGAAATTAGGGACAAGTTTTTTACATAGCTAAAAACGACGTAAGAATTATCACGTCGTTCTGCAGTAGTGTGAAGGTCTTGGTCATTTTTAATCTCTAACTTCACCAGTAATTGAGCACAAAGTTATATGTTTATATAGTGATAATCCTCTGTAATAAAGGGTTGGTAAAACGAATGTAAATGAAAAGAACATACAACTAACATTACTGATTGTGTCGTCGATTTTTATAATGTAATTGAAAATAAATATATTGTATTAGTTCTATATGCGTTGTCTGTCCTAAATATTAATTTAGGACAGAGAACGCATAGAATCAGATTCGCGGTAGCAGTGTGTAAGCGGTTACTTCTAATTCACGATATACATACTAGAAAGCCGAGTTCAATTCCCGATATCTATATATATATAATATAATTGTTAATTGAAATTTCTAGAAACAAACTGCAGTGTAGCTCTGTCGGATTGTTACATGCTAATTTTTTTGTTTGGAAAACTAAAAAAATATAAGATTAACCACTTAAAAACAGTTTATAAATTGAAGTATATAGTAAAATTACTACTGTGACTAACCAATTCCTTTGAATGAAAAAAACATGACTCCTAGATTCTAATCACTATTTAATATATAAATACTTAAAGTAAAATATACATACATATAATTATTATTATAACTACATATATTGTATGTAAAAAATATAATGAGACTATTCTAGATATTATATTTATAATCAATAGACGTTTAGATTAATTAATATATTTATACCAGTATAGTAGTATAACCAGTCAAATGACCGTTTTCTATATTTTGTTTAAAATATTCTAAATACAATGTTATTATAACGCCGTACCTAACTTCGCGACTTTTCTTAAAATATACATGCATTTGTTTCTTTAATATTCTAACTTTAGTTTTTCATTTTTATATATATATATATATATATATATATATATATATCATTATACGCACGTGCTTATTAAATGTCTCTTTCACATGCACAAAGGCGAGTTTTGTAATTAACTTTTTTTCATGGTTTTTTTTTTTCTAAATTCGAGTTTTAAGGCACTCACGAACCAATTACAATTACTTACAATTACTTTATCCCGCTGTTACAGAAAGCAACAATACATTTGAACTTATTATTTTTTAATTCGGCAATTTAGTACCAGGTATTTTCTACCTGCTATCAGCAAATAGTCGCTGGCAGATAACCATCAAATTCAACGCAAAGAAAAGTGTACAAAAATTGCCATAAGAGAAAAATGATTTGTAAACGCTGTTGTGGAACAGCAAAATTGTTGTACAACATTGCCAAAAGATAATCGATCTCCGGTACAGTGTAATATGTATTTTAACGACAGACGTCAGGTTCTGGCAAGAAGCCAGTGTTCGAAGTTAGCATTGTGGTGCACGGTAAGAACACTATAATTTAAAAATATTTTACTTAGTTACACTATTTTCTTTGTCAATACTTTTATATCATATATTGGATTTTATATATTTATTTATGTACGCTTCTTTGATGACACATAAAAAAATGGATATAAGAAAAGAGAATACCGTTATTGTTTCGGGCTGATGGCCGCCGTTAGCTCGAGTGCTTTTACAGTTTCGCCTGGTTAAGAGGTGACCGAGCGCTTATGGCGCTCACTCGAGACCTCTATTAGTGGGTAACCAGCACAAGGGCTCCCAAGAGATGAGCCTCGGCTTGGATCGTAATCATCTTCCACGAGAGCGTCTGACTCGAGGGTGCCCGAGAGGGCCGAACCTGGGCTCGGTCAGTTGCTTCTGACTAAGAATTAACTACATTAATATCTCTATTATTATTGGATATCTGTACCATCAGTTCGGAATGCGTAGGTGCTGGAGAAGAAGTGGCGCAAGAAACTCCAGCGACGCTTCTATCTGTATTAACTGGCGAGAACCGACTTGTGACATGGCGGTATTGCGAATAACCTGGTTTGCGACGCCCTCGCCGTCGGCAGGGACGGTATGAAGGTGCAATATACGTGTGTAGTGTTTTATGAAGTGTGGGCCCTGGTGGTCGCGTCGTCGGGATTGTCGAGGACGTGCCTCAGTCTCCTTTTGACGCGGGTGAATCTATGATTCACGATGGGATTGTAAGTGGCGGCACTTACAATCAAAGGGTTTGGGGGTGTGACGGCAGATATCGAAATATAGGTGAGAAACCTGCTACAGATACTGAGCTATGGTCGGCCATTCAAGATCTAGTTGTAGATTTTCATTACGCAAGAACCATGGCGCACCGGTGGCCTTGCGCATGAAACGATTTTGTATAACCTGAAATTGGTGAATATGACGCGGGGGTATGCGCAAAGACGGGGCTCGCATATGTTATTATGGGTCGAATGCACGCTTTGTATAGTGTAATTTTATTACGCAGGGACATTTTGCTATTTTTATTGAGTAACGGGGGCAAACGAACTAGGGCGTACGATGCTCGATTCCGTACGCGGTTGATATGCGGACCGAAGGTGAGTCTTTCATCTCCTGTGACGCCTAAGTATGCAGTAGCGAAAGGTGCGATTGCGAAGAAAGTCTCGTACGATTAGTACGAGTCGATCTGGCACACCGAGCTCATATAATTTATATATGAGCCCGTTTTGCCAGACCTTGTCGAAAGCTTTCTCCGCGTCGAGGAAAAGTTCCCCAGTTTGGTAGCCTCGAAGGAATTTACTTAGAATGTGCTCCGTGATGCGGTGCACTTGATGTGTGTTGGGTGCGAAGCCCGAACTGCTCATTGATTAGTAGCCCTCGGGACAGTATGAAGTCCTTGAGGCGGGTGAGGATGAGCCTTTCATATACCTTACCCAAGACTTTGAGTAGGCTTATGGGTCGATAGGCTGATGGATCGGTTGGGTGTTTCAAGGGTTTAAGAATACCTATGACGTCAGCTTCGTTTCAGGTTTTCGGGAAGGTGCCTTTGGATATAACCGCGTTGTAGATTAACACCAGTAGGTGTGAAATAGACATGGGTAGGAGTTTTATCACCTTGTTGGTGATGCCGTTGGGAGAAAATACCGTAATGCAATATATCCACCCTGGATTTAATGCATTAAGCTATTATAATATAAAAAAATGTTTTGTTGTATTTTTATACTACAACCTAAATTTATAAATTTGAATTTTTGAATAAAATAACAATTTAAATTGTTTTTACAAAACTCTAATGAATTTTTAGGAAATCCGGTACTCTTGCATTTGTAAATATTTCAACTTTAATGGCAAAACATAAGTATATGTTAAAGCTACTGAAAACATGGAACAGAGATAAATTAAAAGGTAGTATTACTTAACCAATAAAATATGTCACACCTGCAGAGACCTTCCATGGAAAAATAACCGCTATATTGACTTACCGGAAGCACTACAAAGCTCTTTTTCACCAAAACACAGCTAATAAACACCTGCCCTCCATATACCGCATGGAGGGTCCATTTAAAATATTCTTGTTTTTTTATTTAAAAAGAATATTAGTCATTCTATTAACATTACTAATATTCCGGTTAACTACTCCAACTAAGCTGAAAATGCTTGTCCTAGCTGCTGGTTCACGACAATAGTTGAATTGCGTATTCGAACCTACGACCTGAAATTTCGCAGACCGTACCCCAAACCATTAGGCTATTGACGCTTGATGGGACATAACGTAATTTCATCCAGAACATTTCAGAAAGTGCTACATTTTATGGATAGTTTATTGAAAACGGTGTTAGTTTATTCCTACCGTGGTAATAACGTCGCAAGGTGAAACGCAAAATATTCATCCACCTATATATTTTGCCACAAAGTCTAAAAGTGAGTCACCTATATCAATCGACTATCCGCAAACTTGCGAAGGTTGTCAATCCATCTAGTAATATGGTTGCTATTTATCGACGAGATTAAACTATCATCTTGTTGTATACATACTAATCTCAGCTGGAAACTGCAACCATTCCGGAATCCAATACACTAACGCATCTGCATTGTGATTTCGTATTGGGAATTAATGTGAGTGTCGTGGACCACAGGAATCACTTAACTAACGATGAACCGTGCGCAAGTTGATTATCCCTATTATTATTAAAAAACGAGTGTGTTATGAAATCAGTACATACAGATACAATATTCGCTCAGACTTTTCTTTATAAACCAAAGATAATTCTTCAAATAAATTTCATTTAAAAGAAAATAATAAATATACTGTTGGAGTAATTATTTAAAAATCAATAAACTAATGGTGAATACGATGTGAAATGAAAAAGAAGTAATATATTTAAGGATATTGGAACAACTGTACATTGATTATTTATTCATTTCCAGGTACTAACCCTCATGAGGAATGTGGTTATTACTTATCCCAGAAGGAAAGTGATTAATGATGTAATAGTCCATCTTTACGTCATAATGGAGATAGCATAGACAGAGCACAGTTCAACATGCTAGTGATAAGCTTCGATATTATTCGACTTATACTGTTCGCTAGGGTAAAACTGAAGATTTATTAGATAAAATGATCAAGAAAGGTTGTGTTAGACTTTGGCAATACTTAACTTACTTAAACAATAACAACTTGAAATAATAACACATCAAATAACTGTTATTGCTGTTTTTAAATGTTGACCCGAACTTAGAAGAGAGAGTCAGAGGACTATAATATTTTAAATGAATATTTAAGATGACAAAACATTGAAACAAATTGTATTGTTTTGCATACACCAATATAAACCTGCTAAGAGTAGGCCATAAGAAACCACAAAATTCTTAAATTGAAGATGGTAATATATGAATGCATTGACATTAATTGCAAGTCAACTAATGTCAATGCATTCATATATTTCATTGAAGGTAAAGTGTACTCGGTACCGTTTCTGTATTCTACAAACAAAGAGACGTTCACAGGTAAGCGTGGGATGTCCCCTGCGCAATTTGTTCACTAAATATCACACCATCCCTGTATACATTTTTCAATCTTGGTTAAAAGTTTTCTTTCTATTCATTCTCCCCTTGGCTATTTATTTCATAGATCTATTTGTAGGAAAGCATTTTGATTTTGTAAATATTAAAATGAATGTTATATAATAGATATTGTACAAAACGGCGGACTAATGCCAAAAGACATAATCTCCCATACTATAATTTTTTTTTTTTAACTTTAAAGCAAGTGCTTGACCATGATCTCACCTGATGTTAAGCGGAAATACAGTCCAGGATGGTAAGGTCCACTAGTTCAGTAAATGCCTATTCACTCAACTCTTGAAAACACTCACATTGTAATCAGAGGGAAAGACAGACGCGGGCAAACTATTCCAGTCCTTTGCTGTACGAATAATGAAAGACGAAGCAAAGCACTTCGTTCGGGTTTGAGGGATGCTCACAACAAAAGGATGAATTCCAGCAGTGCCTCGTGAGGTCCCATGGTAAAACGGGGATGGGGAAATTAGATCATGAAATTCATGAGCACAATCTCCAAAGTGCATTCTGTAAAACACTGAAAGGCTAGCTACCTTACGCCTGTGTTCAAGATTAAGCAGATTGGTTTCAGCTGCGTCACCAATTAGCCTCTTAGCCCGCATTTCCATCGAGTCCAAAGCTGCGAGATGGCATTTAGTGGTTCCTGCCCAAAGAATTGCCGCATCTCGTCCCAAACTGCTAACTTGTAACGCCACATTCACCGGACACCATGAACATCGACATCCGGGGGAGAATGGGACGATGCAGATTTCACTAGACAGTGATCTGAAGTTCCCAATGGCGAGGAGACTTCGACAACGGATCTATCTGGATCAGAGGTCAATAGAAGGTCCAGGCAATTAGCTGTGTGGCCATCCACATCCGGCACCTTAGTGGTTTGCATTACTAGCTGAGAGAGGTTATGCGTTAGGGACAAGTTCCACGCCTCTCTCCCAGCATGGTCGGTCTTCTGATATGGGAATAACCAATCCTGGTGGCAGGAATAGAAGTACCCCAGAACGACTAGCTGGGCAGAAGGATACCGAAGCTGGGCCGCATCAGCGGCCTCACTTAGAAGTTCAAACAACCAAGTAGTCTCTGCGTCACCGGTGTGCGAACGGTAGACACAAGAGTAAAGGATCTTGTCGGTACCTGTGTGTACCATTACCCATAATTTAGAAAAGGTGGGGTCTTCAAGATGACGAAGACACAGGCAGCATATGTCATTACGGACGTACACACAGACTCCAGTTCGGGGGCGGAAGGTATGGTCCAATGAGTATCCAGGATAGTTGAGGTACGCCGAGGACAACGAATCTGCGTCTCTGTCAGGAAATGTAAGTGCGCCTTTTCAGTCTCGAGGTGGTGGTGGACTGCATTGAGATTACAGTGCAAACCTCGGATTTTGGTAAGGTGCACTTTGAGTGAGAGGAAGTGCAACCGCTGTTGAATCTTACTTTTATTGTTGGAAAGTTTCATGTTGTGAAAGAGTGAATAGAATGAAGGATGATAGTTGACCGAGGCATTGCGATGTGAATCCAACGACGGGATTGTAGAATCTGTGTACAGATCAAGCCCGTACTTGTAAGTAGGGGCTTGATCTGGAGACTGCAGTGATGCCCGAACACCCCTTAGGAATTGTCATCGGGTCCTCTCTTCCGGTCGCCAACCGGCACGATGGAGCCACCTTGGGATTTTTCGCAGCTGGCGGGGTAGCCTTTCGCGAGTGGCCTTCTCGCTACTTGGGCCCCCAACTATCTGCGGTCGGCCAGCGGAGAACCGTGCTTCGGATCCCGCTACGAATTTCGAGCTATCGCATGCGCAAATGTCGGGATTCCTATAAAAAATTATTAAGAACATACAACATTTTATTTCTAAAACACCGACGTTCTCTGATGGACGCCACTACGCGTAGGAACATATGTACCGGTGGCATTAATTGTGTGGCATTATTGCTTCAGATACACTACCGAACACCATCAAAAACAACACGTTCGAAAAATTTACATATTTCATTTGTTAACATCCAGAACTAACCGTAGTCAACGTGCACCCCTTTCTAGAATGTGTGCCCTTCACGATAATATGCTTAATAGTGTAGATATGTTTTCTGCCGTATAACTTATAAAAACAAAGTTAAAACATTGCTCTATAGTTTATAGTTCGTAATTATATTTTAATTCAGTCATTAACGCAGTATATCAGCGACAATCGTACGTATCATATAATGTCAACTTTGTTCTCTGTGAGACATTTCTAAAGAAAGCAATTGTAAATATTCTCGAATGTTATTTGTATCTTTTCTTTATTTTTATCTTTAGTTTATGTTTGTCTATAATAAAGTAAATAAGTAAATTAATCTGCAGTTCATAGACTAATCTATATCCATTAATCTGCAACAGCGCTCTCGTATCGTGTTCACCAGTATTGGCACTGCCTTTAAAGAATCTTTGTTGCATTATCGTTCAGCTCATTTCCACTTCAGTATGTAATCAAATATCATAATTGTTACCTGGTTAAATAATTAAATAATTATTGGGTCTTTTTTGTTGTAAATTTAAGATGTGAAAGTTTATTAATATTATCAATTTATATCTCTTGTCTTTGAAGTCTCAATTCTTCTTTTTCTCCCATTGTTTTCTCTGAAAGTTCTTTTCTATGATAATATGATTGTCAAACGAGCGCACAATTCTCCAGATTGTAAATGACTACGACGACCCCGTAAATGCTTAAATTCAATATTTCTATCAATAGTTGGGAATATTAATAAACAAATCAATGAAACCTATTCAGTTCCAACTAATTGCGTATTTATAGCGTTTCAATGGAAAGTAGCTGGGGTGGCAACCACTGAATGGTATTATTCTGAGTTAAGTGATTCAATGCTTTTATGTCCATTTCTGCAGCTCTAACATGTTCAATAGCGACTTTGTAAAGTGACCTGTATTGAATTATTTAGTTATGATTTTAAATCTATTTTGTGCTATTTATATTTGAATTCTTTATTCTTGTTATATTTTATCACCATGGCCCATCATATCAATTTCAGTTGCAGGTATTTCAGTCTTTCAATTAGTGCTTTCCCCATCGTATATACATATATAATCCGGAATTAATAATATTGTTTCAATTGTCATCTAAAAGAGTCTAATTATATTGACCCTTGATATATGACTAGCTTGTAAAATTTTAACGACATTATACTGACGACTTATTACGTTCTTGTATCAATATTAAAAATATCTTATATCATCTATCATCTATCATCTCTATAAAAAATTCTTGAATTGATATATTAACTTATGAGTAGTTTGTAAAAGTTTAACGATATTATACTGACGACTTACCTTAATATGTTTTTGTATCGACATTACAAAATATCTTATTACTAAGCCTGAATTGTGACGCTGCGTGGATCCGTGCTCTGCTGCACAGGTGTCTCACCCTCGCTTACTTCCCCGAATCGTGGAAACGGGCAACGGTGGTGGTTTTGAGGAAGCCGGGTAGGGAATCGTATAGCGTCCCAAAAGCCTACCTACCTACCGATAGGCCTCCTGCCTGTCCTTGGCAAAACTTATGAGAAGATGCTGGTGGCCCGACTCAAGTACCACGTGCTACCCATCCTCGGCCCGAACTAATATGGCTTTATGCCACAAAAAGGCACCGAAGACGCCCTCTACGCAGGCCACATTAGAAGGGTCAGGGAAGAGAAGAAGATCGCTGTTGTGGTATCGCTGGACATAGAGTGGGCCTTTAATAGTGCCTGGTGGCCAGCCATAAAGGTGCGTCTGGCTGAGGTGGGGTGCCCGGATGGTCTGAGGCGGGTCATCAGCAGCTACTTGAGTGTAAGAGAAGTATGTTTAAGGTATGCCCGGAGGGAAATGAGGAGGGGGACAAACAAGGGGTGCGTGCAGGGGTCCATAAGTGGACCTATTTTGTGGAACCTCTTGCTGGACTCCCTATTATGGATGCTGAAGGAAGAAAGAGTATACTCTCAAGCGTTTGCAGATGATGTGTGATAGTGTTTGAAGGGATGAATGCTAGCGAGATTGCGCGAAAGGCAAACGTTGTCTTATCAAGAGTGAAAGGGTGGGGAGAGAAGAACAAGCTGAAGTTCGCTCCCCACAAAACGAATGCGATGTTAGGCACTAACAAATTAAAATATGATACCCCGAGGTTGGTAATGGGCGCAACACCAATTCAGCACAAGGCCGAGTTAAAAATATTAGGTCTTACAATAGATGATAAGCTCACCTTTAACAGCCACCTGGACAACACCTGCAAAAATGCGATAGAAAGGTATAAAATGCTATCCAGGACAGCAAAAATCAGCTGGGGACTTCACCCGTCCATTATTAGGATTATTTACAATGCAGTCGTGGAGCCGACGGTCTTGTACGCAGCAGCCGTGTGGGCCCCGGCCGTCAAAAAGCTGGGTGCGAGGAGGAGACTTGGGACCATCCAGCGATCTTTCGCCCTCAAAATGTGCAGGGCCTATCGAACGGTCTCCCTGAACTCCGCTCTGGTGTTGGCTGGGCTGCTCCCCTAGATCTCAGAGTCCGCGAGGCCGCGGCCCTATATGAAATCAAGAAGGGTGCGGCCCACCCAATACTGAAGGATAGGGAGGTGGTGGAGTCTCTCTGTTTTGGATAAAAGCGCACACGGGGATGAGAGGGAACGTGAGGGTTGAACAGCTGGCAAAAGAGGCCGCTTTGGGGTCGAAGAAGAAACCCGACTACGACCTATGTCCCGTCTCATACATCAAGCGAGAGCTCCGAAAGGAGACGATCGACGAATGGGAGGAGAGGTATGTGTCAGGAAAAACCGCGAGTGGCACGAAGCTCTTCTTCCCGAGCGCTGCTGCTGCGTACAATATCGTGAGAAACGTGGACATTACGCATCACACGACACAATTCATCACTGGGCACGGTGGGTTTTCCTCGTATTTGAAGAAATTCAAGTGCGTGGAGAACTCATCGTGTGCATGTGGTGAAGGTTAAGAGGAAACGGTCTCTCACCTACTGTGTGAGTGCCCAATTTTCGCGAACGATAGGTTTAATATTGAGCAAGAATTAGACACAGCCCTGGTGGGAGAGAACCTTAGCCTATCTTTTATCCTTTCCTATGGCCAGCAAAGGGAGAACTAAATTTATCGACTTTATTAATATAATGACAAAGGTCGTGAATTTAAGAAACGGGGGAAAGCTGGCCAACAAATATGCGTTGTCTCGTTTGATGCGTTCTGTCCACTCCATGAATAAAATTGTTATTTTTATACACATACATTATGTGACTTGTATACACGTCCAATCTTTATATTTTTAATTTTCGAATATTAAAAAAAGAAAAGGCTAAATTATTAAATATTAAAAAACCTAACCTAAACCTAACTTAAACCGAACCTAAGCCTACCATAAGCCTAACATAAGTCTAACCTAAAACTAAGCTAAACCTAACCTAAACCTAACCTAAACCTAATCAAAACCTAACCTAAACCTAACCTAAACCTAACCTAAACCTAACCTAAACCTAATCAAAACCTAACCTAAGCCTAACCTAAACCTGACCTAAACCTAACCTAACCTTAGCCTAACCTAAGCCTAATCTAAGCGTAACCATTTTTTTGAACTGGCATTTCTATCAAAAAAATTCAAATAAAAGTTTTTGCCTGAAATGCCCACTCACACCATCCAGGAACCACGTCGTCATGCCATATTTTTAGGCAATATTTATGTTTAATGATAAGGAACAGTATATTGGTCGACGTTTGATGATTAAATGTAATGTGTAGTAAGAGTAGGTTAGGTAAATGATCTTTTATCGCGTATGACATTCCGTAATTAGCAGTATTGTAAACAGGTGCAAAAATGATGATTAGCAATAACAAGATGTTTTTGGGTTGCATTCTTGGAAAAGATACAATTTGTTTACATTATTTAGAAGCCAAAACATACAGCTGTAATAATTCAGAAAGAAAATTGTAATTCAGGGCTCAGTATTTTTTTTAAGGACACTCAACCTCGTGCATGATGCTTGAGTCAAGTTTTTTACTCACGAATATATTTTTATAACATTAGAAGTGGCAAAGGAGCACACAATTCTTCTGATGGTAAATGATCACCGTGGCCCATCACATCAATTTCAGTTGCAGGTATTTCAGGCTTTCTATTAGTGCTTTACCCGTGGTATATACATATATAATCCGGAAACCAATATTGTTTCAATAGTTATCTAAAAGAGTCTATCTAATTATTATCGAGGCCTGAAGAAAATGGATATTGAAATTAATATCAAAGACCCTCATAGATATTTTTCAACTTTTTAACTATTTTTATATTTTATGTCGAAAAAAATATCACGACTGATCATAGTAAAATTTATTTATTATCAATGAAATATGCCTTAAGAGACTTAGTCCATATAATCCTTTATCGACTCCACTCTCCACTCAACTCAACTCTCCACTTTAAAGCTTTTAACCTGTTAAACACTGAACTGTATTCGTTGCAGCCAGCGACTAAGCCTTTTTCAATGTGAC
This sequence comes from Teinopalpus imperialis, assembly GCA_029286865.1. Classification (NCBI taxonomy): domain Eukaryota; kingdom Metazoa; phylum Arthropoda; class Insecta; order Lepidoptera; family Papilionidae; genus Teinopalpus; species Teinopalpus imperialis. The sequence goes on from JAGSMU010000039.1 coordinate 2,718,413, forward strand.
TTAATTAGATTGACCCTTGATATATGACTAGCTTGTAAAATTTTAACAATATACTGACGACTTACCTTAATACGTTTTTGTATTTTTAACATTACAAAATATCTTATTAATAATTCTTGAATGGATATATTAACTTATGACTGGTTTATAAGAGTTTAACGATATTATACTGATGGCTTACCTTAATACGTTTTTGTATCGACATTACAAAATATCTTATTACCCTATAATAACTTTTGAATTAATGTTCACTATAAAATATTTCATTATCACTTATATATTATCCACAACAGACTTTTAAATATATTTGTCACAGTCACTTCACTCGCGATGCGCTAGGAAACCGAGTTCGATGCCCTGTGCTGATAACAATTAAACAATTAATCGCAATTTTAAGTGATGATTTATCACGTTCATGGCAGTGAAGATATTGTGCGGTAACCTGTATGTCTGAAAAAGATGAAAAAATATATTTTAAAAACATGCCACGTGGTAGACTTCTCTCTAGCAAGATCTCAAGACTTGAGGCCTATGCACAACATTGTGATTTATAATAAACTACTTACTAAATTAATTTTACTCTCTTTACTTTGTAAAGATTATTTTAATTGAAAACCCAATCGAACTCGGGTTTTCTCAATACTATGAAGACAAAGAAATGACAACGAGTACTACTTGTTTAATAACTTCTTGTTTTCACTTAATGTTACTTATTTCTTTAAAATAAAATTAATAAACAAGATTTAAAATATCATATCAATCATTAGGCAGCGGTGTATCTAAAAATTATAATACGACTAATTTGTTTTTTACTTTGGCTTCTTCAAAGAATTATTGACAATGAAATCACAATAACAAGACAATTTAGATACCCACGTTAATAATATGTTTCTTATTATTAAATGTAAATATAAAATGACACTTTGTTAATATTAACTGTAATACATATTTTTTTTGAAATTTTGTGTAAAATACAATTGTATTCACGGAATTCATGGATGTTAAACGTAATACTCAAATTAATCTCCTAGTGATTTTCAGTGTAACTGGATAAAGGTTAATAAAACCGTGAAATTAATTAATTATGAACCTCGTCTTTTATGATACAGTCTGCTGATGCACTTCGAAATATAGAGCTTATCCCAAATTCATCTCTTTTAGACAATGGTAGAGCTATGCTGCAGCTAATTTCTAGCCGCAACATCGGTGAAGAACTACGCCCTCACAATACCAATGTGAAAGAAAAGAAGGAAAGAATTTGTTTATTCGTAGGGAAACTAACATCATTGCATTCAATTACAAACATGATTAAAAGAAAAAATAACTAATATATAATAAATAGTATCACGAGTCCGTCCCAACTCAGCATATGCTGGCTACAAACAACCAGCGTTGGTCTTCCGTTGGGACCGTTTGGTGACGTCACGATACAACACTAAATTGAACATACGAGTATACTAAATTTCTAACAAATTTTTTTATTGTTCCTACTTACGTAAGGCTTCGGTATTTTCTACGGTTAGTGTACTGATATAAAGATAAAATATCTCAGTTGTCAGGGATGACATGCATTGTCTCCCCTGTGCCTCTTGAATCTTTTTTGAGTTTGAATGTAACTGTTACAGACCGTAGTTATCACTTACCATTACGTACACTCTGTGCTCATTTGTCGACCCTAGTGTGAGAACACTCCACAGCCTATCCGCCTGCCTTTTTTTTTATAAAAAGGAATCGTCCTCTTCAGTCTCCATCCACCATTAACTATAGGACACTCTTGCTATATTTATATCTTACACATTCAGTCATCGCTGTTAATAATAGAGTTTACAGAAATGTGTATAATAACCATAATTAGCACGCTAGTAAAACAAGTTTCATGCATCGCCAGAATCATTTACAATGACTCTTGTTATGTTACCAAAATATTAGTACATATTAATGGGCGGTAATGAACTTCATCCGCAACACCAAAGTTGCAAGTACGTTGCTGGCTTTTGAGAAATGAATAGACTTATTCTTGAAGTTACTTTAGTCGTGTCCTTCGCGATTCCACAAAATAGTCAAAGGTACAAAACCACATACAAAGTTCACAGCGGTGAATTGCCAACGATCAAGATCGTGGGGATAAATTTTACGTTTTGGCACAATATATGATGGTTAGATTCAACGACTGTAATAATTCAACAACAATAACTGTATGATAGCTAAGTATACTTTTGATATATGTATATATAATATATAAAATATGTTATATATGTATTGTCCTCTTTACCGTTCTGACTTTATGCATTCTTCATTCTTTATTCAGTCTGTTCTTTTAGGGAATGCGCTACCTCTCGAATTAGGATGGCTAAAAGTCGTTTCGTATTCTAAAAGAAAGCTCGCGAATACCTGCTTAAAAATCATCAGCACATTAAGTCCGTCATTAATATATATGTTTATATGTATTTATATATATATATATATACATTTATGTATATATAGCTATGTAAAGTATATGCAATATTATAATAAGCATATATAAGTATATGTATAAGTATATATTTGATGTGTATATAAATATGCATGTATGTATTGTATTATATTTATAGTATATACTTAGAATAAATGTATCTTATGGATACCTATACTGGTTTATTTAAAAATGTATCAATACACCTACTCAATCTTTCCTTACCCCCCAAAGGTTTGACTAGGAGATAATATCTTAGGCATTAAGTCCGCCTGTGTACACTGTTTGCGCAAAAAGTTTTAATAAATAAATAAATATGTATAAGATAATCACTAATACGGCAAATATCTATTTCCTGTGTAATGAAATTAATTAAAAAATAAATCCTGTGTAAAGAAAAGTATCAAATTTAAAAGGAACTTATTACGAAGGAATTAGACTACCCTAAATATCGGGTATAATTTTTAATTGATAACTTTTCATAATTAGAGGGTAGCTTTAAAATAACGTTAAATGAATTAATATTTTACTGGTAAAAAAATAATTAATATATAATACTTAATTGGGAAATAAATCATTATAAAGCTTAAATAAATATACGGTTACAACGTATAATTATTTAAGCTGATATTGTGCATAAAAATGTAGCCCTTAAACTATTTTTGTTTCCTGTTTGAGATCGGAAGGCCACTTTGAAATTAATTATGGTTTTAGTATTTGATGGTATATCTGGCAAAAAATAATAAAGCATTCAGAAAAATATAAATCGTTTTAATGTAGAGAGGTTTAGCTTTAAAATGTTAAAACATTACCGACCCGATATTAGAGAGCTGCTAAATCTTCCGAGCTCATTAATTAGCGACTTTCTCTTTGCTTCGTTGAACTACAAAGTAGAATCAGTTTTAAAACATCTGATCTTATTAACAACAAGAAAGTACTCGTAAATGTAGGATCAAAAGATTTGTTGATTACTTCACTGCTCTCTTAGCTTCAGGGTAGTATTATTTATCCTTCAGTAGTGTCATTAACCTTAATTTACAATAAGCCCGTGGATTCCGAGAGTTGGTATAATAACCATGACGTGTAGCACAAGCTAAGTTACGTAGAATATAATGCTCAAATAGTAAATTCATTAACCAAGCATAATATTTCCGGGATCCGGAGACCTTTATTACTGATGACGAGGCATTCCATCTTAATCCTCCTCAAGAGCAACAACGCATATGCATTATAAGTCTTTGTCAAGGATGAATGTAGATGTCATGGGGCAGGAATCACTTGCCATCAGGTGATCTGTGTGCCCGTTTGTTACTTTATATGTAATTTAAAAAATATATAGACCAACCAGGCGGAGATAAAAATAAATATCGCTAAAAAATAATAATATTTAACTTAATTTTACCATAAATATACAATTTGCTTAAAATTTAGTAACATTCCATCACCATATACCCAAGAAAGTAAGCATCCGTTGCCGAATTAGGTTACAAACTCGTATTTCACTTCAGTTCAGTTCAGTTTTCCGTTCTCTGTTCCAAAAAAATTACATCATTGATAACAAAATGTAACACATTAAAAGAAGTAAAAAAGCTTAAAAAATCTACGAGCAAAAGAGCTTTGAAATATCCTTGATGACCTTGTAGTGAAAATAACTTTTGAAATAATTCTTGAAATGTATAGTAATTTTAAAATAACATTTTACATCGTTAAACTATAAGCCATATGAAGGAGAGAACATATGAAAGGACTGCCTTATTGTGACCTATAACTCTGAGCAATCCGGAAAAGTGTTTATGTAAACAAAAGGAAAATGTTCGTGGTAATAACCGTGTATCTAATCAACTAAAAGTAATGTTTGTGTTACAATGTGAATATCTGACAGAAATTACCATGGAACTTCTGGCAATAGTAATTAGTTTAAAAATAAAAGGTTAATCAATGACCAAGTTTATTACTATTAAGTATATCATTTTATACAAATATACCCATAGATGTTATTAGCAACCTGTCTTGAAAGAGGGTTACATTAAAGGTCGACCTTCATGGATTTGTAATAAAATACGGCGAACGCTATTACGTGCGGTATGGTTTACAATACATCGGAATATATGCAAAGAATTTCTTTATATTCGTTTCCGGGTAAAATGTCAATTTTATTCCATATAAGATTTCATCAGTAGATACGATTTTACTCTACATATTATTTCGATTAATTGTCATTTTCGGTCTCACATGAAATACTGTTCATCTCTGGGCTGGGGCACCCCAGTACCAGCTTCTTCCGCATTTAACGGAGAGCCGCTCGAATCGTTGTTGACCAGGTATTTCCGATCGGCTTGATTCACTGGCTTCGCGAAGAGATGTATCTCTGTATTTTTTACCGAATTTACCATGCGGAGTGTTCTGAGGGGTTGTGTGGATTAATTCCAGCCGCTGAGTTTAAACATCGTACATCACGAAAGAATTCAAAATTTAATCCTCATCATCTCAATGGTTGGCAATCCACCATTGTGCACTACATGCAAAATTTCCTGCCACGCACTACTCGATGAAATCAGCTAACGCCAGTGGTGTTTCCGAACCGATACGACTTAGGGACCTTCACCCTTAACCTTTACCTTTCCAACCTTCCTTTCTTAACCAAGAGCCTTAACCTTTCAGCACCACAGGCAAAGCATTTGCGACTCCTTTGGTGTTGCTAATATTCATGGGCGGAGGTGATTACTTACCTTCGGGTGGGCTGTTTGCTCGTTTGCCACCTATTCTATATAAAAAATGATATAAATTGCTTACCTTTCCGTTCTAATATTATCCCTTATGAGATAGACAAAGGTAGTAATCATTTTTCACTTTTTACTTGGAGTATAAAATATGATAAAAATATGGTAAAAGTCACTCGCTGTACACCTACCTTATTCCCTTACGAGCCGATAGATTTTTACGCAAAACTTGGAATTGAAATCGATTTTACTAATAGAGCTACAAGAACACTACAGGTTGGGTAGTATTATTATAGCTGTCTGGTGCTTGACGTTGGTTATGATTTATTTAAAGAACTTTGCTAATAGATAATAAACGTAATTAAATCGAGACCTCTAAGAAGTCTGCATTCTGATACATAAAATGGCTTCACTTACATCAATCATACAGTTTATGATTTGAATTTGAAATTGAAACATCAAATCCTCACGCAAAGTATCACTGATTGATAAGGACGAGTCTATTGAGTCTATAAATCATCCTAATTTCAATACATGGCCCGGTACTACCATAAGCTTGTGATTCTGTGATCAATAAAAGTGGGGCCAAACAACACCATTGGAAGATCTGAAGTTATAGGGAAAGTATTTAAGCTCTGTTGGCTTGGATCGATTTTCAAATTAATGATTAAAACTTGACGGTTGTTCGGGTTTACAATGAAGTCAAGACGCAAAACACCCCATAATCATGAATATTGTAAAACAATCCTTGAAATCATATTTAAGATTGTGGATACTTTAGTAAAAAATTAGGTCTTTCGTACTAAGAAATTTTGTAAATGTCATTGCTAAAAGAAATTTCTTGACGCAAATTCTTTCTTTTCAATAAAAATTCTGATTTGTCTTAGCATTATTATTTGGCCCCTCGGTTGTATTTTTCGCTCCAGTGAGAATTTTTTTCCTATTTTAAGCTTCGACGTTATTAAGCTATTAAATAATGATATTCACCCTTGTTTTCATTTAAGTTATTAATACGTTGGCTTAAAATTTAATTTAATATAACTTACTTCTACAAACCTTTTAGATGACTTGTTTATACGTTACACAAGATATTATTATGATGCCGGTAAACATGTACTGTGTGTAAAGGTATATAATATTAAAACAATATAACCAGGTTTTTTAGAAAAATTAGCAAAACTGCGCATTGAGTATATTAATCGAAGTGCATTGTATTATCAATATTTGCTTCTACAAAAAGTATAAAATTTTATTTGTCCGTTTCTTTAAACATACGTTACTTAAAAACCAATTAACTGATTTAACGGGACTTTCACTACAGTATTGTAAGCGTCATAGTAAATATATAATATATGAGTTAATACTCTGTAAATTAAAAAAATAGAGAACTAGACTTTTTTACTACGATCCATCACAAAACGAACAGAATAGCATTCGATAACATAATATAATGTAGAATTCGGACGAAAATTCACTAACAAAACTAAGTAGTGCTTTACTTAATCTCTCGGCCTTTGCCTGATTTGTCTGCAGAGATGAAAACGGTCAATTTGCATTTAAATAAAATAGTGCTTTAACTATATTACTTGGTGTGGGAGGGTTTGTTCCACAATCATTAGAATAAGCCTTCATTGTAAATATTAAACTATATTAACTATAATGATAGAATAATGAAAAAAATATTAGATACGGTATACCTGAAAATATAGTATGTCCGTCAAATTATTTCTTGCGCTGAATCTATAATCTTAATTTCAAATCCTTCCATAAATCATTCCTTCCTTTTATTTTATTTCCGTTATCTGGAATTTGACGTTCGTTTCCTCTTTCGACGGCAATATTTGATGGAATTTAATTAAAGATAAATCCTTCATTTGCTTTTGGATTACCTACATCTAGGAATAAGTTTTGTTCTGAATAGTTTCAGAATTTTTTTTATAGTGAAGCATATTCGCGGACGCTATTTATCTAAATATTAGTATGCATTTTGCGTGATTTTGCGGTATTTTTTGAAGAAATCCTCTATAAACAAATCTCTCCTTGAATGAAAATATGACAGTCCCTATGATACATCATAGTAAAAATGCAACTTAGCGTTGGACTTGCACATCTACATTTTTTATGTAAGTTAGGGTGCCTACACATTCATGGTGTGGTGAAATTCATATGGTAGGTACAAAAAAAATGTAAGTTAATTATATAAAGGTGAAATATTATAAAAAAAAATCTACACAAAAAGACATACTATACACGAAAATAAACGTTAGTATTATTTATTTATGAATACATACATAATATATATATATATATATATATATATATATACATACAAATATAATAAAATACATATACAATACTATACATACAGTAGTGCAGCTTTGATTGTGAAGGAGTTTCTCATGAACTCGGTGGCATATGATGGAATAAGGAGCTTATTATTAAAGGTATAGCGAAGTAACCTTTCATGTGATATACGGAAAGATACGGAGATTTATCTCTCAGGTAAGGAGGCGAAAATGGATCATTTAAGATACAGAATAAGACAAGAAGAATCTTGCAGTTGCGCCTTTGTCGTATGGTCAACCAATTAAGCTGATATCTAAAATGAGATACAACATGGTCATTATTATCAGGAACCGTCTCCGGTTCCTTACGTTCACACGCGGGTGGCATGGACGGGCATTAATACTTAAAGTTAGTTCATTACGGTGCAGTTTATTTTATGCAGAATGAATGGGTCATCTCAACCAGGGTAGGGACCATGCCCGCAAAGAATATCAGCGTTATATAGCAGCATAATGCAACTGTGTTTCGTCTATGGAGTGAAGGGGTCCGAAGACCTTTATTATTTGCATTCCATCTCAGTCCTCAAGGGTGACAACGCATTTGCATATATATGTAAAATTGGTATTTAACAGTGGTAGAGCTACACTGCAGCTTGTTTCTAACTGCAGAATGGATGGGTCAGCTCGACCGGGGTAGTACCACGCCCTCACAGAATACCGGCGTGAAATAGCAGCATAATGCTTCTGTGTTTCGACTGGTGAGTGAAGGGATCCGGAGACCTTAATTACTAGTGACGGGACATTCCATCTCAGTCCTCAAGTATGACAACGCATCTGTATTATGATTCCTCGTCAAGGATGAATGTAGATGTCATGGGCCGCAGGAATCACTTAACATCAGGTGAACTGTGTGCTCGTTTATACCTCTCAAAGTAATTAAAAAAATATATGTACGTATATGTAATAAAAAAAAGTTGGGTTTATCCTGCGAGCGTGTGGTTTTTCGCCGGCCGAGACGGTCCATAAGTTAGTATACATACACTACATCTTTGCGGACTTGTCTCGACACAGGTATCGATTTTTCTAATTTATTTCTTAGAAATATTCTATTCTTCACGATGTCATGCTTTACTGCCGAGCATTGGTAATTCAGCGTTTAACCTGGCACCTAACCTTGCTGGCACCGGCGATCGAACACTGAACTGAAGTCATTGATCTACAACGTCTCTCTAGTTTCATTATTCTATATTTATAAGGTGTTTTATCATTTGAAACTATTTAATATTCATTATGTACCAAATATAATAGATGTTTTATATACAAAGAAACAACTAATTAATTAACATTTAGTATAAGTTAAAGTTGTTGACAAATAATAAAGAATAGTGAATGTAAAAGTGCGAAAAGTGTTTTTATAATATTAGCAATGCTATCAAAATGAGTAATATTCAAGGTAATACTCCAATTAAGCTAAAAATGCATGTGCTAGGCAATGTTACACGACAATAGTTAATGGTGGATTCGGTGGACATTAAATTTCGCTGACCGTACCCTAAACCATTAGGCTGATGACGGCAATTTTAAATATATCCCATAATGAATGGATGCCCTTGATCGCATTATACTACCGTTTACCGACAGAAATGAGAGCAATAACGCAGTATGAAAATTTTAAAATAAATCAAAAAATCCTAACATCATAACACATTTTTTTTAAATATAAAACTAAAACTTAATATTAATTAAAATTTATATTTATTTTTGGATAAAGTTATAATTTGGTATCGAATTTTTATTTCTTGCTTCATGACTTTGTTTTGGTTAAAATATCGGATACAAGTTATTGTTAATAAATGAATAAATAAAAATGATGTTTTTTTAATATAAAGCAACCAAAACATAAAATCGACTCAACTGCAAAAGAAATTAAACAAGAAACATTCTCTACTTCTGTTTATATGAAATTCATGCATTATAAAACTTTGAAACGAACAGTGTTGTAAGGTTTGAGTATGGGATTTCTGTTGAGGTTATACATATATAATTATATATATATATATATATATATATATCAATATAAATATATATATATATATATATATATATATATATAAATATATATATATATATATATATATATATATATATATATATATATATATATATATATATATATATACATATATATATATATAATCTGCTGCTCATGAATTCTACGCTCATCCTTGACAAGGAATCATAATGCAGATGCGTTGACACCCTTGAGGAATGAGATAGAATGCCCTCTACCAGTAATGAGGGTCTCCAGATACACAGCACAGTAGCAATATGCTGCTATTTCACGCTGGTATTCTTTGAGAATGTGGTCCTTACCCGGTCGAGCTGACCCATTTATTCTGCAGCTACAAACAAACTGCAGCGTAGCTCTACCGCTATAATAATATAACAAAATCCATTGAAAATAATCGCAAATACCATTAATTATTAGAACGATTGTTATTTTTCTTAGTCTGGAAATTTAAAGACAATGCTTGGCAATGTTGTTAATAATATAACCTTAATTTAACTTCTAAAGAATATAATATAACAAGAGTCAAAAAAGGTAAACGTCACGAGACAATTTAATTTACTTATTACGAACTTGCTCTTATGGAATGCTTACAACGAGGAACATTGATTTAATCGTATAAAACCTTTACAGAAACACACGCGTTGTTTTCTTTTTACATTTATCCAAAGAAAAATTATTATGCTGTTTCTTTTTTATTTACTTAGACAAAAACAACATAATGTTCTTTTAAATTAAATACATCTAATATGGATAAAATAAAACACATATCTACGACCTAAAGTAAGACTTAAGTAAGTCGCAAAGGATTACCATAATTGAAAGGGAATTATTATCAGATAAAATGATAAACCAAATTAACAGTTAATAAATTAAAATTTACAAAATGACAAGAAAAAATACCACAAAAATTACTTAAAAATTAATTACCCCAAAGATCTTGTTTTAACTTATAAGGCGTTCGAAAATTAACGTTGATCATTGAATTTATAATTATTATCACATCACGTCACAATTGAAAACGATTCTAAGTGTGTGTAACTCATTCATAAGAGAGTGAACATAAAAAGTTTACAGATGTGCACAATACTGTACCATCAGTAATTTTACAAGGAGTAACCGAGGTTATTTTTATAAGATTCCTATCTCTAATACGAAGCTTGTCTCTTGCTAATATTAATTTTGTATCCAAATTTTCGCCTGTATTTAGCGGTAGTTTTGGTGCCCGAATTAGTAATGAAACTATTTTTTGTATATCTTATACTTTATTAAAAGTAAGAAAATACATACTTTTTTTTTAAATATTATTCATATTAATAATTTAGAGAATTATTGAATATAAAAACTTTACGCCAATAAGTGTACATAAATAGATACACTACACAAATAAAAGACAGTCAAAGAGATCATTAAATAGATTGTAGGCGTAACCGTTACGAAGAGTAGGGTTTTACTGTAAAATTTCACGAATCATTTTGTCTGTGCAGCCCTATTGATCAGGTGGCGCTGTTTAACGTGTGTTGGATATCGTTATCAACGATACAATTTCGTTTCGACTGTTCGAGGAATGACATCGTACTATAAATTTCTTACTAAGGTAATATTTAATGACAAGAACTAAAATCAATACCGTTTTCAGAATATATTTCAAGTAAAGGCAGAAACTACTCAAATCCAAAATGAAAACAAGTTATAGTATATATACTAGAAATATTTTCTTCGAAGAGAAATCGATGGCGTCGCTAGAGTTTACATGTTGTGGTAGTCTATAATAAAACTAAGTTAATATTTATGGCATTGTAATTGCCACACCTACTAACCTCTAATCTATCTTATATAATCTAATTTTTTTGTGTGTGAGTTATGTTGTTGGTGGGACCTCTACAGCTTTATCTAATTAGACTCGCGAGCGGGAGACCCGCTAAGTAGGGAAATAATATTTCATTAAAATGTATCTGAGGTACCATTTGTATTTTAATCTCTAGTTTAAAAAAATCCTACAAATATAAAAAGATGTTACTTGGAATTAATAAGACGGCTTTTAGGAATATTTTATTCGACAGCTTGAACATGTTATTGAATAACCACCATTAGCAATCGATCTGTCTACGCCTCCTCTATATATCTTTCTTGGCAACTTTAAAATTCAGCACATTATTTAAAAACTCTTGCTCGTGAACAAGCAGACTAACTAAAAGCTGTGGCTAAAAGTTCAAAACATTCTTGCAGTATTAAACCTTTTTTATAGTCAGAATAAACCATAATGCGAAATCACGTTGATTGAGCTTCATTGTTCTCTCAAATTCCTAGCACAAATTACCTTTACTTACACATGTTCAGAATTATCTGCAAATAACCAATTTTACAATGTTATATAATCTAATTTTTTTGTGTGTGAGTTATGTTGTTGGTGGGACCTCTACAGCTTTATCTAATTAGATAAGGCAGGAGACCCGCTAAGTAGGAAATAATATTTCATTAAAATGTATCTGAGGTAACATTTGTATTTTAATCTCTAGTTTAAAAAAATCCTACAAATATAAAAAGATGTTACTTGGAATTAATAAGACGGCTTTTAGGAATATTTTATTCGACAGCTTGAACATGTTATTGAATAACCACCATTAGCAATCGATCTGTCTACGCCTCCTCTATATATCTTTCTTGGCAACTTTAAAATTCAGCACATTATTTAAAAACTCTTGCTCGTAAACAAGCAGACTAACTAAAAGCTGTGGCTAAAAGTTCAAAACATTCTTGCAGTATTAAACCTTTTTATAGTCAGAATAAACCATAATGCGAAATCACGTTGATTGAGCTTCATTGTTCTCTCAAATTCCTAGCACAAATTACCTTTACTTACACATGTTCAGAATTATCTGCAAATAACCAATTTTTACAATGTTATATAACTTGCCAGTGAGAAACAAATGTATAAAGAGTGTCTATTTGAGCATGACATTCGTAATCTTTGACATTTTATTTTTCTTTTAGGTACTATAATATTTTATAATCTAATGAGTTCTATTATTTCTTAAGTATATTTATCTCGGACGTAGGTTTTACGATTTTGTGTTCCTAGGTTTACACGTTTATTACATTAGGCTAAACGAACAACAAACATGCTGTCCACTCAGACTAAGTGTCTGAATGGCTAGCTTGATTAGCCCATACAAACTGTCATTTGTGTTTATTGTATTGAAGGTGATAAAGGAGCCCACCCCTGGCCTGTCGGTAAGTGCTTACTGCGACTCATGACATCCACATTTATCTTAAACAAGAAATCATAATGCAGTTGCGCTATCATTCCTGAGGAAATCTATATCCATCCTCAACAAAGGTTCAAGATGTAGTCACGCCCTATGACCACGATACGGGTCACCAGATCCACACACACATCAGATGAGACACAGTAGCATTATACTGCTATTTGATATATATTGATAACCTATGAGAGCGTGGTCCTTCACCGGGAGATCGATCCATTCACTGAATACTACATACTACATTATTAATTAATAACTAAAATCAATACCGTTTTCAGAATATATTTCAAGTAAAGGCAGAAACTACTCAAATCCAAAATGAAAACAAGTTATAGTATATATACTAGAAATATTTTCTTCGAAGAGAAATCGATGGCGTCGCTAGAGTTTACATGTTGTGGTAGTCTATAATAAAACTAAGTTAATATTTATGGCATTGTAATTGCCACACCTACTAACCTCTAATCTATCTTATATAATCTAATTTTTTTGTGTGTGAGTTATGTTGTTGGTGGGACCTCTACAGCTTTATCTAATTAGACTCATGAGCAGGAGACCCGCTAAGTAGGAAATAATATTTCATTAAAATGTATCTGAGGTAACATTTGTATTTTAATCTCTAGTTTAAAAAATCCTACAAATATAAAAGATGTTACTTGGAATTAATAAGACGGCTTTTAGGAATATTTTATTCGACAGCTTGAACATGTTATTGAATAACCACCATTAGCAATCGATCTGTCTACGCCTCCTCTATATATCTTTCTTGGCAACTTTAAAATTCAGCACATTATTTAAAAACTCTTGCTCGTAAACAAGCAGACTAACTAAAAGCTGTGGCTAAAAGTTCAAAACATTCTTGCAGTATTAAACCTTTTTTATAGTCAGAATAACCCATAATGCGAAATCACGTTGATTGAGCTTCATTGTTCTCTCAAATTCCTAGCACAAATTACCTTTACTTACACATGTTCAGAATTATCTGCAAATAACCAATTTTTACAATGTTATATAACTTGCCAGTGAGAAACAAATGTATAAAGAGTGTCTATTTGAGCATGACATTCGTAATCTTTGACATTTTATTTTTCTTTTAGGTACTATAATATTTTATAATCTAATGAGTTCTATTATTTCTTAAGTATATTTATCTCGGACGTAGGTTTTACGATTTTGTGTTCCTAGGTTTACACGTTTATTACATTAGGCTAAACGAACAACAAACATGCTGTCCACTCAGACTAAGTGTCTGAATGGCTAGCTTGATTAGCCCATACAAACTGTCATTTGTGTTTATTGTATTGAAGGTGATAAAGGAGCCCACCCCTGGCCTGTCGGTAAGTGCTTACTGCGACTCATGACATCCACATTTATCTTAAACAAGAAATCATAATGCAGTTGCGCTATCATTCCTGAGGAAATCTATATCCATCCTCAACAAAGGTTCAAGATGTAGTCACGCCCTATGACCACGATACGGGTCACCAGATCCACACACACATCAGATGAGACACAGTAGCATTATACTGCTATTTGATATATATTGATAACCTATGAGAGCGTGGTCCTTCACCGGGAGATCGATCCATTCACTGAATACTACATACTACATTATTAATTAATAACTAAGATATCTGACCGAATAATGTATTATAAAGTACTATTTAGACAACGTATGTATATATGACACGTCAATAATGGTACATATGAAGATTATGAGAGGAGAAAATGAATGAAATATTAGGTGTTGTTAGCACATTGCAAATGTTTTGTTAATATTGCACCAAACTTTTACAAACTAACAAATAAAACCGAATATTTTTCAAGAAAAGAAGCATTTTTTTTTCATTTACAGATATAAGAGGGAATATTCTCATATAGTAATGTTCTATAAAATATTGGGATAAGTGGTAAATAATAAAAAAATCTAATTTACTTTATAGTAAAATACAGTATAAATTTAATATGGAAAAATTTATCACAACGAAAACTGGTAGAAAGTAAAATAAGCTTAAATATTTAGAATGCACATTGAAAATATATTTTTATTACATGTTCCTTCTTAGCCATCGTCTGGAAATCCTCCAAACGTGCAACTCCAACTATTTTGTGACGCATTGACAATAAAATTTATGTATCAATAAAACATTCACTTCATCATTTATACAAATCGAAAATTTGAACGTTCGTATTTTAGCATGTTTCGTGTATTTTCTTCATGCAATCCTTGTTTAAATTCCTAAAATATTTATATCAAAATACATTTTATGTTAGAAAACATAGAGTAGAATATTCTATTAAACGTAACTACGTGTTTATATTAGTAAAGACAAAGACATTCACTCGTCTTTCCTTCTTTAATCGATCCTGATGTTATATGCAATTATATCTGATGACGATTCAATGTTATATGCTCAGAGGAAGGACTGTAATAAAATAATGATTCAGAAACGCCAGACACGTTACGAAGATGTTCAGATCCAAAACTAAAAATTTGGACCATACAAATATTGGTCCCGGTTGGACCAATATGTGTCTACAATCGACAACAACAATCCACATGCCGACGTTCAAGAATTATAAATATAAGAAAGAGTAACTCATATCAGTAGCCATGCGTTATGCGCCAAACGCTGAAATTATCGATATGTGTCATATAATTTAATAATATAAAATTCGTGCCATACGAACTAACACTATGTGTTATATGCCATATGCTTAAGCTATGTCCTAGACTGACACCCTTGTAATATATGTGCTTTAGCTAAGTCACTATGTAGTATGAATATATGTAATGCATAAAAGCCATATTAAAGATTGTTATTATACTAAAAGTAATGTGATTAAAAATAAAGTTTAAATAAAACGATTAAGTAAAATTAGACATTTAATTGTAAGAGATAGACTATACGTAACACCCATTAAGGGATATAAATATACACTAAGGAGCTCAAGGCCTCCTCCTCAAGTATTGTCTGATTGTAAACTACTATTTGTATAAAGTGAAGTGTTTTCCATTAAAACTATATTACATCAAGAGTGCTTTCTTCGCATCCTCTACAAAGAGTATTCCCCAGGACTGTGACGATACAGTTGGGTACTTTAATTAATAGACCATGTGGTAGTAGGAACTACAAGGAATAACTTATTTATTACATAATAGAAATACAATGTGTCAAATAGCATGACAAACTTAAGGGGAAGATTAGGAGACGGGTCACCTACAGACAAAAAAAATACAAACAACAAAAAATTAGTAAAAGTGTCACCATTTCATACCCTCTACCCTCGACCTGTCTTTTGTTACTGTTTGTATAGGCGAATAATTAAGCTTTGTATACACAATAGTACAATTTACTAATTGGAAAGTTTTTGATTGTGGTCTACGAACCGGATATAAAAGAAGATACATTTAATAATAATCTAACAAAGTGCACTTTCAATTTTATAAATTATTTCACATTTACAAATTTTGACAATCCTCATCTATAAATAATTTTATAAGGGGATTGTTTTAAAATATCTATTTATTTATTTTAAAATATTTTAAGTATTTATACAATATTAGGGATGCCAAACAAGTAACCGGTTACTAGCGAGGTGATGGTAAGTGGTGACTGCGACCCTTGACATCTGTATCCTCAACAAACGGTAAAGTTAAATGCGTTGTCACCCTTGAGGACTTTAATGAAATGCCAAGTTACATGTTATTGGATCAGCGGAACCTTAAAGTCACAATATGAAACACAGGAGTGTTATGCTCCATTTCACGTCGGTGTTCTATATGGCCCAGGTCCTTCTCGATTTAGCCGACCCATCCATGTTACAGTTAGGTACTAGCTGCAATGTAACTCCCCTAGCACTGCTAGTGCTAACACGTCTTATTTTAAAAAAAGTTAATTTTATAATTTAGCCAATAGCTATAATAATTTTTGGATTTATTATTTCACAGATTTTATTATTTCAATGTGGCTTTACGCGGTTGAAAAGAGTAAGCTCTGACAAATGTGATGGTTTAACACAATGTCGCGTCGGTTTAGTACTTTGTATTGAATCCATTCTTGAATTTTTCTTTTTGCTAAAACGTGTCCAGTTTGTTTCTGATTATCACTATAATGTCCATGCTACAATATCAAACTTAACTATCACCGTGACCGCATAATTTGCTTAAGACACTGATAGTAATTTTATATTACGTATTACTTATATTTTATTTACTATTACAATTAGACACACAATGTGTATAGAACAATTTCGATTTCGTAGTTGTTTACATTTTTAAGACCATGTCCTTCAGTTTTGTTACGACCACGGATATCGTCTGGTTGTTACCAAATGGCATCAACTGCGTGGGTTGTTATTATTATTATATATTATTATATAGTGCTGTAAACATACACGTAAATACAGGGGCAACATAAGCCGTTTCCTTCCCTATTTCAATATACATGTGGGAACAAGATAAGAAATAATGAAACCGATATTGGTCAACAGTATTTTACGTGTAAGCTAAACGTCGAACAACAATATATCCCTTGTGGTGCATTTAAAAAAATATTACGCATAATAGTGTAAACCGTGTCAATAACAACCTACGTATTATATCTGATGTATGTTTTATTCTAGATATATAATATAATATATAAGTTACCACCATTTTCAAAATAGTATACCGACTTCTGGTAGGGACTGATTTGAAATGCGAGCCTTCGGCAGATGCAACCGAAGAGAAAATCATTCATTATCTGATCTTTAAAATATAATATTCTGTGATTCGGTTTATAAGATCTACTAAATTAAAGATCGTAAGTCATATTATATTTAGTTCATATTATTTTAAATATAATATTAGGAAAATTTAAACATACATATATATACTATGTCAATTCAAATTCGACAAAGATTCAATATGTGTGTGTTTAATTGGGTCCCCGGAACCCCACACTTATCATACGAAACACATCAACGTTACCAATCAATGAGCAGTTCGGGTTTCGCACCCAACACTCATGCACACATCAAGTGCACCGCATCACGGAGCACATCCTCAGTAAATTTCTTCAGGGCTACCAAACTGGGGCACTTTTCCTCGACGTGGCGAAAGCTTTCGACAAGGTCTGGCACAACGGGCTCATATACAAACTATATGAGCTCGGTGTGCCAGATCGACTCGTACTTATCATACGAGACTTTCTCCGAAGCGAACCTTTCGTTACCGCGTCGAGGGAACGCGCTCCGAGGTTCACCCTATTTGTGCCGGAGTACCACAAGGCTCCGTCCTAGGTCCTATTTTGTACACACTCTACACCAACGACATACCGCGCACTCGCGGTGTAGAGCTAGCCCTTTTCGCCGATGACACCGGCCTCTATGTCTCTGGGTTCAAACCAGACGCTATTTGTAGACGCCTCCAATCTGCAGCCAACACCTTAGGGAAATGGTTTCGGAAATGGAGGATCGAGGTTAACCCTACCAAAAGTGCAGCCATGTACTTCTCTCAGCGCAACAAAACGCCGCATCTCCCAACTATAGAGTTATTTGATCGTCCAATCCCCTGGGAACAGACAGTCAAATACTTAGGCGTTACTTTAGATGAAAGACTCACCTTCGGTCCGCATGTCAACCGCGTACGGAATCGAGCAGCGTTCGTCCTAGGTCGTTTGCACCCGTTACTCAATAAAAATAGCAAAATGTCCCTGCGTAATAAAATTACACTATACAAAGCGTGCATCCGACCCATAATGACATACGCAAGCCCCGTCTTTGCGCATGCTTCCCCGCGTCACATTCACCGACTTCAGGTAATACAAAATCGTTTCATGCGCAAGGCCACCGGTGCACCGTGGTTCTTGCGTAATGAAAATCTACACATAGATCTTGAGCTGCCGACCATAGCTCAGTACCTGAAGCAGGCTTCCCGCCGATATTTCGACTCTGCCGTCACACACTCTAACCCCTTGATTGTAAGTGCCGCCACTTACAATCCCATCGCGAATCACAGATTCACCCGCGTCCGAAGGAGACCGAGGCACGCTCTCGATGACCCCGACGACGTGACTACCAGGGCCCAAGCCCTTCATAAAACACAACACACGTACATTGCACCCTCACATCGCCCCACGGCGAGGGCGTCACAAACAAGGATATTCGCGATACCGCCATGTCTCCAGTCCATACAGATAGAAGCGTCGCTGGAGTTTCTTGCGCCACTTCTTCTCCAGCGCCCACGCATTCCGAAGTGGTGGTACAGATAGCTAATAATCATAGCGAATTTAAAGAATCCTCTGTCAGAAGCAACTGACCGAGCCGAGGTTCGGCCCTCTCGGCACCTCGAGTCAGACGCTCTCGCGAAACAAGGTAACGGTCCAAGCCGAGGCTCCTCTCGGGAGCCCTTGTGCTGGTTACCTATATATAGAGGTCTCGACTGAGTGCCATTAGCGCTCGGTCACCTCTCAACCCGGTGAAACTGTGGTGCCCTCGGCTAACAGTGGCCTTCAGCCCGAAAAAAAAAAAAAAAAAAAAAACATCAACGTTGCCAAGTTCGGAGTTTGTGGAAATTTCTAACTATGTATTTTATCTAGCAATATCTAGCGACAAAAGAAATATTGATTCTAGTTTCTGAACACTCCTCCATATACTTTAATTCGATGAGTTACGTCTTGGGTTAGCCGGTTAACATAAACGATACTAGAGATCAACTTCCTTAAAGGCCGGCAACGCATTTACGACTTCTCAGGTGTTGCTGATGTTCATGGGTGGCGGTGATCACTTACAATCGGGTGGGCTTTATGCTCGTTCGCTATTTTATACAAAAAAAGATGTTTTGATATCGTGCATCGTGAGATTATAGCAAGTGTGACAGCTGCTAGCACTCTGAAAATATTTTACTATACGATATTGCATATTTACATTGCTACTCTCAGCCCTTTTTCGATTATACGCATAAATGTCAAAGTTATCTTATATTTGTCTGTATATCTTATATTATCAGAACACTAACAAGAACCTAATATTTCTGTGTACTGTTAATTGTATGTTTTCGATCCTATCTTGCACTGTTGAACCTAAATTCAAACGTTAAGATTTACTTTCATATTAGAGTAAATGGATTGGAATGGAGACTAATTTTTCCAGTTCAGGGATAAGATATAGTGAAAGCCAGAGAATCCTACAAGACCGCTTACATATGCTTTGTGGAGTTCTCTAAGGCGTTCGAATCTGTCAACTCTGGGAAACACTGACGGCGATGGTTCCAAAACACCTGGTACACATCCTGCGAAGACTGTATGAGAATGGTACACCCTCAGCAGATACACAGTGCAGGTGACGTTCAATTCAATAACTTCCACCCCAGCGTCGGAGTCCGTCAGGGATGTATTATTTCACCACTACTGTTCAATGTTTACACAGAGCTCATAATGAGGATTGTACTTGAAGACTAGACAGATGGCATCTCGATCGGTGGCTTGAAGATCTCCCTTCGATATGCATATACCACTTTGTTCGCCACCAGTACGCATTAGCCTTGAATTCGGACTTAAGATAAACAGGAATGAAATAAAAATTATGATAGTCTACCGCATAAATAACAATTCTCCAGAAACTACACAATTTTCTAATTGTAATGTTGTGCAATCATACATTTATGTGGAGCCTTAATTACGAATAGCAGTGGATGTATCGACGAAGTGAAGAGGCGTATAGCAATTTTTAGGACTGCAATGGACAAGTTGAGGATAATATGGAGGAATCACAACATATATAGGGCCACTAAAATCCGGGCTCGTTCGGGCATTTGTATTCCCCATATTCTTGTACGACGCAGAAATGTGGACGCTGCAGGATGTAGAGAAGAAGATAGACGCCCTATAGAAATGGTGCTGAAGGAGAATGCTCGGAGTATCGTGGACTGAATTCCGTACCAACGAGTCTATACTTCGTGAACTTGGCATCAAGCAGCGTTTATCATCTTTGGTACAGTCTCATATTCATCTCCATTTTTGGTCACGTACGCCGCCGAGGGGAGATGGCTATTGAGTTACTTGTGGTACAGGTAAAGGTTGAGGGTAATAGGCCACGAGGAAGATCGCCTATGAGGTAGACTGACTAGATAAAACCGGCGGTAAATGGCTCATCATCAATACATGAATGCACGAGGAAGGCGGCCATCAGAGAAGAGTGGTGGCATGTTGTGAAGTTTGCCACCAACACCTGAAGTGACCTGACCTGAGTGAACTGACGACTAACTGTGGGTCACTATGGACCTCTTTAGGAATCGGTGGTGATAAGATGAAGTACACCATGTATCGAATAAAGCAAGATACGATGATTGTGTAATCGATATGTTTACCCGAATATTTAAGACAAATTAAGATATTATCCGATCCAATTTACTAAACATTCCATTTGATTGATTAAAAACTGTGCATGAATTTTAGCAATCCATTGAGGCCTACTTCTGGTATGGATTATTAAAAAAAATGCAAAAGATATGTTATTGAAAGGACGTTATAATACCAAAGTAACAAGACTTGACAGAAATATGGCTTGTGACTGACTGTGACTGCTCCAAAGTATGATTGTGGAAGTGTTTTGATCGTGATATAGATTGTTTACTAATCAAGTCAAAGCTTGTTTATGTGCGAAGAAAGCAAAACAAGGATCTGCCCTTAATTAACTAGGCTGACTTGAGTATTATTCAACTGACTCACGTTTTCTTAACTTTGTTAACCTTATAACACAATTAGAGTTTTGATTGTATATATTGATGATTTTCACTAATCTAGTAGTGCATAATTAATTTAAGACTTTTGTTAAGGTGATCAATATTTATTTTTGAAAATTAGATCTATAAGGTCAATATTTTTGCCAAAGGTGACAATTAAACGCTAAAGAAAAAAATTCAAATGCATACGAACATTTTTTACATGTTGTTTTATATTATATTAGGTCTTTACCTATGAAATTGCCGTTCTTCAGTGTTGGCCATTTCAAACCAAAAAAAAGTTTTGATTGGCTTCTAAATTCAAATTAATTTTGTTTTAAACATTCTTTTTGCGAAGTCAGTCTTTTTGTTTATTGATTAGCTTTATATTTTCATTACGTTTGAACATTTTTCGTCATAATGGATACTTTAAAAAATCGTGTAATTATGGAATATTAGTTCCGTCGTGGCATCAACACGGCACAAACGGCACGTAACATCAACAACGTTTACGGAGAGAATTTTACAAAGGAAGCTTCAACACATTATTGGTTTGCCCGTTTCCGTTCTGGAAAATTTTGACTTGAAAAATGAACCTCGTGGCCGTTCAGGCACTTTGGTTAACAATGATGAATTAAAGTGGAATCTCTTAGACAATCATAAGCGCTCAGCAAGTTGGTTAGATCCTGATTCAGCACCAAAGCAATGCCCCAACCGAAAAATGACCTCTAGAAAGTTGATGGTTACTGTTTGGTGGTCTAGTGCCTGTGCGATTCATCACAGTTTTTTTTACCAAACGGCATGAGCATTACTGCAGATGTTTACTGTGAAGAACTGAAGACAACGATGGAGAAGCTCGAACATGTGCAACCAGCTTTGGTCAATCGGTTGTCCCGCTGCTCCTACACGACAATGCGCGACCCCATACTGCATAACAGACAGTCTCCAAGCTACAAGTATTGGGGTTGGAAGCTCTCCATCATCCACAGTACTCACCAGACCTTGCACCTACCGACTATTAATTTTTCCAAAATTTGGACAACTTTTAGCGGAAAAAAAATTCAATTTTCGAGAGGCAGTACAAAATGCTATTGAAGAGTCTGTTGCCTCCCGTCCAGCTGATTTTTACAAGGATAGCATCAATAAACTACCACTGAGTTGGCAAAGATGCATCGATTACATGGATGATATGACTTTGAATAACAGAAATAAAAAAGTTTGAAAAAAATTACTTTAACTTATTTCATACAAAACGGCATTTCATAGGTAAAGACCTATTATAATTGATATTATTGATTTCCAAACTTTTCTGGACTTTTTTCATACCTTGCGTCGTTGCTCATTATATATAAAAGTAAGTATTTTTAAAGTATGTTATTACATTAATTTCCCAAAAGAGGTATGCTATGACCCCTTTACGCCTTAAGGTACTCCATTTGTGTCTAATCCCGCTACCGCCTTCTTGGAAGTCTCCAGCGCCCACTAGGAGGCAGGGTACCACCCGCTTGGTAACGTACAATCTAAATTCATTGAAAACGGGGCTAAAAAAATCCGATCCTCTGTAGCTGTGCTAATAGCACTCCGAAATTCTAATGTGATAAGAGAATGTGTCGATGAAGCACATTTGTTTTAAGGTGAGTAATATAACAAAATTACATGTTACGATAACAATCGGAAAGTATGGTCGACGGAAAACAGGTTTGATGATTCAAGATGCATATGCAATATCGCACGTGTGATTGGGCTCTAATTCTTAACGTACAGTGTAATGTAACCTGCGTAGTTATTTTCATTTGGTTACACGACTGGAAGATATCTTCGTGGTCAAAGTCAACTGGAAATATGACACACCAATTCACATTTGTAGAGGTTTACTACAGAATTATGTAAGCTCGCAATTTTTATTGTTAAATATTTGGTCGTATAAAAATAATAGTCAATACCAAGAAATAATTTTTATTTTATTTTAGTTGTTTCTTACTGTACGAATGTATTTTTCGTTCATAGCCTGATTCTGATCGATATGAATGATCTAGTCGTTGGTCTTGACGTTGTTATAAATTATGCTTAGCATACAAGTATATGAATACAATTGATAAATGATGAAAATATGTCACTAAGCCTGTACAATATATGTATTTTATTTGTTTATACAACGTATGTTCGTGTTTTTTAGGAATTTTAATCTATGGAAGATGGATTTTTAGCTTTAACTAACCGGCTCTAAATTTTTTTAGTGAATCTACAATATATTCGATAGACATACATGTCTATTATATGCATTTCATTTGTTTGTTTATTAATATCAATATGTGACCATTAATATATGTCCATTTCTATATATTCTAATATTACAGAAATATTTCTTAGTTTTAACTAACCTGCTTTTAGGTATTTATTTTGACGCCATAATTCTGTTTGTGATAAATATTTTGTGACTATACATTAAACTTCAAAATGTTATGTGTGTTTATTTCCTTAAAAAGACCGAATTGGTTTCTGATTGAAAAGGGATATCCGTCAGTTTTGCAAAAAAATATGGTAGAACGCAGTGTAATGTTATATTACGTAAAAGAGTGCAAAAAATATGGTAGAACGCAGTGTAATGTTATATTACGTAAAAGAGTGCAAAAAATATGGTAGAACGCAGTGTAATGTTATATTACGTAAAAGAGTGCAAAAAATATGGTAGAACGCAGTGTAATGTTATATTACGTAAAAGAGTGCAAAAAATATGGTAGAACGCAGTGTAATGTTATATTACGTAAAAGAGTGCAAAAAATATGGTAGAACGCAGTGTAATGTTATATTACGTAAAAGAGTGCAAAAAATATGGTAGAACGCAGTGTAATGTTATATTACGTAAAAGAGTGCAAAAAATATGGTAGAACGCAGTGTAATGTTATATTACGTAAAAGAGTGCAAAAAATATGGTAGAACGCAGTGTAATGTTATATTACGTAAAAGAGTGCAAAAAATATGGTAGAACGCAGTGTAATGTTATATTACGTAAAAGAGTGCAAAAAATATGGTAGAACGCAGTGTAATGTTATATTACGTAAAAGAGTGCAAAAAATATGGTAGAACGCAGTGTAATGTTATATTACGTAAAAGAGTGCAAAAAATATGGTAGAACGCAGTGTAATGTTATATTACGTAAAAGAGTGCAAAAAATATGGTAGAACGCAGTGTAATGTTATATTACGTAAAAGAGTGCAAAAAATATGGTAGAACGCAGTGTAATGTTATATTACGTAAAAGAGTGCAAAAAATATGGTAGAACGCAGTGTAATGTTATATTACGTAAAAGAGTGCAAAAAATATGGTAGAACGCAGTGTAATGTTATATTACGTAAAAGAGTGCAAAAAATATGGTAGAACGCAGTGTAATGTTATATTACGTAAAAGAGTGCAAAAAATATGGTAGAACGCAGTGTAATGTTATATTACGTAAAAGAGTGCAAAAAATATGGTAGAACGCAGTGTAATGTTATATTACGTAAAAGAGTGCAAAAAATATGGTAGAACGCAGTGTAATGTTATATTACGTAAAAGAGTGCAAAAAATATGGTAGAACGCAGTGTAATGTTATATTACGTAAAAGAGTGCAAAATTATCAACATTTAGGCTTACTAAATGCTGGTAATCTTGCACTTCAGTTTTATTTGATAAACGTTCGTGAATCATTCCCAAAGGCACACAACGTTGCCTTTCCGTTTCATCTGATGAACGATCATGCATTAAACCGAATTGGTGATACATCATCACTCCTCAGTTTCATTTGAGAATCGTTTGTAAATAAAACGGAGCCACTTAATACGTACTGAACTTTCATTACTTTTCGTGAAAATCTACAATTAGCTTGTATAAAAAAAATTGTATAAAAAATAGAGATATTTGCTCCAACGGTCATCCCTTGGGTCACGTGCAGCGGGTTTAGAAGGTCTCCCTATACAAAATTTTCCGATATGTGAATTTCAATAAACGACGTGATATTTGAATAAGATATACTAAGTCGTGGGTTTGAATTTATTATCAGCAAACTACTTACTGTTTTACTGAATAATTTTTTGTTCTCCTTTAGCTTTTTAATGCGCATACATTGTAAGATAAAGGATTTTATAAGAAAACATCAGTAATGAACTCGAACTTAGAGGGATTTCCCTGTACTTACCATATTGTGTGGAGTCACAAACATGGCGATAATGATATCGTTCTCTATCAATAGTCTGGTGAATTTTATTTTAGCATATTTGGCCGAATATTCCGAAATCAGTCAGTCTTGCAAAAAATATGGTAGAACGCAGTGTAATGTTATATTACGTAAAAGAGTGCAAAAAAATAGGTAAAAAATTACTCAGCCGTTGGTATATATGTAGTATGTCAATTCTCTTGTTTTGCACAAATCAAACTGCTGTAATTTGTTTCTAGCGATCTATGAGGGTACTTTGTTGGTAGGGAGTTTGTGTTTTATTCTGTTTTTTGTTACAAAAAAGTAAACTATTTGCAGTGAACAATTTTCGCGTTCAATTTTTGCAAAGTATGGTTCGATGTTTCTTTCGTTTCTCGACTGGACATCAAACCAAGGACTCCACAATAACCTGACTGTCCACCGACTACAATACCACGCGGTCTTATTTTACAATGGTGTTCTAGGAAACAGTAGTATTTCTCCGGTTAAAAAGTTAAACTTAATACGCAACAGTGAAATGTGAAGTGACTGTGTTCCGCGAGAATGTAACTAATAATAATTATAAATATTATTATTATTGACAAATTTTAAATCTTGCAATGTGTTTATTTTAATTGGTGTTATTTACTTATTATTTTTGATTTGTTAACGTCTGAGGCTAAGGCTTGAAAATCGTTCGATAAACCAAGCCAGTGAAAACGTTGTGTTTCAATTTCATTTGTTAAACGTCGGTGAATCAAATTGAGTCGATGAAAAAGTTGTTTTTCGGTTTAATTTTATATAAAATATTTATATAATATATAATTAAATGTTCATGTTTAAAACTGAAGTGCAAAATTATCAGCATTTAGGCTTACTAAATGCTGGTAATCTTGCACTTCAGTTTTATTTGATAAAAGTTCGTGAATCATTCCCAAAGGCACACAACGTTGCCTTTCCGTTTCATTTGATAAACGATCATGCATTAAACCGAATCGGTGATACATCATCACTCCTCAGTTTCATTTGAGAATCGTTTGTAAATAAAATGAAGCCACTTAATACGTACTGAACTTTCATTACTTTTCGTGAAAATCTACAATTAGCTTGTATAAAAAAAATTGTATAAAAAATAGAGATATTTGCTCCAACGGTCATCCCTTGGGTCACGTGCAGCGGGTTTAGAAGGTCTCCCTATACAAAATTTTCCGATATGTGAATTTCAATAAACGACGTGATATTTGAATAAGATATACTAAGTCGTGGGTTTGAATTTATTATCAGCAAACTACTTACTGTTTTTACTGAATAATTTTTTTGTTCTCCTTTAGCTTTTTTAATGCGCATACATTGTAAGATAAAGGATTTTATAAGAAAACATCAGTAATGAACTCGAACTTAGAGGGATTTCCCTGTACTTACCATATTGAGTGGAGTCACAAACATGGCGATAATGATATCGTTCTCTATCAATAGTCTGGTGAATTTTATTTTAGCATATTTGGCCGAATATTCCGAAATCAGTCAGTCTTGAGAGGCTCGTGCTCAGTGTGTACATAGAGGTAAGATTGTAAATTAAAGATTAAAGAATTATATTTCCCGTTAATGTAAAATATCAGTGTGTTTAAGATCTTAATGTTTCCTACCTAGTAATTATTTAAGTGTGTACAATTATTGTATTCTGTTTAATATTTAAGTAAGCTTAACAAGTAGAAAGATAACTTTCCTCATCATTACATTATGGCTAATCCACTGCCATAAATTTTATATCATTCTTCACTCAATCCAACCATCTGTTCCTCAGTCTTCCTTTCACACTGCGTCCCTAAATGTTAATATTCTCCTAACAATATGACGATGAAGATAAAGGAAGACTTTAATTTATTACATGTCAAAACCCTCCGAGACTGCGACTTCTGATTTAGTCCGTCGCAGATGCAACTTTCAAACTTCCTCTTATGTATTCATACGTCATCTTGAAGTATTTCCAATATATGAGAACATAGATTTGCCCTGCAGTTTTCCTCGCCTCTTACTTTTATATCGTCTCATGTTTCATGTCTCCGGTTCACGTCCCTCATGATGATCCCTCTTTAAACGGTATCAATATTACTGCTATTTCGTACAAAAGGGGGTTTTCCACTATTCAATGTCGTCTGATAGATAGGTCTTTCATAACTAACCTGCAATTTGGTTTTACTGCCCACAATAATTTTCTTTCAAAGAAATATACGTAAGAAAGTGTATATTCAGTTCCATGGCGATTCATATATTCCTAAAGTTATACTCTAACAATGCTTATCCTACATAATCTTTGTTTGTAGCTACAATGATTTACCAGTCATAGATTCGAATCTTACTTATACCACAAAGTAAACGTTTTATAAATTATATATAAAAAAAACTATCGGTAGTATATTCATTTATGTGATATCGGATGTTTTTTTTTTATGTTTAAGTCAGTCTATTTCACACCATATCTTTGAAAGAAAAGTTAAAAATACGTAGTACATAGTTTTATGCTTTCATACAGAAGAGTTTCGCGAAGAATTAATGCTTTGTAGTGAATATTTAAATTTGGCAACGCGCCAATACTAATTAAAACCGCAGTGAAAGATCAACAGGCTGTTGAGTTTGTATACATCGATAGAGCAAATAAGAAAACCTAACTAAAATGATAATATTAAAGATTCTTGAGAGTATGTTTGAAACTAATCCTTCACGTATCTTTAACTATTACGCAATGCAAAGCATGAAATAGTATTGCTTTAAGGTAGAGCCACACAGCTATAACTATGCAATATGAATGGGTCGGTTCGACCAGAGTAAGCCCTCACAGAATAACGTGAAATTGCAGCAGCACGTAGTCGTGCTTCGTTTGGTGAGTGTAAAGATATGGAACCCTTGTGACGACTTAGTTGTGTTAGTTTTGAGAAGTGACGGCGCATTTGCATTCTGAATCAATCTTTGTTAAGGTTGGATCTAGATGTTATGAGCGACAACTGATACTAAAATATCTGGACAATCTGATACAAAAATCTTGCAAAATCTTCTTCATAAACATTAATAATAAATATTAGATTATATAAGTTTGCCATTGGAAAATAATTTTGATTTCTTTATTCTTTTGTTTCATGCTTTTAATACATGAACATATATAAAATAGAATCTTTTAAAATACTATTATTCTAACAATGTTTTGATCTTATATATAACACAAATGGGAACAGTAAAACGAGAACTTATTTCAATTCAAAGAACACGTTTAATCCCCTCAGTATTCCCCGGAGGAATGCCGCACGTATATAGGAATGTTCTTTAAATTGTTAGCAGTTTACATTAATTCCGTTTTTATTTGTCCATTTCGATAGCTTATTGAATGCCCTGAGGTTATATGTATATATATATATATATATATATATATATATATATATATATATATATATATATATATATATATATATATTACCGGCGATGAAAGTTTCAATCTCAGTCTTTAAGTATATGTATAACATATGCAAATATAATAATCTTTACCTATGAAATTGCCGTTTTGTATGAAATAAGTTAAAGTATTTTTTTCAACTTTTTAATTTCTGTTATTCAAAGTAATCACCCATGTAATCGATGCATTCTTGCCAACACAATGGTAGTTCATTGATGCCCATCTTGTAAAAATCAGCTGAACGAGAGGCAACAAACTCTCTTCAAAGGCATTTTGTAGTGCCTCTCGGAAATTGCATTTTTTTCCCGTTAAAAGTTGTCCAAAGTTGTAGTCGGTAGGTGCAAGGTCTGGTGAGTACGGTGGATGACAAAGAGCGTCCAATCAAACTCTTGCAGCTTGAAAACTGTCTGTTATGCAGTATGGAGTCGCGCGTTGTCGTTTAGGCGCAGCGGGGACGACCGATGGACCAAAGCTGGTTGCAGATGTGCGAGCTTCTCTATCATTGTCTTCAGTTCTTCACTACATGTATACATCTGCAGTAATGCTCATGCCGTTTGGTAAAACGGTTTGGTGATGAATCACACCAGCTTTAGACCACCAAACAGTGACCATCAATTTTCTAGAGGTGATTTTTCGTTTAGGGCATTGCTTTGGTGCTGAACCAGGATCTAACCAACTTGCTTGCAACTTTTTGTCGCACGTAACAATGCGGTTCAAAATTCTTTCATTTCTGTACCTGATGAGCAGCGTGAGGCAGGTCTCAACGCGTACGTTGCGCTGGCCATCGCTAAGTTTGTGGGGCTTCCATATATCAAGCTTTTTCACCTTGCCAATTTGTCGCAAATGGACCAATATTGTTTTGATGTTAACATGAAAAGCTGCTGCTAGCTCGGCTGTAGATTTAATATCATCAGCTTCTACAATCGCTTTTAATTCATTATTGTTATTCAAAGTGTCCGGACGACCACGAGTTTCATTTTTCAAAACAAAATTTCCAGAACGGAACCGGGCAAACCAATAACGGGTTGTGCGTTTGTTTGTAAAGTTCTCTCTGTAAACGTTGTTGATGTTACGTGCCGTTTGTGCCGCGTTGATGCCACCATGGAACTCATATTCCATAATTACACGATTTCTAAAGTATCCATTATGACGAAAAATGTTCAAACGTAATGAAAATACAAAGCTAATCAATAAACAAAAGAATGACTTTGTAAAAAGAATGTCATGTTTTTAAAACGAAATTAATTTGAATTTAGAATTCACAGACATTCAAAACTTTGCAAAACGAAGTTTGTTAATCTGAGAGCTTATTTGCCAATTTTATATACAAGTCTGGCAAGATTGTAATCCAATGCCTTAATCCAATGTCAACATACATAAACCTGTGCCAACTTTTATGACACTGAGTTGATCTAACCGTCACAAAGAAATGTGAATATAAAACCGTAATGTCTTAAACCAAATTTCCTTTTCCAGATATATCAGAGTTTGATGCTCTTGGTCGAGACAACTACTAGAGTTGTTTCTAGCAACCCTGCAGGAAGCTAGTCAGTTCATGGCATCACTGGCATTTGTTTTGCATTGTTGGTCTTAGTGGTTTCAATTTTCGTGCACTACTATGACATAAACATGAAGTATAAGATGTATTGTATCAAAATAAATATTATGCCACAAAAAATTGCAGATTATAGAATTTTAAACCATGCTTGTTTTCTATTCGTATTTTTACATTTTCAACAAGTGTTCATACACTTGTTGAAAATGTGTAACATATATTGTACAGTTGTGTGACGTGTAAAGGATAAATAAATGATTTTGTTGATATATATGTATAGCAAGATACACTGATTAGACCACTGTTTCCAAACGTTAGGTATACTTGAATATCTCGAACGGACCAACAACATCGTTTATCCATCTTATTTATGTAGGTTCTTCTTATCTTAA
Source organism: Teinopalpus imperialis (assembly GCA_029286865.1). Classification (NCBI taxonomy): domain Eukaryota; kingdom Metazoa; phylum Arthropoda; class Insecta; order Lepidoptera; family Papilionidae; genus Teinopalpus; species Teinopalpus imperialis. The sequence goes on from JAGSMU010000039.1 coordinate 2,749,471, forward strand.
TTATGTATGTTCCAGGTCTTGATTGGTCAAGAGACCTAGAACCTTTTCTCCTTTAGTTCTATACATAAGCTTGCATATATTAACACACTACATTATTTTGGCCATATCTAATATAATAATAAATTTAATAATTTCCTCCATTTGATTGAATGGCTATAAAAAAATAATTATTACACGCTTTAGAAACTCTCAAAATATTATTACATGTGTTGTATATTATAATACGCAACATAACATAATAACAATGAATACAAAGTTTACATGATAATAAATCAAGACTGCAGTGATTGACTTCTATATCCATACTTTATAAGTATTCAAGATGCACATGTGTTTTTACGTCTAAGGAGTAAGTTGGTATTCCTCGTTACTAGTAATTGTATCACCAGGGCCTAGGACTGCCAATACGAAACACAGCAGCGTTATACCGCTATTCCTCGCTGGCATTCTATGAGGACATGGTCCTTTTCCATTCAACATGTATGGGTGGGCCATTCATGTAGCAGTTAATAACTAGCTACAACGTAGCTCTTCCCATACTTTTCTTCTGTTTCTGTTGTTAGTACCGTAAAAATGCACAAGTGTATTCAATAAATACATTTATAATATTTTAGTCCTTATATAACACAAGAATTATGGTATTTAGGTTATTAAAATATGTAGAACGACGTGTACATTATTCATAATAATTTAATTTAAATACTAAGACTGAGATAGTTAAGTAATCGTATTATTTTATATGTATAAATATGTAATGGACTAATAAATATTTGAGTAGCGGTGAAGCGGAATATCGAACTATAATCCAGCTTTTAACTTTTACCATTTGGATCGCTTCACTTAAAGTTCCTAACAAAATTTTATGTGTGTTGGTAAGAGGATTAATTTTATAAGTGAAGTTATTTACTTTATGATAATGATGAGTTTTTTATATTTATTGTAGTATTCTTTTATAATATTGTATCATCTCATGTTAAATAATTACTGCGGTACTAATATCATCTCTTAATTTACTCGGTGAAGCAAAATTTGCTTTTGTTACGATCAAATCTTCTTTTTTTTTTTCTCTAACACTAAAACTAATTATATATATATATATATATATATATATATATATATATATGTATATATAAATATAATATTTATATTCTTTTTTAAAAATATATAAAAAAATACAAAACTAGATATCCTTTATCATATTATCGTAATGTAATAGACTAAAATACATAATGTTGTACTTGGATATGTTTCAAAGATAACCGCAGTGGGAGTTTGAATTCCACTAATACAAATACAATCAAAATTTTGAAAAAAAACAGCGCGGTTTTCTCAGAAATAGAAACAGAGTAAATTGCCTAGATCGCACTTTATCCCAAACAAAAACTACAATCGTGACAGTGACATTTACACTCACCAAATTTCAAAGGTAGCTAATATAGACATAGTAGTTGTGTATTGATAGTTAATTCTAGTAAGCAACGACGAAATTTCGATCTTTTGTGGGCAATTCGTCTAGTTTGTACGATTAAATATGCGTTTTCCTAATTCTTACGTAAACAAAACAACTTGCTAACGTTTATGTGTGGACCTACGGGAATAAATTGATCCCATATTATGTTCTGAATTAACTAAACTAAGCACATATGTTTGTATGGATGCAAATTGCATAATATATTGACCTATAGTCTCTTCCTTATCTTCTAGGTAAGAAAATTGAGTACATATTTCCTTTTCATTTTGATAGAGTTTTCTTTCATTATAAATTAATGGGGATAACTTTTTAATTCTGTTGCTATTTAAGATGGGTGAACTCAGCGGCTGATACCCTCCGAGACAGTTGTGATAAAAAATCAAGGCAAAAACAATGGCTTCAACTGATCAGAAAGAAATTGGTTTCCAACAACTAGTGCCACCTGTTGAATGCTAGCAACTGGAAGGAGCTGGTATGTAAAACATATCTGCTTTATTAAACTTTTTTATCGTTTTAAGAATACCGTGTCCCTTACACGTGAGGTCGTGTAAGTTTATTCGATATCGATGTAATAGTGTTCGTTATACAAACTGCGATAGAGTCTATAATATAGGAGCTGAAACGACGTTGTAAAAAGCAACGAGCCGTGATATCTGACTGCTCGAGGAAATATCATCGAATAATGGAATTTGGAGGCAGCTTTTAAGTATAAAAATGTATTTTATGTCACGTTTTTTTAATAAATTTAATATATGTATATTTTAGCACTATTCTTGCTTCTGTTAAAGTTTCTTCTCTAGTTATTCACAATAATATAAATTGTAGATGGTACTTTTTTTTACAGAATAGGGGGAAAACGTGCTAGCAGCTTACTTGATGGTAAGTGCTTACCGTGGCCCATGGATATTCGCAATACCAGAGAAGTCGCAGATGTGCTGCCGGTTTTTAAAAGAAGTTTAGGCTCTCTTTTCGTAGACGTATTGGTTTAGAGATACCGCTGGCAACAGCTGACTCCACAGAGTAGTTGTACGCGGCAGAAAATTTTGCCTAAAGCGCACAGTGGTGGACTACCATCCATCGAGATGATAAGGATGAAATTATGAACTCTGTCGTGATGTGTGATGTTTAAACTCCTCAGAACACTCCCCTTGGTGATTTCGGTACGACGAGATATGCCAAGACTAATAATTCTAATGTACTTACTGAGCAAAGATAGTTTGGTTTGACTAGGAAAGGAAGATGCACTCACAGAAACTTAAAACTTTGCTAATAATTTTCGTACGGTGAGTGCAAATACTCCCTAAGTCCCGAGTCCCGAGAACTGATTATCCATCTTATACTAGTCCATAGTCCATCAGGGGCGAGTGACAACTTTTTTACATCTTGATCCTTATCAAGGATAGATGTAACAATGAGGACATATGAAGAATCAAGCATGAGCCAAATGTAGAAAAAAAAGACACCCAAAGAAAAAACATATATGTATGAAATAAGTGAAGTCTACTAATTACTAATGGCAGAGCTTATAATAAGTGAGGTAAATACCTCGTTTTCGTCACTAATCAAATCTAATATGCCTAATGTCTGAATGCCTATTTAAGTATCAGCTGCTGTAATTGATTAAAATTGTACTATGTGATACGCATGTAATATGTAACATCTATAATTGTTAACAATAAGTGATACTAAATACCTTTTATAATTATCTGAAGATTAAATAAAAGCAGGCACCGCTGTTAACCTAAAACATCAGTGACTTTTGAATGAAGAATTCTTTAACAAATGGAATAAGTATTTCCAAGAAAAAGCAATATTTTAATTAAAACACAGCATCTGTCTTTGAAAAGAAATTAAGTTATAGCTACGTTACTTAAGTTAAAGAATACTAACTATTGCTAAAATAGAACACTGTTTAGGTGCTTTAGTACTACATCTACCAGATATAGTGTCCAAAATTTGCATTTACTATAAGTTTATTAAGAGATTGACAGCCAATAATTAGTGTAGCTGGGTGCTGTATCCTTCTTTGTGTATCTCAAATTGTTGGTTTTCGGGTCTCGGGTTTATTGTATTGTAAGCCTTGACAACTTACACTATATCTGAACCTCCCCCTTACTAATTTATATCATATAATACTTCTATAGTTGTTGTCATGTGGTAGTAATTAGATGATATTGATATCAGAAAAACAACCATACTTATTCATATGACCAATCGTAATGATTTTATTTAATCTGTTCTGGATTTCCGATTGCCTAAAGTGCAATTCAATTAAAAAAAACACCTAACGCGTATATTTGAAGTAGTAGTAAAAAAATGAGTTTTAGTTATTTTTTTGCCTTTCCTTTTTTTGTCTAATCTTTGATTGATGTATTGCCAGTAATGGGCTCCATTTGTCAACCTTTTGTCTTTGTCTCTATGTATATTTTATTGGACTATCGAAACAAATCACGCAAGTCCAACCTCTCCGGATTTATTAATAGGACCTCTCTCCTCACATACTCTCTCTATAAACAACTGTATAATTTTTAATATTTCCTTCAACACCGATCTTTGCCCTTTTTCAATTTGAATTCGAATAATCTTGAAAGTAATGCCTCAGAAACAAATACAATACGTTTTAAGAATCGAGCATAATCTAAAAAAGACGTATTAGAATTTCTATAGATGCTCCGTCTACGCTGACATCTCATTATGCTAGTAATACAATGAACACATTATTTTGTGTCATGTTATACATATATATATATATATATATATTATGTAGAATACAAGCATGATATTTAATTAGCTACAGGTTGGTTATCTCAAGGAAATTTTCATTACAAAAAAACTATTGACATAATGTGTAATAATTCAAATGCAATCTGGTGTTATTAACAAACAACGTGAATGTTGAAAAGTGCGAAATAAAATTAGAAATAGGTATCCATTTATTTTCTACGAGGTAGTACTGTACCACGTAGAAAATAAATTATTGTAAGAAACAAGTGTGATCTGTCGGAGGTTCATCATATAGCATTCCGTAATTGTTTTATTCGGTATTCATTGTTACTTCCTTTTTTTCTTCAAAACCATATAAACCATATTTACATTAATTTTGTAAAACTCTATGGTTTTCAAATACGATATATGCATTGATAGGAAAATCATAATACACTTTTATTCATATTAACATTTTTTTGTTTTCAACCCGGTGTAACTGTAAAAGTCCTAGGTCTAACAGCGGCTGTAAGTCCGAAAAAAAAGTAAAGAAAAATTGTTCTCATATATTTGTATACTTGTGCCTCGTGAGAATGTGTTTCGATTGTCGGATTTTATTACCTATGTGGGCTCTTATTACCCCTAATATTATAAAAAATATATATATTTAAGCGTTTTTAAACATGATATGTTTTTAAAATAATTAAATTTAGTACTACTAATTGAAATATATATGTATGTACTAATAAATAACTTTAATCTAAATAAAAGATATTCTAGGAAAGGTCAAGGATTTAATGACTAGGTATCAGGTAATTTGTTACATTAATGAATTGAACAACGTTAATGAATTGCCCTTTTAAATAAATAAAATGGGGAAGTACTTGTGCTTTTTCTCATTTGTTTTATGTAATATGAATTACCTTGTATGTATGTATGTATTTTTAAGATTTTCTTTGATTAAAAACTATAAAAATGTTTCTTGTGTCTTGTTATTTTAAACGATTTACATAAAGGTGTTAATAAAACGAAAATATGATTTATAACTAAATGCACCGTTATTAATGTTTGTAATTGATTTACTATATGACTGATTTAGTTTGGTGAACTTAGTGCACTTTTGTCTACTCTAATAATAAAATTTAAATCTAAATCTAATCTAAAAATAAAAATCTAATAACAAGTACACTTTAAATTTGAATATAATTTGTTATTGCCATTACCGTAGTTGGTAGTAGTGGTAGTCATTCAGAATATGAACTGGCTGCGCTAAGTTCACAATAATATTCAACGTGTTTCTCGGTAACAGAGTAAATTTATAAGTACCGATACCAAGATTCGAACTCGAATTACTGGCGTTGAAATCTAAGGCGATAAGATTAAGTTGAACATTACGCTACCACGGTTCTTTAAATAATATTGAATCGATATAATGCTGCTAAAACCAAGCTAAATTTTTTCTTTATATTAAATAAAATGAATTTTAAATGTTTTATTAACAGGACTGTAGTTGGACGAAACGTCGAAAAATAGTTGTAACTAGTTTCCAGTTGCTTCCTTTCAGAAGAATTTGAAAATAGAAATACATTTCCCAGTCGGAAATTAAATTTTCTGTGATATTTTTAGGAATCAAATTTAAAATTTTTAGGAACTTTACTCATTGCAAGTGAATTGTACGCCCTTTAATGGTCTGCATATTTCGAGACTGGCTTATTCAAAACTTTTATATTTCTATATTTCGAGAACTTCAAAGTTTTATTTTTCACATTACCATTCGAAAAAAAATATTTCACAGCCACCCAATGAAAACAGCAGGAATTTTTATGAATTCTAAGCAGACTTGTTAGCAATGTTTTGTATGTGATAATGTCATGTAAAAATTTAAAACTCGCTTAATATCAGATAATCATAACGCAGATGACCTGCAGTATTTTGTGTTTTATGACAGAAACTGGGATGGAGAGAAAATATATAATGCAGTCAAAATTGTCAAAAAATTATTTAATGACTGATTTTATTGACATACTTGTAGTATATAAACACCAACAGGTAAGGTCATGTCAGTTTATAAGATATCAACGTTATAGTCTCCGTTAAACAGGCGGCAATAGAGCCAGTGAGATAGGAGCTGAAACGACGCTGTAAAACGCAACGACCTATATACATATCTGAATCAAATATCTGACTGCTGGGAGAAATATCGTCGAGTAATGGAATTTGGAGACAGATTTTATGCATAATATTTTGCGTCTCAGATATTCTCCTCTTTGTGTAATATTTTTCACTCCATTGTTATTTATATTTTTTGATAATTCAATTTTGATTCCCAAACGCAATTAAAATATAAAGTTTAAAATCAACACTATCAATGACATTAGTATAGTTTCTATTTATTTACAATTTTTTTTTTATAACAGTTATCTGGTCACTAGTTGCATTTCCACACATTAGGGTTTTTACATATTAAATATTTACTTTAAACCTGTCAACAAAAGTTATGTGATACTAAGTTGTTTACTACTGCATTAAAAAAGCATATATTTAGTCATAAAGAGCGCATCCTTTTTCAGAGTGAGTTATTTTTGTTTATGCATTATTGCCTTTAATTAAATAAGTTATTTTTCCTTTACATCTTCCCAGGTGGCGACGCAATTCATAATTGATTGCTTGTTATGGATTTATACGTTTGTAAGGGACAGATATTACTTGTAAATTGATTCTATGCTTCCTTTATATTCTAAATACTGCATGATATATTAACGTTAGGAAAAATCTAAATTGATTTGAATTATAAATAACACATTAAACTCCAATCCAGGTGAAGTAAGATTGGTAAGATAAACTAAATTCAATGCGTACTGTTTCCATAATTGGAACACAATTTTCCATAATGTGGTGCTGTTTTTGATAAAAAAAATTGGTGATATTAAAATTTTAACAAAATAACTGAAAGATCAAAGAAAATTTTTGGATGGATTAGACATTCGATTCTAAATCTTATCTCAAAAAATACCGTGAGTTATCGTTACTTCACGATATGACTACTCAAATACTGTACCGGAAAGGTAAGAAAAACGCGTAATTAAAATTTTTCTGTTTAATGTTATGCTCAAATAATCATTAAATTTCATAGTTAAGTTAACTTTATCATTATCAACCTGGCAATATTATCCAATACTGGATATAGTTCTTTCTCAAGTGTCCCCTCTTCATTGCGTATGGCGGGTTCACGGGAACATCCAACATCCGCAACCCCGCCTGCGCCGGACTATGTTAACCTGGCCTTCGTAGATAGTATAAGTAGTAGCAAGTGAAGATGAGAACACAAATAATTTTAATCCTGGTCAAGCAATTTCAATTTATTACACAGGAATTCGATTTCTTTTGTATCTTTTCTAATCTTAATGTCCACATTGAATACTGGATATTTCATACTTGTGACGCATTTTCCACATATCTACGGACAGTGCTTTATAAGTGTAATTTTTTAATATAACTCGTATTCTAAATACCTTTCTCAACTATTTGTCGGAATATTATCAAAATACTCCGATTTGGAATTTTAAGGAATGCTAATAATGCTGGTAACGCTATTAACATCCGCCCCGACTTAGTCCAACTAAGTTTCGAAGTAAAAATTTGCATAATAACAGTGCATTTAACCACCTTAACTGAAATCAGGGTTATGTGGGATTTTTACCCAGTACTCAATGTACCAATGTCCCGTTGTACTAAGCCTAAGTACGTCCAAGGGAAGGCGTCACCTCTCCTAACATTCTTACTGTGCTACGAGAACACGAGACCACTCCGTGTTCACTCTGACGGATGATCCGGGTCCCTTCACTGATAGCCTGCGAACCCGTAGTCCTTTTATCTTAGTCATATTCTATAAGTTTGAGACTACATGGCTGACAGAGCAATGCGTTCTTTGCCACCGCCCTGACGACTCCGCCTCCGAAAAGGGTGGGTCCCCTCCCAATCTTGCTCAGCGATCTCCTTCTGTATCAGTGTAGCCACTAGTGCGGGTAGGGTAGAGAAGTTTCACCCGATCCTCTGCATTATCATTTGGACACGTAGGAAATTGATTGAGCGTATGTCACCCAGAATCCCAGTCCTCACCATAGTGGTGGCATTGCGGTATCTCTCCGTGTCTCAATCTGCTCAAGTACTCAACGAGGCACCCATGAATAAGATGAAAATATTAAATATCAGGATCTAGCGCACGAGGTTACCGAAATGCTGAACGAAAATATCTTGGCCCGTGCCTACAAACGGGTTAATCCCAACCATCCACTGAAGTTATCTGAGGCGATTAGGTATCTTAGGCGAGAGGATGTAAAAGACAGTGGCTCCTCAATACATCACTTACTGTCCGTAGTTCCCCTTTCCCCATGTTCTTCAAATAGTGGTGTGTCACTTGTCTGGTTTGCCTTTATACATTAATTTTATTGTGTTACATATGTATATTTGTATATTGTATTTTTAGTATATTTTATTGACCCACTAGGCGAATTTAGAAATGGGTATCCTAAATATAATATGCAATAACGTATTTTAATTAACTCCACTTATAATTCAAATATAATATATGAGATAATGTTTACAGAAACAGAAATATTAAGGGTGTTAAACACGAAGCTCTAAAATGACACGATATTGTGTTAAACAGGCAGCATACATTTGTCAAAGGCTTACCCTTTTCAACCAAATTCAATAAAAATGGTATATTAAATTCAAAGTTGATTATAATTATTTGCTATATAAAAAGGTCAATTTTTTTTGTAATTTATTGTATTGTACAGTTTAATAGTATATTACACTAAAGATTTATGCTAAGTGATAAATAAAATCATTATTCATAATGCATACACGTACCCCAGAGTATTAGCATGGAATATCTTGTCACGCCATGTCTCGTAATAAGCTCTGGAAAGCTTTCTCAGCGAATTTCAATAATTTTCCAATTACGGTACATCGATATATTTTTCATGTAATTCTTCTGATTTTTAACCAGATGAAAGTGGACTGGTATCAAAATTTTTATGGTTTAATTTATTTAAAACTGACAATTCCTAATAATTATTTCTTTTCATAAAAAGTGAAATTGAAGAATGATGAAAGAATGAAATAAGAAGTCCCAAGTTTTCTTTACTTTCTACAACATTTGTTCAGCTCTATCAATTGAAAAGTTATTCGACTGTTCGAAACACAAAGGAAACTGGACAAACGTCGCTACAAGTTGACTGTATTGAAAGTTTGTTAAATTAACTTAGTCATTGTCTACTAGATAAATGTAAAAAAAAAAACAAATATCTCTTTACGTTTATAAATTATTTGCTTAATTATATGAACTTCTAATTTGGAATTCCAGTTAAAATTATTAAATAACGCAAAAGACTTCCTTAAATTCAATACAAAAATTCGGAAAAATAAAATTTCTTACGTCGTTCTTAAATAAGACTTCATTTCGAGATGAGAAGATCGAGAACCTATCGCTGGTGTTTTGTATTCACCTTCCACTTCCAAAGTTCTATATCAGATTTTAATAAATATATTTTTTAAAACCTAGCTAGCCTTCCAAATATTATGTAATGAATGAAGAATATAGTTCAGATTTTTTTGTAGAAGAGTTGACAAATAAACAAATAGATCACCTGATGGAAAGTGATCACCTCCATGAACATCTGCAACGCCGGAAGAGTTATGTGAAATTCTTTAAGTCATATGCACAGTGGTGGGTCGCCAACCATAATGGTGAGGACAGTTTTGAGTTCTGCCACGATGTTCGATGGTTAAACGCAGTCGCTGGAATTAAGCTCTTGATAGTCAGTGAATCAAACCGATCAGAAAAGTAATTAATGACTCGGGTCGCACTTAGTTGAAAGCTGATAAATGGAAGGTGCTGGTGGTACTGGCACGCCCCGATCCAGAGATGAGAAAAGTATTCCACCCATCCAAATGCTGGAGATGTAAATTGATATACAAACGAGTAAAATTGAATTAAAAACCTACTTTTTTGTCGGAGAGCGTTGCATGTATGCCATGTGTCCATTGCATGTGAACCTTCATTCAATCTAATTGTTCACGTGTTGCAACGTGTGTTAGAACATATTCAATTACACGACTCCTCTGAGGATTGGCGAACACCACATGTCTTAGAAATATTTGTTTTTATTTCGTAAACATGCAGGTTTCCTGACGATATTTTCTTCTATCATTTAGCACGTAGAGCTTATAATTGCAATTAAGAGATATTGATATCAGGCTAGGAACTTGATTTGCTCGCGTACCGTGAATTAAAACAGCTTTTTAACAATAGGTAAAACATTAGGAGACAATACATGTAATAAATAAAAGACATTATTAATTTATTACGAACGTCTATTCAGCTAATGCTTACACTAAGGAACAAAGTACGGATATATACAATAAAATTACTTGAATTTTTTCCTTCGTTTGTGAACAAATTCGATTGTACATAAATTTTAAAACTATGTGAAATTTCATGTACTGTGTTTATATATTTACAACCTTTTTAATGAATTGTCATTGTTTTAGTAATTTATAAAATAAATAGAATAATATTTCAATTCCATACATACATACCTGGTACATTATCAGCAACCAAAAACAAACACTTTTACAAATAAAGTAAATTTATCATTCCAAATGCTCGAGAAAGTTGGGTCGCGAAGGAAGATTTTTTCTTTACAACTGCCTATAGAATAATTAAAGATTGCCTATAGACAACATATTTCTCTTTTTATTAGCATTCTTTTTATAATTTTTGTTGGTTAAAAATAGGTGTAAGTAATTTATGAGACACTAGTAGCTTGGCTCAGTATCCTCTAAGAGTTATATAAATTTCTTCATTTTAAAAACCTTTCAATTTACATAAGACATATGAAATCTATATAAGTGAAATATTTAAATGTAATATAAATGATACATATAAACTGTCCGCTTAACACCTAATGGATATTTTTCTTAAATAGTATGTTTAATTTTCAATAATGAAATTCGACTTATGAAATGATATAGTATTTCTGCAAATAAACAATTCCCAGTGAAATTAATATTATATTTTATTTATATATGTATTATTTTAATTAAATGTACTTAATTTATTAGGATCAATATACATTCATTAATCTTTCAATATTCCTTACCCACACAGTAGATGTAAATTTGCTGTATGTGTTCTTGTTAATAAAAATTCGTATTTAATTTATAAAATTCATACCTTAGTAAAAATGCATGCTACAGGCATTAAATCCATCATAAGAACTTTCTTATGTTTATTATTGTTTCATATTTAATTTAATAACTTACACGTCAGTGAACCCAAGCGTCTGCCCAATTATGCGTAATGAACTGTTGAACAAATTATCAATAAACGTCGCGACTCATCATTAGATTGTTTACTTCATCTGCTTATATTCACTGAAATGGTTTTAAGGGTAATTAATTCAGTCATAAATCTTATTAATTATTTTACCCGAATGAACATTGTGAAAGGGGAAGAAAGTTTAATCTTCGTAATAAATTGTCAAATAAATGTCGACTCCAGATTATTTCTGCCAGAAAAGAAATAAAATTAAAGGACTTAAGAAACAAAATTTTTAAGATGGAGTAAGAATATCTGAGTTGTATTTTGTAGTTGATCATTTTCTTTTTTTTTATTACATCGAATACACAGTTCATCTGATGGTAAATGATTCCCGCGGCCTTGTCAAGGATGAATGAAGATATCATCAGGAATCATAATGGAGATGCATTGTCACCCGTGAAGACTGAGTTGGAATGCCTCGTCACCAGTAATAAACCGGATCTCTCCACTCACCTGACGAAACACAACAGCATTATGCTGCTATTTGACGCTGGTGTTCTGTGAGGGTGGTTCTACCCCGGTCGAGCTGACCTATTCATACTTACATGCATACCTATTCATTCTGCAGCTAGAAACTGCAGCGTAGCTCTACCACTGTATACATTATTTCATCTACACACGATCATTGTCCTATTTTATTAATGTTTCTGTTAATATTTAAGAAATCTTACATGCGATATTTTACATCCACTGTCAGACAATGGTTTATGGCAATTTTGTTGGCGTGACGATAGGGAGTCTGTTGGTATGCGATAGTACTTTAACCTCAACAGATATTTTTAGCATGTCCTCTACTTTATGCTCATACTTTTCTCAAATTCCAATTTAATCACATTGTAATACATGCTGATTTGTGTAATAATGTACATATAATATACATACGTCCTAAAATAAAGTCATAAAAATTGTATTGAATGTGCGTATGAAAGATTTTTTTAATAGGTTTAAGATTTTTGCTATTATATTTTTGATATTTATTATTAGATTTTAATAACGCTTAGCTTCATTAAAAATCGAATGGGAACAGTGAAAAGAAAGCATGTTTCAAAGAATATGATTAATCTCCTCAGTATTCCCGGAAGTAATGAATGCTACACGGAGTTAGAACTCTCAAAATGGTCTTTAAATTGCTAGCAGCAATTCAAGATTCTGTTGATGTTGATGCTATTAGCCTATGTTGCTCTTACAGCTTCATCGGACACAGGGCTCACGGGTCCGTGATTATAAACCAACATCACGCGGTGTTCCCAGGCGGTCACCCATCCAAGTACTAACGACGCCCAATGTTGCTTAACTTCGGTGATCGGACGAGAACCGGTGTAGTCAACGTGGTATGGACGTTGGTTATGCTAACAGCAGTTTACATTAATCTAGTTTTTATTTTAACTCCTGGATAGTTCTTCAACTGATCCAAACCTGATCACCTATAAGTGGCCGATAATTAAAGAGACTACTAGTTTTCATATTTTTTTTTGATGTTGCATATAGTGGGACAACCAGAACAGTTTTCCAATACCCTGGCACCCTTTCATCAAAGTAATATCTTAGGATCATCATCAATGATCTGGACATTGGCCTTTGTTATATATATACATTTGTATGTAATAATTTAGCCATTCCATTATGCTAGGAGTCACGATAATGTTCAAATGGTGGATTAGAACCTACCACCTTGCCTATGTTATGTTAATATGACTTTGACAAAATATTTAAAATCGTAATCTGAACTCGAAAACAAATAATATTTAGTTAATTTACATACAAATAAAGTGTATAATCTCTATCACGTTTACGCAGCCCAGATACATGGTTATTGCTGTTCTATTATTTCTATTGTTCTAATATAATAAAGCTATTTACATTTTTTTGAATGAAATGTGTTGAAAATTTTAATTTTATTTGATAAATAAAACAAACACGATGTTAAGAATAATTTTATTCGCATTCATAAGAATGTGTTTTGTATGAAATTTATATACATTTTGACTCACCTCATGCAAGTAAAAAAATGTATCTATACTCTCGTATCTGCCAGTCCTCCCAGTCGGAGCCGATCATATCTTTGTCCTTTTTTCTTTTTGTATATTGATTTGTTGTATTTTAAAGTGTATTTTTAGTCACAACATATATAAGAAAGTAAGTCTATGACGTTTTTGCTATCCATTAATTTTAGTAATAACAAAATAATTTGTGTGACCTAAATAAAAGCTATTTTAAGAAAGGTCAAACTGACTGAATGACATAGCATCAGGTGGTTTGTTAAATCTATACGCTAATGAACAGCTCTTTTAATTAAATAAATCGATGGATGGTCTTATGCGTTTCCAACTTTATATAATGCATTTTACATTATGTGAAGTTACATATAAACTCATTATCTTAAGATTTTCTATTTATTTAAATCTGAAAATTAATGTTGATATTCATTTCCCTATCCGCCAAAAAGACTTGAAAGCACAGGTACAAGCATATGCACTACACATGTACTACATATATGCACTACTACATTACATATGCACTACTATACTACATGCACTACATATAATTCATTTAATATGGTTATTGTTGGGATCCCGGGACCCAATAACAGACGAGGCATTATATCTTATCCCTCAGGGTTGATAATGTACATATATGCATCTTATTGAGAATGGATGTACATACGTCGCGGGTCCGGGCCTTGTTTAATAATATTTGTATAACACAGATTGTTAAAAAATTAACAAAACAAAAATGTTTTCAAAAGAACTTCAGAGCTTATTACTAACATTAAGATATTCAAAAATCACTAGTAATCTGAAAAAAAATCGTGCTACCTTTTAATGTAAATGTCACCAGAAGCGTTCAATATTTAGTTGAGTGTGTATAACGAGATTGTCATATCTATCGGGCAACTAAAATGTCACTGAGAACTTTAACATATCAACATTTAACACCAATAATTCTATTAATAATCTTTTTAATTTCTATCAATAATTTTATTTATTTATTTAAGGCTCAGTAAAGTAGATTACAATGATGAATAACAAAACTGAATACATATTTAATATGTTCTTCAAATATAATAACTTTAACAATAGACAACTATAACATGAATCAAATACAATATAACAAGTATGTGCAAAAATAACGATGTGTTAAAAATAAAAAAGATCAGTTACTTCTTATATACAACTATCGTAGATCAAAGGAACGAATAAATAAATAAGGAGAGAAGAGAGAGAAAGGAAATAAATAAGTGAAGGTAGAAGATCTGGTCGGACAAATTGGTGATATACTGAAGAAGCGCCATGATAAGAATAGCTTAAGGCAGGAATAATGTTTACTCTATTTGTGGTTTCTGACGTCACTGGCAGTGACAACGGCTGGCGATGATATTTCACTTATAGCCGCGGAACCATGAGTTACAATTTTAATATACTTCCTTTAAAATTTGTAATTTATTGTGATATAAAAGTATTTTGTAGATTTATACAAAAACCCCAAGAAGTTATTTAATAACGGTAGAGCTGAGTTGTAGCTAGTTTGTAGTTACAACATGCATGAGTCGCCTCAAACGGGACTATAGTTCTATGAGCCTGCTGTGTTTCGTATGTTGGATGTAAGGTTCCGAGGCCCTATTATAGGTAAGGTAAGGTAACTATTTTTTTTGTGTACTGCTGTTCGGCCTATAGGCCTCTACATAGCCTCAGTCCTTTGGGTTGTAATATTTGTGTCTTGAATTTTTGGTTGATATCCTAGGCTGCAGTTATCTCTTGAATCAATCATCTGGTGAACTGTGCCCGTTTGTCACCCTCAAATATAAAACAAGTTGAACGCGACACTTTACTGTAGCCAACGCTTATTAGTAGACTTTTGTACATATATACATTCATACCTCTACAGTTACGTCAAACAGGTGAGTAGGCCTCTTCCATATAAGAGCCATACTCGTCTCCTTGACGTAGTATGTTCATTTATTTTATTTATTTATTTAAGGCTCAGTAAACAACAGGTTTATAAGGGCCGAATGCGCAGTGGCATTCTCTACCACTCGACCCTGGAAGTTCAAGAGAATATGTTGGTAGGGATAAAAAAGTTTATTAGATAAAAATATCAAATTATTCATCAAAATAATACTTAATAAATATTAATAATAATACATACATAACAATATAAACATATAAATATTGCACTACTTACTGCAAGCAAAATATGTGTGTCGGTGTAAGTAACTGAAACGTTGTTATTGTTTTTAATTTCAAAATGCCACGAGCATTATGGAACATTTTGGGACGAACGCTACTCTACGCGAAAAATAACGCACAGCTCGGGTAACTTGGCTGATGAACCTCGTAGTGGTCTCTATATATAGATCTTAATGCCGTTCACAAGCGTTATATCAGACTGCTGACCGCCCGTTATCTAACAGTTAACGCCACTTAAATCAGATCACAGTAGCTAGCCGCCAGTGGACGTAAAATTAGAACTAAAACCATTCGTAATTAATTATACCATTTGTATTACGAGTAATGATTTAAATTAGGATTTTAATTAAATTTAAAGTAGCAATAACAGAATTGCATATATTTTAAATTTATTGAAAATTATTTTCTTGGCCGCGATCGCCCAAAAATAGCTTCGTGATGGACCGCTCGATCGCAATTGACTTGTTGGCCAACCCTGCTGTAGAGCACTATTGTTGAACACACACGAAGATTACAATGGGCAGGTAGCGTCAAAGTGAGATGAGAACGAAGACATGCGGGAAAATTGCCTTTTAGTTGGCGAAATCCGGATTAGTACTCACCTAGAGAATCGTCATGTTCGTGTCTAGGGCCTGGATACTAGGAAAGACAAAGAACTGCCACTGGAACCGTTCATTAATACAATCAAAAAGTAAAGCTAATCAGGTTTTCTTCAATTATCTAATCAAGTGTAAGCATGGTTTTCGAAACATTAGGTGTGTAATATATTATTGCACACCCTCTTGAAAAGCACGACTATCTAGCGATCAGATTCATCTGATGAGTACACATAAATATTCTAAATAATAAAAGAAAGATGTAAGTGCATAAAAACTTTCTTAGACATTTTTTTTTTGTAGTTAGTGTTTATTAGAAATCTTTCACTGAGGTCGAAAACATCCAGAAGACTACAATGACCCTTTGTTTAAATTTAATAATATATAATAATATTGAACAATTTTAATTTTTAAATAAAAAATAAATAAATAATACACCGCAAAAAATGAATTCGTTCAGTGAAGCATACGTAAATCAAGAAGACGGTATAATTCCACTTCGCGGAACGAAACGCAAAACCTTCACTCTCGTAAATATTAGGCGCACCTGAGCTGAATAAAAATATACTTAAAATGACTACAATCTTAAGCGAAAATTCTTATAGGTATTCAGTTATTTATTATTTATTTTTATAAGAAATGAATCGTTCGTACCGTCGGCAATGGTAGAAAATAATTTGCAGCCTCCCTAAATATTTTTTTTTGCATACTCACTTAGGGATTTAAGTATCTTTACTTTATTGAATACCGTCCTTGTCAGAAAAGACTCATATAATTAGCTGTCCATTTGTATGTATATCCCGTGTCCTTGAAATAATCTAAATTTTCCTACGAACTGATTAAGCATGCATTACCAGCGGACTAAGGAAGCGAACGATGAGTGAATGTCTCTTGTTTATAATATTAGCGGTCACAAACGAGTACATAGTCCACCTAATGTAAGTAATAACTGCTACCAACGACATCTACATGCATCATTCAAGAAGCTCATGTGTTGGCACGTTGGCATGTGAGGCTTAAAATGGAATGCCTCGTTACCTGTTTCTAGATTTCCGGATCCCTACAGCCACCATATGCAATACAGCAGCGTTATGCTATTTCTACGCAAATCACTGGAATTATGTGCACGGTCCGTTCTTCGTTTTAGTTATTCTAACTACTTGACACATCGATGGGACCATGTGGTTGAGACCAAGGGTCAAGAGGGCCTTGGTGGTTAGTCTGGATGTAACGAAGGCTTTCGATCGGGTTTAAAACAAAGCGCTTCTTTCCAAGCTTCCTTCCAATGGGTTTCTGAGACATTTGGTAAGCGGGTCACCAGTTTTCTCATGACTCGTAGAACCAAGGTCGTGGTAATGTCGTAATGGTGCATGCTCCGAATCCAAACCAGTGAAAGCTAGTTTTTCACAAGGCTGTGTGTGCCTACCTTGTTTTTTCTGCATATTTTATTTATTTATTTATTTATTTATTTATTTATTTATTTTCATCAGAGGCAACATACAACCATCTCACAATGAGCTCTCAAAGATTCTAGCTTAGCCACTTTTTATCGCTATTGGAATTTATTTAATAAGGATTAAGAATCGGAGACCAAATAAGCGTTCATTCCATTAGTAATCCAAAGGGGTCGGTAATGCAATGTCAACCTGAATAGTCAATACAAATATCGATCGATGACTCATATGTCCCGATCATTTCTAATTTACAAGAGGAGTGATCAGTATATTAGTATAAGTGGTCAGTTATGAACTTTTGGTTGCTTCCTTATAGCTAGGGATATCAATGCTAAATTCAAACACAAAGGCGTTTACGTTTAGCGTTAGTAGTTTTCAGCTTTCATAAAAATGCTTAAGCGATAGGAGTAAATAAAAATATGGATAGTTCGAGAAACCGGTGATATAAACACGGTACCGTAAAACAATATTTCGTTAGGAAATAAATATTCTTGTATATAAAACATCGGGCTTGCGATCTAATGTACGAGTCGTTGATTCGAATCGCAGCTACCTCATACTAATGGCGTTCCGTTTTGACCGTATCTTGTACACAATGAAAAGCTCATCTCCTTGTCCATGACCATTATATAACAAAGGTCGTGGTAATGTCGTAATGGTGCATGCTCGAATCCAAACCAGTGAAAGCTAGTTTTCACAAGGCTGTGTGTGCCTACCTTGTTTTCTGCATATTTTATTTATTATTTTATATATATTTTTCATTCTTTATGTTCCATAAACAACAGGTTTATAAGTGGCATTCTCTACCACTCGACCCTGGAAGTTCAAGAGAATATGTTGGTAGGGATAAAAAAAAGTTTATTAGATAAAAATATCAAATTATTCATCAAAATAATACTTAATAAATATAAATAATAATACATACATAACAATATAAATATAAATAATAATACATACATAACAATATAAATATATAAATATTGTACTACTTACTGCAAGCAAAATATTTGTGTCGGTGTAAGTAACTGAAACGTTGTTATTGTTTTTAATTTCAAAATGCCACGAGTATTATGGAAAATTTTAGGAGCAAGAATAATAAATTTTAGCGAAGAACGCTACTCTACGAGAAAAATAGCGCACAGCTCAGGTAACTTGGCTGATGAACCTCGTAGTGGTCGCTATACTGTTCTTAATGCCGTTCACAAGCGTTATATCAGACTGCAGACCGCCCGTTATCTAACAGTTAACGCCACTTAAATCAGATCACAGTAGCTAGCCGCCAGTGGACGTAAAATTAGAACTTAAACCATTCGTTATTGCTTATACCATTTGTATTACGAGTAATGATTTAAATTATTTAGGATTTTAATGAAATTAAAAGTAGCTATAACAGAATTGCATATATTTTAAATTTATTGAAAATTATTTTCTTGGGCGCGATCGCCCAAAAATAGCTTCATGATGGACCGCTCGATCGCAATCGACTTGTTGGCCAACCCTGCTGTAGAGCACTATTATTGAACACACTTCAAAAACGACAACGAAGATTACAATGGGCAGGTAGCGTCAAAGTGAAGAGATGAGAACGAAGACATGCGGGAAAATTGCCTTTTAGGTGACGAAATCCGGATTGGTACTCGCCTAGATAATCGTCATGTTCGTGTCTAGGGCCTGGATACTAGGAAAGACAAAGAACTGCCACTGGAACCATTCATTAATACAATCAAAAAGTAAAGCTAATCAGGTTTTCTTCAATTATCTAATCAAGTGTAAGCATGGTTTTCGAAATATTAGGTGTGTAATATATTATTGCACACCCTCTTGAAAAGCACGACTATCTAGCGATCAGATTCATCTGATGAGTACACATAAATATTCTAAATAATAAAAGAAAGATGTAAGTGCATAAAAACTTTCTTAGACATTTTTTTTTTGTAGTTAGTGTAGTATTAGAAATCTTTCACTGAGGTCGAAAACATCCAGAAGACTACAATGACCCTTTGTTTAAATTTAATAATATATAATAATATTGAACAATTTTAATTTTAAATAAAAATAAATAAATAATATTAAATGGTTTTTTCATTTAAAAATGAAGTCAATGCTTTTTGACGCTTATTATTATTTTTTATATATATTTTCATTCTTTATGTTCCATAATCAACAGGTTTATAAGTGGCATTCTCTACCACTCAACCCTGGGAGTTCAAGAGAATATGTTGGTAGGCATAAAAAAAAGGTTAAATAGATAAAAATATCAAATTATACATCAAAATAATACTTAATAAATATAAATAATAATACCTGTGTGTTTACTATGATGATAAAGTAAAATAATATTTGTGTAAATCAAAATTTTCTAGCAACTGGATAATTGTTATATACCTGACAAATATACTTGTGAACTGAATAGAGTCCCATTTATTTACCTATTTATTATTATCCTAATTAGCCCTTAGCCCGACATTAAGGGTTGACCAACGAGCGCACAGTCCTTGTGGTGTTAAATGATCCATGTGGTGTTTTTATTGGGGGCTATCTTGTGACATTTTGACGTTTTATCTTATTCATTGTTTCATTATCGAGGATGAAATCGAGGGTCATGGATCATGGGCCGATGGAACCACTGAGAAAACCAGTGGGCCCATTCTTCCTTAGGGGCTCTTCTATGGCATTTTCGAGCGCACTCACCGCATCTTCAGGGCTGGTAAAGCGATTACCTCGAAGTTTATCTTTGGTTCTTGAGAACAAAAGAAATTCGCAGGGCGCTAGGTCAATCACTATATGGTGGACGACTACGAGATAATTCTCGACACCTCTCATAGTTAAATATTCAATCGTTCGTTTTGCGGAGTGAACTGAAGCATTGTCTTGTTAAAGGAGGATCTTGCTTCGAAGGCACTGCTGTCGAACATTTTCCAAGACAACAGGCAAACAACAATTTAAATACCAGTATGCAGTAACTGTCCTTCTATCTTCCAGCACAACTGTGGTGAAATAACCTTTACGACCAAAGACCGAGGCAATCTTCTTATTTCCTTGACTTCTTCCTTTCTTTACCATAGTTGGTCGATCCTCTAAAGGAAACGCCAACTGAGCAGATTTTCTTTTGGTTTCAGTAATATATTCAGCTTTCATGACCTGTGACCATGTCAAATACAGCGTTTGAGTCACCTCCGTTGAACTTTTCTAACATTTCGCGACACTAGTCCTTCATTCCATGGTGCAAAGCATCATGACCCAAATTTTCATGTTATATTTATTTTACTTGCCTATACCAATGCTTGTCCGCATCTGCTGGTAGGTCACTCTCTTATCTTCCTTTATTTATATGCGTCGCACAGCACTGACGTTGTCTTCAGATGTCGCTGTTGAAGGACGTACCTTACGCAGATCATCACTGAAGTTGCTACGCGCACACTACAACTCATGAAATCAATTGTAAACAGTGGCGTGAGATGGTACTTCATAATTAAATGCCAAGCGAAGTCTATCGGAGCTTTGTTGTTAAGACCACAACGAAAGTCGTAATAAAACATGTACCGAAAATTTTCTGGCGTTTAATTTATTTTGAGGTGTAACAAGACTTTTGGAATTGCCGCAAATTCTCAAAAACAAATGACAAATGAATGCAATATATCGCAGTAGGTTAAGAGTTCCAAAGAGTTCTATAATCGAAATTTAAAAGAACTTTTCATTGCCAGTTTTTGTAACTGGCCGGTTCTAAAAACTTACAAACCACCCACGTATTACACAAAACTTTTCGCTAGTGTGAACAAGTCCCAATAGAAATCAATGTTAAGCAGTACGATACGCTATTGTTATGGCTATAAGGACAGGCGATGAGTGCGGTAGTTTTACGCCTCGAGTTCGTATTTTATGCTATATATATTTTAAATAAAAACTCTCTCTTTTATATATAGTATCTTGTAGTTTCTAGTTTTCTTTATACTAATGTGTTTTCCTAATTACCCCAACATTTCCGTTTATTAAAGAGTGAATTATATTTAGTTTAGACGCGTTGTTAACTCAGAGAACTAAGTTCGAATTCCTTATCAACATATAGCAATAACATCTTTGTTGTTTTTCACTCAGCCATTTAATTCTTATATTCTGTATGGTCCTTCCCCGATTAAGCTGATCTATTGTGGCTTGTTCGATCATAAGGGGTTCTACAACGTGTAGTCGATTTCGCACAATACTAAGTAACTGTAAGTAATAATATGGAATACATATAGTTGGACATCATTCTACACTGCTATTGTTAGTACCAAGTTTCCATTTGAAAACTTCTCTTCCACTTGAGTTATAGGTTTCATATGGTCGTCGAATTGCGTATATTTCACAATTAAGAACTGAATAGTAGCTATATCTGCCCAAGGACGTGAGCTTTGACTAGCCGTTTCCATTTCAGGTTTGGATGCAGAGCAGCGATGAAAATCAATTTGTATTTTACACTTTGTGAAGGCGTCCTTATCTTTCACACAAGCTGTACTATGTATGACCCACGCCTTCGTTAAATCTTTCTTTTATTTTTATAATAATAAGAGTATAAGTAATTCGTAACGTAGAATATAGGCTATTTATAAAACTGGAAATAAATAAATAAAAAATGTATCACGACTGAATATCATACCCTCGAACTAGTCTCATTTTCCTTAAATTAGACTAGGCGACGCTTGTCAAATGTAATATGCATGCGGTGCACAGAATTTAAGCTTAGAATTTAAGTTCTAAGCTTCAATTCTGTCAAAAGAATAATTTAATTGACATTAGAATGCTGAACGGTAAAGGGAATTTTATTTTGAGACTTGGAAGAACTGTATAATTATTTCTTCTTCACTTCACTTTTAACAAATTTATTCGTGAATGTTTCCTTTATTTTGAACTGTACTAAATTACGTATCTATATTTGTTACTAGAAAACTTATCAATGATACAAATGCCAGATTTGTATTTTACTAGCAATTTTTTACGTTCTTGATTTAAGATCTATTTTGATTTATAATTATCACGTATAATTATTTTGTTCAGTTCAGAACAATTCTTAGATTGTATTTACGCCGCCAGTAACCCTTAGATAAAGATAATCAAATTGATTGACTTGAAGTTATAAACTATACCCCTCACATAAAAATATGTTTTAAAGTAACTAAGGGTGACAAACGAGCACATTATTTACTGGATGATAAGAGCACCTGACACCTTGACATTCGACTTCCATAAGTGTTGCATCCGTTCTTCCCGGAGAACTAAGATCGAATACCTAATCTCACCAATCATAACAAAGCATCGTTATGCTGTTATATCCCACTGGTATTCATTCAGTTAGGGCGTAGGCCTTCCCCTGTGATGTCGACCCATTCATGATCAAGCTAGAAACAAGGT
Organism: Teinopalpus imperialis; assembly: GCA_029286865.1. NCBI lineage: Eukaryota > Metazoa > Arthropoda > Insecta > Lepidoptera > Papilionidae > Teinopalpus > Teinopalpus imperialis. Next base: position 2,772,660 of record JAGSMU010000039.1, read on the forward strand.
ACAGAATGGATATACCACTGTAATTATAATAGCAGTAGGCAGAATAGTTCAAAGAATTACTGTATAGACTTATAATCATAAATAAAAACAAAAAATAAAGCGTAATAAATGAACGAATGAACTCAAAGAGCATACATGAATCATAAATGAGGTTTATCGGTTTATGGCTACATTTAACCTTTATAATATCCGTTAATTAAACGTCATATGCCAGTTCCATCGATGTTCCAATTATTTTATTTAAAACGTTAATATTTTTTTCATTTAATTCAAAATGTTGTGACATATCCAAATTGGTAATAAATTAAATGAATTAACAAATTTAGCAGTTGCTCCTCATGAATTTCCTAAAAGCTTATACAATTACTCAGAAAAAGTAAGTTTTTATAATTAACGTTACAGGTGTGCCCTGCGGGCGTTTAGAATCGTTTCTCGTAAACAAGGTAATACCAGCCTCGGAAGTATAATGCAGCATTCAGCAAATGCGGAAGCATTTATTTAATCTCAGATTCCCTTGTTCTTTTTTTCAGTTGTTAAATACATTTAATGTGTTTCAAAATTGCATGTTAATTAAGCACAACATTTCCGTTTATTACTATTGTTATTTAAGTGAGATATTAAATGTTACTAAATAGGTTTTATTCTGGTTTATACCTCTAATTACACTATTTCTTAAGGAAGTTTTGTATGTGTAATGCATTGAATTGCTATATACATGTGCTAGAAATGTTCAGTCCAGAAACCGTCAAGTGATAAGCTTGTTAAATAATTTAGGATATTTAAAGCAAAACCTAACCGTACCACTTACCTTGTGATTTTCACTGCGCAGGATGAAATATTAGTATAATCTTGTGCCTTTGTTTTATCCAGTAACACGCACGCGCCACAAGAAAAAAAAAAAAAGTATCTATTACTCTATTGCTTCTTCATATCTAAGCCTACATTGCCACATCTTAACATCATTACGCAAAATAAATACGTACTATCCACACGTACCATTTAGATATAAATATTCGAGTTCAATATTCAATTAAGCATTACTGCCTTTATATCTATATGGTTTGAAAATTATATATTTTACTAAAAGTAAAATAACTTTCCTCAAGTCCATGATAGGGTATTTGATTTCTACAAATGTAATGACTTAAAACTAAGACATCGTTTAAGCACAATGTGACGTGACTTATTAAAAAAATATATTTATACGTGATTTTATTTTAATGATTTTCTCATATATTTTAACTGAGTTCTGTTTTCAGCCATTCTAAATTTAGGCCAACTACAAGTCTGGAAGGGCTGCTGTTTTCACCTTGTTTAACAGCGGCAAACATTTTAAGAAACATTGTCTAAGATCGACTTACATTTATAATGAAGCTTGGAGTTGTTGAATAACTGAGTGCCGAAGCGAAATCTCGCTTAAGAAATCATCTTTTGCATAAACGTACTAGGAACATCTTATAGTCGAACCCATTCATCGAAAACAAGTAAATAAATTAATGGACCTTTAGATTTATTTTATTTTACCCTGGCGTCACATTTTCATCATTTGCAATGACAGATTTAGACCAGAGTACAAAAGAGATTTTACTTAAATGAAACTAATTTACTTGTAAAATTACCGTGATCTGTAAGGAAATGCGCAGTACAGTAATTTATGATCCAATAATGCTTCTTCAAGCGTTGCTGAAAGAGAGGTCGCTCAACTAGTCTGCACTTTTGATATAAAAAAGATCGTTGACTTCTTTTAACAGTGCTGTTTACGTTTTATTTAAGAAAATTTTCCTAACACATGGTATCGTCATTCTATTGTGCAAATATAGGCGCGCCATAAGAAATACATCCATTCGTATATATAGCTCGAATTTTTAGATTGTAAATTACTTAAAGGGTAGAAAATACTCGAAGGGCACCCTATGGGTCACACACCTTCTGTTAGTTTTTAATTTTTTTTATAAAATAAAAAAGCTTACGTCCATTAAGCTAGTTATTCATCAGCACACTGCAGTTTGTTTTTAGCTGCAGAATGAATAGGTAGGACCACGCCCTCACATAATACCAGCGTAAAATAGCACCATAATGTTGCCGTTTTTCGTCTGGTGAGTGCAGGGATCCGGAGACCTTTATTACTAGTCACGAGGCATTCTATTTCAGTCTTCAGGGGTGATAAAGCATCTGCATTATGATTCCTTGTCATGGATGAATGTAGGTGTCATGGGCCGCAGGAATCACTTGCCATCAGGTGAACTGTATGCTCGTTTGTTACTCTTAATGCTATATAAAAAAAAGATTACACAAGATGATCAAGCAGGAATTTTAAATATTTTATAAAACTTCACAAGGTCATAAGTGCATTATTACATGTAAGTAACAGTTGTAAAGTCAAGCTGTAGCTAGTTTCTAGTTGCAAGACGAGACGAAATGAGGAAGTATATAAAATAACTATTGAAATAAAGAATATAGACTAATTGCTGTAAAAATAATTGTTAGGCATATTTATTCACTTGAATATCTGTTTACATTGTTGCCGTATCTCTGTTAAAAAGAAGATATTGTTAGTCTTTTATGTAAGTTTATATTCAATTTGTTAATGCCTAATATAGGTACATAACATATATCACTCATGCTGTCTCCATCTGTTATAAGATGCAATGAGAATGTAGCTATATGTACATGTAGACTTAAGATAATTTGACATTGTAATCTCTTTTGATGGTCCTAAATAAATAAATAATATAACATAAGTAAATAGGTATACCATCTCAGTCCCAAGCAGTAGCGACGCATGTGTATTTTGAATCTATGTTAAGAATGAATGTAGACGTAATGGGCGGCGATCTTCATCTTCTTTTCACTTACCTTTTGTTCACTTACCATCAAATGAACTGTGCTTTCGTTTATGACCTCATATATTATATAAAAAATACCTTAACTCCAAATTGACGAGAAAGCGTTAACATTTAAGCATTAACACATAAATTCCAATGGTGAGTTAAACGCGGGAAAACTCTGTACGTATGTTTCTGTGAATTATTAACGACGGTTTAAATGTATGATGGATGTTAAAAATAAAAGAAAATATTGAGAATCGTAACGTTTTGACTTTAATATCAATAACGATTTTATTAATTCAAAAACATATATCATTAAAACGATAATTGACTAAGATTTAGATTCTTTTTCAGTACTTTATAATTGGTTATACTAACTTCTGTGTATGATAACTAAGCTAAAAGTAAATCACGAGGTGAGCGATGTAGCTTTTGTGGATTGCAATTTTTCAATTTTATAAGCGTTCAAACACGAGCACACAAAAAGTTGGCGGAAGGCCACAGCTGGGTTGTTCTCGTTGTTAACTTTGTAACGGTTATACTGAAACCATATTGCAGAGATTAAGAATTAATTTGTTGTTTTAAAATACATAAAACAAAATAGGGAAACATGTACATGCTGTAAATTGTATTTGTAAAAATAGTTGCTTTGATATTATATGAATAGGGTTTTTGCTAGTGGCAAGAACTTTCAAATTTATCGCTGATGTAATGGTAAGGAAGATCAAGAAGTAATAATAATAATAATGTTTATTTGTAACATGTCATAAGTACAAGTTTGCAGTAACTCTGTATCTTGTGCTAGTGTAAACTGTGTTACAACCTTCAGTGTCTTCTCAATTAATGTTACTAACAACAAAGTATATATCTTTTAGTAACATAATTAATTAAAAAAGGAAATGACAAAAAACTAAATAAAATAAACAAAATTGAAAAGTATTGCTATAAACTACAATGTGTGCGTGTGTGTGTGTGTCAGAAAGTCTCTATTCAACTCGTTCCAATAGCTTTTGGATTCGTAATCTAACGTTTTCAGGATATTATATAACGTCTTTTTAAATTGATGGTTTTTATTTTTTTGGTTTGATTATAAGTGTTAGTAACATTATCAATAATAATTTTATTATAAAATAGTGGGGCACAGTAATCATAAAATCTTCGTGCAGTTACGCTTTGGAGGTTGGGTAAGGGACATCTATTTATTCTTCTATTACTAGGAGGAAGATGAGGTATTTTGAAATGGTGATATCTACGAAGGCTTTGGTAGACAAACATTTTCCTAATTGTCAACATGTGTTATATAACTCCATAGTGGAATGTTTAAATGGAAGTCGCATCATTACCTTCAGAATAGTTCGTTGACTACAACCACCCACACACAAATACAATATGAAATAATACTTTCACAAAGAGCCTTGTAGGTAGTACTTAGTGAGGAACATTTCCAATATAGCAACGTATCCTAGCAACTAGATTTCTTTCAGTTACCTAAATACCTGCAACATGCTGCTGCCAGTTAATGGTCTGGATACTTCATCTGGTCATCTGGTTTTTACGTGATGGATATCCCGATAACTACAAAACGTTGTATCAGAAACCATTAAAGTTTTTTAGTTTATCCATTACCACCTCTTACCATATTTAATGACCCTGGTAATTAAATGTTTTATCATGCCTCAAATATATTTTAGGTATATTTGTATTTTTATTTGTATACTGTTTAACGTGAAAGCATTGTTATAATCAAAAATAATACCTATATGAATTTTCCAATGAGAAATAAATGAATAGGTTTATTGTTAAGGGGCCGACTTTTTTATACATAAAAGAAAAACAGCTATGTAAATCCCACTACTAGGCATAAGCCATTTCTTTTGAAAGGAGCCTTAGAGAATAATACATCGCATGACTCCACTACATGTCTTCGAAATATATTTCTTTATTATTTCTTAGACGTTCAGGTTTCCTCATGATGTGATTTACCTTTACCGCCGAGCATGTAGTAAATCAGAAGGTTAAAATTGCGATTAACAATTTCTATGATATCAGACTTGGTTTGGTAAAGTAGCGTGAATTAAGATCGAGCGCTTATTCACTGTGCTACAGTGGTATGTTATGGCTTATATATATAAAAAATAGTAGTGACTATTTTTGTGCCAATAATAATACAAGTGACATCAATACTTTTATCCGGAAATACTACAACACCTATCTCTTTCTCCTTGTTGTCCTTGTCCCTTTTGACATGAGTAATTATCAGCTTCATATAAATTTTAACTAATATTATTGAATATTATTTACTTAAAGTAAATAAAACCAATTTAGTACCAACTCATTACAAATTTAAATCACTGAAAAGCAGTTGGAGCGACAACCGACGAACAGTATTATTCATAGATATTCACAGCGTTTACGTGTGCATATTCAATAGTCGGCATGAAATGAATTCAAAATAAAATTATTTATTTATAATTCAGGGGTTTTGTTGGTTAAATTATATTAAAATATAATTTTATACAACTTCCACGTTTTTAAGACCCACAGTATCATATTTAATTTAAGAACGTCAATTACCTGAACGTTCTCAGATTTAATGACTTGTTCCCTTAATATCACAAGAAATATGATGTAAATAAATTAAAAAAAAAATTATATATACCCAAATATTCATCAAAATTTAGCGTACATGGAAATAAATACAATCGTACTGTCTATCTTAAGTGATGTCTATCTCTATCTTTTGGTGACATAATTATTAAATGTAATCGTAGCAATCTTGTTAGTTGCACGTTTTTATGACTCATATTTATATATATGACAAATTGTCTATAGGTGTGTGTAATATTAAAATTTAAACTACAGATTTAATAGTTAATTTATTTAATTTTCAGTATCCTAGTCTTCAACATATGCCCTTATTATTACGAGTAGCCAATTTATCTGGCCTGAATTCATCATCGAGGTAAACGTTTTTCAGCGCCTAAGCTCACAGAGACTGGTCACTTAACTGCAATGGCATGTAGATTATCAATAATTTCTTTGTCCACATTAAATGCTGAAATTAAATCTACTTAAACCCGACCCAGAAATAGCTTTGCAGAACGTAGTGTTTCTTCACCGTTTGTGACATTCTTAAAACACCATGATACGGTATTTCAAAATCCATAGGATGGATGGATGAGGATGCGTGAGCAAGGGAAAATGAATGCGGCGGTGAAGGTTTAAGAGAAAAAAATGAACATGAATGAGTTATTCAACCTAAACCTCCTGAGCTATGAAGACTTCTTCTTCAAGTAAATCAACATCCGCAAAGCGAAACCTTGAACTACCAACCTTAAAGCAAAAGGCAGATTGCAATGGAAAATTATCTTGAACGATCTCTTCATTACGTAGTTAACATAGAACACTAAGAATCTTTAACATAAGGCATAAAAAAAAATCATCATTTGATTAAGTCACCTAAAATAAGTAGAAAGAAATATCTATAAATTACAGTCTGCGCCTTTACAATAATGGGTAAATTTTAATAAATTTTATATCAATATTTTTTATTAAATATATATGATACAAAAACATTAAATTAAAATTAACTCTAAAAACAAATTCCATTTAACTTGTAAGTGCTGGTTTTTCCTGTACAACTCATTAAATAATGGTTTAAGTTATTTTAATACACATAGTCTACAAACCTACAGTACAATAACTAATTTAAAATAAACAAGTATAATTAAAATTAATTTCATAAAATACCGTTTTGATTTATAATAGAACCACTTCAGGTAATTTGTTGTTATGGAGGTTTTTTTTGTAGGAAAAAGGGATCAAACGAGCTGCGGGAACACCGAGCTTAAATTACGAATTATTATTATTATGTTTACAAATTGTATTTATAAAAATTGCACGAATATTAGTGTGGAAAGTTTCAATTACTATTTCCTTCGTCTTTCGTAAGAATACTGACGTAGAACGGTATACTTACAAAATGTATAAGTCACATTAAACATATATATATATATATATATATATATATATATATATCAAATACTATGCATGATAATTCGTTTATTCAACAAATTTGATTAGTTATCTTAGCCGGAATAATTGTTTGTATAAATAGTAAAAAAAGGGTAGAAGTAAAAGAAGTGAAATCTCAATTAACATAACAGGTGCGCCCTGAGGGGGATTTCAACCACAGCTTTGTTTCTCGCAAACAAGAGTAATATGAGTGTATTCATGTCGGAAGTACAAAGTTTTCGAATCACAGATTTCCTCGTATTTTTTACGTCTTAAATAAATAAATCACATATCTGCATGGACATCCGCCAAATAAGGGTGCAATGTGATAAATTAGTCATGCATACGAGTATAAAGTAACCCAAATTCGTACAGAACTTCGATTACTTTATACTTTAACATTTCCACGTTTATGGATCTTCCGAGTGAAAAAAATTCCAGCGTCAATATTTTCGTCCGAATATGATGCGAACGTTATCAAGAACGGGTGCCTCTATCAAGCTAATACGTTTACTCAAACACAATTAAATCGCCTTTTACCATGAGATGAATTGGTAGCCAAGTGCATATGCACAAATTAATTTTATAAATTTTTACAATTCAATCGTAACAGTACAGGGAGCTCTATAGAAATCCATTAAATCAAGCGGTCTTAAAAGTCTACAGCACTTTTGATTGAGGACTGTTTGTTGATCACCTTGACTAATGGTGTAATGAAGGGATAATGTTCATACTGAAGTTACTCCATAATCAGAATTTTTCAGGTGTTATTTTTAAGAACATATTTAATTACCGATTTTTTTACTCATCATCTAAACTATCTGATATAATATAATTACCAAAGTAGGTCTGTACCTACTTTGGTAATTATATTAAGCTTAAGCTTAATATACTTAAGCTGTCTGCTTGGAAGACAAATATTATAATTGCGTATTAAGCTTTCAAAAAAAAATGTTAAAATAAACAAAATCAATGCAGTAAAAAACTACAATAATGTTTATCGCCTAGTATTTGTTAACAGTTCACCTACTTCGCTTTTGAAAGGCAGCTTAACACGTTGGCGTTCAGCCAAAATCTCAGCACTGTCTGTACAAGTATTAACTTAATTCGGTTATCTGGTTTTCAATATGGAATGGCTTACTTATCTACTTTTTTCCTACAATATAAATATAGAATGTTTTTTTCATACAAAATAATAGTATAAAAAAATAAAAAATAAAAATAAAAATAAAAATAATGATATAAAGAAGAACCGATATTCGCTTAAGTAATAAGCTACTAATTGCTGTAAGCTACTAATTGCTGTAAGCTACTAATTGCTGTAAGCTACTAATTGCTGGAATCTCCTTTTAAGCATATGGATATGCCTCTGTATATGTTTAGTAGGTACACAATAAATGTATTATTTTGGAGGTGAATTGGGCGCACTCAAAATTAACACAAAAATTAAAATACACTAAAAATTTAATATTTTAACAGCGAATTCAATATTTTTAAAATATTAAATTCGGTATGTCTTTGTTGTAATGATAAACTTTTCATATTTTATGTACAAACAAATATCAAAATTTTTGGGAATTTTTTTATAATTTTTTTTTTACGTTTTATACCTTTGAAATACATAAAAGGATTTTTAAACGATAATAATTCTTTTACTTTATTTTTACTATATAGTATTGCATAAAAACGGACTCGTTAAAAAGAGGCAGGGATAAAAGGCTATAGCGAGAGGCATCAGAAACGCAATAAAAATAAATTACACTGGGGTTCTGAGAAATTATTTCTTCAAAGAAGCGTCGTTACGGACCCCTATTGTTTTGTCACGGAAACTATAAGTATATATAGTAAGACAATATAAATCTTGCGACAAATTCTTAAATCTTAATCTCTTTTTTAATAAGAATGTACACAAAGGGGATATACAGAAAAACTTTAATGCAAACGAATTCAAGAACTGTAAGAAAAACTAAGAACGAAATTAAATTAAGACGCAAGAGCGGTGACGTGATTCACTTAACGAAGTTTTCTCCTTTTCTTATGATAAGCTTCAAAATTTGCTTGAAACCTTTTCTCGTATATAAAATCCACTTAACAAACTTTGAAATATCAAAGATATTTTTAGATTATTATAATAGGTAACTCATATCTATAATAATAATTAAAGAAGTTCCAAATCTGAGACCAAGGAGTTTCCATTTTATTTTTATAATATTAGTGGTGACAAACAAGCACACTATTCACCTGATGGTAAGAGATAACTACAGAAATCTACATCTATCCTCAAAAAAGTTTTTCAAAAGTTCAAAGAGCTTTTACGTGAGAAGGCGGAAATTGTTTTTTTTTAAATTCTATTGAGGGTGACAAACGAGCACATAGTTATCAGAATGGTAAGTAATGATGCTTGAGACCAATGAGACCCACATTCATTCGTTGTCGTCCCGGGGGACTGATATTGAACTCTGAACTCACTACACGAAAGAGATTATATTAATATTTCACGCTGGTATGCTTCGGGGGTGACCCCAGGCGAGCTGACTTACTCTTGTTGTGCATAAACTAGCTGCAGCGTAGCTCTACCATCTAATTACACACAACTTATTGCTGGTAACGAGGCGCATGTGTATTAAGATTCCTCATCGAAAATGAATGTGGGTGTTCTGTTGAACTATGTGCTAGTTTGTCCCCTTCAATACAATTAAAAAAAAAAACTCTGCGGTTTCTCTCTTAAAAACTCCTGGATAACACATTTTCCGGCACTAGATTCACTCACATTAAGAGCGTAATGATAAACTTTTCGTATTTTATATACCTATTATCACCTATAATCAACTATTAAAATTTAATTTTGTGAATTTTTTATAAATATTATTTTACGTTTTACTATTTTTAAACGGATGATGATGACGTGGTCGTCCTGCTCGAACCATCGTGATACATTCTGGTTTTTATCAGATGACGTTCTCTATGCATGATATATATAGTATCATAATATTTTCAACAAAGACAGAGGGAGAAAGACATGGGACATACATACATACAATACTCGCACTTTAAAACCGGGAACAATTTGTGATAGTTATATAATTTTTCTCAGTTGCGAATCAAACCGAGGACAACGCAGAATCCAAATGCTCTATTCACTAAGTCATGTGGCCTGCAGAATATAATAATATATAATCTAAAGGCTAACTTTGTGCTTGAAGATTTTAGTTTTAAATTTATATAATTTCTTGTTACTGACGCTATGTTCATGTTATGTGTTGTCTGAACAGTTGCTAACAAAACCTAATGATTGAAATAAATCCACCTGTTCGGATAATACAATGGAATAAAAATCCAAAATTAATGTTATATTTGTAATTATCAATAATATGCAATAAGCATTATTCAAATAATTTTTTACATCCATCTAAATGTATGTAAATATTTATTTATATACACTAGTAAAAAAAATCTAAAGTACACGTATATACTTGGAAAGTTGTAGAAAGTTGTTCCTAAAGGAATTTACGCCTAACTTAGACTTTTATACTCTAGTAAAAAGTACATTTCAAGAAGTTTGCCAGAATGCTCTCCGTTGTCTATGTGTTGCTTAGAGTTAGTTTTCGCGAAAACTTTTACTATCCGTAAACAAACTCTTAACACCTTACATCTGACCTCAGTTCCGTAGTTTCGATCGTTAGCCGGAAACATTGTTAAATGATATATGTATGTATGTATACTATATTATAATCCGTTAATTTTGATCTTAAAAATTATACATTTTTGTACTTATTGAGTGGATATGGCTATATATGTTCTCCGTTGGTAACGTCCTCCTCAATCATCCCGGTTTATATTGAATGAAGAATATTGTCAAATAAATATCGACTGTTTTAGTTCTAAAGATTTTTCATAAGGAACTTTAAAACTTTTTATACAGTAAAAGTTTATCCCACCCCGATCTTCTCACTATTTACCATGCATCATCTATGCATGCTTTTGGCAGCTTTAAATCTGAGGAAATAATCAAACTTGACTATGTATTACTATTGCAGACAATCCAAATTCGCCCAATATAAAGCTTTTGTTCGGATACACATCGTGGTTGTACTATATCAGTTCAAAATAGTTAACCTATTTTGCAACTAATTAATGTTGAAACTGTATGAAGTCGAGTAAATTAAATTGTTACAGAAGTATACGTATTGGAAAATGTTAACATACGAATACCGTAATTGATTATGGGGCTTAAGCCTAGTGGTCAAAGTATCTGGCTACTAGTCATAGGTCCGATTCTCAGTTGAGGCTAATAATTGTGTTATACAAATTGTTAGTTTTCAGGGCTGAATATATCTATGGATGTGCGGTATCATATTCTAATGCTACTTCTATATGCACATGCATGTTTGATATAGAATTAGGATAGACGACGACGAGAGATAAATGATTTTCACCAACTTGCAATAGTCCCTTTTTTATGGAAATGCTTACATAAGTATATTCTGATAATAACCAGAAAATGCCATTAGATTCCACCTGTAGGACACCATTATTATCCATTATCTATATATCCATGTATTCTGTTTATAATTATTCCATTTAATTATTCATACGTTCTGCTTTTATATGATATTCTAAGAATTCTTTATATTTTCGATAAGAGGGCATCATTACCCTCCCTGACACACAGCATAGGGCTACAAGTCTCGATTTTCAGCCGCGGAGTTCAAAGAAGTTAAATTTAATGATCTTTTGGTTTTATCTCTACCATGATTAAGATAAAAGTGACGAATTATTTTAAAGTTTACTTTGCAATCAAAAAACAGCAATTAGTGTATTGTGTGCGATACATAAATAAAAATGAACAATGTATAACAATTTGCCCTTTGGGTTTTCGCAGAGCAAGTATAAATCCCTACGCATTAATACTTAAATCCCAATGATTAATTCAAAGCTTGATAACTCTTTGTGGGTTGTCGTATTTTACGAATTCCTAACGTTGATTTAAGTGGATCATCACTTTATTTAGTAGAAATCTTTTTTTTTGTAAATTTTCCATTACGTTTTAATGTTATATTTGTAATTATCAATAATATGCAATAAGCATTATTCAAATAATTTTTACATCCATCTAAATGTATGTAAATATTTATTTATATACACTAGTAAAAAATCTAAAGTACACGTATATACTTGGAAAGTTGTAGAAAGTTGTTCCTAAAGGAATTTACGCCTAACTTAGACTTTTATACTCTAGTAAAAAGTACATTTCAAGAAGTTTGCTAGAATGCTCTCCGTTGTCTGTGTTGCTTAGAGTTAGTTTTCGCGAAAACTTTTACTATCCGTAAACAAACTCTTAACACCTTACATCTGACCTCAGTTCCGTAGTTTCGATCGTTAGCCGGAAACATTGTTAAATGATATATGTATGTATGTATACTATATTATAATCCGTTAATTTTGATCTTAAAAATTATACATTTTTGTACTTATTGAGTGGATATGGCTATATATGTTCTCCGTTGGTAACGTCCTCCTCAATCATCCCGGTTTATATTGAATGAAGAATATTGTCAAATAAATATCGACTTACAGTTCTAAAGATTTTTCATAAGGAACTTTAAGCCTTTTTTATACAGTAAAAGTTTATCCCACCCCGATCTTCTCACTATTTACCATGCATCATATATGCATGCTTTTGGCAGCTTTAAATCTGAGGAAATAATCAAACTTGACTATGTATTACTATTGCAGACAATCCAAATTCGCCCAATATAAAGCTTTTGTTCGGATACACATCGTGGTTGTACTATATCAGTTCAAAATAGTTAACCTATTTTGCAACTAATTAATGTTGAAACTGTATGAAGTCGAGTAAATTAAATTGTTACAGAAGTATACGTATTGGAAAATGTTAACATACGAATACCGTAATTGATTATGGGGCTTAAGCCTAGTGGTCAAAGTATCTGGCTACTAGTCATAGGTCCGATTCTCAGTTGAGGCTAATAATTGTGTTATACAAATTGTTGGTTTTCAGGGCTGAATATATCTATGGATGTGCGGTATCATATTCTAATGCTACTTCTATATGCACATGCATGTTTGATATAGAATTAGGAGAAAAGAGTGATTTTTACTGTCACAAATTCGCTTTCTAATGAATTATACACAGATTAGAAATAATAATTTACAATATCTAGTTGAAATATGGATGGGCACGGCCCGGGAATGAATCAAGCCCTCACAAAGTACCAGCTTAAAATATTGGCAAAACGCTCACTGTGTTTCGTACAGTGAGTGGAGCGATCTATTGCACTTGTCCTCAGGGGAAGAAAACACAGGTGCATATTGGATCTTTGTTGAAGATGGGTGTGGATATCAGCTGCATCCATCATTTTTGACATTTCCATTGACAGTTCACCTGATGGTAAATGATATACCATCAAGTGAACTGTCAACAAAATCACAAACGTCGGGAACGTTGTTTATTATCAAACTTATAACAGTCTTTTTATACTTATGTTTAAACTTAGAGGGCCAAATAGTTAAATGGAATTAAATTCTCTTTAAGCTGTTCTTGTTTGAAAAGGAAGTTTTTAATTTTTGTGTTTTTCAATATTGATAAGAATTGACGGTTGCATCAGAAATCTACCCGAAAGTTATCCCTAGAATATCTCAACCATTTTAAAAACCCTTCCAGTTTTGGGGGAATCCTCCAATTTCTTTTACCTTAACGACAGCCCGAAGCGATACCGCGGTTTGTTTGTTAATTAAATACATTTTTAAATGAGTATTACAACATTTTAAATCCAATAATGTAAAACTCTAATAAAAGATAGTTAGATTTAGAAGCAGTAACATATTATGAATTATAACGATTCTTTTAAAAAAACTTATTATATTTTATTGCAACAAAATTTTGGTAAGTGAAAATCAAAGGTAAAATATCGCTATGCTGTTATTTAATATATTTTTCTGTGATTTTTCAAAATAATTAAGAAAACATATCCGTTAAATGGCGGGAAAAATAGCGTAGCGTGATTCAAGGTAATATCTTATCAAGTGAAATATATTTTTGCTCTTAGAATGTCTATAAAGCCTAATTTAACAACATAAACGTTTCTAAATAATATATTTTGTCGTTATAATTCCATCTTCTTTCTTGTCTCATTCTTAAAGCATATTAATCCTTCAATGTTATTAGCCTATAAATAGTCCAATGCTAAACATGAATCTTTCTCAATGGTCGCCTCACTTAGCATCTTCCCTCACATATTTTTTCGTTTTTCAAATTTTGCACTTCCTACGGTACATACGAAAATGCTGATGTTTGCTGTATTTTATTTATAAATGAAATGTGTACTTAAGAATAATAAGCATTAAATTGCCAAAATGAAATATACAAACGTTAATAATCGAATAAACACGCTCGTTCTCCATTTTCTGGCTAACAAAAATATGTCTCAAATAAATTCTGGTTCAGGTGTATTGAAGCTATAAATATTACAGTATATTCTTCTGTAAGCTTTCAACAAAAAGTGAAAAAATGGTCCTTTGATTTATTGCACATTCAAATTTTATTATTTCTAGATGGAGTTTAGAAGAATATTTAAAAACAGAAAGTGTTCTTTTTATAATATTAGATTAGTGATAGTGTTCACTGTTCATCTCATGATAAATGATGAAGGGTGACCCATGATATCTACGTCCATCTTAAATAAACCTTACTAGAAGGAGAACTGAGATAGATTTCCTTGTTTCCTTTAATTGCGTCCCCGGAACTCTTGATTAACCATACGAAACACAAGCGTTATCCTGCTATTTCACGTATGTATTCTGTGAGGTCGTGATACTCCTTAGTTTAGCTGAACCATTAAGGTAGCTGCTGAATTACGAGGCACAGGTCTATTTCTGAGATGCATACATCATCGTAGAAAACCTATTTATTCTTTATCCAACAATTAAGAAAATACAAATAAGAAACAATAAAATTAATTTATATTTTATCAGAATTACACAAAAATATTTTTTCATTATAAAATCACTATGGATGAGGTGAATTAACATAACAATAACCTTTCCGTAATCCCTAATCCGACAAGCGACAGCTTCCATAAATTATCCTTTAATCCCGACGTCAATCATCTCTTTCATCAATGTTATAATACATTTTCTTTTGTTACTTAAATTTAAACTTTGAAAGTATTACCTTTCAAATTTGATTGAACAAATTCCTAAGAAATCAAATTTAATTCAATTAAAAAAGATCCGTTTTTCTTAGTAAGTAGCGAACCCATTCACGGCCTTTAACGTGCTATTCCTACCGCTCAACTGTTTTTTTTGTTAAATAATATTTGGGGTAAACGTTTTTTATTTTCATAATAAAGATTCAAGACGCACACACTTAATGCGTTATCACCCCTGAATGAGTTGAAATATCACGTTACGTGTAATGGGGCCTTCAGATCAATCATACGAATTCAGCATAATCTATTGATTAATGCTCCTCGTGGTCCTTCCACGGTCGGTCATGTTGTCCATAGAAACTAGCTACAGTGTGGCTCTAATTCTGTACTCCTATTAAATATAGCGTTATCATTACGCTATCTTTAATAGGAGTTCAGAAACTGTCATTATGCCATAATGACATAGTATGTCCTGTTTGGCTGAGTAGGCCGCTGGGTTTGATTCGATTCCAAGCGAACAATATTTGTGCATCACAAATAGTTGGGTTTCGAAAATTTTACGACAACAATATTTCCTAAAGTGCCTGTCAGTCATTATAATATTTTTTGTCATTATGTGTAAAAATATTTATTTTTGCATTAGGATAATATTTCAAACGAACAACTTCAGTCTTAACGCGTTCACGGTCGGATTGTAGAAGGAACAATTTTGTTAATTGCAAATTATAGGTGCTGAATCAAACCATCGTAAAGAATATTGCACTTGGGAATAAATTAAAAAAAAACAATGAACGGCAAAAATATCATCCAGATATAGTTAATAAATTAGTTGGAAAATAAAACTGTCACATTTCGTTCCCTTATTCTGTTAAATTATTATATTATATTAACTGTTTAATTGTTTCTAAATATGATTTGTTTTTAATTATATTATAATAATAAGGAAATTCTTTTTTGTGTTTGTGCTAAAGGTGATGATAATAATATTCATTTATAACGCACCACAGCTTTCAAAATAAGTACCTAATATATTTTATAATACCTTTAGAGCAAGAAAACTTGTCCTAAAATATTGTACTCAAACAATCTGATATTTACTGAAAATATCCACATAAAGTTTTATCCTTTGGACCTTTTACCACTTTAAACTATGAGAAATGACTTTACCTTAATTTTTTAAATTAAGTATCGATTAAAGTGATTCGAACCTATGAGAATATAAGTTAAGTACAGATTTTTATTTTTCCTCAACATATAATAATATCTAATATATTATTACTCCAATGACTTATTGTGGTCAAATTTATTGTATGCTTAATCAAAACTCACGTTTTGAATAAAAATTTAAGGAATGCTACTACATTGTTGAATAAATATGAAAAAAAAATTGTGATAACATTAGTAATTTGAGCAAATTGGATTTTTTTTAAATTTCTCTTGTTTAAACTGAAGGGTTTCTCTTAATGTTTGGTTAACATTTGAACTTACCATTTTTAAAATAGATGGCTAACGAGTAAGCAGCTCACTTGATGGGAAATAATTACCGCCGGCCATGGGCATCGGCAACACCAGAGGACCCGAAATTCGTTGCGGCCTTTAAGAAAGATGTAGGCTCTTTTCTTGAAGGTCCCTAAGTCATATTGATTCGGAAATACCATTGGCGACAGCTGATTCCACATGTGCGTGATGGAAAATTTCGGGTAAAGCACATGGTAGCGAATTGCCAACCACCAAGATAATGAGGATGAAATTATGAATACTGCCGTGATATACGATGTTTAAACTCAGCGACTGGAATTAATCCTAACGACTCAGAACTCAGAACACTCCCCATTGTAATTTCGGTACTTGGCTTATTTTAATATATCAAGCCGTTTCTAGGGTCTATTTACTTTAGTCAAATATTGAACTACTCATTACTAAAGGACGTCTATTACGATATATTTATATTATTTTTTCGTTTTATTGTTTTATTTCAATATCTGAGATTATTGTTAATAGAATTTGTTATCTATCCAGTAATCTTACTGGATTATTCCTCAATGTTCTATTCTATGATATTATGAATACATATAATATATTGTGAGTACACTCATGTCATGAGAATGTTAAAATTATAAATGTTGTTTGCAACCAAACTCTACACGGTCTTAATTAAATACTTTTAATACAAGTGGAACATAAAATTTCTAAGTCTGGGATATGTGTCCATGAGTTATACTGTAGTGTATTTATTGCATGTCTTGGATTTGAAAACTATATTTATATTATATAAACTTTTTACTAAGAATGTAACAATATATTCAATAAAAAAATGTATTTAGTAAAGTAAAATTTTGGTTTAAATTGAAATTGTAATTTATTATTTGTATAGTATAAAACATTTTCTTACCCACGATGATAATTTTCCCATGTTCACGATCTTATGAGTTACTACTAAAATGATTATATTACAAACGTCTATTGTAAGGTTAATCAAATATTTCAAATATAATACTGTATGAATAGGGTAAACGAACTCTTTGGAAAGCATATTAAAAATGTATGATACCTTACCTAGTATTTTATTAAAAAGTGTTTTTGAAAAACTTTAAATTTCTGTCTTACAAGTAATATTTAAATTAATCATAAATATTTGAAAAGCAACGAGCTCGACAGCCCTATATAAGTCCATGATACAATTCTTACTCGGCAAAATATTATATTCACAAAAGACGATCGTGCTGTGTAATATTGCATTGGGAAATCGAACGAAATGGTGTAAGACTGGTAAGCACGGCGTCTTTTCTGTTTCTTCAAATCACGGAGCGAAGTGAAGTAAATTTGCTTAAATGGATGATTGCTTTAGTCACATTGGACAGAGGTACAAGGTGAGGACCACACTATCACAGAATATCAGCATTACATGACAGCGAAATGCCGCTGTTCGTTCGGTGAGTGGATGTTTGGAGACCGGTGATGAAACAGGTCATGAGGCACGTGGGAAACCGCATGTCTTTTATAAAAAAAAGTGATAGAAGAACGGTCACTAGTGTAAACGCAGATGCAGTCAACTACGCTAGCACTAAACAGCGGCGAGGGCGTCGCAAACAAGGTTATTCGCGATACCGCCATTTCGCAGGCCGGTTCTCTCCATTCCATATAGTAGAAGCGTCGCTGGAGTTTCTTGCGTCCCTTCTTACCCAGCGCCCACACTTCCGAAGTGATAGTACAGATAGCTAGCTAATAATAAAGCGATATTACTTTAGATAATCCTTAGTCAGAAGGTTCGGCTCTCTCGGGCACCCTCGAGTCCGCTCTCGTGAAACAGGGTAACGGTCCAAGCCGAAGCTCACTCTCGGGAGCCCTTGTGCTCGTACCCTAGACAGAGTAAAGGTCTTGACTGAGTGCCATAAGCGCTCGGTCACCTCTCAACCCAGTGTAACTGTAAAAGCCCTCGAGCTAACAGCAGCCATCAGACCGAAAAAAAAAACACAATACAACTTCAAGTCAAAATTTTTGGAAAATATATAATGTCCTTTCCATGAGATCTCCTGAATCTGTTTTATCTACGAACTCGCAAAAAGTCGTTTCAATGTCTATAAAAGGGACATTCACTGCATTTAGCTTTACGAGCTAGTTTGCTCACGTATCCTTAATTGCTAGATTTCATTGTTGTCTGGCAGGAGAGAACCTGTTATATCATAGTTTCTCAACTACACTAGACTTTCTAAAAATAAGAATTATTTTCAGAAAGTTTTTATCATAGTCTGCTACTTTTTCAACTACTGTTTAGTGTATAACCAGTCCTTTATTTATTTAAATAGGGAACACTATAAATCTTCTGTCATTAAGAATAAAAATAATGGGCTATTAGTATTTTGTTTTCTAATGGGGTATTTTAAACATATCAAGATTACTCTGATATTGACTCAAATACATGCATATTTTCTTGAAAACCGAATCAACAATGTACACATTCAACAACAACTCGTTCTAGCAATTAATTAATAAAATATATATATTTATTGTTAATACAAGAGTATAATTCTTTAATTCAGTAGTCATTAATACACGTCAATAGCCAAACGGCTCTGTATATATATATATATATATATATATATATATAAATGACGTCTATTAATTAGGTTACGGTTTAGGTTATGAAACTTAAGGTTCGAACCATCATTCAACTATTGTCGTGAACCATCTCTTAGCACAAGTATTTTAAACTCAGTTGGTATTCCAACTGAGCATAACAGACTAACCAGAATGTTGCTAGCGTTAACTGCACTGCTAGCATTCTTTAAAGAAAATACTGAAAAGATAAGTGCTGAAATTATTATCGTTTTATTAAATATTTTTCACTTGAGTCACTAAAAATACCAAAGTTTCTTCACATAAATTCATATATTTCGAGAAAGAAACTATTAATTTTCATTAATATTATTATTTTAATTATGTAACAAAACATATTTATCTACTCTAACTAAAACCGAGATGCTGATTCTTAGTTGATATTTTCAGCCAGCTCTAGCAAAAATAAGCGTTTATGAAATAAAGTACACAATGTAACGTCAGCACGGCAAAATGAAATTTTCAGACGAGCTCCCAGTAATTAGTTGAACGTTTAATTATATCACGTTTCATAACAGAATATCACGATTCGTAACATTTTGTTTCATGTTGTAAAATTTTTAAAAGCTGGCAAAAACCAAACTTTTTTAAGTAAACACAGCATGAAAAGTCACCGGGAGAACCGAGCACACAGTTCACCTGATAGTAAGTGATTACTACTGTCCATAAATACCATCCATGCCGAAGAAAGATTCAAGGTTCAAATATGTTGCAAGATACTATGCATAAGTATTCAAGACATTTTAATTAAAGCATCAGCTAATAAAATGAAATTACTAAAATGCTTTTTCGTGTGTGAGTATTGCTGTTGGTCCAGAGACCTCTACAGCTTTATCTATTTAGACTCGCGAGTGGGAGGCCGCTGAGTAGGAGATAACGACGATGCTGTGAAGATGGCGCGGAGACTGCCTCTGCACCACCGCTGCACTTCGACCCTATGGACGAAGAACGTCGATGACAACGGAGGGGGACGATAAAACAAGCCTAGGGCCCCTCATAAGGAGGTACGAAAACTCGACTCGGATTGCTATCTAAAGGGATGAAACTAGATAATGCAGTGAGGTGCCGCAGTTCCGTAGAAACTGAATAAAAGAAAACGTACTTTTGCCAGAACAATTTATGCAAAAAATAATTAGTTAGCGGACCTTACTTCAAAGTACAAATATCTAGATTTCACGATTTGCGATTTCAACGCGAGAATTTGTAAAATTGCCAATTGACAATTTCTTTATCTTTAAAATTTATATGTTATATATAGTTCTCGCTAGCCAGGCTGACTTCATTTGAAATTTTCAGTTTATATAATATGTAAATATATATATATATATATATAAATATATATATATATATATATATATATAAATGACGTCTATTAATTAGGTTACGGTTTAGGTTATGAAACTTAAGGTTCGAACCATCATTCAACTATTGTCGTGAACCATCTCTTAGCACAAGTATTTTAAACTCAGTTGGTATTCCAACTGAGCATAACAGACTAACCAGAATGTTGCTAGCGTTAACTGCACTGCTAGCATTCTTTAAAGAAAATACTGAAAAGATAAGTGCTGAAATTATTATCGTTTTATTAAATATTTTTCACTTGAGTCTATTTTTTGTTACATGTAATTATGGAATTATACCAAAGTTTCTTCACATAAATTCATATATTTGGAGAAAGAAACTATTAATTTTCATTAATATTATTATTTTTATTATGTAACAAAACATATTTATCTACTCTAACTAAAACCGAGATGCTGATTCTTAGTTGATATTTTCAGCCAGCTCTAGCAAAAATAAGCGTTTATGAAATAAAGTACACAATGTAACGTCAGCACGGCAAAATGAAATTTTCAGACGAGCTCCCAGTAATTAGTTGAACGTTTAATTATATCACGTTTCATAACAGAATATCACGATTCGTAACATTTTGTTTCATGTTGTAAAATTTTTAAAAGCTGGCAAAAACCAAACTTTTTTAAGTAAACACAGCATGAAAAGTCACCGGGAGAACCGAGCACACAGTTCACCTGATAGTAAGTGATTACTACTGTCCATAAATACCATCCATGCCGAAGAAAGATTCAAGGTTCAAATATGTTGCAAGATACTATGCATAAGTATTCAAGACATTTTAATTAAAGCATCAGCTAATAAAATGAAATTACTAAAATGCTTTTTTTTTTCGTGTGTGAGTATTGCTGTTGGTCCAGAGACCTCTACAGCTTTATCTATTTAGACTCGCGAGTGGGAGGCCGCTGAGTAGGGAGATAACGACGATGCTGTGAAGATGGCGCGGAGACTGCCTCTGCACCACCGCTGCACTTCGACCCCTATGGACGAAGAACGTCGATGACAACGGAGGGGGACGATAAAACAAGCCTAGGGCCCCTCATAAGGAGGTACGAAAACTCGACTCGGATTGCTATCTAAAGGGATGAAACTAGATAATGCAGTGAGGTGCCGCAGTTCCGTAGAAACTGAATAAAAGAAAACGTACTTTTGCCAGAACAATTTATGCAAAAAATAATTAGTTAGCGGACCTTACTTCAAAGTACAACTATCTAGATTTCACGATTTGCGATTTCAACGCGAGAATTTGTAATCAAAATTGCCAATTGACAATTTCTTTATCATTAAAATTTATATGTTATATATAGTTCTCGCTAGCCAGGCTGACTTCATTTGAAATTTTCAGTTTATATAATATGTAAATATATATATATATATATATATATATAAATATATATAAATATATACACATACGAATATGATACCTAGAGCACTGACAATAAGCAGAGTACCAAGGAGCGAGAAGTTTGGTACAATAAACATAAAATGGATTAAAAAATAAAAATCGAATTCACAACCCAAGTAGATTGTCCCATTACTTGAATATAATGCTGTTGCATTATATTCAAGTAATCGACCAGGATACTAAGTAATAACTAGTATCCTGGTCGAGATCATAGTTCCCGGGGGACCGCGTTTAATTTAATTGCACGCAAGAAATCTGAGTTCGAGAAATATAGATTTATAACGTGCATGTGTTTAGCAATGAAAAACAACATTGTGAGAACAACAAACAACAAACAAAAAACAATATTTAAAAAGAAATATTGAAAAGACATAACATGATGTCCACCAATCCGTAATGGACTATGCTCTGATATGGTCTGACTATGGGACTGTCTTTATAGAGGCGGCAAATATTTGTACAATCTCTTACTATATATCATCATTCATATATCATAGGAAAAATATCCAATGGTATATAAATGCTGTATAGCTCAGAAGGCATAGACGTTAATATGTAACAATGTATAATATCTCCCTGGTTAAAGTAGCGAGAAATTATTAAAATTAATAAAAGTATTAGAAATAAATGGAGTTAGTGGAGGACGCATGCCCGTGAGACTTAAGGGGCGCGTATGTATAAGCATCCGTAGATCTGTGGTTATATAGGGAGATGAGAAGGTCGCTCACTTTCTTGACCTCCATGGCGCAGGGTCCCATTGCCTACGAGATGAGGGGTGGTGTAGAAAAGCGCTACCACTTTTCAGCCCGTGCCTTGTCTCGGCAGAAGGGATTCCTCTTACGAGGAAAAGCTAATGAGAGGCCTGCGTTGTTAATCCGCGGATGAACGCTAGTGTGTTCATAGTTACACCGAACTACCGTCAGCTCTTAATTGTTTAACGTCCAATCGACTCAGAAGAATCTTACAGTGTCTTGAAGCCTTGCCTTGACATGTCTGGTTGGAAACTTAATTTAATTTATCACATCCTACGCCGTTGGTAGCAACTAAACATATTTCTTTGATTTTAAAGTCGGATGATTGAAATTTAATGTTTTTTTTAATTTCATAACAATTCTTGGTAGAAACCGGTGTTCCTTTGCGGTTTGTGGTAGTGAACTTCATTCACGAATTTTTATCATTACCATTATTTTATGAACATGAAATTTGTTTAAAATTTCATATTCGGAAAATAATTTAATTAATGTTAAAGTCGATTGAGAATTCATTTAAAGCAAGAGACTTCACTATCGGTGACAAGGTGTTTAATTCGACGGCAGGAGGACAAATGAATGGGAGTAGCTAAGGGCACTCTTATTGAGTACCTCACCCGTGATGCGATATATCTTGTCAGCCGACATTTTTCACTCGCAGCGTTTCAGTGTAGATTATTTCTTTTATATAAAAAACGTGTGGGTGTGTACTTATATATGCAAGTAAGAAGTTATACTTCTTTAGCGTAACAAAACAAAATAACTAAAAAAAATATCCCGTATGCCAGTACTTTTTGTTTGTGAAAAAAATACAGTAAATGCAATTGATAACAGTTATATTAAAAAAAAAATATAATTAACTATAAAAAGACTTTAAAATAAATTATCATTCACCACCATAGATAATTACACATCCACAAATACACATGTGTATTTATGGATGTGTAATTATCTATTAAAAAAATATATTTACGAATATATTTTTTTATCTCCACTAATCTAAACGATGTGTTGTAGATTCATATATATTTGAATAACTACCTTGAATATAGTTATCAGTTCTCATGAAAACATGGGACAATTACCAACCAACTTTGAGGAGTCGCTTTTAGGATATGGTGTGCGCGCGTATCGTAAAAATTCACCGTCATATTTTTTTCCAAACTCGCCAAAAGAAGTATAAATTCAAAAACAAAAAAATAAGGGAGAAGAATTGGTTATTTTAATTACTTTCACCTATATTGATAGTTTGTGCGTGGCATTAATGAGAGGATTAATGATAATTTAAACGTTTTCTATCAGTATTTTAATTAAATGTGATTATTATCAAACCACATCATCAACATCGTGATGATTAAGTTGGTTTGATGATATTACATAGATATAAGGCTTTTCAAAATTACTATAATTCGCTGTAGTTTCACCAAAAGGTAGGCTTTGGTAGAGAATACCTTTTGGCATAGTACACCTTTTTGTACAATGATTGTTTTACTTGTGAAAATAACGAATAAATAAATAACTAACCATCACACACATAAGAACCTCTTCAATTCACTAACAAGTCGCTGAAATAATACATAAGCATATTAAGTAATACATAAGCATATTTCTTGGAAACGGATGAGGTTTTTATCCTATTTAAATATAAAGTACATAAAGGAAAGACATTGTGCAAAATACACACAACTAGCTCTTTTGTGACCTTTACTACAACCTTCGTGGAAGTGAACCATCCCTTAAATTGATTAGGTAAACATGCCGATAAAAGGAAAATGTTAAAGCTAATATGTAACGTGTATTTTTTTTGACGTTTGTGTTACATTGCAATAGCTATTTCGATAAATCTTCCTCTGCTCCAACGAACAAAGATTAATTAATACTTTTCATAAATAATACGATTTTAATGAAGAGTATTTATAATATTCTGTGTGTGCGTACCACATAGAATCTTGTTCGTTTGAAGTTAAACGTATGCATAATTTATTAATTCTGCTTGGGTTTAAGTATATAAAAGTAAATATAGTGTTTATTATATCTGAACGGAAAATGGTTTTCATAACGGATGGTTATTTTTCATTAATGTTACAGACACTGCTACGGATTTTTATTATTTTTTTTGTAGTTATATAGTTATTTTAAATAGTAATTATAAACCATAAGAATATATAGTTTTGTTCTAAAGTAAATTATCTGTGACGGTATATATATAAATCACGTCTTTAAAATATGCGTCTAATGGAGGATCATGAATCGTCATCGTATATACATACATACATATATCACATCCTTTTTGCAGTAGTTGGGAATTTAATGTGACGTCGTGACGAATTTTGTGTGTGAAAATTATGGTGACGAATTGAATGTTCGTCAACGACGATCACTTAGATATTATATAGATAGTATTGCTTTTAAACAAATCTATATTTTAAATAATTGAAATATTTTATAAAAAAATGCCAAAAAAGTAACATTATAATTAAATTAAATAACTTTTGACCTAGTGATATAAAATTCCCTACAACGTAAAAAAATATAAACTCTTACTAAAATTGTTGCCTTAGCAGCTGCTTTCTGATTGTAGCGTGAAATATAGTTGAAAGGGCACTTTTGTTAAGCTTACCTTTTGCGCGTTTTGATTTGAGACTAACAAAACAGTTGACCTTTTGTTCAAAGCAGCGTCGTGGAAATCAAAACTAGCTTCATATTCTTAAACACTGTTTAGAATTAAATACACAGAGGCGCAGGGATCACTTACCAAACATGAGCCTTGTTTGTAACAAACACGTTAATACATAAAAAATGAGTAATAATACATTTTCCATGAACTTTAAATATAGTAACATGTAAAATTAATTTCTTAAAAGCGAAATTATTTACAAATTGCCGGCAATTATTGCTTTTCGTTAAATGAATTATGAAAAACCACATTAATGGCCACATATTAATAAAGAAAATTTACATTATGTAACATACAAATATATTTTTTTTATCAAACAATTGAAAATTTAATGTATAGAATCATAATTAGAAATGCTATAATAAATAATTCGGTTTTGTATGTTCTTAAATAATTGCAATTACATAGTAAAAAATATTTTATTAGCCCGTCATGCATCTCCTAATAACCTTGTAAATACACATGCTATGCTATGCTATCTATTTGAATCTACGAGAATATTAAGGGTTAAAGAAAAGCCATTTCAGTTTCCAGTTCCAAAGGGTTGCTAATAATCATGGAGAAAGGACGGGCTACCGCAACACCTGACTTTATTTTAGAAACATTTAAATTACTGTTCAAAAAATATATATTTCAGTTGGTTTGGTTTACTTATCAATTAATTTTGTATAATTGTTATTGTCCAATACCGCTTACTATTTTGAAGCCATTATATAAATTAACTGATATCATACATAAATTATTCCCAACTTACTATAATTGTAAGTATTCCTCTCCGTATATGTTTCTTTTACAATCTTTTCTTTTGTAATATGTAAAATAATTAAACTTGATATTATCAGTACTAGACTTAAAAATATCTAACTTAACAAGAGTGTAGCAGGCTTGTCAATTAACTTCCGTCATATGCTAATATTTATTATACTATATAACATGTTATTTAACATTGTAATGATTTAAAATTACACTTTAATATTTAAATCTACTGTAAGATATAGGTTTTTCCCAGAAACGACAAGGAAAATCTAGGACTTATTAATAAAACTGGTGTTTATAACGGGTGTTTTAAAATGTAGTTTAAAATTAATCATTTATCTACCGGTTTATAAAAGTTAAGGACTTAACTTACTAAAATGGCAAGAAAGATATTTATAATATTCAGCAAAGCTTAAGAAGAATTCCTTACTACTAAAATTGTTGAAAATATAATAAAGTTAAATTTAGTTCTTCAAACTAAAGGAACAAGATAGCTTCTATACATAATTAAAATATTTCACTTTATATTTTGAATCCAGTAAAACTTAAATAGATCGGGCAGTTATTTTTTTAATAATTTAAAAGAAGAAATAAAATATTAAACGTGTATTATGGGTACAAATAACAACAAATATACAATGTTTTTTATCTTTCTCTCCCTGCCTAGTGTACTATCCTCCAATGATAGAATAATATCGAAATAAAGATACAATCTTTAGCAATGTAAAATAAAATTTAACCCTTAACCGATTTGTTATTATTATAACGCAGGGCATTATTGTAAAAATCCTTTAGAATACGTCACGACTCATCACATCGTAGTAACGTCACATTATCACGATGTGACATAATCACGGTGATACGTACATATAAAATTATTATGTTAGTAATGAACCCGTAATAATTATATATTATTATTTTCACCCTCGTCCCACACATTATTGGACTGCAGTGTCCATAAAATAAGCAAAGGTAAAATATGGCGGAACCTAAATTAAATTCTCCGGCATGGAATGTGTAATTTATCCAGCTTTATTATATCATGTACAAGTTTTTCTCAACAAGACTTTATGTCACAGGGGACTCTTACAGTATTTTTCGTTCTAGTGAAACAATGTTTATGGTATTTTTAATTCTTCTATGGTGAAGCAGTGGTTATGTCTGTTAAGCTGTTTGCTGTGTTTCGCCGGGTGAGTGTAGGGATTCGGAGACCTTTAAGGTGAGTGGTTCTTTATTTAATATTTATTTAAGTTTTAATTGTTGATGAATTTCCTGCATTATGATCCTTTTTGGTTGATAACAGTTGTCAACAAACAAAGGTTTGTGGACAACAAATGAAATTTCAATTCTCTGAAATAAATAAAATATATTAATAATTTTAGAGAATTGAAATTTCATATATTATATGTGTATTCAATTATTGTATATTCAAGCCGTTATCGTGACTATAGTTGGAAAAATTATGGTAATATAGTTTTAACATGTCCGATGTATCAATAAAGGTTCAAGGAGAAAAATTTTGACTCAATTGAGTTGCAGTTAGTATAGAACGGCTTGGTCATAGATCTATCGACAATACTGGCGAACGGGTTTTTAAACAGTGCCCTTTAACACGTGAACCCATTTACCATTCATAAAAAAAGAAGTGCTTGCAAAGTGAAAAACCTTAAAACTTCTGGGTACAATTTCCCTCAGAGATAAATATTTGTATTATACGAAATGTAGGCCTTGGAAACTGGACTTATTAGGGACACGGGGTATATATGAAGCATTCA
Source organism: Teinopalpus imperialis (assembly GCA_029286865.1). Taxonomy (NCBI): domain Eukaryota; kingdom Metazoa; phylum Arthropoda; class Insecta; order Lepidoptera; family Papilionidae; genus Teinopalpus; species Teinopalpus imperialis. Next base: position 2,800,504 of record JAGSMU010000039.1, read on the forward strand.
TATATACCCCGTGTCCCTATTATTTCATTTGAACCTTATTCAGATGTTATTGTATACGCATAATATTGAACAAGTAAAGGAGTCAACAAGTAAATGCCATGGTATTATAATGTCCTTCTCGTTTGGTAACATCGATGTCATATGAAAATAAATTTATACAGTACATCAATTACAGTATTTGAATCTTGTAACTATTTGATCACTCCATTTACTCATTTGGTAAGTCCTATATAACAAAGATTACAAATTCTTAAACCTTTTATTAAAATCGACGCACAATATCTGCTTGATTCAATAAAATGTCATTGTAATCATTATTTATTGTCACGAAAAAGGATTTCAATTGAATTGCAATCATCCTACAAACTATCGGGTAATAAAGAAAATGGGCCAGCAGTTTTCATTTTAATTTTCTAATGACTGCATCAAAGTTTATTAGGAAGATTATTTTTATTGCTTTCAACTTCCAACGTCATTGCAATATTAGTTTTGAAACATTAACAGCCGTTACATATGGCACTCATAGTGATTTAATAATTAAAAACTGTCGGAGACTTATTGCAGAGTACCGTTCATGTGTAGAATCAAATAAACTTCCTTAGAGTCAACTATACTTTCATTGTATCTTTTTTTTAACAAAGATCAACAAATGAAAGAGAAATGTGTAAAAATTAAAAATTAGTAAAAAATTAAACCACAATCATCGACGAAATAGGTTGTCGTTTACTTTGTTCGGAGACTGTTCGCGATCATGAATAGGCCGTCACTTTCTCTAGTATGGTCAACTTATATTGCGTATGCCTAAAAAAGTTATGCCTCCTCAAATAGCTTTCTTAGCCGTTGATTAAAATGCCGATATTAGCGGATTATTATTATTTGGTTTTTAATATGAATTTCTGCTAAGTAATGTAAGATTATGTTCTTTTCTAATGGTATACTATAATGACCAGAAGACATCTAATGTAGCGTAACGGTTTACATCCTGAAACCATACATATGTGATTATTAGTACTTGTTAGTACAACCTTAATTACATCAATTGAATATTTACATTATAAAAAAATATATTCCGTCACGTTACCGGCGTCAATATTATTTTGATAAGTATTAATCGTTCATAATTTAGAAATTAGCTCATGAAAACTCGATCATCCTAATATCAGCAGGACGGATACCAAGGAAAGTTATATTACCGATTGCTATCGGAATTTTATTTCCATTTAGAGTTTCTTGTTCGGAGAGAGCGACCTTGTAATCCTGCCGGTCTGGAAACAGCTGGTCGATTTCACAAACTGATTTTATATAGCTCTACTGTCACTACTATTTTATATATCTCTTCTCTCCTATCCCATTCTAATATATATTTATAACAAGAGCTGCTTTAAGGAGACTGCCCAATAATTCTAGGCAGTTTTATTCACAAGTTACAACATTAACTACATTTTAGTTTTCCATGACATATGTATATACGGGCATTAATAAATTATGTAAGCCTGTTGGAAACCTTTCTGTTATTTAAAAAATGCTACAAATACTAGAACTTGGCTTGCTACAAATACTGGAACAAGGTGTGGTGTGCAGAGTCGTTAAAAAAAATGTAAAAAAATATGTGCGTTTTTAAAAATACATTCAACTTAAAAACTAATCAAATACATATTTTTGTTAAGGGTTTTTTACACAGATTTAATTTCTTATAAAGTTTAATTTAAATTTGCGGTGACTTAAATGCTTAATTGAGAATGTTCAGTCCTACGGAAAATTTATCTGGATTAGTTTAATTACCAAGAAATATTTTCTGTTCTTTAATTGGAGGTTCTTTGATGTGGATTTTCCTTAATTTCGGTGGTACGATTTGTACTCATTTATTTTACTTTTTACCTTGGCAATAATTATATACTATCTGAGCCAATATCTGTATAAAAAACTTAATAACATAATTTTCATTTATCATTACTTTATTATAAATCTAAATCACGCACTAACACACACACAAAACTAAAACACGTACTGTCTTATGATTTATTTATTTTATTATACTTACTATACAATATTTATGTAATTAATTATACAATATACATATTATATATTATGTAATTTAGAATTGGGACATGGTGATCTCACACATTTGGTTGAATGTTGATTGTAACGTATTGTATATCACGACTCGTTTTTTTTAAACGTTTGCGGTAAGACCTTTATTATTTAGTTAATATTCCAAATTCGTTTTTTACAATTGTCTTGTTCGGTATTTATTTTATTATTATTTTTGAGGTTATTGTTTTTCCTATCTCTGCCTGGTTGGACAAAAAAATAAACAAAAAAAAAACATTCTTATTATACAATTTGTTTCTAGCTGCAGAATTAATGGCTCAGCTCCAACGGGGAAGTACCACGCTCTCACAGAATAGCAGCGTGAAATAGCAGCATAATGCTGCTGTGTTTCGTCTAGTGAGTGTAGGGATCCGGATACGTTTATACTAGTGACGAGGCGTTCCATCTCAGTCCGCAAGGGTGACAATGCATCTGCATGATGATTCCTTGTCAAGGATGAATCTAGATGTCATGGGCTGCAGGTGTCACTTACCATCAGGTGACTGTGTGCTCGTTTATTACTCTCAACGATTAAAAAATCAATATTAACCAAGGCGACAACCTAAAATGAGCTCATCTAATACAGTGCATGTCAACCAGGTATACAGGATAGACGGGATAACCTTTAAACGCTCTTTAAAAAGTAAGCGTATTGGCTCCCACTATGCATGCTAACTTGACTAATGACCAAAACTAGAGCATATATCATGCGTATCCTTCACTAGAATAGTTAGGTTAACAGTAAACTCAGTCTGTCATAAGCCTACCTCAGGTTCAGCACTGTACTAGTAATAACACAAATTCTCTTCAAATATGTTTTAGTTGAAAAGAAAATGTTATACAAATCAAACCATAATAAACTTCGTTCCAAATTTAAAAGGCAAAAAAGTGCCAGCATACTTATTTTTAGCTTTTTAAATTCGCAAAGAAGTTCCATTCGTTGACGTAGCTGTAAATGAACAGCCGTCGCAAGTGCCACTCGAACTAATTAAATTATTAAATGACGAATCCTCTACCTGAATAAAATTAAATAAATTATACTAATGTACATAAAGTTTCTTGTCCATAACCAAGCCATTTCTGTACATTGACGGTATATTTAAAAAAAAAATAAAGGGTTTAATGATTAATAACATATATACATACACATCTAAAATATTTCTGCTTGTTGGTTTTAATATGAAATTTTGTGTAATCTTGTGATAAAATTTTGTGAAAATCTGGAGATCTAAGTGCTAACGCCTCAAATTGAAATAACATTATCACGCTAATTTTGATTCTAATTTCAAGAAATAATTCTATGACCTTTCGATCTCAGAGGAGAAATCACTGTCTTTTTATAATAAAGAAGGGGCAAACTAGTTCGCCACTATGTAAGTGATCACCATCGCCTTAGAACATGCTTAGCGAAAAGAGGCTCTTTTAAGTTATTCTTAAATGTAGATGTAACCGACTTAAATAAGGAGGTTATCAGATTGGTACGTATTTCTAAGTGTATAAACTAATGTCTCAATATTTTTTCAGCCGATTTCGACGATTTTTTGTTCGGAAAACTTTCAAATTGGTCAAAAATTTCATTAGCTTAGCTCAGCTTGAGTAGTTTTTTAGAATAACAAACACTATATAACTAAAAAACGACTCCTTTTAATTTGGAGCGTTAAATTTATTTTTATATTTTTTTTTAAATAAACGTTACTTCATTTTTAGTCAGACAATGTTTTTGGTATCTATTTTATTTGGTATTCGAATACTAAATAGTACTTAACTATTTAGAAAACTGGTTAAGTATTTAATTTAGGACATAATTTGTTATTATATATATAATTTATTTAGGAACAACAAAAACAGGCAACAGAAAGTATACTGAAGTAAATTATTTATGATTCATGTCACTAGCATTGTTTCCACCAAATAAATAACCTTCAACCCACGTTAAGAAAAGTAACGACACCATTCATAAACATATACGATAAAAGCAAACATAGAAAAGAGTTTTTAAATACTTTTGCTCAATTAATGTGCTTACTTCAGTATATAGTGATACTGACAACAGATTTCAGGCCGCATCCTTCAACGATTAAAACATACGAGCATCTTGTATACAATAGTTAGGACTTTACATATACCAGCAGATACGGAGGCATCCCACCACAGTCCTCAGAGATGACTAGATGTGTGCATCTTCAAACTATGTTGAGGACGGATATAAAGGTTGTCGGCCGCAGTAAAACCATCAGATGAACCATGTGCTTTGTTAAGTGTAATATAATAAAAATAAAGTTATGTAAGATCAGTGAAGCTATAAAAAAATATTGGTTAATCCATCTTAATTACGTCATAATCAACGTTTTGTCTTTACTAATTAATGAGTGTGGGACTTTTGCAATCGAAAGGTAATACACATACAATTCTTTAACCGAAATTTGCATTCTGCAAAAAATTAATTTAGTGAGAGATGAGTAAAAAAAATATTTTATTGTATTTTTAGAAAAATAATACAGAAATGTGTAAGAAAAAAGTTGAATGAATTTCCAATTATAAATATAATTTATATAATAGGGTGACACCTGATGGTTAGTGATAAATGCAATCTCTGTCCACCATACGAAACACAGCAGCATTTTATTTATATTTTACGCGTATTCTGTGAAGGCGTAGACCTTCCCCAGTCGAGCAGACATTTATATGAAAGCAAACCAAAGAAGCTTTATTCAAGTAGGTTTATAAAAACGTTTTTGAATTGTCAAGATAGCTACCTCTTTGGAAGGCAGCTGCTAGCGAGAAGGAACGACAAGAAACTGATCTAGCTGCTTTTTTAAATAATCAATTACAATCCAGTCCAGTATTGAACGCAGAGCTCCAAGTTTAAATCTATGCATATTTGTCAGACAACAATTATGACAAAAAGTAGTAGAATTTTTTGATCAGTTGGTTCTTAACTATAATTTTTGGTTGTTGGTTGACACAACTAGAAACTGGTAAAAATCTCTACGACGTAAGTATTTTTACGAGACTTCTAGATGACCCATTAAATCATCATCCATCAGAGGACAATGCACACTATATTGCTATGTGATGAGTAAGTGGTGATTAATGTTCAACCGTTTCAGCAGAATAGCTACCGGAGCAGAATCGTACCAGCGCGATATCGATCTGCACAGTGACTTCCATCTCGTCACCATTCTGGAATATCTCCAGTCTATCTCGCAGCGCTTCTTCGCGAAAGCGCTTTCGCACCCCAACTCGCTAGTGGTAAACGCCGCAACTTACGAGCCGGTACTGAATCCGGCAACTAGGAACCGTCAACCCCGTCACGTCCTCGACGACCCCCACTTCATGGGGAGCCGAACTCTAATCCGTCCTCAACGGATTCCGGACCAACACACACCGCAGACATCTCGCCACGTCGCCTTCCCCTTCGAGCGCGACGCAATCTTCGCGACACTGCGTACACTACATTCACCCGCGTGTCAGGGCGGTTCTCACCACCCACAGCTTCCGATTGACGAGACAATAGCTGGCCTCCGTCAGAGGCTGGGTCCGCTTACCAAAACCTCGGACGGTAAGTAAACATCACCATCCATTCTCCACTCTGGAATATTCTGATTGCTAGGGAGCTGGCAACTTAGGTGGCACTATCAGATAGGAACGTGATCAGAGCAGACCGACACGCTCAGTGTATGAGCGCTTTGAGTAAGTAATAGAACCAAGAACTACATAACTAGCTCACGGACCCCTCAGTTCCGAGAGCCCTGTGTCCGATGAAGCTGTAAGAGCCACATAGGCCAACAGCATCAACATGAACAGAATCTTGACGATTAATGTAATTTAATTTTTAGGTGGCATAAAATATTGAAATCAGCGATGGTAATAAAACTTCAATACTCATAATTGGCAATTTGTTAGTAAATTTAACGGCAAAATGTCTAATAGTAGACTGAATTGATCTTAAATTTAATAATATAGTTGCCTCACAAAATATTTACAATAAAATATTGCTTATATGCAAGAATTTACAAAATTATGTACATAATTTTGTACATTGCTCTTGTTTACTATCAATGCAAGAAACAAAAACAAACTTGTGACACCTATTGTTCGTTTAAAAAAGGTACAGGATAATTTGTGAGCAATGGCATACGCATATTTAATAAAAATCCGCAAATAATAATCGATTTTCCATTAAACAGAATTAATTTTTGATTAAAAACCAACAAATTCAAAAACCTTACTGCTCTTTGTCAGAATATTTGTCTGATAAATATGTTTGGATTTAAGCTCTGGGTTCAATACTAGACAACTCTTGGACATTTTGTAACTTATTATTTAAAAGAAAAAGAGCACCTAGTCGAGTTTTTTTTCGCTAGCAGCTACCTTCCGAAGCGGTGGTCTCTATAGCTTATCTTGGCGATTCAAAATTATTTTGTATAAACCTACTGGAGTAATGCTTCTTTTGATTTGACTTTGTTATAAGGGATGTTTACTGATTATGTTTCATTTAATTTTTATTTTTTTGTTATTAAATTTTATTATTATCTATATGATACGACATTTTGTGTTACCTTTTTACATTGTTTCACTCGTCACTATGGGACCAGCTGAAAATTAGCGCTGTGGTATCTCATTATTGGTAAATCATTGTTAGTACTGAATAAATTATTTTTGTACTTTCTTACAAAACCTGAAAAATATTGAACATAGTAATTAAAAAAATGGTAATTCTGTCAAATTTTATCTTAGCTTATCCACTGTCACTGACTCTATCAGTAGTTTTTCAGTGGTCAGCACTGGCAAATAAAGCTTTTCTCTAATATTTGTATACATATTTCCTTTAGTTAGATTTCCGTATTTACCAACAAACCGCAAACCTGAACAGATTAACGAGAAGTTTCCTAAACGTAATTAGCAACATGGTGATTACTAGTATATTATTCTTTCAAATCAAAACAATGTCCGACAACAAAACTGAAATATATATTATTTATCTATTTCTTTTTTAATAAAAATTTCTAAATTACAGCACAAATGATAACAAAGCTATTGTTTCGTGTCTCAAAGGTTTTATTTTGAGAGCCATATTATATTTGGAGATAAATACACGCCCTGTGATGATCCTTTGTGTTATTGAAAGCAGGAAACGAAGCGGAAAATAAAACGTACTGTAATACCGCCGCTGAAGATAAAATATTGTGTGAAACAATAAATAATACTTAAACGTAACGTAACGTAACGTAAACTAGCCCAATAATATTTTTTTATGGCATGAACATAACGTTAAACACTAAAATAAAATCTTTTTCTTTTATTTTTTTTATTTTCATACCCAAATTCAGTACGTTTCACTACTTAAAATCCTAGTAATTTTTATCCATATAAAACATTTTTAGTGGATTATTTAAGAAAATAAATAAATAAGGGAAGTTATCGTAATAACTTGTATATTTCATTTGATACAATTTTTATTTAATCCTCGCTTATATGACCGGAATGTTGTTTATTTTTATTAGCATAATGGGTCGGGGAAAAAGTATGCTCGTATTTTATAAGTAAAAAGTTTCATTAAAATCTTTTTGGTTGTACTGTTTCTATATATAGGTAGTTTTACCATTAAATAGAAATTTTAAAAATGGAAAAATAAATGTAGGCCGTGAAAAAATTGTCTATTACAATAACGTGCAAAAAAGATCATGGGTCAAAGGGTAGTCAAGCTCCACAGACTAAAGCGAAATGGATTAACTCGCAATAAGGTGACGCTGTGTGTGTGATGGGATTTGAAAGACATCGTTCATTATGAGCTTTTACCGCCGGGCAAGACCATCGATTGGGATCTCTACTGCAAACAGATGAAAAGACTCGACGAAGAAATAGACAAAAACGGCCGGAATTGATAACGCCAGACTACACACATCTTTAGCTAATCAGCAAATATTGAGAGAGTATGGTGCTAATACATATACCATATAGCCCTGACCTTGCAACCACAGATTTTCACCTATTTCGGTTTCTACTAAACTTATTTAGGTAAAACGTTAACATCAAGTGAGGACTGTCAAAATTACTTGCAGGTTTTTGATCAGAAATCCCAAAATTTCTACAGTAAGGGGATTATGTCACTTCCTACAAAGGGGCACATATACCTAGTCCGGTCATAAGTTCTGTTACAAATGAAATTGCATTATTTTTTAATGAAGTAATGTAACTTTATTAAAATTTATACCTACATATTTGTTAATCTCAGCAAAAAATAAAAAAATATTCTATTCGAAAGGTGGCCCCTTTGGCTTTTATACAGGCCTTTAATCTCTTTGGCCACGAATATATGAATTTACGCACTGTTAAATAAGTTGAAGTCTAAAGGGGTGAGGTCTGGGCTAGATGAGGGCCAGTCTTCAGCTCTTATAAAGTCCAGAACGTTGGTTTCAAGCCAGGCTTGGGTAGTTCTTGTCTTGTGACCAGGTGCAGAGTCCTGCTGGAAAATCCACGGTATATTTTTAAAAAGTGAATTGCTGACAGGTTTCACAACATGATCCAAAAGAATGTATCAAGATACACTTTGGCTGAAGTTTTCACTCCTTTTTCAAGTAGTTTTGCGACTCCTTGATAAGACACGCCCCACCTAACCATCTCTGACGCAAGATGATGACCACGTTGTAACTTTCCGATCAATTGAGCTGCTTCTTTAGAACTGTGAGCGTACACTTTATCATTTTGCTTATTGTAGTGTTCTTCAATGATGATTTTTTTTTACTTCAGTAAAAAGGATATTTCTGTGCACCTGCGCATCGCGACAGAAGGCGTTTTGATCGATCCACTCTCTTTAATTGTAAAGATTGATTTAGGGCATGTCCTGTAATATCGACGATAAGCACCGAGCTTCAGGTTTTGTTTATAATACGCGACAGATTCTTAGCGGGAATCTTCATTTCTCGCGATAAGATTTTTTGCTTCCTAATGGGGTTTCGACGAATTCTGGCTTTAACAGCATTAAGGCATTTGTAGTTCTTAATGCACGCGGCTGTCCAGATATTTCCTGGACTTCGACAGAGGAAGTGTTGTTGTATCTGTTGACGATACACGAACATACAGCTGATACCAAGCTTTTGAAGTGTCTGGAGTATAACCGACGGCTCTATACCCACTTGTGCACGGCGATCACTACAATCCTATTTACTTTAACACCTCATTCCATGTTGTAATTTGATAATGAACACCAAAAAATATGTGAAATGGCGCAAAAGTTTTTAAAATAATATTCGTGTTCCAAATTCAAAATAATTAAAAAAGTTGAAAAAAAGAAAAGTTTTTACGTAACATTAAGATTTGTGGCCAGACTAGTAATAAGCAAATGTAAATAAACTAAAAATATCTTGAATTTGTATATAAAATACGAATTATTATAAGAGAATAAATTGCATTTTTTTAAGTTTTTTTCTTTTGCTTAATAAAATATAATATATATTTTTTTCATTTTATTTGAGACATTGCAAGCAAGTTGGCAATGTGAAATTAAAAAAAATGTATATTAAAGACTTAACTTAAAAAATTACTACTTTTACTTGTTTTTTTTGTCAGATGTTGGGTATTTAGATATTTCTATAAATACTACAATAACTCGAAAGCTTCTGAATCTGAGTGATAGGGTACTAAATGCAGTACATTATCTATAATTAAATCTCTCTCCAGAAAAATACCGGTCGCCAGTGATTAAAATAATTTATAACTTATTATCTTTTCAATTAAACATGGCCAGCAAAGAATTTGCTTTGTCCTGTCACGTTGTTTTTCTGAGGCAAAATTGCATTTGCAACAAACCATTGATCGATAGATAGTGAAGAATTACTATCCGCTTACAATTTAAAAATCTTTAAAGTATTATAAGAAATACGTTCATAGTACGTGAGAGTATTACTTTTCTGGTCGAACTGGTCGGTGAATTTTCGCCTTTCAATCCCGACTGGTGTCTTAGGTATAGGCATGTCTTAGTCTTATAATAGGCACTAAGCTGACGTCAGTCGTCTTCAGACAGTGTAAAAATGCTAACACCAACCTGGCCAATCGTCTCTATATTAAGAAGTTAAGCGTCAACTATATCTTATAAATAAATATTTATACATTTTGTAAATTTACAAATTTGTATATTATGCGATCAATTATTAATTCATTTTGTTACATGATAATTGTCACTTCTATTACAATACTTTTCTGGATGAGAACATTACGACAGTATTAAACAACGCATGTGTTTTTGCACAATAGACAAAACGTGTTCATTAGATACAAACGCGGGGAACACGTGAATAGACATGTTATCACTTAGTATTGTTTGCACGAATAGCCTGTGAATGTCATACTGATTAAACGAAGGGGAAGATGGAAGGGAGAGCCGTGGTAGCGGTGTTTAAGTGTTCGCTTTTAATTCAGTACACGCAAACCAACCGAGTTCTTTTCTCGATTCCGTTTAAAAATAAATATTTTGATTGTAATTTTTGAGGAAAACATCGTAAAGAAACCTGCATATGCAATAAATAAATAAATAATATATTTCGAAGATATTTGAAGTCAATGTTTTATGCCCAGGAATTATATTTATATACTTTATATAGTATATACTCTTTGTTAAACAGATTACGGGAAAATTGGTTAGCGAATATAATTCTTTTAAAATAAGTATGTATAAAAAATCTCTTATAGCACAAAGGTGTAGCACCATCTATCGTAGAATACCAGATATAATTATTGTTATAAAGTGATTTTTTAGTATGTAGAAAACTGATATACGCATAATTATTAATATAAGACGGAATCATTTGGTAAATTTGGTAATACTATTAACAGAAATTGATCGTAATATAAATAAGAAATATCTTTCTCATATCAATATGAAGTAAAGGTAATCATATAAACTATCAGATCGCGACATCGTATCGTTCGATCGTTTAATTCGCTTTGAATTTATCCTCGTATTTTGAAATTTTGTACAAAATCTGAATAGAAAGAGAATTTGACTAAGTGTAACGCAACAAAAATTAAAGAAGTATATAATATACATTTTACAATCAAATATGAATTTTGATGACTGAACATAATATCTTTTGAATTATTAATATTTACGTAGAACGCGTGACGTAAAGGCACGAGTGCCTAGCTATTGTAGTGGTTCTGCGGATCGATTCGTAGCCGAGTAATAAGTGTGCAACACATATTGTAGCCCTTGATGACTGGCTCTGTCCTTATTGGATATGCATTATCTCGGCTAGGGAAGAAAGCTACAAGTTAGCCATAGTCGAATTTGACTACGTGGTGTTGAGTGTAGGGATACCGGGACAATAAGTATTGGCGACGGGGCAATCCTACTTAGCTAACTCTGGCTGACAACGTATCTACATCATGATTCCTTATCGACGATGAATGTGGGTGGCATAGGCCGCACTCCTTGCTTACCATCTGGTAAACTGTGTGAAAATATATCAGAACTGAAACTATGTATGGAAACATTAAAACTGTTAATTACAAGTAAGGAGACAGCGATGACCCAACATTTAAAACATTATAAACGACTAGGATATTGAATAGATTGAATAAAACAAACGAATGGACGTGAATATCTAACAATACTCTCTAACAAAAGTTTTATAAAAATCAAAGAATATTGATATTTCAATAAATGGAACACAATAATCATGCAATAAATATGATAATTCGTTTCACTCCGGCCCCCTTAACGGTTATTGGTAAACTCCAGAAGGTCCTCAAGTGCTGCGAAGTGACACAAATATAAATGGAAATAGATCTATTCACGAATATTAGTTATATTGCTCTCAGTTCCAAAATAACATTACAACTATTGCACTTCAACTTCTTATCATAGAAGTGTACAGCAAATGTCACTCCGTTTATTAAATTTTAGTTATTTTTTGTCATTAATATTAACGTTACAAAAATTCCCGTTAACCAAATCAACTGAGTAGATGCTCATGCGAGGAGTTGGTTCAGGACAATAGTCGAATGGTAGATTCGGAACAAAAGCGGTTCTCGTCCGATCACCGAAGTTAAGCAACATTGGGCGTGGTCAGTTGGATGGTTGACCGCCTGGGAACACCGCGTGTCGTTGGCTTAAACTACTCAGCGGGTCTTTCGCTAGCGAATCTAATTAGATAAAGCTTTAAAGGTCTCTGGACCAACAGCAATACTCACATACAAAAAAAAAGAACGAAACCATTAAGCTAATAGAGAACGTCAAAATTTTAAACGTTCTTTATTTTATTCGGGTTTGTTATTATTCACAATTCACAGCCTTAGCTAATAATTATCCACCCCACAAACTCATATAACCAGGATTTGTGGGGTGGGATTGTGTCCTGTCGAACATATCATCTTTTATTCAGGAATAGTTCCTTTTTAAACAGCAGATATATTCTGGTTATTTGTATTTATGTATATAATTTATATTTTTATATATACATGTATTTTATATATGTGTTTATTATAATTAATAATGAAAAAATCTGACAGTCCATCTGTTTTTGGAATTGTCGTGAGGAAAATATTTTTATAGATTTTCACGAAAATTTGTGATAGCTACAATGTGACTTCTAGTTAGAATTTAAGGTGTCATATTTTTATTAAAAAAATATAACCTGTTAGTATTGTTGTAATTATATATTGATTATAAGACCCGATAGAAATTAATACATTATATTTGTAATTTTCGTGGTGGTTATTAACTGTTATCTTATGAGTTTGCCTAAATTATAATATTTTATATCAACTAATGACAATAAAAAGAGATTTCTATTCTGATCTGGCCATATTATTTTTTACGTAACTTAAAATTACCCGAAATCTTAAAAGGGCTATATGATGAATTTGGTAATCTGTACTACTAGCAATAACGAACATTAAAACATTAAAAAGAATAAGTAATTATGTATTAAGCTTAAATTACTTATTAAAATTTAATGTCGCAGTACGTTTTTCAACCCTGTGCGTACATAAATAATATATTTCATTACCCTAAAACGTGTATATAATAAGGAATATTGCTGTATCGTCACTGCTTTTGCAGAATTTTAATTACATTAAAGAAAACATCGTGAAGAAACTGGAATATCTAAGAAAAAAATAAGTAAAATATTTAAGGTTAATTAAGACTCATTCCATAATATTTCTATTTACATTATATATACAAAATATTTTACATTATATATATAGAATATATACAAAAGTAGTAAGTTTAAATTTCGATGGTTGGCAGGTGATATTTTTTCTTAACAGTGGAAGTAATCTTGTGTATGTTTTTTACTGTTATTTTTATTACCATAGTTATCTGTTAAAAGAAAGTTATAAACTTCGTAGGTTATAGTTGTGGGTAAGTCAAACACTTTTATCTCCAAATTTTTTTTTCGTAATCCAAAGTAGTGTTTACTTAGCGGTTTTATACGTGTATTTTTGTAGGTCTTTAGTTTTTTTTTGGTTGGTGATATCATTTTAGTGAAGCATGAAATATATTCAGTGTTAATGTTCAATTTCAATACAAATAGAGTAGTGTATACAATACATACACAAAATGTTCATTGTTAAGATGCAAAGTATTAGTTCCGTAGGAGATCCCAGAGACCTCCCAATGCACTGAGAGCCACCGAGGGGATTAGGGAAACAGTTCTCACAAAACGCTGTCTATCCCCCACTAGGTATCGTTTAAATATTTCCCCCCGACACCAAAGAAAAGGTATATATTATTAAATGAATCGTCATTTAAATTTCTAGCAAGGTATTTAAAAATAAGACAGTGTGCTTTTATAATTTATTTCATCATTAATTTTATTCTACTTAAATTAATTCATTTAAATTGCCAGAAATTTTAACAAAATTAGCCAACAATCGCTCTATTAACAAATTATTAAATGCTAATTGACAGAAACGTTCACAAGTATTAGGGAAATTAAGTTTGAAAAAAAAAAAAAATTTTGGTCACAATGTTTTTAAAAATTGTTTATGGAAACCTTTCATTTAAAATAAAACTATAGAAAAGGCGATCGTTGACAGTAGGATTTCGCACATTTATCTAATATTATGTAATTTAAGAAACTAATTACAATGACACATTTCATAACATATAATCTTTATAATAGTAATAACGGTTCTATGTTTAAAATATATCTTCTGCTTTTATATACATATCTTGTCTTATCACATCCTTTAGCCTAGCAAATATCTCTACAATAGTCAGTGTAAAGAGCTGCAGGAAGACTTTTAACACCAATAAAAGCATTGAAATTTTAAAATTATTAAAAATCCAATGCTTCTTTGATAACCTATTATAACTATTTGCTTTCACAGCGTCACACTAATCATATCGAAAATATCTGTTAAAACATACAGACAATATTATGATTCATAAAATATATTCTCACTATCGAATGTTCAATTATACTTGACGCACTTATAAAGATAAAGTTTTTATATCCAATAATTTAGCGAGCTTGATGGCATTACATTAAATGTAACGGAAAAAAAATTGAAAATAAAGTAGTTATTCATCCAGTATTAAGTATATAAGTAAAAATTTAAAGATTATGTTCACTTTAAAAATACAAGGTTACCCAAAAGTCTTTTTCAAATTAGTGTCAGCCATAGAGCATCGCTTTTGTCTAGAGTGGAGTAAGACGATCGCTTGCCCTGTCATTGTCAATTTGTGTGCGGGGCGAGATTATTAAACACCATTATTGCCCAACAAAACTGTTACAATTTCTATAATTTGCGTCACATTAGAATAGCACCGAATACTCGACTCTTCAAAACATGTACAACACAACAAAACAAATTGTGCACAAGTTTGAAGAAACTGATTCGAAAATGAACAAACTTTCGGTGTGACCAAGGTGTACAAGAAACGCGGGACACACACATTACATCAGTTCACCAGTCAGTTCGCGAGGCTCCCGATCTCTTGGCCAAGTGTCTTAAATATTCCTTCAACTTCCCTACAAACATCGCATAATGCACAAGGATATGGCTTCCCACCATTATGAAATATAAAGATTTATTCATCAAACTTGTGGTGGTCACGGTATTTTATTTTGAAATAGACTTTTGAGACAACTAATATAATAAATTATTATATTTCATTTATTATGTTTAATATATTGATTTTACCTTCTCCCAAATTTACTTTAAAAATATTCTGAAATAGTGTTGTGGAATCTCAAAAATAGAATAATCATTAAATTATTGAAGTGAACACCACAACCTTAATTTCACAAAATTATTTCCTGTGTCGTAAATGCTTGTAAAATACTTGAAATCGACAATCAACTATACTTGCTTTTAATTTACAAATATTTTAAAACCATCAAATCTTGAGCTCCTATAGGTTATTCAACTCAATTGAAAGAATAACTTCAAACAAAAGCTCCTTCATAAGTTATTAATTAAATAGTGTGTTCTAAATATATAACAAGGGAAAATCATATAGCTCTCATTTTATTTACGGAGGCCTACAATTTTATTCGAACACACAAATTAAGGGCTACATAAAACGTGTAAATATAAAGGTATTATTTTTTTATGCTGACAAAACATATTAAAAGAAAATCTTAATGTTATTTTTATAAATATTTTCTTTTGTTACATTTCGTTTTGAATAATAATTAAATTATTAAAGAAATTTTAATACAAAAAAATATCAACTTTAAAATGCTTGTCGACTAAGACTAGTTGACAAATTAGCTAATGAATTTGCTTCCTCATTTCTTCTAGACAATAAATTTACCTTAATAAAGCCTGACTTCATGAATTAAAAAACGATACTAATCCATAATATCTATTAATATTTTTGACACAATAAGAACATTTATACATTCGTGAACATTAATATTCTGTTATATAAGTTATAGGTACAATATTGAAAGCGGTGTAAATTACGATTTACGTACAGCCGACACATTCTAATAGACATCGAAAATACTAAGTATGCTTCAAGTGATTTGGGAGCTAGCTAGGGTTATTATATAAAGATATATCTAATACCTTGTCAGGGGAAAGTGAATTATGTTATTTGAAGTATACCAATACAAACATTACTTTTCACTCAGCACAATCTAATAAACTGCATGACAAAAGTGTAAAACTCACAATCTATTACGCAATTGATCGAATTGGAACACTTTTAAATAGTCGTTAAAGGAAAATTTATAAAAGTTTGCGCATAAAAATAATTCGATTTTCTCTCTTTATTTTTATTTCAGATACGAAAAATCTTAATTTCTGCTAGCAAAATATTATCCAATTTTGGATACCGAATCTGATTTATTTCGTTAAAAACCGAATTTGCGAATTTGCCAATGATCATTTATATTTTTTCCATTAAAGTATAATATAAACAATGTGTCAGACCCAGGACATAACGCAGACGTACAGAGTTATATCATAACTGATTGGTTAAATTATTGATTATTGACACCCTGTCTACAGCGAATTTGGGTAATTGACTTACAGAAGCTCAGTATAAATATCATAGAAAATTTTAAGTATTTTGTAATTATTGTTTGAATAATGTTCAGTATGAGTAGAGTAATTATTATATGATTTGTTGTACAACATTCCCAGAACTCTACGATATCATATTCAAGAAATAAAAAGACCTACTAAGGTACCTGTGAAGGATAAACACAAGGCGACGTATAGAGAAAGGCATAAATTTTATATCAGATAATGCTGCGGCTATGATGGTAGCTTCTATAATGTTTTACGAGTTTCTGCATAGGTAACATATTTTCACATTTAATATAATCGTAGATGAAGCTCATGTAGGAGAATTCCATAGCCAAAGATCCAAAGAGGGTGATGTGGAATCACATACGTTGCAGTGGAGTTAACCTGACTAGTTTCAGTGTGAGGTCTTTTAATACTTAGCTCGTTCATTTCAACTGTAGAAAAAATATTTTATGTTAAATTAGACAAGTAAATTTTTTAAGACATTTACTGTGGTTTTCGTCTATTAAAAAATTAAAATATTATCTATTAAGAGTACTTAAAAGTTAATTAGTTACCTTAAGTAAACATTAGAATGTGTTAACACTTTATAGTAATTCACGCCCAGGAATGCAAGCAGAAAATATCAACACATTCGGTAACGGCTACTATTTTCTTTATTATACCTCTAATTAAAGAGTCTAAATTACCTGAAACTGTTTGTTTCTTTATATCAGCATAACGTTCACCAGGGCCAACTTCGTCAGGAATAGTTGCTGTACAGGTAAGTTGTAGTCTTCCATGCGCCGGAGTTCGCAACTCAGCTATAGATACCCATAGTGAGATTGGAACAACTTGTGGTTCCCGTGGTTTTTCACGTATCTACGTTTACATTTAGTTTATATTTTAATGCTTGTTGATTAGATGAAGACACAGACATGTAATTGTAGACAGCGGTCACACCAGAGGCAGAAATAACACAGAACGAATACCATAAACATACATATCATTTACAATTTAAGAACTATATCGGGAAACGCTATATAGACTATAATTTTGATGGGTACATACTCATATTACTACTGAAACAAAATTAAAGTCAATAGTTCTTGTCAAGATCATATTTAAATCAAAATAACCTTATTGTTCAGCAGAAACAAATTATTACAAAATTACAATTTATATTTTACAAAAACTCACCTTCTTTATTTCTTCGCTCTGTCCTTCTTTTAGTGTACATTTGTTGTGTTTTGTATTATTTGGTATTATGGTAGTGGTTTCACTAACAAGTGCCCAATATTTGGCAGTGTAGTTTAATTCAGGAGCTATGTATCGATGATGATACTTTCTGTTTTTATATCCACCTCCTCCTTTAGTCCTCGTTGAACTAGAGACTCGATATGAAAAATATTTAATAGATTCTTCGGGTACCTGAAGTATAAAACACTTATCATACTATTAATAATTGATGTCAATAAGAACTATCGATAAACGCTATACCAATTTATAACAATATCATTTCTTCACGCTGGTATACAAATTTATTATTCATAACACTGATACAAAATATTAACAAATCTTCAAATGCTTTTGTTTTCGTTGTTTGAAATCATAGTCATTATTCTCGTATGTCTATGATTTCGTTAGTATTGAAGAAATTTCCTAAAGTCCTTGAATACCAAATTAACTCCCTCATACCAGCACTGAGTCCATTACAATTATATCGATCAAGTGGCCATGATATGCATAGCTAAGTAATTACAACGTAATTAACTTTATTATTTCCTTCGTTGTTTATTATTATCGATGTATGTAACGGACTTCAAAACGACGAGAAAAAAGAGAATCATGAAGGATTCCCTCGTATGATATTTATAAACAGATTTAGATTTTTTTTTTATTTATAGAATTAAAGAATTCTTTAACATGTGAAAAAAACTTGCAATCACAGATTGTAAGTTTTTTGTGTTTTAATCAGATTATTTATATAACTGACTTTATCTAAAAATTTATCAGGAAAAATATTTACAATTACTAAGAATGGTTCATTAAATTTCTATATGTTGTGTGCTCTATATCAGGGGTGCCCAACAAGTCGATCGCGATCGAGCGGTCGATATACCGTTCCGTCCATCCGTACCTCGCTGGAATGCTCCTTATACTGAAAAACAGTGTGTAAACATAGTATGCATATCACACCACGCCTATGACAACGTGTCGATCGCGACAAACTTTTAAGATAAAAAATAGATCTTACATACAAACGAGTTGGCCACGCCTGTTATATATAATAAACGTAGGTTATATTTTTAGTATAATATGAAAAATTAAAACCTTTTCATTGTCGATGTACCAAGTCAATCGTGGCGCTGGAGCTGAGGGCGCACTAGTACAGTTGGCGCGGAGCAGACCATCCACCACTACATCGGGTTTACCAAATGTTATGATCGGCGGGTGCTTTTGGGCATCTGATTAAAATATTTCAATATTAAATACTGCTATACTAATAGATTTAAAGCTTCACGTTGAAGGTCTAAGACAATATAGAGAGACCCATGTTACTGGCGAACTTAATGTGTGTATTGTGTACTATGTACTGGTGTATGAGCATACAATTCAAAAAACATCCATTGACTAGCCAATTAATTTGGAAAGTAATTCCTGTATGTTGAGTATTAGATTCTGAATGAAATACAATCATTTTGTCACATTTCTAATATATATATTATATACCGCAATTGATAAACTAACATGCTGTAAATAATTATAACGTGTTTTATATCTGTGCAAAACATCCCGTCCGTCCTCCACTTCTAAAAAATAGCCTGATAGATTATACAAGTGGTGTGTAGAATTATTACAAAGATAAAGGGGCTGCCTGGGTGTTCGGGACTGGTGGGTCTGGTGTATATGGAGCGTTCTCGAGGCCCTATCGTTATTCGATGAAGGTGGAACAACATATTTACATACAAATGGCAACAGTCGATATTTATACAATTTAGATTTGGCCATTTCACGAGTATATTGTACATATGTAAGGATTTGTGGAGGATTTTAACAGGTTAATTGAGATGGCAAATACACAAATCAAATTGTCCTAGAATGTCCTGAGAGAATTCGAGAAGTTGATAGGAATATAAGGTGTCGAGTACACAACACAGGCCGTGTTGCAAGTATGTGAAAGTAATTTCACAATACTAAAACAATAATATTAAACAGAAAGATTTTTTTAATTACATTGAGAGTAACAAACGAGCACACAGTTCTCCTGATGGTAAGTGATTCCTGCGGCCCTTGACATCTACATTCATCCTTGACAAGGAATCATAATGCAGATTCGTTGTTACCCTTGAGGACTGAGATGGAATGCCTCGTCACCAGTAATAAAGAAATTATTGTAATTCCAGTATCAACTTATCTTATGACTCAAATTTAGTATCACAAAAAGATGTGTTAAAAAAAATAATGCTTCCTAAACTACAGTGTATCTGTTTCAGACACTAAAATTCCCTTAGGAAATACTTACAAACGACAGTCAACTGATGAGTGGGAGAAGCAGCAGTGAAAATTGGCGTCTCTAGAGACACCTCGCACCAATACAAGCCTGAGGCCGAAGGATCTAGATTCTCAATCGTAATAGAATTTTCAGTCACAAGAGACATCTGTAACAATATTGACATTTATGCACATGTCTAAGTTTAGTAATATTAAAACACATAATATTTCAAATTTGCAATCTGTTACATGTGTTGTGCCATTTGATTATATGCTATATTTACGTAAAATATTTTTTGTTTGAGAGGGACTTTTTGATATTTATCAAATAAGTCGTTGGTAAGATCAATTAAACCTAGAATATGTATAAGGGCAATGTTTGTACTTTTCATATGAATTATGTTTTTCATTGTATTTGGTAAAATAAATACAGAAGTAAGGAACCGATATTCAGGGTACAATATTATTAGTATAGAGAACTCGCTTATAAATCTAAACAACAACAGAAAATTGTACTGTCCGCCTAAAATGTATCATACCTTTTTTTAGTAATACAAGTTTGGTTTTTACTATTGCTTTTAAACACAAATTTGCTGGTAAATTGAGATGAAATCTTATAAAACTGTTAGTACTTACATTCAGCTTTCCACCGGGAAACGTATAATTCGTATATGGCGGTACTCTTTCACGCACATACTGCAGTAATTTTGCTCCAGACCTCAGGAATTCCACCTTATAAAGGAGTTGTGGTGGCACCTAAAGGGAAATACTAAAAAGTTTAACATCAAAGGTCTTGGAAATGTTTTTCTTAGACTAAAAGCTCACCTGCATTTTGACCACGTCTCTCTGGTCAATTTTGTCCACATTGATATCATCTGCTTATTACCAGATGATATTTTATTTATTTATACTTTATTTGCACAAAAATCCGTCATTGTACAGAAAGGTTGATTTAATGCCAGAAATGTCAACTGCAGAATATACTATAGTGTCTAAGCATTCGCGCAAGCACTGAGGGACTCATTTGTTATCCTTTTCCTATTCTGATGTAATGCAGTGCAATAACTTAGGGCATAAGTTCATATCCAATGTCAAATAAACCGCGTGACGTAGTGTTTAGTGTCAGGCTACTAGATCAGGGGTTCCGGTTTCATAACAGAATATGAGGACAATATTTGTACATAACAAATTGTTGGTTTTCGTGACCTGGATGTGTTGTATTATATTACGTGTCTCAGACACTGCATGTCCACACTCTTCGATTCTTATTGCACCTGCATTATATCGCAACAGGGAAGAGAATAGATGAGCTAATGCCTTTGCACGACGAAACTACATTACTGCTTGCATATCACCGGTCAGAATTCGAACAGAGGGATATTATTAATGATACAATCCGGTTATTCATTTTTACTGGTTTCCGTGCTATTAATATTAAGATTTAAAATAAAAAATAAGAAGTCAATGCATTATTGAAATTCAAAGTTTCAACGTAGCTCCTTAGCGATGCACAAACAATACAATACCCATGTTTTATCTCGCAAGATGAGATCTTTTATTCATAGTAAAACGCAAAGGCAGCACTGAAAATTTTGTACTCCGTTATTAATATGTTGCACGAAGTCATTAACATTCGCCTACAACTTTGTTTAGTCTCACACTATTTACTTGTATATATGAGTTGTTCAATAATTTGTAACTACATATATTCTCTGACAAAATTTGCAAAGTTTTAGCATAAACTTTTAAACTCCATGTTTCATACAATAATGATAATTATGATTGCCCTTCTATCGATGTCACCGTAGTTGAAATCGATAGAAAGGCAATCTTAATTGATTGTAGGATATTTTTACTCACATGGAAAGATCAAAGATTTAATTTGTCCCTGTACCTGACAGGGACAAGTTATATAAACAGGCAAAATATTAAAAAAAATTGCTTAATCATCCATCTTAGATTAGTTTAATGGTGTTAGATTAGTGCTGCTAACTAGTTTTTAGCTTTAGAACGAATGGGTTGGCTTGATCAAGTAGTGGCCATACCCTCACAGAATACTACTAGCAATATAACGTTGCTCCGCTGATGCGTAGACCTGGTAGTAAGGTTGTCAATCTCAATCCTCAAGTGTGTGGGCATTAGCATCTTCAATATTTTAAAAGGATGGATGAAGATATTTATAGACTGCTTTCATCACTTGTCATAAGAGCATTTGTCACCCCTAATACTATAAATTATAAATATATTAATGCAAACAGCCCTCTAGTCCCAGGTTTTAAGAAAAGTATAGAATAAGGCTAAAATACCCCTTGCCAGTCGTACAAGGTGACTAAAAGATTAAGGGTTCGCGTGCAATTAGGGTGGGGGCTCGCATCATCCAATATACCGAACCCGAGGAGGACGGCAGTGGTTTACCGGTACGTTCCGTGGGAGATTCCGGAGGCCCACCACCAAATGCTTTGGGTAGCCACCGTGGGGGTTTTAGTGGGTAAAAGTGTGCTGAATTAATGGGTCAGCTCGATCGAGGTGGGACCACGCCCTCACAGAATACCAGAGAAAAATAGCAGCATGACGATGCTGTGTTTCGCCTTGAGAATGCAGGGATCCGGAGACCTTTATATATAAATGCCTAGTTACCTACTGGTATTTCATCTCAGTCCGCAAGGGTGACAACGCATCTGTATTATGATTCCTTGGCAATGATTAAGGCCGCAGAAATCACTTACCACTATGTGTACTGTGTGCTCGTTTGTTAGTCATAAAGTAATAAAAAGACCAGAGTTTCTTGGTACTCGAGCCGATTGTCTGCCTGATTGTAAGTTTGAGGTCATACCTACCTAGATATTTTGCTTTTGAGATAAATGAAATGTAATTAGTTCGTTGAAATTTGTGTTCATATCAAAGAACAACGCAGTTTGTATATCTTTTAAAGTTTATTATAATTTAAATAATATAAAATTGTACCTGATGGAGGCAACGCATTGTAGCGGAACCTCCACGCGCCACCCAGCTCGGGGCTGTCAGACGAACATCGACATCTGTTGCTTGTCCGCTTCCTGGAACATATAGTAAAATGCATACGCTGTTTTGAATTAAATTTGCTAGACTTGTTCAATGTTTAAATTAACATATTATTTATTACATTTATGTAGAGTACAAGTTTTAAATAACTTTTTTTACTTTAGCTCTACCCAAAGGTAGCCTGGTAGAGAACACCTTTTCCCAACAAACAATAAAAGTAAATAAATAAAATTAAATTATTCACTAATCTTAGCGACTAATGGTAATTTTATATTGCAACTTAATTAAAATTGTAAAATATATCATATAGTTATAGATGGCGGACTTTATGCCTATTGGAATACTCTCCCAGTCAACGAAGGTATGGAGAAAATATTATAGTAGTTTACATTTAATACATATTGTATTTCAATAAGTCAAGTTCAGAATTATAAATTAATAAATTTGCGTAATACATATTATATTTTCACATAAATAAATTACATACAACATTAATAAAATAAAATCAATACACACATAAATCATTTTGAAAATATGGGATATAGGAATGAAATGTTTTAAAACCAACTAACTCAACGTTGTTTTTAATAGTTTGATAGTTGTTGGTATTAACGGTTTCTTTGAAACTCGGGTTATATTTTGACCAAGAATTTATTTATTTAGTTATAACATCGTTTTTCTAAAACTTTACTAGACTAATCTATAACGTGAACGACGTAAGTAATATATATCGTAACCGACAAGAACATTCTATTTTTATCAGAAAGTAGAATAATAGCAAGCATGTAGGCGTAATGTTATAGAAAATGAACAGAACTGACAGTAAAGGTCCAGAGGGACAGGCGGATATGTTTGTTATACGGGGATGACGTCATCCGGGAGTGTGCTTCCGGGACGTGTCACCGGCTATAAACAATGACATAAGCTAAGGTAAAAAAACTGACGTTTCTGACGGGTAACAAAGCTTTATAAGCATACCCTTTAGGCGTTAGCTATCTAAAGTTTAATATTAAAGCAAAATTGATAATGTCTTGTTAATTTTAAAATATTTCACATCAATAATCAATCAATTAATCCCATATACCGCCTGTGTATAAACTATAATACTATGTAAGAAATTTCGTAGCATGTAATTTTTATATATGAAAATTACCTTTATGTTATTAGCAATGAATCTTACCTTGTTTGGTAAAATTTGTCAGATACAAAAGGATGAGGCAGTACGACCATTGCGTCCAGAAGAGCACCATCGCCCACAATTGTGTTTGCTTTTTACACCATCACTGGTGAAAGTCTATTGGTATCAGTAATTTATTGTAAGTTTTTCGTAGGACGTATCATGGCTATTAATATATTTAATTTTTTTTTCCTTTATTGAGTTGCTCCACTGACTGCAACAAATATATAGCAATATATATATATATAACGGTAGTGCCACACTATAGAGACCGAGGAAGGATCATGCCGTGGAAAAATAACCCCTTTGCACTGCTTTGATTCATATGGTGAGTGTAGAGAACTGAAGACACAGAGGCATTCCATTTCAGTCGTGATAACGCATCCTGAATTTCTGTTGAGAATAGTTGTCCAACGCAATCTGTCTGGTCCATAATTGCTGTTATTGTTTACCATTGGGTAAACTGTGTGGTACTTTGTCATCCAAAGCTTCATTCAATTTATTTTCTATATAATGCACCCTTTTAGTATACATCGAATCGTGTAAGCACAAAATGTATCGTAGGTAGGCTATCGTTTATCGTACGTGAGCTATCTGAGTTCCACAAATGAAATACTCGTAATTAGCTAAAATTTTGAATGTATCACCCTAATCGGCTGAGAAGGAAAACTTTATGAAGTAACAGAATATTTAAGAAATAATAAAACATGAAATATTTTAAAGACATGTGGAGTATGGTAGTCCGCAGGTGGACTTAACTCTTAAACAAATGCCTACCACCAATGTGATAGCATATATAGAGCTGTATGTGCTCTTAATTTACTACATCTGACTGCAGAATAGGCAATAGAGTATGTGGCAACAAAATATATATAATAATACTATCCTGAATTCAATTCTTGAATGAAAAAGGAATTTTATTTATTTGTGACTGTCTTATATCTCCGGTACTCCGTTTAAGCCTTCATATGATCTTATCGCACAAGCTTTAGTCAAGTTTGGGACGGCAGGGACGAGTGTATTACGCCCGACCTAGATATTATCTTCTAAGTCAAAATCGATTTGCAGATTATTGTACAAAAGTTAACTCTTATATCGTTAATTCCATCGACGTAGATATAAAATGCAGGCATCATTAACATTGTTGCTTATTTAAGTTTAAACATCTTATTCATACTTATTTAAATTAAACGTAGGAGGTATGCCTTTTGCCCTTTGCAAAACATAAGGCAAAAAGGGAGACTTATAAATATAATACGAGATAGGTAGACTTGAAATCTGAGACTATTATATTATATGATATGATTTGAATGATTTGATTTGTGAGCTTGATGTCCTAGATGAATTCGCAAAAATAATAAACAATAAAGTCAAATTTAATTTCGCATGGATATTATTTTTCAAACATTAATTTTATCTTTTAAAAATAAACCTCAAACAAAACACAAACCTATTATATATTATAGAATAGGTTTGTGACCTATAGAAAAAACTTTACACAGAGGAAGTCTTGAATCTCAATAACTGATTGATTAATCAAGCATCACCAATTATTTCTTTGGTATTACATCTAATAAAATGTACAAAAGAGTTGTGTTCTCATATATCTGTCTCAGTACTTATTCAAGACCGGTAAAATACGCGTAATTCTTGAAGCATTTCGACGCAATGGAGCAGCTGTTAAGGGTTCGTAAATATTACTTCGTGGAGAACACATGTTGAGTACATCGAATATGAAATGATGTAAATAACGAATCTATTCTTCATTTTTAATAAGCTAATAAATACAACGTCGGTCTTACCATTTAGCAGCTATGGATTTTACATATCTCTAAGAGCAAAATATTTCACACTAGTACTTGCGGTCGGTGTTATGCACTAAATTTAGATACCTAAAGAGCGTAATCTATCAACAGACCAGATTTCTAGGTTTCTGCAGTATTTGAAATATTTTCTTACTTAATAGTTTCCATTATTATCACTTAATTGCAAATATTTGCACTTAAGCTTTTTTAGTGTCTAAATTCCCCATCTATTCTAACAACTCTTTTTGTAGATACCGCCTTCAAAATACCGCCAAACATTGAAACTTATAACTACTGCAAAATTTCACTACCTAACTACCCATTACATTAGTACTATCTTCATGGTTGGTATTTTTTCAGTATGCACTTTAATGTGGTAGAGCTACAGTTTGTATCTGGCTGCAGAATGAATGGGTAGGAACACGCCTAGACCGGGGTAGGAACACGCCATCACGCAATAACAAGAATACCCGCGTAAAATAGCATCATAATTCTGCAGTGTTGTGTTAGGTGTGCGTAGAAATCAGGAGACCTTTATTACTGGTGACAAGGCATTCCATCTCAGACCTCAAGTGTGACAACGCATCTGCATTGTGATTCTTTGTCAAGGAAGTATGGAGATGCCATGGCCCGCAATTTCTCCTGGTATTTTTTTAATTAAAAAATTGATACTCGGTATCCGATTGCTGAAACCAGTGTTAAAATTCTATTATACATGGATACTAATGAAAAATTGTGAGCTTTCTCAGATTAACCTGACCGAATCATGCTATGTAGACCTCAAGTTATTAGTTTTATTAAAAACTAATAATATTAAATTATAAAAAACAAATAAATAATGTCCTTCTGATTTCAATATTAGCATATTATAGTATATAAAAAAAGGTTATAAACTTAACTTAAGTTAAGGATATGACAATGTGGTCAGAAATATTTTAAAAACAAGTAATGTCGTAAAAACTTACCGCTTTACGACCAGGTCATAAGATTTAACGTAAAAGTTAAAAGTTTTCAATTTTAGAACACGAAACGAACAATATATTATTAAGGCACGAATATAGACTTTTAGAATATAGAGTACTTAACCAATGATACTTTTCAAGTCGTCAGAACAATTGTAATTAAACATAATGGAAAATGGTAACATACTCATACATAAATTGATACAAAGTCAAATAAATTGAAATGTATTCTTTGATGTAAGAAAATATTCCTACGATGTCTGCGCTGTTTTAAGAAAAATAGCAATATAACTTTGTATCGGATCGGATCTAGTTACAGCAGATGAAGTAATATGAAACAAATTTCATAGTATGTTCATAGTATTCTTTGGACAACCAAAAGCTTTTTGCCAGAGTGTACATTTAAAAACGTTCCATAAATTTTGATGGAATATTCTCTCGTTTTAACATATAAGACCTTTTAATCGATTCATCGATTTCAATAATAATTCTTTTACACTTTTTTTATATACGACGAGACAAAGACGTGTACGTGAATGTGCTTTCACGTGTGCCATTAGACAAAATTTCCATAATGATATCTTTTACTTGGCACGTTTTTGCTAAAGTATATATTTTGTGGTTGACTGAAAAAGTTTGATGATTGTAGGTAATTTATAGCCAAACAGTAAGTAATCCCTATGAATGTACAACTTAGTAAATACATTATACTCTCTTCTATTAAAAGTATATGATAGAGGTAAAAATCTGTAACATATTATCATCACCTTCAACTAAAAATGTCTGGAAACTGTGCCTACAAATTATTTTTAAGTTTAAATGTACTTAGCTCTTAAACTTACATGTTACGATATTTTTATTGATGTCTATTTAATGTATTCATGAACTGCACTTCAGTTATTTTTTATTTTATTTTCATTACATAACTTGTTGACTTGAAGCACAAAAGTAAAACTTATCTAAATCCAGTGTATAGAAATAAATATAGTGATATATTATAACGTTGACTAGTGCCAACTAATTCAATCCACAATACTCATGCAATATCAAGTTGGTGGCAATATTTCAAAAGCTTCACAGTAGACCCATTTCATTTCCAAGTGATAAAATTAATCTTTACGAAAGATGCTTGTTGTTTTATTAATATGCATACTACACTACTTTAACTGCTAGCTTTTCTATCATGGTTTGCAATCGTTGACTATACAGATTTGCCATAATCGTCTGGCCAATACTTAGGTAGCTGTAGTGTACGACACCAGCACTGGTCCACCAAACACACACAAGTACCTTTTTCTGAGTCAACTTTCGTCAAAATCTCCAGAACAAAAACGTACCGTAGTTTCTTTTATAGTAGCTTCATACACATCATTAATCCATCGAGCTGTCTCTGCAGCGCTGCTGCCACGGTGGAACTGATATTCGTAAATAACTAGATATTATAAGTTTTCCATTTTGTTAACAGAAGGATGTCAAATAAGAATAAAATGGCATGAAAGCAAATGAATCACTAAATTCGAAACACAAATACTCAAGCCTAAATTTGAATACTAATTTTGAATTTCTAACCGAACGCCAGATTATTCGACATCAAAGCTAGGCTAATTCGACAAAACGCCAATTTCATATGGATAAGGATCTAATAATAAACTTAAACCTTAATGATTTAAACCAATATATTGTTATTTAATAATATAATAGTATAATATATACGAAATAAATAAATATAATGGACATACATAAATTCAATACATATAAATTATATGAATGATGGTCAGTGATTACAAAGTGACAAGTGATGATTTTTGACATCCGTCTTAAACTTGTCTAGCGTTTTCGCACGTTGAATCTGCGGAGGGAGGTTATTCCACAAGCAGAGAGCCTTGACCGTAAAAGAAATCTTTGTGGGGGATGGATGGATATGTCACAGACGGCAGTCGTCATTTACCATGTAGTGAAATTTTTGCTTCTTTACTCCCCAAATATTACAACATAGATATTAGAACAAAAATAGGTGATATAGAAAAATATTCAATGTTCCAGCTGATTCTCTTCCTGAGCTTTCTGTCAAAATCAGAAGAAAGAATCAAAGGTTGTGATATATTGCTAGCTGATACTGTGAATGAATGAACTTGAATTTGTCGAATTCTTGTTGTGTCTAATTAACTTAAGTATTTACATGAAGGGAATACTTAGGTTAATTAATTCAGTACTCATATATTTTTCTTATGACTACAATTGCAATAACATTTTACAAGTTACTTAAATTAATAATGTATTAATAAATTAAAGGGTAGATAGGCACTGGCATATTATTATGCACACATGCTCACACACTTACACAACACATACAGAAATATAGTTTGTATAAATAATGTAACAATTTTTTTGGTTTTTTACTTTTTGTGAGTACATCAAACTAACCTGTGGAACTCTTAATTTGGCCGTGTTATTCTGTGCTATGTTTTTGAACTATTCTTACCTAAAAATAGGTGTTTGGTTTTTAAATAAATGAATGAATAATCCATGATAAACTATTATATTGTTTGCGAGAACTGAATACGAGGATTTTTAACAAACGAGGAATTTTAACTTGCACCACTCGATCCTCGCTGTTATTTGTTACAATTAACAAACCCTTGTAATAATATATAATATTATTTTGATAGTAAGTTATGACCGCGGCCCATAATGGCTAAATCCATCATGAACGCAGGTTCGAGGACCATAAGCTTTGTCTCCCTTGAGGACTGCGAAGGAATGCCTCGTTACCTGAAATTGGGTCCCAACATCCTCTAAACGCAGCATACGAATCACAGTGGCATTATGCTGCTATTTCGCGCTGGTATCCTGTATCTTTCTTGTTGGAGCTAGAAAATAGCTACAGCATGGTTCTAACACTGTTAAAGTCCAACAAAAGATAATGAGTCATCATTTATGACATTGTCGTCTATGTATTAACACTTATTTTATTTTACGTTTTATAGACATTTATGAATTCTTATACGGTAGAAGAAATCGAGTAAACAATTCGACTTGTCTATGTTTACATGCTAATATCAATTTTGAAAGTGCTGAACTTTATATAGCGTAATTGACTCTAAAAGTATTAAAAGTTAGACGGCGACTCCACCTAAGTAGTAACTCGAGATGCGAACTTGCAGTTTGTGAGAAATCGCAAAGGTCTGGTTGGAGTTGGAGTCCGAAATATTTGCAATAAATCAATAATATTACATAACGTTCTTGCCAGAACTACGTATGCGCACGGTTTAAAATTTATTGACGTCACCATTTTCAATCTTGGCTCTATATTTTCTCTCAGATTTTTCTTGTATTTTCTCGTAGCATAAGGTGGTTTGTAACACGAAATGCTTATTTTAGAGGTAGAAGTTGAAGAATAGATAACGTTCAAAGACACGTTTTAATATAAGCGTTTTCAATTCTTTGTTATTTTTACTTTAATATATTTTTACGGTGTTGACACAATTTACATTTATTTCACAATTTTCCGTTTTCCTTTTTGGTAGAATTGAACATCTGAAAATCCTATACGGATTGGAAGTGTTCTACATAGTAATGTAAAATTGTAAGCACCATATATTGCACTGTTGAATACAGAGCTTTATTTTTAATGAACACATGACAAACGGGCATTTAGTTTACCTGATGGGAATTTCTGCAACATAACATATTTGATGAAAAATCATAATGCAGATTCATTTTCACTGCTAAGAACTAAAATGGGATGCCTATAAATTAATCATCATCATCTTATAAGTGAAAATACCCGGGACCCGGAACCCGGGGGTTTTCTTTTCCTCACCAGATTAAAAACATTATGCTTCTATTTCATGCTGAGAATATGCTTCTACCTATCATTAATAGGTAGAAGCATATTCTCAGCATGAAATAAAATCAAGCTGCAGAGTGGCAGCATCATTATTAAAATAAATAAAAAAAATTCTCAGGAATATATTTTTATGCTTTATAAATATTGCTCTAATTGGAAACTTAAGCAGTGATATAATTTACTTAACATAAGACAAAATTAATATAAAGAAAAAGTTTTATTTTAGGAAACAATCATAAAACATTTTATTTTTCAATTACAAAGCTAGTCGCGGTGAATTTAACCGAAGCGCTTAAGTCACCTTGACAGGAAAAGCGAGGAAAAACCCTTTTAAGTCCGTGTCTGAATCCTTGTTCTACAAAAAGACAGCTTGAATTATAAAGTCATAATGAAGTCTACGCATATTTTACTCTTTTTTTAATGCACGAAATTTTAGTTTTATTTATAACAATAATATGTTAAAAAAATAATAAGTTAACTTTTTATGACGCAGTAAGCAGGTAATGAGTACAAGGACCGCAATCTCTTTGTGTGATGAAGTGAAGAGTATCGAAGAAAATTTTCTTGAAAGTTATACAAGCAGTCTATAAGCACATATACACCTCAACAAGAAATGCCAATGAGTTCTCATTCCAAAAGACTACGAGGAAATGCCACGGTAACAATCAAGGACCAGATGTTCATGGGCGGCGGTAATCACTTACCATCGGGTGAGCTGCTTGCTATTGCACCTATTGTATAAAAATAAAAAAAAAAACGAAAGACAACAGCGCTGATATTCTAACAAAGTATAGTTTGATCCTAGATCTGACCTTTTAACAGTCCTCCGTATCTAGAGCGCGTAGCTCTATTCTGTGTGAAGTCTACCTTCTTCTAAAACACGCTATAATTAATACTATATTACAAAAACCCTTATATACAGCCGCCTATTACATTCAGGTATTCACAAGTTCTATCAGATTTATTTATCTAGAATCTGTTTTCCGATTAGATTCTCTTGAAACTTCAGAGCTCTCATACATACATAAGCAATATATTCAGTCATGCATGTTATTACCTCATCTGGAGTAAGTCTAGCAAATGATTACCAATCAGACAAAGTTGATTTACAAAAGAACGTTACGTCTTAAAATTAGCCGGATCATCAAATTATCAACATCATCAACGAAGTTACTTGAAAAAAAAACCAGCTTACAAGATTACAAGCAATTTCTCCCCTACCTTATTACATGCTATATACACACTTAATATATTTGAAGATTTATATATCACCCACTAAGGTTTATATTGTAAGTTTCTCTTACGCAGATCATGGGCATACAGCGTACATGCGAATTTCTTCCTTAGCAATTAGTTTTACAAAACTTTTTTTGGTCTTTAAAAAGTAACTTAGAAACAATCACTTTTTTGAATATATTTTTAAATACGCAAAAAATATTAGAATGTAACAAAACTACTCAAAAAAAGTACACATTGGAAAATATGATAAAATAATAACACAAAAAAAATATATATAAATTTCGACTTACGTAACTGAGTTCTTGTGTCCATATATTTCATTTATTACTTACTGGATCCTGCGCAATGGTAATCACAGCTTTTATTCACGTATCGAGGCAAATGGATATCACCTGTAGAGTCGGAGTTTTTTCTACATTCCGCGCTATAAACGCAGTTCAGACGAACGGGCGCCGCGGATACTGCCAGCGGTATACTGAGACCCGCCCCGCCCGGCCGCCGCATCGACCGTACCCGACGGCCGACTCTAAGTACGACTTCACAAAACGCCTTATTGCTTCGTCCAGTTAAATGGTAACGTTTTCCTTTATTAATCACTTCTGGAGTGAATTGATAACTTATGCCTTTGTTTGCTTGTTCTCTAATTTAATAAGATAAGGTTTACTCCTCCGTATTTGTTTAAAGTGAATTTTATTTGCCTTGCTATTGAAACTAAAGTTCTCTGTACTTGAATGAAAAAAAGAATTAATAATAAAAATGCTTTGGTACTTTTAAAACTATGATATTTTCTAATACACTTTTTGTATCTTATACTCTTTTCTTCTCTTACAGTTGATCCATTCTACAGAAAAGCATTTTATAATATAATAATATAAAAAAACATCATAATATTGCATAGGTCACTAGATGATCACAAAGTATTAGCCAAATCATTAAAATAAAAATAAGTTTTATTATGTGAAGTTTTTCGTCAACGATACACATAATCTATGGAATTAATTGATGTTTTAATAAATATTTTACAGAATTTACACATTTATGTAGATCCAATCCACCAACACAAAAATGATTGGTGGATTGGGGTACTTAAAATATCCACAGTGAAACATGTAGAAGTTACTGCTAGAGCAGATGTGGTTAAGCCACGCTCCAGCGTGTTTCAAGGTGTAGCATGAATGATTCTTCCTGACCAGAGAAGAACCACGCCCTCAGAATACCAGCGTCATATATCATTAGAACGCGACATATACGCGAACGCGAATTCGATTGCAGATTTTAGGGATTCAGTTAACAACAAGGCATTTAATCTCAGTCCACTGCTGTGACAGTACATGTGCATTTTGAATCTTTGTTAAGCGATAAGGACCTTATGGACCGAATTTTATCATCAGATAACCTAATAAAAACCTAAAAATCTAACCTTTCATTCCCGAATTGAGCTTAATTTCAAAACTAAGAGAAAAAACTCGATTCCCTAAGAATTATTTTTATACTCAAGAATATATGTAAGACGCAATTTTTAGTTATTAGTATTAATACAAGTCAGCTAAATTGAGACTGATGTTCTAAACACTAGAGTCAACATCGGTTATCGCATAGAATTAATAAGTAACTACATAGTATATATGTATATATATATATATATATATATATTCAGTTTTCATTATACAGAATACATACCTGAATGCCAAATATTTAAGATCACCTTAATCAAAGTAGGAAAATAAATTAAAACTCCAATAAAATACTAAATGTTTAATTAACCTGTTTAATCACATAATAGAACATTGATTGACAAACAATATACTTTAAAAGCGTAAAGAAATATTAACACTCCATGCAAAAAAGGCTATAGTTAGCTATACTGATTTTTCATCAAAAAATCCTCCTTTACATTTTATGACTTTTTTCACATTTCTCGGCATACGGGCAATCAATATGTTAATGGTGTCTTGTGATATATTGTTCCGAATTTCGGATAAAGCATTCCACATTTCTTCTCGCAAGGATGGACCGCGATTACGGACGTTCCTATCAAGCTCTTCCCACAAAAGTTCAATGGGATTGAGATCCGGGCTCTGAGGAGGCCAAACCATGTTTTTAATACCCCTTGTGCCCGTTTCTGTTCTAAATATCCTCTACATAATTTTGAGCTATGCTTTGGATCATTATCTTATTGGAAAATAAATCCATCTCCATCTGCAACGCAACCAAACAACTTCGCATCTCTCAGTCACCGTTTTACTGTAGTCAATGATATGATAAAGGCTTAACTCGGGTTTTTTTACTTCAACGTAGATTTCCGGTGCTGTTAAGCGTCCATTTCGCTTGCTGGTAAGAACAATGAAATTATTTTGACTAGACGTAGTAGCTCTCGGCCTTCCCGAGCGTGGACGATCTTGAAAACTACCTGTCTCCCTGTATCGAGTTATTGTGCCGTGAACACAAGTTTTCGATAACTTAAGTTGTGAAGCAATCGCACGTTCGGATTTGCCTTCATTATGTAAAACAACGATGGCAGAACGCATTTCACTGCTAATTTCTCGAGCTAGTATATGACTTCGCGTTTATGTAATTAGTTTACCACCTAAACGAACTGCTGTAAGCAATATATCATAATTATTTTAACAAAGGCACTCACATCACGGTGGTATTCGTCAATGCTGCCTTCTCTTGCCTCAGAAAGTATGAGAATAGAGAGGTGAGAGTAGAGAGGAAAGTATGAGGTAGAGAGAACATTTGTGCCAAATAGTGCCGTGGGATGAAATAAGGAATATCTGATGTTTAAAAAGTTAAATTATATCAGTAATACTGACAGGCTTAGACATGTCAGCAAAGTTCAATAATTTGTGAGGTGAAGCTTAAGTCACAGCGAATATGTGGAAGACCGAACCAAACATTGTCTCGAATGTAGAAAATTTTATCTCGGCAGAGAGAGTGGAAAAATCTTTTGCATATTTTTGAGCGACGAGTAAGAAACGGAAGGATCGGGAGATATTATAACTTCACGGATTCATGGAAATTGAGATATCTTTGTCCAATTCCTCGTATTCATTGGCATTAGAAAATCGGTAAGTAAGTAATGTACCTTTTGGAACTACAATTAGATCAAGAAGAGCGCATTAAAATGAATTGGCAACACTTACGGAAGGGATTTTAATTATATTATATTAGATATTGTTTTTTTTTATTACTTTGGTAACAAACGAACACATTTCACCTGATGGTAAGTGATTCCTGCGGCCCATGACATTTACATTCATACCTCAAGAAATCATGCGTTGCCACCCTTGAGGACTAAGATGGAATGCCTCGCCACCTATAGGTCAGCGGATCCCTACACTCACCAGACAAAATACAGCAGCATTGCAGCATGCTGCTATTTTATGCTGGTATTCTGTGAGGGCGTGGTCCTACTCCGGTCGAGCTCATCCATTCATTGTGCAGCTAGAAATAAACTGCTGTTTAGCTCTACCACTGTGAAAATTTGATTGCAATCCCAAGTAAAAACTTGGATGGTCTAAACCGACGTGGAGTCGCGCAGTAATTGCATAAGAAAATGGTGTACGGAAGACGAGGAGTGAGGTAAAAGACCAATCTTTACGGATGATTATCGTAAGGGCCCTAATTAAGGTCCAGATGACATAAAATTAAGTTTAAAAGTAAGTTAGTTCTAGCCGTCTTAATCTTTCGTAAGAACATAACTTGAATGAATAAATAATACAAGAAATAAACATATACAAAATGTTTTTCATTTACAAATCAAATGTATTTCTACGCTTTGTGCATTTATTTATTTTGATTTCTAAATTAAACCTTTGCCAATAACATACATCGACAATACATTGTGTGCTGCCTCCATGAACAACCCACACTAATTAAAGCCTTTGTTAGAGGACGATATTTTCAATTTATCACCACTATGTAAGGCTTTATTATTTTCGCAATGCTTCCAAACCAAATTATTTGTTTTTTTCGTTTGTTTCTTAATTATATAGGGGCAAAGTATACTATTTAACATTTCTTTACGATTTGGTTTATGTACTTCATAAAAAAAATACTATCTTAGTAAATTTGAACTTTTAATATTTTTCGCAATTAATATCAATTATGTATTTAAATGTAAACCTTTTGTCCTTTTTCAATTTGCACAATGTTCTTCTAACACTCACTAAATAACTATATTTTATATTATTTTATTACATTTGCAAATAAATAATAATATTGGAGTCTATTTTTTAGCACTATTGCTAATAAAAAAAACATTTCTTTGTTTGCAAAACATGACATATTGCTCACACTGCTTGGCCATAAAAGTTATGAGATTGAAATAATTAATTTGGTTAGATGTCAATCTTAATCCTTTCTTATTTTAAATTTAATATTTACGTAAATTTTTATACAATTATTTATATGACTTCTTTAGTTCTAATCATGTATTAATCACATTTTAATATTAATATACCAATGACAATCATGATTTTTAGGGTGACCAGAAATATTGTTGCCACCTTAATGCCCTATATTAGAAATATATACAATATTATAAAAAAATTACGTCATTTTTTGTGCGAATACTACGTTTACGTTTATTCCTCCTGCGAGGCTCTTAGCCTTATAACACCTAAAATGTTGACAGTCGCTGAGTAAGTGGGTAGTAGTAACACTTCTAATAAATGATATATGTTCCATCCCTTTATGTTATCGAAATTATTCCCTGCAACATGTCACGAGATCTTGCAATAGTTCTCCAGAAACAATCACGTGTGTTTGTTTTTGGGTCCGCTTGTTATTTAACTGTTTTAAAGTTTTTGCTTGTTGCCGAAATTACACAACTTCTCTTCATCTTTTAAGAGAATATTTTCTAAGGTAAATTGAGAAAACCATCTAAAAACTATTGCAAGTTGATGCAACTTCCATAAAGACTAAATAGCAGCCTATTTTAAGACTCATTTAAACCTTATAAAAATAATATAAAATCATTGTACGAAAATGTTCTCGTTCGAAATCTAAC
Source organism: Teinopalpus imperialis (assembly GCA_029286865.1). Taxonomy (NCBI): domain Eukaryota; kingdom Metazoa; phylum Arthropoda; class Insecta; order Lepidoptera; family Papilionidae; genus Teinopalpus; species Teinopalpus imperialis. Next base: position 2,837,630 of record JAGSMU010000039.1, read on the forward strand.
GGTAAAAGGAAAAACATGCGAAATGTAATTATACAATTTTAAATTTTACTTAACATTCGATTTCAAGAAAAAACTTTAATACATACAATATATAATAATGCTTTCGAAAGTCGAATTTTGTATAATTTATGTAAATGGTTTGGTTGGGTTGGATTCAGTGTGCAAATCATATTGAATCCAACTATTATATGTTTTATGGATTTTACCGCGTTTAAATATAAACTTTTTATTTCGAAGTTTCGAGTGCTTTATAGCACTCATAGCTCTCTTTCCTCCTCGTGGCCATGAGTGCTGTAAAGTACTACAGACGTCGGGATAAAAAGTTAAATATAATCGCGACAAAATACTATTATTTTATTTGTTATTTATAAATTATGTTTTTAATTGGTTTTAGAAAATGCGTTCTAATTTTAAAATAAGCATATTTCAAAACCGTTTTAATATCTGTCGTAACAGTGACAATGAAATACAGTTTTGTGTGTATTTTACTAATGGGACTAGCCACTTAAGCAAAAATCTCATTAAATGCATAAAATATAAAACATATCTTACATTTAATTACAAAATGAGTCTTACACATGTAGGAGTTTTTTTCTGTTATTGACCGCTTGGACGCCTAATCATTCTAAAGAATCATTTTAAAAAAGCATCCATACCTCGTTCTTTTTTTGAAATTGAATAATAATTGTGACGCATCAACTAGGCAAATAATTGTTAATTTACATATAGATCATAAGTGAGCGTACAGCAGAATAGATGAGCATTTAAATTGTTCTGTTAAGAAAGTTTTTAATGCAAATCGTTATAAAACACATGGAACTGTTGAAAATGTTCTTAGAAAGGCTCGGCCGAGAAAAATCTCTCCCAGAGAAGATACGCTAATCGTTCGTGTTGCTAAAAAAGACCCAAGTAAAGGCTCCAACCAGATTAAAAATGAAGTTTTTTCGCCTGATGACCCGAGAAACATCTCGTCAAGACTGATACGCCCAAGATTAGTGGAAGCTAAATTATTTGGAAGAATCTCTCGAAAGGTACCGCTTCTTATCAAGCAACATCGAGAGAAGCGATTATGCGCTAAAAAATATATTCATTGGACGGTACGAGAATGGAAAAAAGTGTTATTTTCAGATGAAACAATAATAAATATTGTAAATTCCGATGGAAAGCGCTATTTTAAACGACCTGTAAACAATGCTTTTAATTATAAATACACAAGGAGTATAGTCAAGCACGGTGGCGGTAACATTAAAGTTTGGGGGTCTTTTTCCGGATGTGGAGTTGAACCCGTTCGGAAGATTGAAGGTACAATGGATCAATGGTAATACAAAAATATCTTAGAGCACACAATGATTCCCTACTCGTACGATCATTTGCCTGTAACCTGGATCTTTCAGCATGACAATTACCCTAAACACACGGCGAATAGCGTCAAATGTTTCCATAGCGAACAGCGTATATCCATTTTAGACTGGCCAGCAAATGGCCCGAATTTAAATATCTGGTATATTGTTAAAAAGAAAGTTTCAAACTAACGTAACACCAGTAAAATCGAACTATATGAAGCATTTGTTGAAGCATGGAATTCAATCCCCTTAGACAAATGTATGAAATTGATTGAATCAATGCCACGTCGTTGCAGTGCTGTTATTGAAAACAAGGGATACGCCACTAAATATAAATTACAACTATTGGAAGGCTTTGGATAGTAGCTATTTCGTAAATAACATTACTAATTACTAATACTTAAAAAAATATTGTATTTTTTATACTTTTTTCTTGTTGATTCTAATTAATTGACCATTATTGTTCATACCTTAAAACTGATTTAAATGTTCGTCCGTAATGTAATATTGAAACTGCACTTGTGTAATGGGTATATTGTTTTTCTAATAAACCATAAATCTTGGAACATATTGTTGTCCTATTTATTCTTTAATTTCAAAATAAAAACGATTGCGGTGAAGGTTACATAATGTCAAGAACCGTTGGTAGTGTTTCTAATTATACGACCGCCATTATATATATATATATATATATATATATATATATATATATATATATATATGTATAAACTATACTATTTATATAATCAATTTTTTTAAATGAATTCAAACCAGAGCTTGTCCACAATCCCACCTAGTGTTATATTGTCATTTAGACATTTATGGTAGAATAATCTAGATAGCTCAGGAAATGCCTATTTACTCTTGTTCTAAAGACACCCACATTATACTCGGATGAACAGACTGCCGCAGGCAATTTATTCCAATCCTGCGCTGTTCGCATTAAAAACGACATACCATATAACTTAGTACTAATGCCAGGAATATTCACATCGAAAGGATTGAAACCCTCCGAGCGTATTGTACACCTCTGTACACTCTCAAAAAAATATATACTACTATAAAACACCTATAATTTGGTAGACGGTGGAGCAGAATGCAGACCAATAGTTCACTATTGGTCTGCATTCTGCTCTTCAGGGCTATGGTGAAATTCTATTGCATATATTGCATATAAAAGTTTAGGGAAACCAGGTCAATATATTAATATTATTACGACTGAACTAAAACGTCGTATCTTAGGGATTAAGATATAATGTGTTCCCCATTCGGAATATGCTATTTTACGCTGATGTTCTGTGTTGTTTCTGTTCGAGCTGATTCTTCTTTTGACTTAGCACATATCTGTGCTTACTTTCTATATATATAACTTACAATACCTTACTATACCTTTGCTATATTTACTTATGTACCAGTATGATACTGGTATTGGTATATAAGTAAATATAGCATTGTGAACATGGAATACATACGATGTATAATATATATATATTTTTTAAATTCATCGACTGCTTACTGTTAGTATTTTAGTTTATAAAAATAAATATAGCCATTGTTTTCCATTCAGAGATTAAAATTTAAATTCATGAATTTATTGAGCACTCCACCAATACCACTGATTCATACTTATTAGATGTATGCTAAACATGAAGATGCACCCACTAACTCCCTTAAGGTTTTAGTAATTTTTTTATAGTTCTTAATTATATATTATAATAATATTTTGACGATTTCTTATGTTTATTTTGTTTTATTTCTATTGTATTTACGTTGACAAACGAGTACATAATTCACCTGATGATAAGTGAGTCCTACGGCCCACGATTCCCATATTCATTCTTGGTAAGGAATCTAATCTGAGGACTTAGATCGAATACCTCGTCTCTAGTAATAAGGGTCTCCACATTCCTATCATCAAACGAAACACAGCAGTGCTATGCCACTATTTTACATTGCTATTTTGTAAGGGCATAGTCCTTTTGTAAGGATGCACTTTAATAGGTAACTGAAGCTAATTGGTTCTACCAACCCGAAGAGGAAAAAAATATGTTAAAAGTTAGGAGATTGTAAGACCTCTTCTTAATGTTTACCACTAGGGGTCAGACAAATCACTTACCATGAGACAAATTAACTGTATTGTCGTTTGTCTTATTTGTATGCCATAAATGAGACATGCATTTCTTAGAACTCTTCCTAATTTTCATGGCGATTAGGTTTATAAAAATATATACAAAATGAACAAGTTATTTGTCAGTCGAAATGAAGACAATTACACAAACTAAAGTATGAAGAAATTGAAGCTTTTTCTATATACATACCCTCTTACACATACACACATTCATTCAACATAATATACCCAAAGAGGTACAGTTTTTAATACACGAATAGAATACTTTTATTCTAATATATACATTATGTATTTCAAAACAAACTTTTTTCATATATATGATTCGTTAAAACTTACTTTTGTTACGATTTATAGCAGTTTGCATAGTTTTTTAGTATTATATATAGTTAGTAAATAAACAAAGGATGAATTTTGAGGTCTGAAATTCATAAATATGTTTTATCTAGTTCAAACCTGGATATCTCAACTTACTTAAGGGTTAAATATAGATTAGATTAGGTATTTTATATTTGTGTTGTGAAATAAATTATTATTATTATTTATAGATAGTTATACAGTTAACCCATTATTGAAGTGAAATTTATTTGGGCCCGATAGAGATTGTTGCGTTTTCTTTGCATTAATGTACAATTGTAAATATTTTATTGCGACTTTGAAAAGCCCTATTCTTAATTATTTTTGAATAATTCATTAAGCGGGCAATTTTAGAATACTGTTTTCAATTAAGGCACTGAATTTCTGAAATATATTCCATAACAGTTATACGTAACTTAGTTGCATGACATCTCTTTTATTGCTTTGAAAACAGTGCGAAGCTCAATTCAATCAAGGCTCGATAAAATCTCTAAACAAAGTTTACTTTAAGTGTCAAAGACTCAAATTTCTTTTTCATAATTCTAGTACAAGAACAAAATCTTGGAAAAATTGTTTTATCCTTCATACATGTCAGTTTCATAAGTTTTGCTCATATTAACATCTTTGTAACTCCGGTACAGTTCAAAAGACGGAATCTGTAAATAGCATCTAAGTTCTGACCTAGTTCAAATTTGTTTCGTGTTTTAATTCTAATATACTTATTTTAAATATTATGTACAATTAATAGTTCATAAGATCTAATTATTTCTGGAAACTGTATATACTTTCAATATTTCTTGATTGATAAAAAAATATTATATATATAAGAATACATACAAATATAGTTTAGTATGTATTCTTATATATCTAGTATTAGTATCTAGTATTCTTTCTCAGACTTTTACTATACCTGCAATTAAAAAAAGAGATCAAGAAGATGTCTCTCTTGGGAAGAAGAACAAGCAGTAGAAGAAGAAGAACTATACACACTTGTATTGTTTCTATGGTATAAGGTGAGCTATAATTCAGAATTAATTCAATTGGAAAACTACAGAGTAAACCAAAAGGTTTATATGAAAAATAAAGTACTATATTATATATGTATTATCTCATGCCGTAACTATTATTAATCCACATAAGTAAAGTAATAAATAAGTCAAAAAGTATATATTTACAATTTAATAACATTTTTATTGCATTTGAATTAGTGTATTTTAGGAGTATTATATAGTTGTATTATATATTTCTACTAGATACTAATGGTTATCCTTTAGGCTTTCTCAGCACATAAGATTGCTATTTCCTAAGCTGATTGCACTTCGATGTTCCTAAAGCTTATCGGTAAATGGAAAACGTACGAATAGAAAGACAAAACAGTTCTCTACAAATAAATATTCTTAAATGTTTCCAAATAATTACATTATGAAGTTCTTGCTAAGCTAAGTCTTTCCAAAAAAGCTGGTCCTCAACGATTCCAGTCGCTCTACATTGAATGCGGTCAAATGGAAGGAGTTGGTACTGGGGTGCCTCGACCCAGTGATTCTGTTCCAACTGTTCCCAGTATTCCACCTGAGGCAAAACTTGCGTCTTGTACATGGCAGGCAGTAACGAAATACTGCCTTGCTATACTGACTATGCCCAGTTTTTAGAGGCCAATTTAGCTTAGGATTCCAAGTGAACTTAACGTCGTTTGATACGTCAATACCAAGGATTCCGATATGAGCTAAAGTAACAAGGGGTGTGTTTTCATAGATGGTAGATGCGACAAAGGTGTTACTTTTAACGGTAAACGCGAAAATTTGTGTCTTCATAGGGTTAAATTGTGTGACAGACCGTATCCTAGACCATAAGGCTATTGACACTTCAAATAATTTTATGATTTAAACATATATTTATTGCAGATGTTTAACAAAAGGGTTTAATTGGATATCAGCACAATATAACAACAACAACGCCCTGCCACACCACCTTTAAAATGAGTAATTTAACGTCTATTAATAATACCTTCAACTCAGGTTGTTCTAGTAATCTAATTTTCTTATAAACATCACGGCAAAATAGAACCTAGGAAAACTTTAACAAAACTTTGATTTGAAAAACACTTAAGAATATTTTTATATGTACTTCCTGATGTACTTGATGTAAAGGCTTCTTATATGGTGATTATAGGCGGCGTAACTATTCGTCTCGGCCTAAAGAGTGATATCGCATTTGTATTTTCAATCATTGTTAAGGATTATTGTACCAAAATCATCATTTAATATCTGAAATCTGTGCTCGTTTGTCACCATTCGTTTCAAAAATAAAATACTATATTATTTATAGAGAATATAGAGGTAATCATTCAATGATACTCATAAAACTATGCTCACGTAAACCCTTAAGTTTTATATCATCGAAATACTGACCGTGGTATCTTCGTAAGTATTTTATATAAATATTTACAAGTTACATTGTCCGTAAAGACGGGTGCAATTCAGGTGTTGGTATATTCAAGAAATTTCAAACTTGTCATATCTATTCGAATCTTTATGACCAAACCAGCATTTACTGTACGAACTGTGTGTAGCATTAGAGTTTTCAGATGGATGTACTGAAAAAGTATAATAATATTTTTTCTTATTTAATATAATTGCTTTACATGTTGTATTCTTTTGCTATGTTTTTTATAAGCGTTTGAACCACAGAACAACATTACATATTGTTTACTTGTCTTACTGCTTCTGTTAAATACAGTCAATTGTAAAGCCCTGGCCAATACAGCGTCAGTAAAACTAACTTTTTTGAACATTTGCACTAACTTACGCATCACACAAATTACAAAAAAAAAAACTTCAAAGTTTGAATAATCTTCTATCAAACAAATTCTTTGTCATGACAGCGCTAGCGAAACCGTCTCTATCAGGCGTATATATATGTACATTCGTACAAATGCTCGTAGTAAACCAGTAGAGTACCTGTCCTCTCTTCAGTGTTTATAGATTCTACTACTATATAAAGTGTTTGTCCTTATTGCTTTTTGGAACAGATGCTCATACGCCATTGTATACAATAATACTATTATAATGTTGGATACAATAGCGATCAATAATACATATATATATATAAGTGATCGCATGTCGGTACCCTAACGTGATAACGGTTGGGAGTACCCTTGATCCGGTTGTGGCTAATTTATTTTTAATAGTTCTTGTTAGAGCACAAAATTCTAGTTAAACAACCATTAAAATGCAATATACTCCATACTATTTTCTTTTTGCAACTGCTACTTGTTCCCTAGAGAACGTGTATAGTAAACTACACTGTACACGACTAAAGTTATGCAAACGCTCGTCCTTTAGAAAAATAATGATGCCAGGCGACTGAATAGATGTTGGATACTTATTCATTACTGTCTGTCTTTCGACCGTGTACTTGGCAACAAGATGTGGTCAGGGGTACTCTAGAAACTGCGTCTCTTGTCGTTTAAATGCTATATATTAAAAATGACAAGGCCAGAGCTTGTGCGAGTTTTTTTGAAATAGGAAGAGACTGAGGTAGTTAACAGAATAGAGACGACATAGGAGTAATATTTGCGAGAGCACTAACTGCATTAGTACTTACTGCATAGTTATCAAAACTTCATTATAACATTAGATGTTAACGTGTTTGTTGCTTTTTTATCATTATCTATATATATAATAGTATTGATTCAAAATGTTTAAATTCCGAAAAACAATTTCTGAAAACGAACAACGAATTACGAGTGACAAAAGTTTAAGGTTTAGTGGATTCTTCAAATTTTATTTGAATATTTTGTGAAGATGAGGGAAGTGGTCTACCAGCATTTTTTAGAAGAAGGTTAATAATGTTATGAAACTTTTATCTGTATACCCTCCTTACGACGATCGTGACTTCAAAGAAATGTTCCGCTCTATGTCGCGATTTTGTGGTTGTCCCTTAGTTTCATATAATGCTCTAAATTATTTGTAGGAAATTTAACAAAGTCACAGCTTACGCAAAAATCCCAATGCTGGGCAAAAAAATCTTAAATGTCCTTAATAACCTAGGAAGCATTTTTAAAAAAAAATTAAATAACCGACCTTGGTCTTAATAAATAACTGTGCAAATCTTAATAACGATTTCAAATGATGATAATAATAAACCCGACGGAAAGTGTGTGGCATCACAAATTTTAAAAATGTTAAAATTAAACTGAAAGGTTATTCGTATTTCAAAGTCAGGAGACGTATTGCGAAATATGATATAGGAATCCGTTGCAGGTCAGATGTGCTGCTGTGAATAACTTTATTTCAAGAATTCCTTTGCCTTAATTTCAAATATAGTAACGCAAAGAGTCTGGAAACTCTAAAAGTATTACTCGTGTATTACATGTATTAATCTAGTGTAAAAATTTCTCCTATGTGGTCGGGCAAAAATAAAACAGGAAATTAATTATTATAAACAAACCACAAGTATTAGGCTAATAACAGTAACAGGATTAGGTTTCTTAAATATTTACATACAAGGTATTTTTATTAAAATGTAATTAAAAAGTTTTAAGTCAGGTATACATATGAAAACTTTGTTATATTTGTGTAATATATTCCAAACCTAATTTTTCAAATATCATGGTGAATATCTTTGTTCATACGAATAATATGAAAATAAAATGTATATTTTGTGAAGTTTTAATATATATTAACCTGTAGAATATTTATTAAATTTAAGTTTGTAAGGATCTTTGATGACAAGTTGAGTTTTACCGTTTTGTGAAATCACACCATTATTGAACCACTTCCAATACTCATTGTATCTCGGTACAGCATGGTGCGAATCGTCCACCAGGGCGTCTCATCACTCGATGCCTGCCATTATTTCTAAAGAGACGAGAAAGAGGGAGAGGAATGAATACCCTTGTATTTGCGCCAATGCATAAGTCATTATAATATACCTTATACGGTTGATTACATCATTATTATATATTAACAGTGGTAGATCTACACTGCATTTTGTTTCTAACTGCAGGATGAATGGATCAGCTCGATCGGGGTAGGACCACGCCCTCACAGAATACCAGCGTAAAATAGCAGTATAATATTGCTGTGTTTCTTCTGGTGAGTGCAGGGATTCGGAGACCTTTATTACTGGTGACGACGCATTCTATCTCAGTCCTTAAGGATGACAACGCCTCTGTATAATGATTCCTTGTCAAGATGAATTCAGATGTCAGAGGCCGCAGGGATCAATTACCATCAGGTGAACTGTGTGCTCGTTTGTTACTCACATGTAATAAAAAAAAATGGCATCAACCCTTGTCATCACTAGACCCGAAGGAAAAAAAATATGTATGCTAAATGTGCCATGTATGTGTAATTAAGTCATAAAAGTGTATACGTGGTAGATCTAAATTGGATTTAGAAACAGCTAAAGTAAGAATGGATCGGATCGACCACGCCTTTAAAAAACGCTCTGAGTTTGTTTGTTGTATTTTGTCTGCTCAAGGGGTAAAGAAACTTTTTTATTTTATACTTCAGTTGATGGCAGATCCGTTCCGTACCTTTACTAAGGAAATGAAAAATTAGGAATTCCTAATGAGTATTCATTGAACAAGGATGTGAATATTAATCATTCGCCATTATTATATTCTGGTGATATGGTGTCTTTTTATGTAGCTAAAGGTAATAAACGAACACGCAATTCACTCGATAATGAGTAATGTTCCTTAACACCTACATCTGTCCTCTACTAAGATTTAACATGCACTTGCGTTTTCTCTCTTAAATACTAAGACGGAATTCGTCGCCATCGATATGTGGATCACTAAATTCACCAAACGATATGCATTAATATTCATATATCTGACTCTGGTACTCTACAAAAACGTGGGTATTCCACGGTCTGTCTTATCGGACTTTTCGGTAAAAACTGAAAAGCGTCTAATAAATTTAAAACATCAAAAATAAAACTGTTATGAAAAATTAATACATAAATTCACCAAAGAAGTTAAATTTCATTTGGAAGACTTTAACCAGGTCACCGGTTTAGTCTTGTTGGTTTTTGTTTTTCTTTTTATATACTTAATGTGATTTATGATGGATGCGCAATTTAGTACTTACTATACTTGTTAGGTAGCCTCTTAGCATAGCGTACCTTGTTAACGTAACAGTTTTTATATAACCATATTATATGTAACTACGTGTATTAACAAAACTAGGAAAACGATTTCAACTTGTAGATATATGTTTTGTATATAGAAAACAATATTAGAAATTTGTCCCGGTTAATTTCTGCCATGGCGACATCTTTTGTCCATTACCAGATGAAGTTCTCTGCGCAAAATATTTTATAGTGCCGTAAACATTTGCGCAAACACAGAGGCACTCACCTATCGCCCTCCGCCCTGGTACTATATAAATTATGTGGAATAAGATCTGAGGAAGGTGCAGATGCAGTGTCGACGATAACCAAGAATTTAATGATACGCAAAATCGAACCTAAGACTCCACCATGCCGGCGTCAAATATTCTTCTGATATCAGTACAATATCGTACAATCATAGTGATATATAAATCAAAATAAAATAATAAAAAAATAAAACTATAGTAGTAATAATACAGTGAACTGCAATCCCTAATGCTTTGACTATCAACGACTCTTCAAGTTTAGGTTAATTTGATTTATTTCAATGTCTTATTCAAAACACGTAATAAAAGGGATCTTAAGTTGGAGAGGAACGCCTTAACAAGAAAAATACAAGAAAGATGCCCCCGATCGCTTTGACTTTCTTTACCTGGGTCCTAAATGCTGACAAATTATAATATTAATATGTATAAATATTTTTTGAAATTTTTATAATTCATTCCCTTACCTGCAGGAATGCCATATAAATAATAATCAAAAACAAAATTTGAAATTAAAAAAAAATATGTAGTCATATCAATTAGATTTTATACGATCTGAGAGGATCTTTAAAGAAAATAATTAACACTAATGTAATGATTATAAACGAAAATGTACACAAATGTAGCGAAAAATAATAGAACAATAATTTACTGATAACATTTGTAATTTTGAAATGGTTCACATTTTCGGGGTAAGGTTTTATACCACAAAATAAATTTTATAAGGTGCAGAGAAATATTTATGTAATGGATTCCATAACAGTCAGGATAATAATGTCAAAACTTCAAACCAATTTTCGACAAATAAATCAAACAATAGTTTTCAAACATAAATCCATATTTAAATTATATAATATATATCCCAAATTAGAATTTAGCAATTAAAATATTAATTCGAATATACGGTTCAAGTTTTTGTAACTTAAATAAATTATGTTATTAGACGGCGGTGACATCTGTCGAAACACATAAGGTCGTGTACACATTTACATACCGAGTCCAATACAATTTAGGGTAACAGACACAGCCGCTATGTTTTTTACTATTATTAGACTGAGTTTGCAGGAATACGTGGGAGTATATAATATTTTGCACTATCTATGTGCATCGAATAAATTAAAATAGTGTTTTTAAGATATTAGTCGATGACAAATAGGCTTATGGTACATCTGTCAGTAAGTAATCTTTTTTTTTCGTTTTTCGTGTTGAAAGCCACTGTCTTTCCCGAGGGCTTTTACAGCTTCACCGAGTTTGGAAGGTGACCAAGCGCTTAGGGCTCGTTCAGTTGCTTCTGACGGATTGTCTAAATTAATATCAATATTATTATTAACTATCTGTACCACCACTTCGGAAGGTGTTGGCGCTCGAGAGAATTGTTGCCCATGACAACATTCCTCTTAAAGAAACAATAATAATACTGTTATATGCCATAGCTACTTTACTACGTGCCTATGTTTTCGAAAATAACAAAGGGCACACTTTTTCTTCGTGTATCCGATGCACCGACAAAATGCAGACAAGTCATTTTTAGTGAATCTACGAGCATGCTACGAAAAACATTCCGTTACTTAACTATCAAAACTGTTTTAACAACAAAGATGTAGTAGCGCACATAATCCGTAGCCGTGTATAAGTAAATAATAATAATAAGTCTTTATTTCGGACCATAATCCATAGAAAAGTACAATTATAAATGTGAACTTAAAGACTAGTGTTATTTTTATTATATACCAATTTATTTATATATAAATTATATTTTTTGTATATACCAATACATATACAAAGTAGTATTGTAGTAAAAGTAGTGATATGGTAATTCAAGTCATATGTTTATTCCACGCCCGTTATACATCTATTTTCTAGCCTATATTATTATGCTGATATTTCTCTTATCATATTGATTTTACTTTTATAATATATAAACTGATACACAAAAAAATTTATTCCACATATTGTATATTCCACTTTTGTATACGAGAGAAACCGAAAAAAAAAGTTTACTTAATATTAGTTTGAATGATAAATGTGGGTCTCTATCTACATCCATTCTCAACAAAGACTCCAAATGCACATCTGTTGTCGTCCCTGAGAATTGAGTTGTAATACGTCATTACCTGTAATTGTATCATTAGACCTACCCTCATATGAAACACAGCACCGATATTTTCCTACTTCATACTGATATTCTGTGAGGGTTAAGTCTTTTACCGGTCAAGTCAACCCATTCCCGTTACACCTAGAAAATAGCTATAGCGTGAATTCATCACTATGATGGCTGAAGGCAATCCCTAGAGGTAGGGAGAAAATTTTCTTGTTGTGTCCCTGTAAGGAGGAAATAAAAATAATTAATAATTTTACAAATAAATGAATGTTATTTATTTATTTATTTCTTTATTGTAGACACTAACAATGTACATATTCACACATTCATAATAGTTAATAAAGTTGTATAGCATTAGAAACTAATATGTACACCAATAATAGGTATGTACAGCATTTACCAAATTGTGACATTGATATATATTTAGACATTTTGAGATACAGTATAAAATATGGACATAAACAATTTTTAATGAGAAAATATTAACAATATACAAAAAAAGCAAAATCTGTAAATTACACCAAAAAAAAGAGACTTAATTACAAACACTTAAATAAAAAAAAAGAGAGACAACCTCAGAGAATGATTTTAGTACTTTCGTCTTAAATGTATGTAGAGTATCGTTAAATAAATCAATGTTTTCAGCTCGGGCATTAAGTGCATTAAACTCATTTCATATTCTAACAACAGGAGAATTGAATTGAATTAATTTGATATTATTGAAAGTATCTTTTTTTCTGGTTATCTCGTGGTTAATAGTCATTTGTGAATGTAGATAACCAAATAAATAGTTATAACAAATTCACTGACCTAAAAACTGAAAGTAGTGTGGCGTCGATCCAAACGTGACAGTGACAATTACACCTCTACGGGCGACAGCGCGCTAATGTCGTCTAAGAATAGGAAATAAGCTTAATATAGGCAGCATCATGGAGGTGCGAACTTTTCAGTACTGCATTTGCCTGCGGATTGGTAAAGCGAACAACCATTGCAGACATTTAATCTTAGGAGTTAACTGTTTAACGTGGTAAAGTTACGCCGCCGCTGTAAGCTAGCTGTAGCATAGATTGTGGTCTCGACTGGTAAGGACCGCATTTTGACAGAATACCAGCAAGAAATATTAGCTTAGCGTCTCTGTATACGAGATACGATGGTGAGTGACAGACGATGATTTCCATTTTAGCGTTCAGGGGAGACGAAAATGCATTCTCTGTAGATTCTGTGTACTAGAATCACTAACCGTCAGTTCAATTGTGTGTTTGTTTGTGAACCCGATTCAAAAGATAAAAGAATAACAGTTACCTACTCACAAGCGATACCCGAAAAACTTCTTCCAGTTTTGTTTTCAACTTAGTTTGTGTATATAGTACGCGTAGAAAACTATACTCGTTGGGTCAACAACACCAGACAGCTCCAGACGGTCTAAAGAGGTGATCTTGAATACTTCTCCAACTTTCTAACTCGAACATTTCTCACTTTAAACCGAACGAACCCTCGGTTTATTTTTGTTATTAACAATTGGTAACAAACGACACACAGTTCAGTAAGTAACTCCTGTGGCTCATGGAACCCAAGTTAATACTCGATAAGGAATCATAATATGGATGCTTTAATATCCCTGAGGACTGTAGATTGCATCATCATCAGTATCTATAGGTCGTTTTAACCACAGAATCCATGGAAACATCTAACCATCTTAACAAGACTTAATCCAAATTATTCATTTCGAGGGAGTGACGTTATAGAAGGCACACACAACCAGCGTTACTGAGGAACTTTCTAAATATCTCAGGAAATTTCAGCAGTTCAGAGAGCTTTCTCTGTCTGACATTTCCATGGCACGCAAAACATCAACTAGGAATCTAAATGGAAAAAGAGCACCATCTTAATTTTAATAGTGATTATTATAAATATACTGAAAATTCACAGTACAGAGAGTTTTAGAGCATAGTCTAGCGACTCCATTATTTAATAAAACATAATAATAACAAAAGAAATTATTAATAAGTACGAATATGTTATATTATTCTGCATCACTACATCTAGCTTATTACTTAATGCTTTTCGTGATAAATGTGAGTTTGGCGCATCTGCTTCCAGTATGTTTCGGAAAATTGCTTATTATTTTAGTTAGTTAAATAATCGTTATCTCATCGGAAATATAATAAATACCTTTATATTTAAGAAACATTATTTTATTTACTTGTATGCGTGCGTGTGTATAGTTAAAGAATTAAAATAAGGTTTATTTTTTATAAAAAAAAAACCCGTTTGCCTAGGGCCTATTAATTGAATAGGCACCACCGGATCCCTAATTCTTATCTATAACTTAAACTTATTTAGTTAGTATATGAAACGTGAGAGAACGTTTTTTAATTACATTTTGTGTAAAAAGTAAATGCATTATAGCGCCAACTCTTTAATATGCCATTCAAAAGTGGAAATGGCAAGTTATTTGTTAGTTTACTGCCTCTTTTTTACGATACTGAGTCAGTCTTCGTAAAAATAATCGTGGTCTAGACGCATAAAACATCAGCGAAACGATAAAAAGCGTAATGAAATACCTATATCTTCGCAATGGTTTCGTATCTCACAGCATACTAAGTTATACATACCCGCTATGGATATTATGTATTTGTATCTTTCTATACCAATGTCATTATTCATAAAACCACTAAAAAAACTAAACTAAAAACTATTCAATTTTAATTATCTGTATGAAATTTTAACTGAGAACTGTCTTCAATGATTATGTATGACAAAATAAATTAAAAAAAAATGCATACCCATTTCTTATTATTACCATCATATCAATCTACTATTAGTTAACTGTTAAATGCTTCTATGTCAAAATCATTGTCGTAGACTTTTTATATATAACCGTTAAGAAATAAAAATTTGTGTATTTGAACATCATTAGAATAAATTAATATGTTATACTATATATCTATTATTCTTATACCATATTAACAAAAAGAGGCAGTAGTAATAAATAAAAAGGAATTATAAAACTTGGATGTAGTTATTTGTGTAAAAACAAAGAGTGATCTCTGAAAGAGTAATAAAACTAAACCTGGAAGTATTTCTACGTACAACATGAAAGTCCCATGACATAACCATTTACCGTTAACAATAATAAAGCATTTTTTTCTTTGAAAGGAGATAACAATTAACTTTTTATTTACGAGTAAACTTGCTCGTACATCTAGTGGTCGTGTATCTAGTGGATATATAAATATTATGTCATAACATGAACAGTGAAATAAATCTGGAAACATAATTCTAAAATGTGAACACTATATAAAATATATTCCACGTTGAGACACTTAATTTAGATGACCCTTGTGAGGTGTCATTTTGTCTCTTTCACGTCCAGAATAGCTTTCACCGGCACCATCACTTTTGAAGCTCGACGTGAGAAAATTTGAAGCGTTTATCTTGTCAGGCTGGAATGCATCGCCCCGCATCTAAAGTTACAATGAATTTCCAGTGAACTAAATAACAAGCTATAGGTTTTCAACATTTATATTATTTGTTCATCGTATCTTATAAACGAAATAAAAGGGACCGGTTTTTTTAAACCGTGAACCGAATTCTATACGAACATTAAGCCGGTAACTGGTTAATAACTTGCATTAACTGTTAACCAGTTACCAGTTACCGGTTATGTTAGAACTGCCGAAATACTTCCAAGCTTTATATGATTGCCCTCTGAATAAAATAATTCATTGGACTCCCACTGGACAGTAATTATATTCACAAGATATACTATTGTAATTATTGCCAAAAAACCTGTGCAGTAAATAACGGCAAAAGTATTGGTACAATTAAGAAAAATGAAATGTCCTATGATAAATGTCTTACTGATTAAAATATCATTATAAACTGGATTAAAGGTTAACGGCTTAACAATGTTTGTGTGAAGAACTCGGAAACCAGATTACAAAATTTTCCTTTATCTGTATATGAGCAATATAAATGTTTTTAGTATGTAGTGAGTTCCAGTCATAGTCATTAAGTTAATCTATGAAGATAATCCTGAAGCAACGTTCCTCCAGTAAACATCTTACACGAAACACTGTTCAACGAACGACTTGTGTTCTTATAAAATAAAAAATAATCTATTCAAAGTAGAAGCTGTCGCTAATTCGAAAAGCTTAACCAAGTTTCAGCAGTTTCCTGCACTACTAGAAAACAATTTCGTTATTTGCAGTTTGTTCTTTAAACAATATCGGTACTAAATCAGTATCAGACGTATAAGGAACACATGGTACACCTGGATACCAGCGTAGAAAGCTTGCATCGACGGATTAAGTTAAGAACTGAATAAATTACTAAGTATTTACAAGTAGACTTAAAATAATGAGAGAACGAACCGGGATTTGTAAAATAATATATTCTGGAGTTAAAAATACTTGCACGTCCAAAGTCGAATTGTAAATAAATAATAAGTTATATTTAATTAAAGCAATTATATTTGCACTAAATTTGAAATTCCATAGTTATATCAATTTGACACTAATTAATAATGTTTTATTCACTACAGATATTTTGCAACATTAATAAAAATAATATCTTTAACGTTTAAAAGATTTGTATTTCATTGAAGTTATACAAACTGTTATTAAAATAATTTATAGAGAGCTACAGCGATAGAGATACTTTAAAAATTGTTGTGGTTAAAACAAAAGAACTTGTAAACGATAAATCCATCAAATTTCTGAAACAAAGCCCTCATCGCTCGCAGCGATGAACTAAGGATGAATAGTTTCTATAAAACCGTTTCATCAAAGCATAATTTCATCAAGGAAACTTCATTCAACAAGCATTAAAAGTTTTGCTGTTGTGGTTCCCGTGAACTAAACGATTAAGTATTGATAACCAACTATGATTAAAAGTTTTTATGATCGGCTTTATTGATGTATAATTTGTTACATTTTACATGCGAACTTTACATGCAAATATGGCACTGTCATATGTCTATGTCCGTATCGGACTTGTTACGGTTCGCATTATCATCGTCATCTCGTCTGTATTTATTTACACGATTTTTTTTTATTAGATTGATAGTAACAAACGAGTATACAGTTCATCTGACCCATGACATCTTCATTCATCCTTGTCAAGGAATCGTAATGCAGATGCGTTGTCGCCCTTAAGGACGGAGATGAAATGCTTCGCACCAATAACAAAAGGTCTGCGGATCTGTGTGAAGGGATCTGCAGACCAGACGATACACAGCAGCTATATGCTGCTATTTCACGCTAGTATTCTGTGACGGCTTGGTCCTACCTTGGTTGAGCTGATCTATTTATTCTACAGTTAGAAACAAACTGCAGTGTAGCTCTACCACTGGTACAAATCTAATCGATCTTTCTCGGTGTTACCCACAATTAAGTTATTATTGTTTCTTAATTAAAAGATTTTACAGCATACATTTCTGCTGCGTTTCGGATCCTTGATTGATTCCCAACCGAATAATAATATGCACCACAAATTGTTGTATTTCAGAATCAGAGGTGTTACATCGCACTAGGAGGGGAAAAAAAGTATTTGCATCTATGTTTGCGTGAATCATTAAAGCATAATAACATATTTTGTTCAGTTTATTTCACTGTGGATATGAGTCCACCTGTTGCATAGCCCTAGTTGATTTCAACGAATTTGATTCAAATTATATAGTTAGTTGATAAGATAGCTTCCCTAAGATGATGGATGGATACATCTTGCACCTAAACATGTCTTGTTTGGACGTATCGGTCAACTGTGCGAATATTATTATAACAAATGTACACGGGTCTGTCCATATTCAGCGTCAGATATCAAGTCGCAATTATTTGAGGATGGACTGGATGGATGTACGTATTGGGGTCAAAGTTGGTCATGAAAATATCATTGTCGTCAAATACTCACGCTCATTTCAGCTCAACCAAGCCGAACTTTCACAAAGGTTGGCAATGCACTTGCAACTCGTCCGGTGTTTAGGGAAGTTACTAAGCATCAGATGAGCTGATAAATATAATATAAATATAAAACACCTCAATTTTTGGCCAATTTTCATATGACCCGCGAAGATTCATGTAATATATTCCCTCATTTTTTTTTCTTTTTTTGTACTCAAAGACACTATTTAATTTTCTTTCTGTTGTTTTGCTTCACCTTTTTTAATAGGACTTTCATCAGTACTCGATGTAGTAGTTAGGTTCACTTCATCTAGGACCTTATTTCTTAGCTTATAAAAATACTCTAGGGATAGCGCAGCTGGTACAGCGTTCAACGTTCAAACTGTAAATTCTTCATCTAATTGACGATTTTACAATTTTACGACTTATTATATGATTACACGTGACAATAATAAATAAAAGATATTTAAGTTTAGCAGGAATTCTGTTGTCTAGTGAATTCTTAAACAGTGTTTATCATCCCTCCTTCATTCAGTGAAGTTCTTTTTTTTAAATTTGGTAAAACAGTTACGACCGACTTAAATTCTCCGTTAAAAAAATTATGTGAAACGAAATCCTTACTTAATGGTTGTAAGCATGTAGCACGATAATTTCAAGTAAAAAACATAAACGAAATTTATGTTTGGTTCATATATTTCTTTTAATGTCGTGCTGATATTACAAAGGTGTAACAGAAACGTAAAACGATCATTAAACCCGAGAAGGAAATTGAAAACAATTTAGCTGAACCCATAAACGTTCTCTTGAGGCGACATTCGGGGTAATCGTAATTAACTTTGTTGGTTTGGGAAATTTGATGGAAAATTCTGTATAGAACATATAAGGATTGATCATTGACTGAAATGACAATTACTGCAATATTTCTATTGATGTTTTTTTATTATTTATTTATATGCCTATATACATTAAAATGGTAACACAGCACGGAAACAACTCGGGTTTATCTGTGCTGCACAGTCGTCCTTATTGTGACATATATTTAAATATAATTATTTATAGATGTTATATATAATAAAATTAATTAATACTTATTGACTAAACCACAACAGGACATCCCGGTTGATTTAGTAGCAAATAAGATTTAAATTGGTATGGTCCCGAAAATACAATTATGATTCTGATTTTCTTTCCGTAACTTATTAAGAATATTAAGTTGGATGTTCTAGTACCGTGTTGTATCTAGGGAGGATATACTTATTTTTATATTAATATTTCTTAGGTTACATTGACGCTTATGTTGTATGTATGATGGTTATATCGATGTTCATGTTGGTGGCAAATATGGCTTATAGGATTACATGTATAGTTATATATTAGCCCAGTACAGGAACGATCGGTGGGATAATCACCTCTCCAATATCGAACCTTCCCACCTCGCCTTCTGGCGACTTCCCAAATCCCTAAAAGGGGGCAACGCCCAAACAATGCCTCCCTTAGCGCGTCCTAATAAACCACCCGCCTTCTTAGACGAAGAGAAAGCCGAATGTCTGGCTGACAATCTGGAGCTCCAATGCTCACCGAGCACACTACCGATCGACGCCGCTCACCTTGCTATGGTTGAGAGCGAGGTCCACCAGAGGAGTAAGGAACCACCTCGCGATTCCGTTACCCAAGTCACATGCACCGAAGTTGAGTCCATAATTAAAAACCTGCGACCACGCAAGGCTCCCGGCCCCGACGGCATCACCAACAAGGTGATGAAACTCCTACCCATGTCCATTTTACACCTACTGGTAATAATTTACAACGCGGCCATATCCAAAGGCACCTTCCCGAACACCTGGAAGGAAGCCGACGTCATAGGGATTCTCAAGCCCTCAAAACATCCAACCGATCCATCAGCCTATCGACCCATAAGCCTACTCAAAGTCTTGGGTAAGGTATATGAAAGGCTCATCCTCGCCCGCCTCAAGGACTTCATGCTGTCCCGAGGGCTACCAATCAATGAGCAGTTCGGGTTTCGCACCCAACACTCATGCACACATCAAGTGCACCGCATCACGGAGCACATCCTCAGTAAATTTCTTCAGGGCTACCAAACTGGGGCACTTTTCCTCGACGTGGCGAAAGCTTTCGACAAGGTCTGGCACAATGGGCTAATATACAAACTATATGAGCTCGGTGTGCCAGATCGACTCGTACTTATCATACGAGACTTTCTCCGAAATCGAACCTTTTGTTACCGCGTCGAGGGAACGCGCTCCGAGGTTCACCCTATTTGTGCCAGAGTACCACAAGGCTCCGTCCTAGGTCCTATTTTATACACACTCTACACCAACGACATACCGCGCACTCGCGGTGTAGAGCTAGCCCTTTTCGCCGATGACACCGGCCTCTATGTGTCTGGGTTCAAACCAGACGCTATTTGTAGACGCCTCCAATCTGCAGCCAACACCTTAGGGAAATGGTTTCGAAATGGAGGATCGAGGTTAACCCCACCAAAAATGCAGCCATGTACTTCTCTCGGCTCAACAAAACGCCGCATCTCCCAACTATAGAGTTATTAGATCGTCCAATCCCCTGGGAACAGACAGTCAAATACTTAGGCGTTACTTTAGATGAAAGACTCACCTTCGGTCCGCATGTCAACCGCGTACGGAATCGAGCAGCGTTCGTCCTAGGTCGTTTGCACCCGTTACTCAATAAAAATAGCAAAATGTCCCTGCATAATAAAATTACACTATACAAAGCGTGCATCCGACCCATAATGACATACGCAAGCCCAGTCTTTGCGCATGCTTCCCCGCGTCACATTCACCGACTTCAGGTAATACAAAATCGTTTCATGCGCAAGGCCACCGGTGCACCGCGGTTCTTGCGTAATGAAAATCTTCACATAGATCTTGAGCTGCCGACCATAGCTCAGTACCTGAAGCAGGCTTCCCGCCGATATTTCGACTCTGCCGTCACACACTCTAACCCCCTTGATTGTAAGTGCCGCCACTTACAATCCCATCGCGAATCACAGATTCACCCGCGTCCGAAGGAGACCGAGGCACGCCCTCGATGACCCCGACGACGTGACCACCAGGGCCCAAGCCCTTCATAAAACACAACACACGTACATTGCACCCTCACATCGCCCCCGCCGACGGCGAGGGCGTCACAAACAAGGATATTCGCGATACCGCCATATCACTGGTCGGTTCTCTCCAGTCCATACAGATAGAAGCGTCGCTGGAGTTTCTTGCGCCACTTCTTCTCCAGCGCCCACGCAATCCTAAGTGGTGGTACAGATAGCTAATAATCATAGCGAATTTAAAGAATCCTCTGTCAGAAGCAACTGACCGAGCCGAGGTTCGGCCCTCTCGGGCACCCTCGAGTCAGACGCTCTCGCGAAACAAGGTAACGGTCCAAGCCGAGGCTCCCTCTCGGGAGCCCTTGTGCTGGTTACCTATATATAGAGGTCTCGACTGAGTGCCATTAGCGCTCGGTCACCTCTCAACCCGGTGAAACTGTAAAAGCCCTCGGGCTAACAGTGGCCTTCAGCCCGAAAAAAAAAAAAAAATAAAGTTTTATATTTCTATTATTCTACGCCCTTTTCTTCATCGATATCAAGACGCGTCATTTATTTTTACTCATTATACTCCATCGTCACAACTATTTACCCGCAGCAATCATGTGAGAGACTTCAAAGACGGAGTGAATACGCACTTACTATGTTAGTGCGCTTTACCATCTTTGATCGTAAAGCCACACAGCACCATGTCGGATATGGTAAACTGTCTCAAAAAATATAGAAAAAACTGATCAAGATATATAACGTGTTGAAGTATTTGAATCGGCATATACAGGTAAACGACACAATAAAAACAGAAATGATCTGACCTGTAACCTGCGTGGTTATCAGGATTTTTATTATTATCTTTGTTGTTTTTAAAATGAAACATTACTTATTAACTATATTTGACATTTAATAATTTTATAATCTTAGTGGAGCAGACCTAATTGTTTATTGTTATTCTTTGTTTGTTTTATTTTCTCTGTTTATTTTATGTTTTTGTCTATCTGTGTTGTGTATTAATTGTAATTTATTTAAATGTATAAATGTAAATGTATTAATGGATCATTGTTATCCGATAATAAATGAATTGAATTGAAATTAGAAATATTCAAAGAGAAAAGCTATAAATTGAATAAATATGAGAAGTTTATCATCATTCCTTTCATACAAAACCTTGTACGAAACTTAACGAACAACTTTTTACTACATCGAGCTTTCCGTTGCAACAATAAAGGTAGCGAGACTGAGAAAGTGTGCTCAACTGTAATAAGCATTCCTTTCATTCTATTGCTATTGTTTTTTTAAAATTTAATTTAAACACTTGATTGTTTGTAATTTATCTGACAACACTTTTATATAATAAAGCTATTCGTACGTTATATTAAAATATCAAGGATTTGCCGATAAACACTTGTATTAGTTTTATGACGAATTTAATTGTTTTGATTTTAAGTGCTATGTTAAAAAAATGTTTTTTTTTAATTATTTATTAACCATAGTGACT
This sequence comes from Teinopalpus imperialis, assembly GCA_029286865.1. NCBI lineage: Eukaryota > Metazoa > Arthropoda > Insecta > Lepidoptera > Papilionidae > Teinopalpus > Teinopalpus imperialis. The sequence continues at coordinate 2,860,410 of JAGSMU010000039.1, forward strand.
TTTAGGTCTAATAAAATTTTAGGAATAATAAAAATAAAACATATAAAAAATGAACAATAAATAATAAAAGCTGGGGACAATGAAACTAATGAAAAGTCATTATGGACGTAATTATATCTAACAACGTAAAAACTTTTCCCGATATTTTTTTTTATTGAATTAGAGCGACAAATGAACACCCATCAGACTATTCATATGCAAAAAACTAAAAGTTACATTGCGGCTACGCTCCGTTATCAGTAATAGGGTGTTCGATAGGTCACTAATAATTTGGAAAATCAGGTCTGTGCTGCTTTTTATCTCTCTGCATGCTGTATAAGTATGAAAGCACAACTAGTCACCAACTGTATATTGATGCTAAAGAAAAAAAAACTACTTACTTTTTTAACTTACTCTCAATAAAATAAGATAAAAAATCCATGGCTTTAAAACAATGAAATAAACAATAATAAACACACATTCACTAAGAAAATTCGCAAGTCTGTATAGATGCCAGGAAAATATATAATGCAAATATGTTGAGATATTCAAAATTTCAGCAAAATTTATGTTCCGCGCCGCGACGTCTACTTCAGGCAGGCTTGGTACCCTCAGTCTAACATTTTGTCACTGTCAAACACAGATGAGCTCTACCTTCACTTTAAACGATTTAACGTGAGAAAGTGCATAACGTTTGTCTTGTCAATATAAATTGCATGGGCTCCGGTTTCGAAACGTAGTTAAATCTTTTACAAAGTTTACTATTATATACCGCCTAAGGATGACGACGTTGTGCTAATTTTATTTTTTATTACACTGAGAGTAGCAAACGTACAATCAGTTCACCTGATGACAAGTGATTCCTGCGGCCCATGACATATACATTCATCCTTGACAAGGAATCATAATGCAGATGCGTTGTCACACTTGAGGACAGAGGTGGAATGTCTCGTCAACAATAATATAGGTGTCCCTACTCTCATAAGACGAAACAGAGCAACATTATACTGCTATTTTACGCTGGTATTCTGTGAGGGCGTGGTCCTACTCCGGGCGAGCTGACCCATTCATTCTACAGATAAAAACAAACTCTAGTGTAGCTCTACCACTGTCTAGGTTTATATAGAATAGGTGGCAAACGAACAAGTAGCCCACCTGATGGTAAGTGATTACTGCCGCCCATGGACCTCCGCAACACCAGAGGAGTCACCAATGCGCTGCTACTGATGTAGATATACATTTTTTTAATTATTTAATAACCATAGTGACTTTTAGGTCTAATAAAATTTTAGGAATAATAAAAATAAAACACATAAAAAATGAACAATAAATAATAAAAGCTTGGGACAATGAAACTAATGAAAAGTCATTATGGACGTAATTATATCTAACAACGTAAAAACTTTTCCCGATATTTTTTTTTATTGAATTAGAGCGACAAATGAACACCCATCAGACTATTCATATGCAAAAAACTAAAAGTTACATTGCGGCTACGCTCCGTTATCAGTAATAGGGTGTTCGATAGGTCACTAATCATTTGGAAAATCAGGTCTGTGCTGCTTTTTATCTCTCTGCATGCTGTATAAGTATGAAAGCACAACTAGTCACCAACTGTATATTGATGCTAAAGAAAAAAAAAATACTAACTTTTTTTAACTTACTCCCAATAAAATAAGATAAACAATCCATGGCTTTAAAACAATGAAATAAACAATAATAAACACACATTCACTAAGAAAATTCGCAAGTCTGTATAGATGCCAGGAAAATATATAATGCAAATATGTTGAGATATTCAAAATTTCAGCAAAATTTATGTTCCGCGCCGCGACGTCTACTTCAGGCAGGCTTGGTACCCTCAGTCTAACATTTTGTCACTGTCAAACACAGATGAGCTCTACCTTCACTTTAAACGATTTAACGTGAGAAAGTGCATAACGTTTGTCTTGTCAATATAAATTGCATGGGCTCCGGTTTCGAAACGTAGTTAAATCTTTTACAAAGTTTACTATTATATACCGCCTAAGGATGACGACGTTGTGCTAATTTTATTTTTTATTACACTGAGAGTAGCAAACGTACAATCAGTTCACCTGATGACAAGTGATTCCTGCGGCCCATGACATAAACATTCATCCTTGACAAGGAATCATAATGCAGATGCGTTGTCACACTTGAGGACAGAGGTGGAATGTCTCGTCAACAATAATATAGGTGTCCCTACTCTCATAAGACGAAACAGAGCAACATTATACTGCTATTTTACGCTGGTATTCTGTGAGGGCGTGGTCCTACTCCGGGCGAGCTGACCCATTCATTCTGCAGATAAAAACAAACTCTAGTGTAGCTCTACCACTAGGTCTAGGTTTATATAGAATAGGTGGCAAACGAACAAGCAGCCCACCTGATGGTAAGTGATTACTGCCGCCCATGGACCTCCGCAATACCAGAGGAGCCACCAATGCGCTGCTACTGATGTAGATATACATTTTTTTTAATTACTTCAGCATCACAACTATTTTGACTGGGACAGGTTTATGGCCACTTCAAGGTGAGCTGTCATGTAGACATGAAAGGAAGTGGCCAGCAATGCTGGGGCCATTTATGTGTTCTCGTGGGCCTGCTGTTAGCATGTCGTCATGGTTCTAGTCAGTATGTATGGTTGTACATGATACGTCAGCGAGGGTACGTGAAAATGTTCCACAACTCAGTAGCCAGATTTATGGATTACTGATCCTTGCAATCTATATCCTCATGATATATACTTCTTGAGTTCAAGACTTCGTAATTGACAAATGATATTCTACACATAACAACAATGAGTCACTTTATGTCTATTTTAAAAAGGAAGTTAACGTAAGCCACCATCATTTTATCTTCATAACTTATTCAGCTCTCGCCTGTGCGTAATAGATGCAAGACTTGCATATGCATAATTATGCAAATTGTTCGCGTGCAGCTTCAGCAAGTGTTATTACCATCCACTGTAGCTTATTACTCAAAGATTTCTTGGTATAATGTCATTTTCCATTAGCCACTTGTTTTCAATTTGTTGATACCAATTTCGTTATCATTATTCCAGTCTATGATAGATTACCACTAAGGACACAAATTAATGCGAATTATTATTTGCATTTAATGCCAGTAGAAATTTAAAAATGATATTATCCTTTTGAATTGTTTTCGCGCATTGGCTACTGGAGGCAGCATAAAATAGTTTTATATTGAAACATATTTAAGTAATGTTCACGGGTTTGAATTATGAAAAGAGGAGTCAAGACAATTATAAATTTTAGAATCCTAAGCACTATTGGTATTACCGAAATTAACAACGCGCTTTATACATAGCGTTCGACATTATATTGCTTCATAATAACACAACTTATGGAAAAACAGCAAACATCTGGCGAAATTTATTAGAAAAAGTTCTATCTATTTATTGTTAATAATTATATATATATATATATATATATAATTATTAATAATAAATGTAAAAAAATAATTATTAATATAACAATCTTTTCGTTAATCTTGTATAGAGATATTCCAAATGTGCTGCCAAGAGTATACTCTTTATTTTATAATCATTTAAATTAATGCCACGATTAAACATTTTGGTAATCGAGAATAATAGAACTTATAAAACCGACCAACACACAATCGCTTGTGCATCCGTACTCATAATTATCTGAAGAAGTTTGCTTTTACTTTAGCTCGGAGTACCATTGTTACGCTAACTACAGTTGGGAGCAAAAAGATATTAAATCCGCAATGATATGAACTTAATATAAATTATTATACTGACATTATTATATTACAATAAGTTACTCATTAACAGTACAAATGTCATTTTTGCGTACAGCTTACATTACATCTTGTTTCTAGCAGCAGCATGAATGTTTCGACTGGGAAATCACCTTTATATAATACCGTGTAGTAAGTACAGGAATCCGAGGACCCAATCACAGGTTCCATCTCAGTCTATAGGAGTACAAAAAACACAGTTCACCTGATGACAAGTGATTCCTGCGGCCCATGACATCTTCATTCATCCTTCATAATGATGCAGATGCGTTATTACCCTTGAGAACTGAGATGGAATGCCTCGTGATCGGTAATAAAGGTCTCCGGATCCCTACACTCACCAAACGAAACACAGCAGCATTATGTTGCTATTTTAGCAGCGTTAAGTTGGTATTCTGTGAGGGCGTGGTCCTATCCCGGTCGAGCTGATCCATTACCCATACCACTGTAAAAAGGGTAGAAGTTCATTCATCAGGTGATTTATTTACTCGTTTACCCTGAATATTAGTTAGGAATTTTTACATTTAATTTAAATTTGTATATATTTCAGTGGATTGCAATATATATCGTGGTCCAAAATAGCGTTGACAAAATTAAAAAGTTAAAGTGTCAGAAATGGAATGCACGCTGTCGTTGTCTCCGTAAAAAAAAGTGTTTAATTTATGTATTCTCATTTGTTATCGGTATTTCAACATTCTCAGATAAAATGAGATAAAAATATATTTATATGTGTATGCCAATGCAACGTGGTGCAAAGCTGATAAAATAAATTGTATCAATTGTCGATGTTATTTTTCAACTGAACTGAACATCGTAAATTTAAACATAAAAATTATAATATTATTTCTAAACATATAAACGAACATATGCTTTCTTCCATTGATTTATTTTTATTACGTATATTACTTATCTTCGTTATAGATCCAAAACTTATGTTGTATACTTACTTATGCAAACTATATTCACATTCAGAAACAGCAAATGTTATTATCTACTAAAGAGCTTATTACTTAACGGTTTTCGAGATTAATGTTGGTTTACATTACGCCGTTATGCAGCTGCTTCGGATAGTTTAGTTATACGCCCGTGTGTATAGACGACACAGCAAACAGAGTATAAACTTGAGCATATATCATTATTAAAATAAAAATATTCTTCTAGATATGTAGAAGGAAAATTATTCGTAAGTCTATCTATTCTATACTATTAGTTTTTTTTATCTGAAACGGAACTTCTATAAATTTAGGGTATTTAAAAAACCAATGGGGATCGAAAATTTAAATGTCCTGAAATTTGGTTGGTTTAATTATATATTGCATAAATTTGAAAATAAAGTATTTTGAAAATTGAATTTGAAAAACACTAAATGAATTTTACTCGATATACAGTGTATCGCGGCCAAAGTTCTCATTTCGAAACTGAACTAGATTTCTCACTGTTGTTATATGCCCGATACCATGTGTGCTCCGCAGACGAGTCTGCCAGTAATATCACACTCAGATCTGGATATTTCGTGCAAGTCGTATCATTGATTACTCCTTTCCATTTTTCGATAAAATGAAAAGGTATGCAAATTTTTATTTTGTACTTTAGCGTGGTTATAATAACATTTAAAAGAGGTAGTTAAAAGGTTCATCGTTGCGTATAATGATATTCTGATTAGATTTTCATTCTGAATTAAATCGGGTCGGGCGCTCAATTCAATGTTTGTTTACGACTTCGTATGCACGAAATTTTTCAGACCCGTAATCATCAGCTGTCATGGTAAAATACTTATTTTCCTATAAGTCAGAAGGGCAATCGTACTTAAACTTACATTCCCATTGAGAATAATATAATATTAATGTAACTACGAACTTTATACATTTTCCGATAACTATATCGATATCGCTAGATTGATAACAACTCTATCTACTCTAGTATAATTTAACAAAGTCTCATAAGTAAAGCTACCGGCCAGAATTTTCCATTCGAAAATTCTCCTAGAAACCAACGGTGACATGGCGTTCTAAACTTTATAAGCTCGCATGAAAAATTGATATACTTATTTTTATATATATTCAAACTTGTATAAATTGTTTTCGTCTTCTTCTATTTAGCTTTTTAAAGAAACAACATATATTTCCATAATTTCATATATATTTTTGTCTTCTTCGTATTTTATTCATAAAAATAACGAACTAAGGTTTTATGATATTGAATACAACATTGAAAAAAAAATTAAGTGTACTTAAGTAGTACGAGAAACACTAAAAAAATTCCATCAAAAACTTAATGAGGGAATTTACAACGACTCAAGTTGTTATAACAAACAGACTAGAGTTGAGTGGATGCAACAACTCAAACGATTGAGCGTTGTTAAATTTGATTATTAGAAATGTGGGAATTAACTTTTTAGGGTGGATTTTTAAATCTTAAAGTTTTTTGGTTTTTTTACCCTACTTAGTTCTTGGATGAATAAGATTCTTTTTCATTCGTCATTTGCACATCGATTCATCACACATCACATCACACATCACATAATTTAGAACTAAATTATTTTTTTAAAAACTTTATTAATATACATAATTCGATCTAATAATCAATTATAATAAATATCTGTTTTTTTACGCTCATATTTTGTTTCTTTATTTATCGTGATCCAGAGGACATTGTTTATTGCTTGATCGTGAAAAATATGCACATATACTATGTACATTATAGTTATCTTAGGTTTATAAATAAGTGTTTAATATAAAAGATAAGATAATTGCTTATCTGTTTGATGATTGCCACGGTCTGCAATCTCTTATCGTAGCTGGCAACACGAACCAAAAAGACAGCGCTGGCCTCACCCACAACCACCGTACCACAGCCTAACCTTATACTTACCACACGACCTTTCTAAGCAGACGTACGAGGTATACAATAGCTGCAGAGAATTCACAACCAACAGCGTTTCCACCGGTTCCATAGGGACAGAATTCCTCGGGCAATGGTTTGAACCCTTGAGTGGTATCTCCAATGCTTCTTACAATATATTTAAGCCACAGCCGTAATGTTACTAATGACCGTAGTTTTTGTTTAAAAAGTTTGATAATTTGCTTGCAGTCGAATGAAGCAATTAAAACTTTTAAACGCAAGCACGTGCGATTCAACCTAAGTAAATAAAATGTTTTGGAGCTTTTCCAATCATGCAGTTTCGTACCCTTTAGTTATGATTCGTACTGAACAACATTATGGTATTTATAGAGCTATAGTTAGATGTATTATTTTAGGGCAAAACACAAATCACCCAGGATTTGTAAATTTACAAAAACTAAAAAAAAATATTTTTTAATATTTGTTGTTGCTGATTTGGTCTACATCCTCCTACCACCATACCTTCCATATTATTTTTATATAAATAATAAAATAATAAATTTAATAAAATATATATATATCCTATACTCTGATATCTGTGGTAATATGCAGTAAATTAGATCAAACATCAAGAGTATGTTATAACATATATAAATACTGTAACGCAAATTCGACTTTTTGTGTATGAGTATTGCTGTTGGTCCAGAGACCTCTACAGCTTTATCAAATTAGAATCAACGACGATGCTTCAATACTGGCTCGAAAACTGCTGCTGCACCACCGCTGCACTCCAGACCATGTGGACGAAGAACGTCGACGACAACAGAGGGGGCGATAATAGGATCCGATGGCCTCATAAGGAGGTACGAAACCTCGACTTGGATCGCAATCGAAAGGGAGGACGCAAATTCGAGGTGTCATATCTCTGTTCCTGAAAAGTTATAGCCCTGTCTCTATATATGTGTATATAGTATACATATATAAATATATATATATATATATATATATATATATATATACATATATATATTATAAAATGCCACCGTGGTAAATTTCACCCTGTTCTACATGATTTTTATTCTACACTATATATATACTTCATTTTCAATAATCGTTCGAAACGACGTTCTAAATGAGAGTGGACGATAATCAATATGCTAGGTTTGATTACAGAAAGATTAAAGTAATTAAAGCATTGTTCACCAAATAATCTTGGAAACAAACTATTGTATTTACAATCAACAGCAATACTTTCTTGTTTACCAGGAGTTGCTACAGTGTTATATTTGAGTTCTGATATTCTATGTACGAAATCATGAATGCGGGTCCAGAGTTTTTCCAAATTTCAAGTTTCCAGAATTCTGCAAGCTTAATAAATCAAAATGAAACTCAGACGACTGAGAATATCAGTATTTGTGCAATGTTATTGCGGCAATAATAATATAAAGGATGACAGGTCCTCCTAAAAAAAAATGCACGATGCTCGGTTGCGAAGGACGGGGAAATGCATCGCAGATCACCACATCCGTGCCACTCCACCTTGATGGTCTCAGAAACCCAGCAATTAAGTTAACAACAGGACAGGAAAGGATTCAAAATTACTTATCAAAATTTCTTCGCCGGGATCCCCCTAAATTGCTTAATCATATATATTAATTAATATACTATAGATGTGACTACTAATACTTACAGTATGCATACATATTCATTGGGAAACTTTAGCAAAGCGCTACAAATGTCTCAGTCGATAATGGGGAAGATGCCGGCATAACTTATCATACCACGGCATCACAATAATTTTACGCTTTTGGTTATAATGATTCAATAGGATAATAGAATAAGACAGTTTTTATTAAATCCTTTTTTATATCGGCCGTACAATCTATTATGTTGATTACTAGTTAAAGATTCACTTTCAATTCAGAACGACGACGTTGATGTATTTGAGATTGATAAGATAAACGGTATACACTCTCTTACGTGGAAGCATTGAGACTGATTGGTTTGAGCTTTTCTATACTTGACACTGACATAATATGACTAGAACTATCTAGTCTTACGATATGGCATATGCCACCAGTATTTTTTTGTTATTACATATGTGTCCATAGTATGGCAATGGGTTAGACCGTTTGTTGCATTAGACTATTAAGTCTAAAATGCAATTTATTTTCTCTATGTAGACAAAAGTTGAATGGCGGATTGAATCTTATGAAACTAAGTTTCGTACACCATATCCTTAACTGTTAGGCTATACACTTCAAGTTGTTAACTAAATAAGAGTTCATAACGAGTTTCGATTTCATTTCTGTTAAATAACACCGCAACAATGAAATTTATTGTTGGTAATATTGTATGTATGTTCTACGCTACGATAACTACCTTAAGCAATCTTTGTAGTCCCAGTTTACTATATTGACACTGTCAAGAACAGATGAGCTGCATTCACTTTAAACACTTTAACGTAAGAAAGTGCACAACGTTCGTCTCGTCAATAATAAATTACATGAGTTCCGGTTTCAAAGACAAACTGAGTGTACCATCTATCTTATCTTTCAGCTAAGGCACTACCAAAGGCACTACACGTGTACTAAAAAGCGGGACAAATAATTGAAAATGTGTGTAAAAACTAAAAAGTTATAAATAAATTACATTACGTAAAGTATAACACAGTACATCGTTTTACATCTTATAAATTGAATAATTTTAAAGAATGCTAGCTTTGGCATTGCTTTTAATATTACTAATATTCCGGTTAACAACCACTAAGCTTGGAGTAGTGAGTAGTGGTTCAAGACAATAGTTGATTTTTTTTATGGTTAATGTCTACTATTAACCCGAGGGCTTTGACAGCTTCAAAGGGTCGAAAGGTGGGTGAGCGCTTAGAGCACTCGGATGAAACCTTTATTAATGGATAATCAGCACAAGCGTTCCCAGCTGTGACCGTTACCCTGGGCGAAAGTGACTGTCTCGTGTGTGCCCGAGAGGGCCGCACTTTGGCACGGTCAGTTGCTTTTGACGGATTAAACCAATAGTAGAATGGTTTAAATTTCCCAGATCGTAAGCTAAACCATAATGTTATTGACGCTTCAATAATCTTTAAAATAATTTGAACTAAATATTATAACTAAAACAAATTCAACGACTTAAATTTGTAGTGATGATTACCACGGTATATAACAATATATATGTGCCTTCAGATAAGCATATAACTTCGATTTAAATAGCTTATATGTTATATAAAGACGATTGGTAATAGTAAAACAATCTTTTATTTTCGGTCGGATCGTTTCCGAAGACTCGAAAGAGGTGGTCCATATATTCGTAGACAAGGTCCGTATACTGATAGACAGTTATACAGTTCGTTGCATAAGTTTACCGAGTCGACATTAAGTTATTTTCGTATTCGATATCGAATGTGTAAAAGCAGTCTTAAAAGCAAATTCTCAAAATGTGTTGTGGAATCTTGTTAAAGAATTTCTAAGTATTTTGAAGACCATTTTGACACTTTATATTTTTGAATAAAATTAATGCTTATTTTTTTCTTTATCGTGACTCTACGTAGTACATGGGAACAATATTTATATATATTTCTTATTTTAACTTTTGTTTTTGCGTTCTGAGAAATAAAAATTTACAACAGAAGCGCAATACGATCATCAAACCCCTTAAGGCAAATTGGAATCAATTTGCCTAAATGCATAAAAGTTCCCTCGGGGCAATATTTATGAAAATTGAGCTTCCCTCTACTGCTCATGTTTATTTATTGGGAATTGGAAAACCAATTTTACATCGTAGATAAGTATGAAATGAAAATCTTTTATCGACATTTATTTCATGATTTCCTCATTCTTATATATTTTATTATTTTACTTAGGAGCCACCATGATTTAAAATATAGCTTTGTTTCAGACTAAAACAGCAAAAGAAACCTATAGGCTATTGGGAATTTTTATTTAAGCCTAAAGATAAAATATATTTCAAATTTAGGTTTGTGTATTTAAGTTTCGAATTTAGCCAGTCATTGCTTTTCGCGCCATTGTTATTTTTTGACATCCATCTGTTAACAAAATGGAAAACTTGAAATATCGTGTTATTTACGAATATGAGTTTCCCTGTAGAACCAGCGCTACAGAAATAGCTCAAAAGATTAATGAAGTGTAAGGGTAAGCTATTGTAAAAGAAAGCACGGTGCGTTTTTTGTTCTAACGTTTTTAACCGGAAATGCTCATCATGGTATTTGAACCCAGGAAAACCAACCAAATCATGTCCCTCACGAAAGTCGACTCAGAAAAAGGTACTGGTGAGTGTTTGGTGGTCCAGTGCTGGTGTCATACACTACAGCTGCCTAAGATCTGGCCAGACGATTATTGCAGATCGGTATTGTCAACAATTACAAACCATGATGTAAAATCTAGCTGTTAAACAACCGAGACTGGTTAATTGCTCTTATTATATATATATATATATATATATATATGTTCTTTTATAAAATAAATAAATCCTCTTATTGAAAGTCCATTCTATCAAATTATTCCTATTTAATTATTATTAAACCAAATTGTGTTAATCTTTTAACATCTACGTTAAAAGATTCTAATAGAAACTTAATCTCTGTTGAATCCTTTTTCTCGTAACTTCAAATGGATCGTCAATCATTATTTACTTCGACGTTAAAAGCCCCAATTTATACATTTAGCCATTGTTAGGTATTTTGAACTTTTACACAGAATTTTGTATACAAGGTTACATACTGACATACTGAAATAACGCTGTTATTGCCCGCTTTTTGATAATTCAATGATTTCTTTGGCTGATGACTTATATATATACCCCTCAATATATTTATACCCCTCAAAATCAAAATCATAGTGCAAATGCTTCTTTTTGTACACTAAGACTGTCAACCACATGAACACATCACTATTTATAAGTTCTTTAGTTTGTACAAATCACCACACGAAATATAACAACATTAAGTTTCCTTTCTATACTATTCTGTTAAAACTTCGTCCTAGCCTAGTTGAGTCATCCTATTTATGCTATAGGTAGATTAGGCGGCGTAGCGCTACAACATGAGGTAATAACTGCGGCCCACAATCACTAATAAAGACTGAAGATGCAAGACACTTTAGCACCCATGTAAACTGTGACTGTAACTCACTACTAGTAACTGGGTCTTCTTACACTCATCATATAAAACAACCGCGTTATATTATTTCACGCTAGTATTCTGCGAGGGTGTAGACCTTTCTCGGTCGGGCCGACCCATTCATTCCGCACTTGGTCACTAGCTGTCCGTGGACAAAGTAATTAATATATCATTCGATGATGAGTAAAGATATTTATATGCCTCTGAGTACATAAATCATTAGATAATTTACAAACGGTAGACAAAACAATACTGAAATACAAAAATATTTTAGACAGTCTATTTTACAGTTTTTTTGAGTAATCCCTTTTATGGAAAAGTTTATATACTTAATCTACATTTGTTCTGAATTATTGGTAAAATTCCCGATAAACATTTTTATCGTATTTTGATCACTCTAAACCTAAAAAGGCTACAATGTACATTAATAACAGCCTCTCTTAAAAGGTTTTTAACGATCGTAGTTCTTCAATTTTGCTCTGAAAACTTTTCCGAGTAGAGCAGTTAAAGTTTTTAATCCTTTAAGCGGTATTTTCACGACGAGATTATTGCTCAATCAAATTATTTAATTAACTGATAAGTTTTATAGATTTATCGTCCGTTTTTTATGCAGAAATAAAGTGTATTTATAACACGGTTGTGTGAAGTAAAGTATGACATTGCTGTTAAGTCTAAACGTGTTTGTTCCCGATAAAGTGTTTTTCTTTATTTATGATATAAACTAAAATATGCATAAAAACTAATATAAAAACTAATATATTATTAAACGTATAAGTAACGCTGGAAGAAATGACCAGGATTGAAATCCAACTTCGAGGATCATATGTATGCAATATTTTATAAACTGTAACATGTAAAATCAAAAATCAAAATAATTCAATTAAATGTATCACATGTAACGTGTACATAAAAGATTGAAATTGTGAACTAAATTGTCGAATTTTTTTTTTTATTTATTTATTTAATTTGGGTCATCTATAGTGCATTTATAAAACAATCTTCGATCTATAAATACATAAAGTCTAATACATGAACCAATTAAAGATGAACACATAATTTGTTATAATTAACGGTTATCGTGTTATATAAAAAATGAATTAATCGAGAAAACTAAACAATAATTGATTCAAAATTATAGAATAAAAAACCTGACCAGTTAAGGATGGGTTTGAACTGCAGGTATCACGTGAACTGGGTGCTCGTTTGTCGCCTTGTCACATAAATTCGTTAAAATCATAATTTATTTGCACAAGGAACAAAATAGCTCCCCTGTAGGATAGATAGAATGGAGATGAGAGGAGAGACTCCGCTGTATAACTAAACATGCATCCTTTACCAATTTGTTGTAAGCCCATTACGCAAGAGACTTGTTAAAAATAAAATGTAACGGCGTAACCACCATGTGTGTATGGCATTTGGTCTAGGTCCTTTATTTATTATAGAATGTACTTTCTTTAAGTCAATTAGTTTCAGGGCCGTCAAGATATCTAGTATGGAAAAAAATAACAAGAACTCATATGGAATGATTGGAAATTAGTTCAGCAGAATCATTTCTATGTAATAGATTATGTTCAAGATCAGTGATCTTAGGAAATAGCACAAGATTCATCAAAATAGGTTCAGCATTTACTTTAATCTCTCTCCATAGTATCTACATATATTTTAGAATATAACAGTAACGCCAGTAACTATAACAACATACCCGTTAACCACTCCAATGCAGCAAATGGGCTATTAAGCTTGTGCTTGTAGCGGATTCCGACCAAGACTCTCTCCGCCAGTCGCAGTAGCGGCTGCGCTGTCGGATAAACGTGCGTGGAAGGCGCTAGTCTCCTTCTGTGAAGCTGTCATGGTACAGAAGGAGACCGCCGAGCATGATCGGGAGAGGGCCGTTTCCGCTCGGAGACGGCGACGCCGGGGCGTTGGCAACAGGCGCCCCGGCCCGTCAGCCCTCAGCCCTTTAGTCCCGGGCATAAGAATATGCCTAAGGTACCCCCTGCCTGTCGTACAAGGCGACTAAAAGGGGACTTCGGGTTCGCGGGTGATCAGGGTGGGGCTCTGACCAGCCGAGCAAGCGGACTCGGGGAGGACAGCAACTCGAAGTGATGTCGAGTTGCACAGGGAGGGTGCTAGGGGAGGTCTGAACCCCCCTGGGACGTGCTCAGGCACCGTGCAGAGGGACACGGTGCGTTCCTTTAGAGATCCCGGAGCCCCTCCTAATGCACTGAGGATGACCACCGGGGGGGTTTTAGTGGTTAAAAATACCACATAACCCTCTCTCCCCCAGGAGGCAGGGTATCTTTTGAAGATTTCCCACGATAACAAAAAAAAGGAGAGGATTCCGATAATTATGAAATATCTTTAAGTTTCAAAGACCGTGCCCTAAACCATTAGGCTTTAAGAATAGAGTAAGCCCTAAGGCGTATCAGTTTGATGATACCGCTGATAACAGCTGATTCGAAATAGTTGAGTGTGTCAAAAAAACTCAGTACTAGCGTACTCCGTAAAAAAACGCTAGGCCAAGATAGTGAAGATAAAGTTATAAATTCTGTGGTGTAATTTATTACTTCCCGTCGTTGAATACAAATACAGGACACTGGTTTAATTCCGTAGCTGGAAGTAATCCAAGAAATTCCTAAGAACACAATCTGTGGTGAATGCGATTAGACCTCAATGGAGTCAATCAAGTCAAGAGTCAAAGAATTTTTATTTTTGACTATTTTAATCACTAGTCATTTGTCACCAAATCCATTATACCTACGTGAGATATCAAGCGTTCATATAAGATTGAGCTTTGTCGAAAAAAATAGCTCGTTACCATTGACGTCACTGAAATAAAGAGCGGAAATTTCAGGGAATTACCGACAGAAAACGATGATTACCTTATCTCGAAAGCGCTTAACATGAGTCAGTACCCTTCGCTAGCTCGGCCTATCTAAATTACAACGTTGTCTGTTTCAAGTTTAAACTAAGACATACTCATGGAAAATGAACGAGTAAATACTATTCATTTGTTAATAAAAATATCGTACAGATTTCGAGAAGACTTTTGACCCACAAAATTTTATAACGATCCCTGGATCATAAATAACTCAATCATAATAAAATTTAACGTTTAAAAAGAGAACAGCAAAAAATCTATACACAACTGCCTGTGCGGGGGGAAAACTACAAATATGGTCCAATGAGGTGACGTAAACTATCAAGAGGACTTCAAGTGTGCGGAATGGAATACTAGGTAAAATCTGATATCCACATAAATATAAAAAATATTTTATATTAAAGTTATTAAAGGAACATGAAAATAGCGGGCAACTACACTTTTTATTTTTCTGCGTAGTAGATTCCGAAGCGATTTCCTCTACAGTGTGAAGTCAGCCTGCTGAAAATTTTAATATAAATACTAAATTTTACTACAGACTACAATCTCCAGAACTATAATATAAACATTATTGATAAAAGATCGTTAGAAATTTTTGTCAATAAATATTTAATGCATTCGGTGAATTCTATTTTCAGTAATTCACCGTTAAAATATAAATAACTTTTTTACCTTAAGCAATAAAGCCGGGCCCAGCGATTTCGTTAAAATTCAAGATACGAACCATTCCAACAAAAAAATTCTTTAACTGCAGGGCGTCTAATGCATAAAAACGTGCTTATTGCGGAGCCCATGATAAAAGTTAAGAATGTTTCGTTTTGGCTTGCTACAGACTCATGTTAAGCGCTTTTGAGATAATTGAAATAATTTAATACTTTCTTTGACCCTCAACTTCGAAACAGCTTTAAAAAGGGTCAATAATTACGACCTATAATTAGGTCAATTGGACGATGTTGTACATTATACTCATATAAAAATATTTAAAATCAATATCAATCGTCGTCAATTGAAACCGTTTGATCACTCAAATAACTCCGCACGTGAACAAATTTTTAAGTACATTTCGCTTCGTAACTGTCCATTAAAACGAAACAAAATCGTTCCGTAGAAATCACAGGTCGTGCCCACCCGTTTAATTTCATAGTGAGTTCATCAAATTTAACGTTCCGATTCCAATAAAACTGTTTATTGCAATTTTAAGTGCAAATTAACTCCGTTTTAATGTTGCATATAAACATCGTCCAACCATGCAATTTTCCACAATCTAAGTGGCGATTTTTAGAGTGAGGTACCCTAGTTTCCTATTACCTTTCCTCTTCTAATAGATAGCAATTTATCATCACTGTTAACAATAATTAGAAGCATTCCTTAAACTTATGAGTAAAATATTGACAATCTATTGCCATCACTATAATCATCGTATCCTGTAGGTAGTTTCAGACTAAAGAGTAAGGGCAGAGAGAGGAACTGCTATTATGTTGACATGGGTTTATAAGTCGAAGTATAAAAAATATATAATTTCAAAGTACTTAGAACACAAATCTCGATATTCATTCATAGCTATGCGTTGCAACGTGTATTTTTTAGTAATACGTTTATTTTTCTAATTGATGATAATTTTCCAAAAACTTAAAGCAATTAATTTTTAACAACTTTACAAAGTGTCAACTTAATTATTATTATTTTAATTTAACTTACTACTTAATTTAATTTATTTTTTTAATTAAAATATGGTAAATAATTACAGAGTTGTACAGTATTATTGTACGGAAACAATGGTGACAACACAAGATAACGTGTCCCGATGTGTTATTACTTTCCTTTCAGCAATCGATCTAATAAGGCTTATCTTTTCTAGGAAACGCAGCTATAGTATATGAAACGCCGGTATTCTTTTTAAAACATTGACTTTGGATCGGTTTGGTCAACATGCTCTAAGCCAATAGATGAAGGGTTTCCAACTTCCACGTTCCAAGTTGGCGAAAATTTAATAACACCTAACATATTTTTAGGTGAATAATTTTATGAGTATTTGTGACAGTTATAAAAAACTTATTTATTCCCGGGGTATAGTGGTATAACTTTCAATGAAACTTCAAACTACATTAAAAGTTAAAAGGAAGTCGCGCATCGCTTGTAGAAACGAGGAGGCAAATTCAATAGAAAAGCTATTCGAAACTGAAATTGAGTGTATATAAAAGTAAATTGTACGAAGAAATCAGTACGAAGCATACTGCAGTTATTTAAAAATAGGGTATTGAATTAATTACATTTCAATATATTTTTTTTGTAATTGCAACTCCTTTATATAGCTTTTGGAGACTTAAGTTTTGTTATTTAAATCAGTAAAATTTTGTTAAAATTATGAATTAAAGAAGCATAAACATGAAGCTAAATAACGAAAGCCTTGGTCACGCTATAGCCAGTTTCTAGCTTCAGCATAAATGGGTCGGCTCCATCGGGAAAGACCACAACCTCACAGTATACCAACTTAACGCTGCTGTTTCCTATAGTGAATGTAGGGGTTGTCGAACTCAATTACACATAACGCGGCATTCGAACTCTTTGGGTTACCAACGCATGCGCACCTTGAATGTTTGTATGTAAATGTCACGGCGGCAAATGTAAGGAGCACAGACATCTCAACATCAACTTTAAAATAAAATAATGTATGATATTAGCATTTTCGGCTGCAACTACACGTCTTCATCCTGTTCACACAAAATGAAGACGGCTGGTGTTCTTTAGAAATTCAAACCAGTACGAAGTACTATAAAATTCTATTAATATCTATTGAAACTCGAGTGAAATGTATTTTTTTTAGGCCGATGGCCTCTGTTAGCCCCAGGGCTTTTACAGCTTCAACTGGTTGAAAGGTGGCCGAGCGCTTAGGGCATTCCGCCTTTATTTATGGGTAACCATCACAAAGGTTCCCGAGGGGAAGCTCCAGATTGAAAGGTTAACCTGCACGCGAAAGCGACTCGAGAGTGTCCGAGAGGGCCGAACCTCGACTCGGTCAGTTCTTCTAACGGATTAACTAAATTAATATCATTATTATTAACGATACTTACCACCACTTCGGAATGCGTTGGCGCTGGAGAAGAATAATAAAATACTTCAGCGACGCTTCTATGTATATTAATTGATGAGAACCAGTCTAAGATATGGCGGTATCCCGAATAACTTCGTTTGCGAAGCCCTCACCGACCCTCGTGGCCGCGTCGTCAGGGTCGTCGAGGACGTGCCCCGGTCTCCTTTTTTCTAGAACACTTATTTAAACAAATACAAAATACTCAAAAAATCTCAACTAATTTGTTTAACTAAAGACAAGCTTCAGCAAAATTACGATGAATATGCCTATATTTAGAATTTATAGACTGTACATATTGTCACGCTAGTACTTACGGGTACAAAGCTGACAAAGAGCGATAATTCATTATGCTAACGAGACAGGCTGCCTTCGACGCTGATGGATTATCATTTTCCTTCGCATAAACATGAGCCGCAAAGACCATGCATATAAAAAACACGTTAAGCCACGTACGTAAATTGTGGGCTGAGTAATAAAACAATAACCCATTTATAGTCCGCTTTCTGAAGCGTGATTGACAAGATTGCTGGCGAAATTTTTAGACTTTTTTTTTATGGACACGTAGATTTGCCTTATGTTGTATATATTCATTGCTTTATTTCGCACATTTACTTACGTTTCCTGTAAAGAAATACAAGACAGCTGCAATATTTATCTTCTTCTATTTAGCTTCTTTCGATGACGATGATAGAATATAGACACAAACTTTAAAAAAAATTAAAATGTGTTATATATGTATGTGTAATTATATAACTTACGTTATGTATTTGCCTAGACTTTATCATAAGCAAAATCCGGATAACGGATAATTAGTAACATTTTAACAGTGGTGGAGTCATGCTGTAGCTCACTTTTAGTTGTAGAATGACTCCGCTCAACCACGACCTTACAGAATAGCATCGTACCTCTGATGAGTTACGCTTGGTTGAATGAAAGGATCCGGAGACTCGGATTACTAGTTAGACATTCCATTATAGTCGCCAGGAGTAATGCAGTCGCAGGTGTTGAGGATGGATATAGCTGTTTATACACTGCGGTGATCACTTACAACCAGGTGAACTGTGTACTCGTTTATCACGAATCACATCATAAACAAATCATAACAGTGGTAGAGCGACGCTGCAGTTTTTGTCTAGCTGCAGAATAAATGGGGTTGTTCGACCAGGGTAGGACCACGCCTTCACAGTAAACCAACGTAAAATAGCAGCATAACGACACTGTGTTTTGTCTGATGATTATAGGGATCCGGTGACCTTAATTACTGGTGACGAGGTATTCCATCTCAGTCCTCAAGAGTGACAACGCATCTGCATTATGATTCCCTCAATGTAGATATCGTGCTCGTTTATCTCACCATACATCATAAACAAATCATGCATATTAATTACGGTGATCAACAAATAGTGAGTGTTGACAATTGAAATTCCTTTAATTATTGATTTACTATTATCAGAATATATATATATATATATATATATATATATATATATATATATATATATATATATATATATATATATATATATATATATTTGTTAATGTGTATTGGCCCTAATGACCAGCGAGTAAGGAGTACAACGACGCTGCTGACTCGATGACGACTGCAACTCTGCTACACTCCGACCCCTGTGGACGAAGAAACAACAGAGGAAGGCGATAAAATTCGAGGTCCCCCCTAACAAAGTACGAAACCTTGGCTCAGATCGCTCTGGAAAGGGGTACAGGTTGATTTAGAAGCGACCTGGGTCACGAGTAAACCTTGTGTAGTGGGCTTGAGTGTGCTGTGTCTCGGAACAATTCCCTTCGCCTTTGGTGCGAGTTTGTCTTTTTCGACATATTTTTTGCGGCGAGTGCGTTCCTCGCGGGGCAATAGGCACCTGCTGCCACCAATAGGCGGTTTTGGTGATCCTTAATCTAATCAAAGAACTTTGAAGAAGTTTGTTTTAGGTATTTTTGAATAATTGCTTTAGGAAAAGTATATGTTATTATGTTACGATGCTTAAGAAACTGAAAATAAACAAAAGTCCAATTCGAAAATTATTGATTTATTAATCCAATTTATTTACCATTTAAACAAATTCAGTAAATACGTGTTAATAAGTGATCCAATGTTAATGCAATCCAAGCAGATCTATTACTTATAACACACATTTTCATCTTTAAAAACACAAAATTATCATTGTGAATTTGTTTCACACTTTAAATGTCCATGTTTATGCTTGGAAGTGCAATGCATTAGTAACAACTTCTTATAGTGAAAAGAGCGGGTGCATACGGTACATTTGTATGGCCGGTCTCCAGTGTGGACACTTCTATGACGCTTTAGCTGCATCGGTGTAGGAAAACATTTATCACACTGTTCGCAGGGATACGGCCTCTGTCCCGTGTGCTTTCTCATATGGATCTTAAGTTGCGACTTCGCTTTATATTTCGCCCCGCATTTCTCACAGCTGTAAGGCCTCTCGCCGGTGTGCCAGAACATATGTTTCCTTACCAAAGTTGGCGATGCGAAATGTTTGAAACAAACTTCGCACTGGAAGTTCTTCGCTTTATTTATTTGCTTCAAATGCTCCCTCAAGTTCGCCGGGCATTTGAATGTTTTATCGCAGTGTGCACAATTTACCGGTTCTTTGGTGTGTACAGTGTTCAAATGTTCCTTTAACAAATGTTTATTTATTAGTTACATGATAAGTTTAGCGACGTAAACATTACATTGCTCAGTGCCGAATTCCAACCGAAGCCAATTGCAAAAGTTGAACCGTTAGCTTTCGAATTTGAGCAAATTGTGATAATCCCGAGTCATCAACACGGTACACCCAAATAATTCATTAATCTTAACACAGTTCAGTAGGGATCACTGGTGTTCCTCGATGCTGATCGTGAAGATGAGCAAATGCATCGGCAAATTAAGGCACTTAATTTTATTAATTCATAGTATAGGACATCAGGTACTATAATGTAGCCTGCGCAGTTTATATTCTAGTAGCAGGCAAACCAAGTCGTCTAAAATGTAAAGCACATCCGCATAAAATTTTAATGATCGAAAAAATTATAATAAGCGATGAAATTCAAAATTAAAATCAATTAATTGTGAATTGCTTTAATTGGTGTTGTACATTTAGCCTTCCAATTAGCGATGTCTTTTATACAAAAATTACATTAATAATAAAATATAATTAAGAAGGCGAATACGACAGTGTAAAAGTTTGAAAGGAGACAAAGTTAGATTACGGAAAATGAATTATGTATAAACTTGAGCCTCTGAACAGTACGCCCGTTAAACTGTTACTACTTATAAGGCTCAAATATATTTGTTGAATAAAAATATTTACGGAATATTACGAGTATACAAGGTGCAATTAATGTCTTCTAGTAACAAATTAGTAGGCTTAATGGTAAAGAGGCCTCTATCTTGGGGTTAGCTCAGACCGACGTAATGACGGCAAAGCGACTAGTGTAGTAGCAATTGAAATTCGACTTAATTTACTTTTCCATAAGACTGAATATAGCGAATATAATTACACTGGGAGACTCGAACCAATATGATTGTATTTAGTAATACTGAATTCAGTCGTATTCGCATGTAAATTAGGTTGAATTTAATTTGTTACTAGATTAATCACTTTGCTGTCACTCAGTTGATCTCAACTGACGCAGTCGTCGGGTTGAGGCAGTGTCTTAATTCTTTATAGGTGAGGGTTGTATCTACAGAGACCAGTATTCAGTTAAAGTAAAACAGAAATAACGTAAATTATAATAGCAATGACTATAAATAAAAAACAGCTCAAGCCGGATTCGCTGCAAGTCTTCATATTACGTAATTTAAATAGCAAATAAAAAAAGTGTCTTTGTAATATATACATATACTTTACTGTGTTTCGTCTGTTAAGTATAGAAATCAGGAGACCCTTATTGGGGATGAGGCATTTCATCTTAGGCCTCAGGAATCACTTACCGTCTGTAGAATTGTGTGCATGTATGTCACCCTCAATATGATAAAAAGTTCTTACCTTTAAATAAGACGCGCGCTTGAAAGCTTTACCACATATGTCGCAAATACTTCGCCTAACATTCGAATGTTCCGCCAAATGCGTCTGTATTTGATGTCTAAATAGGAATCTGTAACACATAAAACACAATAACTACAAAACGATTAAAATACGTATATAAGTGCCAATATGTTCCACATACTTATTCCCACAAAGATCACAGATGTATTTGCTTCCCTTGTGAAGTCTTTCATGATTCCTCCAGGCTGTATAGCAACGGAATGTTTTGCCGCAAACGGAACAAAGCCCGCCATGTTTGTTTAAATGGACCGACCTATAGTGAAACTGCAGTCTCATTGTGTTTACGTTCCGTTTATCGCATATGTGACAGATTCTATTAGGTAATTTAGAGAACAATTCGTAAGGTTGATGTGCTGATCTAAAAATAAACATTAAATATTTCTTTTAATTCTTTCTTCCCTTCCTCAGAATTCAATCAATTTACCAGAATACTACTTCCATCAGTGAACGTATAGCCGATATAATAGCTAGCTAGAAGTATGTTTGTGTTTTATTACGACTTATGACATTTGAAGAAAAAAAAGTTGGTATATTTCCTGTTACACTTTAGATTAGCTTTGATCGATTATGAGGGAGAAAGATTATCGAATGGTTATCCCAACTAGATAGATTGGTTTAAATAATGATAATGGTTACTTTTTTATTTATCTGATTGATCATTTTTGTTTACTTTATTTGCTGTACACCAATCAGACATTTGAATGAATAAAACATTATTTTTCCAAACTAAAGTGAATTGTGAGAATAA
Source organism: Teinopalpus imperialis (assembly GCA_029286865.1). Lineage (NCBI taxonomy): Eukaryota > Metazoa > Arthropoda > Insecta > Lepidoptera > Papilionidae > Teinopalpus > Teinopalpus imperialis. The sequence goes on from JAGSMU010000039.1 coordinate 2,882,979, forward strand.
AGTTCAATTGAGAAAAAAAAGTACATCTAGTGTGAGATAACAATAAAACATAATTCGGAAAACAAGCGATACATGACAGTTGCCAAACCATCTAGAAGTATATAACTACTCTATACTATATACCTATAGACCTACGCCCACCATTTAAGTAAGTTTATTATAACTTTATTTGTGTCTTTATTTATATGTAGCCTGCGCGTTTAGATTTATAAGCACCCACGCATAATGGAGATAGCAAGAGACAGCAAGAGAACACAAGAAAACAGAAGTAGCGAGTGCCACACGAATTTTACATTCGTTACGTTATTAATTGAATCTTTAAAATAAGAGATATTCAATAATAGACTCCCGGGGATTTGAACAAACAAGAAAATGGAAAATTACGTGTTGGTTATTTTATCTTATAATGTCATTTACAAAAAATAATACATACAAAATTCAAAGATCTCATTTTCTCCGAAAATAAATCTACTCAATTTACGGCTAGTGATCCACCCTGCCGTTGTTCGGCTTTTTAGGATATACGAGTAATAGAGCCTACTCACCCATCTCATTGTATTATGCAATCTTTTCCAACCCACGCAATTTTACAGAAACTCCTCGAGGACACTTTACTTCCTTACCATTCTCTCGATAACGAAACGTCAAATTTTCCTTACATATATACGTAAACTAGATAATTTTTCGAGTGACAAAGACCTTATATATTTTGAAAGAAATTAATCAAAGCTTTAATTTGGGTTTTTTTTCTATTTTAGTTTAATCTAAAGTTAATTGACTACAGTTTCTGTTATATTACTTTAATTCTTATTGAGATATGAAACGAAACTAATCTCCAAGTGATGGCGGCAAAAGGGTATATATGTAAGGGTAGCAGAAAGGGATAGACACGGGTTGATAATTTCACCAAACTACCAAAATAATAATAAAAAATCACCTATGACCAAATAATTCGGCAATATCTTTCCCAATAAAACCACATAATTTGCACTGCATATCATTGTTGTCCCAATGTTCACCCAAATGCTGCTTCAAGTCATTGCGGCCAGATGACGAAAAATTACATATACCTAAAAATATTGATTTACATTAATAAACATTGCAACAAAACAAAAATCGTTACTTAGCGAACCATAGGTGTTCCCTAATGAAATCTGTTTCAGAAATAATTTATTATTGCCGTGACCTGGGAGGCTGGCCGACATAATGGGAGTTAATAATTGTGTTTCACATAAATCGTCTGTTATTGGTTCTGGCGAATGTATCTCCTTATTGTAAGTACAGTAACAAACGAGCACGCAGTTCACCTGATAGTAAGTGATTCCCTATCTACTACACCCACATTCATCTTCGATACCGAATCGTAATGCAGACGCGTTGTCACACGTGGGGGACGAAGATCGAATGCCTCGTCACCAGTAATAAGGTCTCCGGATCCTTATTTAGTGAGTCCAAATGAGAAATACATCAGCGTTATGCTGCTATTCTGATCGTCTTGATATTTGTCTTGATTTTTTTTTTTAACAGTGTTAGAGCTACACTGCAGTTTGTTTCAAACTGCAGAATGAATATGTCAGCTCAACCGGGGTAGGACCACGCAATCACAGAATACCGGCGTGAAAAAGCAGCGCATAACGCTGCTGTGTTTCGTTTGGTGAATGAAGAGATCCGGAGACCTTTGTTACTGGTGACGAGGCATTCCATCTCAGTCCTCAAGGGTGCCAACGCATCTGCATTATGATTCCTTGTCAAGGGTGAATTTAGATGTCATGGGCCGCAGGAATCACTTGCCATCAGGTGAACTGTGTGCTCGTTTGCAACTCACAAAAAATTGCAATTATAGATTCGAACCAGATCTTATTGAATCAACATTCGATACTAAATGCCAACAAGGGATTAATTTTGAGTTTCTGAAAATAATAAAATTTCAAGTATAATGTAATAAAATATATATATTTTTTTATTACATTGACAGTAACAAACGAGCACACAGTTCACCTGATGGCAAGTGATTCCTGCGGCCCATGACACCCACATTCATCCATGACAAGAAATCATAATGCAGGTGTGTTGTCACCATTGTAACCAAATAGTTTTAACCAACGTTTACTATATTTCCATTCAGTATACGTACTGCTTCATACATTCTTATAACATCTTATTTCAGATCGTCAATGCCAATGGGTAGAGAAATAATATGTCCTGCTAGTCAATTTCAATCACGGCGATATCCTTTGATAATTACCGAATGATATGAACTCATACTTTATAAGCTTTAAGTTCACCCAAAACATATAGGCTTTTACTTATCGTTCACTTACCTCACCCAATGTAATATATATGCAATAAGAAGGGAAGAAGGCGCTAATGGATTGTCTCCGATACGGAACATACATAAGTACACCCAGACCTGTCATAATTTGTAATGGGAATCGAACCATGGGCTCACGACGCATCAGCCAAATATTTTGACAATAAAGTTTAAATAAAATGTGCCCTCACTTTGTTTTTACTTTTTACTGTAGCTATAAGGAGATTGCATTTTCTGTTTTTCTATTGAATAAAATTTTCAAATTGAACAACAAGAATATATTATTTCATTTACTCACCACAAAATAATTCATTTGATGCATCCTTGACCTTTGAACTTGCTGGTCGATATTTTTTCACAATAACTAGTTTGTTTACATTGACATGTTTGTAACATAATTGAGTCATATGCTTTATCAGGCATTTGGTCTTTTCTGAAATAATGTTATAATTGTGAGATAATTAACAGGAAATACAGTTTAAGCATGTTTTTGTATGTACTATTTACTTTTTCATTATCAATTTTTTTGTAGTTTATTGATGACAGACAAGCCACACTGTACACTTGACGGTCCATAGACAACTACTGTCTATCCTTAACAAAGATCCAAGATGCAAATGTGTTGCCCACCCATTAGGGGACCCACTGAGTTGGAAGTCTTGTCTCCTATAATTGTGTCTATGCTTCTATGCACTCACTGTATGTAACATACCACCCTAATACTTCTATTTCACCATGGTGTTAGGATGTAGGTGGTCCAATTCCAGTCAAGCCAGCCTTTTTATTCTAAACCTAAAAAGGTGCTTAGGTCTACAGTTGTCAATGTCTTCTGCATGGGGCCAGACCACATTACCTGCATAAACTATGTTATTGTCTGGCTATGTATTCATTGTAAACACAGTCAGGAATCAAACTCAAGTCTACCTTATACTTCTGACCACTGAGCAAGTGAAAATACTCCTAAGTTGGATGTAGTGAATATAGGCAATGTCTTTAGCTTTACTAAGTTCCAATTCTAATTGAAGTCAAGGTAATATAGAACAACCTTCCATTTATCTCTTTTATTTTTTTCTTTTTACTTCATTAATTACAAATCCAACCCTGCTAATTTGGTATAATTTTTCACATATTCCATCTATCTTTTCGTTCGTCATCCTCTCTCTTGGAAAGATTTCACTTCTCTCCGTCTCAAAAAGAAGATCTCACTACTTTCAATATAGTCAGAATAGATGGCAATAAAAAAACTAACATGATGAGGTAGAAGTAAATTGCACAAATACTTACACCATAATATATCTTGAGCAGTTGACATCAAGGAACAATCAAAGCAAAGCCCATGCTAATAATCAAAACTTACTCACGGTACTGTTTCTTACATTTGCTACATTCGAGAACTTTTATTAACCCTTCATTACCACAGTTTTCATTTTCACTATTGATGTCATCACTTTCTTTCTTATAAGTTTTATGTAGATTTTCATGTGTGTTTTTATTGTCTTCATAAGGATCTTGGACAGATTTTTTCTTTCTCTTTCTTACACTACTACTGGGTTCTAGTTTGTATTCAATATCTTTGGAATGGTAATTATGAATGTTATCTTGCAGAATGTCACTTGAGTGTTCGTCTTGAGAGAGATTTGGAGTGTTGAAGGCAGAGCTATTATCATTATGTTCAATTTTTATTTCTGTTATCATAGTAACCTTTTCTGTATAAATTTTCTATAAAAATAATTTGTATAAAAAACATTGTTTGTATATATTACTTTAATAAAAAATATTGGAACTGGAATTGAATATTTATATGGTATCATATAAAATCTGTATTAGGCCAACAATAAACATTATATAGGATTCTTTCATAATCAGAAACATGTAACTAAAATTGTATTAGTGATATTGAATAGTAATACAATAAATGAGTATCATGTGATGTATAAATGAGTGTGAAATAGCAGTATAATGGTGGTGTTACTAGTATTATACTGCTTTTTTCCATTGATGGGGGTCTCCAGAAAATGATAATGATGACAACACATGTGCAAATCTTTGTCAAGTACAGATGCAGTTATTTATGAGCTGCAAAAATATGCTTGTTAATATTATCTTAAGGGGACACTCATATTAACTCAGGACAATGAATTAAAATTTAGATTTATTGTTGCCCCTAAGAAGGAATGCTTCATCACCAGTAATAAAATCTCCTGTTTCTCTGTGGCAACAGATGAAACATAGTAGCATAGTAGTATATCATTTTAATAGGGAAAATAACAAATGCGGAAATAACATGTTGTTCCTAAATTGTAAAAAATTTAAGAACATGCTAGTTTTAATACTATTACTAAAGAAATAAAATGCATTATAAAGTTAATACTTACTGATTCCTGAGTAAAACTGGATTTAAATTGTTCATTGGAAGCATGACATAGCTTTTTGAAATTTGCAAACTCTTTGAGAACTTTAACACATTCAACACAGATAGCTTGTAGTACATCATTAGGCTTCACCTAAATAATAATTTTAACATTGTGAACTGTTGTAATTCAGTGGCCTTCATAGCCTTAATGGCTTTATATAATGTAAACAGAACTAGGATTACCCTTCAACAAAATGGAGCAACTATAACTGCTTGCAATGCCCAACCATGCTAAACAATGTATAATTTTCTTTAGAAATACAATAAAAATAAATCTATATTTAATAAATATTATTTTAAAGTGAAATCTTCTTCTTCATATAATATAATAATATCCAAATGAGAAACAATATATAATTATGTCGATCTTTAAGCTATTATGTATCTAACATCTGTTATTCCAAGAATAAAATTGTCTTTTTATGTTGTCTAAAACACAAACTGTATAATTTATAATATTGTAAACGAAATATAATATTTATTATAAAACTTACAGAAATCCCAACACAAAACTCATAAACTTGCGACATATCGCTGTTGTGTTTTAGAGAAACATAGTCATCTTTTGTTGTTCCAAGACACGCACGGCATGTGTGAACATTAAACTGTCTATTTCCTCCACAATTTGAAAACATTGTTTAAAGTTTTTACTAAATAAATAAGAATCAATTTACGTTTATTATTGTTTACATCTATATCTAAAATTATGTCACTCCTGTCAGTGTCAATTGAGGTGACCGAAATTATAATGTACAGTTGCAATTACAATTATACTACATTGCTTTACAAAAGAAAACAAAGTAGAATAACCGAAGTTATTGTTGCTATATATTTGTTTAAATATAGACATAATATGTTTGGCAGGACCTGTACTGTATTATTTTCTTTTACTTATATTTTTGTTTTTTTCCTGTTCTAATTTCCTTTCCGTTTTGCACTATAGGTGTAACTAAAAATATATATATTACGCATGCAGAGTTCAGGTAAATCTGGAAAATTCTCAAACGATAAGATATGTACAGGTTTAATCAAAAAATTATAATTAAAATAAAATAATATTTATTTTAATTCACTTAAATAAAATATGGGTCGGGCAAAAAGTTATTTCGTATTTTATAAGGAAAAAGTTGCAGTAAAATCTTTTTGGTTGTTGATTGTATCTGGCTCGTTTTGATACCACTAAATAAATTACATATTAAAAACAGAAAAATAAAAAGAATAAACGACTTCCTGTCATTTTTGTATTGTTTTTCAGTCCGCCTAAATGAGTGAAACTAGCGAAGAAATGCATTTTGAAGTTTTATTACAAAAAAGGGGAAAATGCCGTGAAAAACGTTTATGAGGTTTATGGACCTCTATGGACTTCACGCAACGTCAGTAAGAGTAGCAAAAATAACAAAATTAGTTGCAAACGTTTTTAGTTCGGGAACTTTGATGTCAAACATAAAGTTCGCTTTGGTTGACTTACAGGTAAAGTCAAAGCCATTTTTGAAAAAGTGGATCAAGATAGGCATATTAGTAGTTACGACATAGCCGAAGAGCTAGGTGTTGACCATAAAAAAAGATTTGAAGTCTAAAAGCTCGCTTGCCTACCGTGAGTTCCACGATACGCGAGCTAGTCGAGTTCAATCCCCGGTGTCAGCACCACTGACATTGTTAAACGTAATTTTAAGTGCTGAAGTTTAAAAATACATTTTCAAGACATGAAGGCCGACAATCCGCAGTGGATAGCGGCTTATTATGCTTCAGCATCCTCTAGGGAGGAGGCTTATGCTCAGTAGTTTGAACGTTTATATACTCTGACGAACAAAAGAAGCAAATCCATCCTATATATTTTATTTACGTTCCATTTATTTAAAAAAAAACCCGCCGTTTTAAAAGGAATGAAAACTGAATGAAAATTATTTATAATATTTCTAGTTTTCCATTATTATTTTACAAGACACAATCTACAAAAGGATAATAATACCCCCGTTGAACTAATAAACTAATTGTGTTTTATAAAAGTGCTAGAATACAAACATTTTGTATAACTTTACACTTTACTAAACAGTACGAAAATTACCTAAGGAATATGAATCTCAGCAGATCCTCAATCTCAGCTGAAAAAGTAGCTCAAGTTATCGCATTCCTGTTACATGTGATGAACCAGCTATACGTTGCTCGCCAGCTGAATATGAGTAAGTCTGTTGACTCAAAAATTTACCGAAATTTCCAGGATACTAGTTTTCGAAAAATGAGTGGATTGACACGTCGGAGGGAGACGATCGTTATATTGTTAGCACTGCTATCCGAAATAGACGCTTTACAGGCGTTGAGACTTTTTTTGCAGTAGGCTGGTATACACAACACGAACTGGTCAGCGCGAAACCCCGATTGAATCCAATGGAGAAAATCTGGGATACACAAAAGAGAAAGGTTCGAGCCAGGGATCCAACCTCTGCTAGAGCTTCACACAACGTTGTCGGAGGAATGGCAAGCCATTACCCAATCCTAGTTAAAGATGCTAATCATATCACGAATTGTGATCAAGGCCGAAGGGGTAACACCGAACTGACCGAGAATAAATATTTATTTTAAAAGAGAATTTTGTATCATACATATATCTCATCGACAATGAAAACATGGGTAACGTAAATTTATGACCGTTTCCTTAAAACTCTGAAAAACACCACGTAAATTGGAAAAACATCACGGTATTTTACATGACTGTAAAATTGAAGCACATTGATTTAAGATGGTACATAAAATATGTAATATATTGAGTATATTTTAATAGCGGACTTGTATGCGGTCGTGTATTCCTTGAGTAAATTTTTGCTCACCAGTGGCCGTCACTTTACTTTTACTTAAACCATATATTTACATTGCCAATCGGCAAGTACCTATTAGCTTTTAGTACTATGTGAAAATTATAAGTTAGTTTAATCTTTTTGTTTATGAATTTTTGTATCGACATATTTTTACTTTAAGTATGAAGGAGTTGACATGATATATCAATATGAATACATACATTATAGTTTTTGTAATAGATTTATTTAGAAGTTCTTACCATCATGTGTATTGTAGGCTTTGTGGATTTTATTACCACTGATCTGTTAGGGATATTAAACATTTGAGTCCATTCTTTTGACTAGTTAATAATTAATTAAAGTTTATTTCCATCGTCGTAATATAATAATCCAATAAATGAATTAAAATTGTAGTTGATAGGAAGATAAGATAAGCATCCTCTGGCTTGTATTGAATGTAATGAATTATCCTTTTTTGATTTTTAACGTTCAAACTCGCTAGCTAATACATAAAACGCTAATAAGCTCACCGGCCACTCAACGACACTGTATAAATATAAGTGATAACCATATTATATACTGGCAAAGGAAAATGGAATGGAAAGATAACTTTCTTCATTCCAAAATTTTTATATGAACTGTTTGTGAACGTCACTAAGATCACTTATTCCATGCTCCGTAGCGACTAGAAATCGTACGTGGCATGTTTATACAGTTACGAGTAATCTGGCGACATTGCTAACAATTCGGTTGAGCCAGACGTTTCACCTAAATATTCGCGAATGCTTACGATCGTACTCCATCATTTGTACAAACACCGAATACCGAGTTGAATAACTGCTACTATATAGCGACCTTTAGATCCAAAATCAAAGCTTAGTATTTTCACAAGATAACTGGCATATATTTGGTTGGAATAAGGATTATTTAAAAAAAAGAGCGTAAAGTCAAACAATCAAGTATATCTTTCCCTATTGGTAGAATTTTATAATATCCAGTATTGTTTCCTATCCCTCTGGTATTTAAATATCAGATGTATTTGTTATTAAACGACGGGTAGGATTTTTATAAATTTGAATAAAATACAACAATAATTACTCTTATTTAGAATTTTAAAAATAATACTTATATTCAATAAGGCTAAGTTCGAATCCGCCACTTGACTATTGTCAAACGTCTCCAAGCACAAGCATTTTAAGCTTAGTTGGAGTTGTGAAGTTGTGAAGCTTAGAGAGCTGTGTTGGACTGAAATGTTAATAGCACTGCTAGGCTAGCTATAGGCTTATAATAAAATAATAATATTATTTTAGAGTTTCAAAATATTGGCTGTTAAGAAAATCATACATTAAGTAAAACAATAAATAAAATTACGGAATATTAAAAAGCACAGCCAGGGGTAAACGGAGCAAAAACGCTACGGCAGACTGCCATGGTCAATGGTCGAGGTCAGATTTGGTCTTGATTTGGTCACTCCTGTAAAATAGCGTCGCTATAAGCAGGAGTGTTACCGGGCCTAGGCAAATGTATCGAAGTCACGGGATGCAAAATTCGTCTTGTTTAATAATGGTGTGATGGTATCTCTCCAATTGTGCTGAGGACCTGTGCTCCAGAGTTGACACCGGTTCTCTAGCATCTTTTTCGGTACTCCTACTCCTTGGGCATACATGGAAGACAGCTTTGGTCCCCCGAATTCTAAAAATGGTGGTAGCTCTGATCCGTCTAACTACAGGCCTGTTGCTATTACCTCTTTTTTCTGTCAGCTTTTGAGGTACCTAGAGGAGAACTAGCTGATAAGGGACTGCCAGTACGCCTTCTTTCGGGGACCATTAGCTGGTGATCTACTGGTATCCTTAACACATCGATAGGCGCAGGCAGTCGATACCAAGGGAGAGGCCTTTGTGGTTGCTCCCGGTCAATAATACTTAGTGGTGTCATTATAGTTTATTGTCATACTCAGAAATATAATTTTCTTTGTTTATTGGTGCTATAATTGTAATAATTATAAAGTGATACACTCGTATACATTAGTTTTATATCGGAACATGGATCACAGCATATCAAGCACATCAAAGTCGTAGTTTTTGACGCGATCGTAATAAAACCAGTTTTAAAAATTTGGTTCATAACAAATAGACTATAGTTTATTACCTTTCAGAATATCTCACCACACCTTGGGTTGACTGGTATTACCTTTGGTATTAAGTCAACCTTTTGTAAACCCTTAACTTTGTTAAGGTTAATGCAATAAAGGGTAAATAAATAAATAAATATTTAGGGTACTTTTAAATTGTAATTCAAATAATATATTTATATTGAAATTTAATCCTCTCTTTCCCCCGGATCTCAAAGCAGTTGACTCATATTTTAAGTGAACATTTATTTCAATTTTGCATAAATAAATATATTGAAAAATGTTAGTGATAAATAGGCTGCAAAGTTTTATATTCAGTGTAAGTTTCATTAGTACTACGTACTATATGGTACTTTAGAAAATTGTGGTTAAAAATATATATTGATTTTTTGACGATCTCGAGGGCGTCATTAAGCATAATTAGCCTGTAACAACAGTAAGAACTTAATAGACATTATTAGGATCAATTAAAGATAATTTGGTATGTTTCCTATTTGGTTTTTTAATTACTTTCTTTCTAATTACTAATTCGTTTTTTACGATTACGAAGAAACTATAAATCTTTTATGAAACATTTATTATATCGCAGTTTAAAGGTAAAAGAAGAAATCTTTTATTAATAAACATTATTTTTATGTTCTTAAGTATAGAATTATTAATAATTAAAATATTAAATAATAAATCAGAATTATTTAAAATGTTTAAGTAACCAAATATGTATATACAAATTCAAGATATTTTTTATCATAGTTTATTTACATTTCATAACAATATAAGTACATGTCCCATTGTGTTCATATATATTGTAATACATAATCCCAAGTAATTTTGTCAGTCCTCTCTTCATGTCCAAACTACCTTAAAATTCTGAAGAGACCGAAACAGGCTCAACCCGGTGAAACTGTAAAAGCCCTCGTGCTAACAGTGGCCTTCAGCCCGAAAAAAACCGAAACAGGTAAAAATCTGAGGTTGCAAAGTTAGAGTTATGTATACGGTAGATGCATTTACACCTTCCAACCGAGCTCTCTCAATATTTATGGTGAATGGCTAAATATGGTATAATATAATTCTGGCCGTTTTTTCTCAATTTTTGCTTGAGTCTGATCAGCTGTTGGGTAGAGATCCGAATTGATGATTTTGTCCGGCAGTAAAAGCTCATAATTAATTTTGCTCTTCCAATCCCACGATACACATAGCGTTACCTTATTGCGAGTTAATCCAGATTTCACTATAGTCTGCGGAGCTTGATAGTCCTTTGACCATTACCTTTTTCGCACTTTCTTGTCCTTTTAGGTAATCTTCTTCTCATCACCAGTGATCAATCACGTTGTAAGATCACGATTCATTAGGTTTCTTTTAGTAAACTTGTCTAGTACCTAAATATCTAATAATTATCTCATATATTTTTTGTATATCCAGACTCAAATGGGTCAAAACTGTTCTGTGGTCAACCGCTAGCTCTTCAGTTACCTATGTCGTAACTACTAATTTCTTACTCCTATAACAGGTCAACCTGACTGATCGGTCGACTTTATCTGAAAACGCTCGAATCAATTTTGTGCTACTGTTACTAACACTGCACAGCAAGTCCATAAACGCATAAATGTATATTCCCATTTTTCTAATAAAACTTCAAATGTATCGAATATCTTCGTTAGATTCACTTATTTTGGTGGACAGAAAGACAATAGAAAATGGCGGGAAACCGTTTATTTTTCTATTTATGAACTAATGTATTTAATGGTATCAAAAACAGCCAGATACGAACAGTATACAATCAAAAAGAATTTACTGCATCTTTCTACTTATAAAATACGAAAACCCTTTTCCCCGACCCATTATGTCATTTGTACCATAACATCGCTCGAAAATTGGAATGCGTTCAACTATACTGTAATCCAGTGACTTGTGCTTTGCAAAATTAAGCAGGTTTTATAATTCGGTAGCCATGTAATAAAGTCTAATGATAGTTTTATATATTTTAATATTATTGTACTCTATATATTCTACTTTATTAGTATTTTACTCTTTGCTGTAATAAATACCCTCTCTATAGAGGAATAATATGGCTTCTTTTCTTTTTTATAGTACTCCAGCTAGTTTGCCACCTAGCCATCACAAATGCGTGTAGACCATTAGAGTGCTGTTAGGCAAATTGGATCATAACTGTCTTAACTAAAAGGACACGGAGCATTATATCAGAACTTATGAATCGAATGATAGCTGCGGTTCCACTGAGCGTGACCTCATTATAATAAATAGTTCTCCATGTAACTTTCATCGCGATGACTCGATTATATATATTTTGAATTATGCAGGAGTTTTGTAACAGCCTTGTCTTGGTTTGTCATGGTTTAATAACTGCTAAATTACTCATTTAGTTATATAAGATGTCCCAAAATTAACGCAAGGTTTGAATTGAATAGAAAACACAATTTAAAAACAATTAGTCTTTGGGATGTTTTAGTTTTCATTGAATCTTAAAGTACATAGGATAGCATTATTTATGGAATAACACATTGGGCAAAATGCCTCAAAGTCTATGCTGGCACATTCGCACTGTTTTGTCGAAAATTTTCATGACCTTTCTCCATAATTGTGGCTGTTTTATTCTGGCAGCGTTTAATTTCCTCTTTTAAAGCATGGGCGGTTGTGGGTAAGTTGACATAGTTGACCTTTGACTTCAAATAATCTCATAAGAAGAAATGTAATGGTGTTAAATCACAAGATCTAAGGGGCCAATACTAATCACGGAAACGAGAGAGTCACGACCGAGAAATGTCTCATGCAGTAATTGAATTGTTCACTAGCTGTATGGCATGTGGCACCCCGTCACGCATGCGATATCGAGCACCAGTAACAGTTAAATTTAACAAACATTTTCAAAAAAAGTATAGTCCATTGACGCCTCCAACCCAAAATTCGCACTAAACAGTGATACATTGTGGTTGCATTTGTTGTTTGACAATCACATGTGTGTTGTCCGAACCACAAACACGGCAATTTTGGCGATTAACAAAGCCATCAAGATGATTATACACGAAAAATCAGTATCCACTTGATGATGTTCAATAATCCATTCCACGAACTCTCTTCGCTGTTCATGGTCATTAAGTTTTAGTTGTTGTTCTTGTTCACGACGCCGAATTGATGTTCATGGACTTTCACCATCACTTACGGACTGCTTCGATATTGACATTAGATCGGCTTGTTTTTAGACGTTCGGTATGTTTAGCGTCTCCAATTGATCCAGCCTCCCTGAATTCTTCAATTAACCTATTCACAGTTGACTAGGTTAAAACACTATTCTAACCATTGTTTGTACAAGTTTACGAACTACGGACGCCAAACTTTCATTATATTTTATATGTTGTTCAATAATAAAAACGCGTTGTTGTATCGTATAAAGCTCCATTTTTACCAACCCTAAACTCTCAGCTGTCAAATTAATCTTTTTCAGAGTTGCTGCTATTTATAATAAATAATCTGTATTTAATTCCAAGTTCTCAAGTTAAGAAACTGAATTGCTCAGCTCCGCTGTACTAATTAGTTCAATTATATACTTACAGCGTACTGATGCTCACGGTAAGCCACAAACCACTTGACTTTAAGAGTATAAGTAGAAAAGAAGTAGAAAATACTGTTTTCAATTAGAGTGTTGATTTGACTGTTGTTGTGTGTTATGATTGCTATTGTAGCGTTGCTGTTGATTGATGATTCAAAACGTTGATATTTTTTAAAGAACTGGATTGTGAAGTAAGCTGACGTGAAAATGGGCTGACCATAGATATAGCCTGTAGTACTGATAGTTGATGGGGAGGAAAGTTTCTGAAGTGGCAATTTCATATCGACCATAGCAACGTAAGAGTATAATAGGTGTGACTAACGAGCATACAGTTCGCCCGATGGCAAGTGGTGACTGTGGCCATTCTTTTTCAAAAAATCACGATTACGTTTTCAATCAATAAAAACACATGTTGTCGAGGTCTGACATTCTTGATCTGGGATGCTTTCTTACCGGTATTGGGTACTCGGATTCCTACCCTCAACATACAAAACGCAGCGATGTGCACTGCTATTTTATATTGGTGTATTAATTGGTGAGAGCGTGGATCTTCTCCGGTTAGTTCACTGAAATAGTGGAAATTCAAAATGTGCCGATAAAACTAACAAATATACATAGTCATGAGCCAAAAAATAGACTCACGCCGTACGCTTGCGGTTAAAATATTCTCGTAAAAAAATCTTTTAGTTAGATATTTTTTTTGTCTATAGTAGATTAAAGATTTTAGCTTTAAAATGACATTCATATTAATAAATTCTTTCTATTAATAAAAAAAGTCATCTTTATATTTAGTGTTTCCCCTCCTGGCTCCAATTACAGATCCTAATCGATTCTTCACAGGCCTGATAAGATTTCCCCCTGTTGTTTCTTGAGAAACACCATTTCATTATTCAGCGAGTGCGGCTTGAAGCTTCGATGTCGTAGCTGGCGATTTCCAGGCCACACTTTACTTTTAAGTTCATTCCATAAATGTTCAATAGGATTTAAGTCCGGACTACGTGCTGGCCACTTCATGCACTCATTTCAACTTCCTACAGGTACCACCGAGTAAAAGCTGCAGTATGTGGACGGGCATTGTGTTGCACTAACACCAAGTTTTCACCAATAATTCCTGCATAGGGAATGTCATGATCGACTTATATTTCTCTTTAATATATCGGTTCGCCGTCAAACCTCCTAGTCTGCCGCTACTTCGAATAAAACCAACTCACATGTCACAATCACATGTTTCATTCACGTGTTTTCTTGCGAAACTTAGTGGGGCTGCTCGATAAGCTGGGGTCAACTTAGAGCCAGTAGCTAGCCTTTTTGGAGTCAGGTTAGCCGCCTTAAGTCTTCTTCTGACTGTTTAGCTGCTAATAGCAACTCCTCGCATTTCTCTGAGCGCTTGTTGGACTTGAACGCCAGAAAGGGCCCGATTTCTGAGCGATTAAATCCCGAGTACTGACGATGAATCAGTCATCCCTCTTTGATGTGCAACTCCTCAGAACACTCTCCATGGTAAATTCGGTAAAAAATGCAAACATATGCAACATCTCTTCGCAAAGCCAGTGAATCAAGCCGATCGGAAAATACCTAGTCATCAACGATTCGAGCCACTCTCCGTTGAATGCAGTCAAACGCCAGAAGCTGATAGTGGGGTGTTAATAATCAAAATCAAGTCAAATTAAAAGAAGCTTTATTAAAGTAGCTTTTTGAATCGTCAAGATAGCTTATCTTATTTCTATTAGCTAATGGGACCACCGCTTCGGAAGGCCGCTACTAGCGAAAATAAACGGCAAAAACTCGATTACTATTTAAAAAAAAGTTACAAAATGTCGGAGAGCTGTGCAGTACAATAAATACCCAGAGCTTAATGCTTAAAGCCCAGCATATTTGTCCGACAAATATTCTGACAAAGGGTAGTAAGATTTTTTGAATAATGGGTTTTTAACCAAAATTTTAAATCTGTTTAATGACAAATCTATTGTATCAAAATTATTATTTGCGAAACTTTATTAAATATGTTATGCTATTGCCCAAAACGATTTCTGTACCATTTTTAACCGAAAAATGGGTGCCACAAGTTTTATTTCTTATATTGATTGCATTGCAGAATATTTTAGTAAATTCTTACGTATAAGCCATCGTCAAACGCCAACCGGTACACTTGTTCCTTACAAGTGTACCGGTTGAAGTTTATATATATGTCGAGTTTATATATATGTGATCTTTCTAAAGTCGAGGAAACCTATACGGTTTACTCGACTTAAGAAAGATCACACCCTTACCGAATATTGGTGTACATTTTTGGTTAATGTAAGGATCTGGAAACCCACCTTACTGGTGACGAGGCATTAGATCTTCAGGGGTGACAACGCATCTGCTTCGTGGTACCTTGTCGAGAATAAATGCGTACCATGGGCCACAGGAATCACTTACAATCAGGTGAACGAACTGTTTGGACGTTTCATCACCCTTACAATTCTGAAGTTCTTGCTACAAGACTACTAAAACGCGACTCTACGAGTGAAATCCTGGCCACTGCTAAAAACCCTGGCAGTAAATTTCGTAATAACAACATAAATATTGGTTTTTAAAAAAGATTAATTTGCGTACAAAACCGTATATAGCTCTATGTCACGGAGAAATAAAAATAAACAATTTTAAACCTATGGAATAGTGAAGAGCAAAGATTTTAAGTGAGTTTGTGTTGCTTTTGAGACTGAAAAGAGCCAAAGAGTTTTAAGTGCTGCACTAAAGGACTAATTGACAGGCCGGATTCTTTATACTTTGAGTGAGGTTAAAAATAAAAAATAAACTAAAAGCTCGATGTCCATTAATGAGTTAAAGCTAGTCCAAAACCCTTTTACACGATTTTTAATTAGAAAGTTGATATATTAGACCATTAGATACAGGTATAATTTTTATTAGCATTCACAACACACTCAAGAAACAATATACATTTTAAAATAAAATATCTTAAAAAGAGACTAATTAAAGTGTATAAAAAGGAGAATGATTGCTCACGTCAAGTCACGTGGTCTCAGGTATCATAAGCGTGTAACAAACACCCTGATGGCTATTCATTGATTTTATTATTTTGATGTATCAGAAAATATTCTGTAAGTTGAGTTTCGAAACCATGTATTATGATGCACAGTATCCATCGTAAAGCTCACCTTCTGTCAAATCTAACGCCTTATAAGCTCAATGTGTAATTGGGATAACGCTTGATATCTCTTCAATAGGAACAAAATGCGTAAGCTTAATTTTTCTGTACATATGTTATTTGTTCGATCCTATGAGCTATTTTTTACGCCATGACTCCTTACGGGAAGATAATTGACGTAATAACGTCGTTTGGCAGGTGGAGTTGAGGTCGGGGCATTATTGCCGGTATCAATATCAAAATTGATTACGTGGAACCCCCGGTCGTGGTCAGCGTATCATCCACAAGAAAATACTCGTAGACAGTCAAAGCAGGTGACAACGTCATATTTGCATGTTTTACACATTTGCTTCATTAAAAATATTACTTTCAAATAGTTATGCCATAACTTAGTAATGTTTTAGGGGTTACTTCAATAGAAACTAATAATGTACCGACAGACTTAACAAGATAAAATAACACAACGCGGAATTAGTGAATTCCCCTGCCTTAAAAGTATTAGCATTATTGTAACAATTCCTTCAAAGGCTTGTCCTGTTTGAGTTTTGTTTATAATCAACTTGAAGGAAACTCGGATGGCTTTCACTACCCGTTTTGAGTGTAAGTTGTTTATTTTAACTTGTTAGCTGACAATCTTGTATTACTTGAAATTATATTTAAACACAGCACAATACAATATAATATAGTATAATACAATACAATACATATAAAAACAATATTTTTAAAAAGCTTTATATTTAAAGAAACCATGAAAAATGCATAATTTGTCAGTTTATGATTTAGTTTTGCTGGAACTTTGAAAATTATTGAAGATTATTAATTTAATAAATATCATATATTATTCATCAATCGTAAGTCTCGTCAGTAAGAATTACTACCGGTTTGTACCATTTCGTTGCAATTTTATGGAGAATTTCGTATATAAACTCTTGATAAGACTTGAGTCTGTATTGTGTTGCAACAGTCACATTTGTAGCTATAAATTGAATGTGAACTTGCCTGCACTTAATATCTTTGTCTAGACCAATTAATATATAGACACTTAACGTTAAAACTTTATCGTTGAAGTGCTTTACTACGTCGTGGGTGCAGGTTTCGTGACTTTGACTCTGCAATTAACCCTTATTACGATTTATATTTGCTCTTAGTTGATTACTTCTTACGAATAAGTGTATTTAGGTCAACGAAACGTGTTAACAGAAGTATATTAAAAAATATTCAAGACTGACATCTGAAGTACTCTGCTCAGCATAAAAAGCCATTGATGAAATTGATGAGGAGCCATCGGTCTGCACAGTGACTTCCATCTCATCACCATTCCGGAATATTTTCAGTCTATCTCGCAGCGCTTCTTCGCGAAAGCGCTTTTGCACTCCAACCCGCTAGTGGTAAACGCCGCAACCTACGATCCGGTACCGAATCCGGCAACTAGGAACCGTAGACCCCGTCACGTCCTCGACGACCCCCACTTCATAGGGGAGCCGAGCTCCAGTCCGTCCTCAACGGACCCTGGATGGTCTGTAGACATCACCATCCATTCTCCATTCTGGAGAATCTTCTAATAGCTAGGGAACTGGCAACTTAGGTGGCAGATAGGAACGTGATCAGAGCAGACCGACACGCTCAGTGTATGAGTGCTTTGAGTAAGTAAGAGAACCAAACTCTCTAACCAGCTCACGGACCCCTCAGTCCCGTTAGCCCTGCGTCCGATGAAGCTGTAAAAGCCGCATAGGCTACAATCATCAACATCAACAGAATCTGGATGATCAATGGCCGTTCATAACTAAAATACAGTAAAACGCAGAAATTATATTTTACCTTAACTGAGACTAAATGTCGCATGGCTGCAATTAAATAGAACCACAGTTAATTGTATCAGCTTTTAAACTTAACACAATATTGAATTAGAACACTTAGTAGACTCTGAAGCTCGAACGTAACTATATTAATGTAATTTCTAAAGTACATTAGAATGAGGAAAATAAAGAGCAATTCAATTCAAGAAAATATTAAATTTACATTAAAATATACAAAAACATTGTTAATTAGCCTTCGTCATTCGCTTAGGTATATGTAAAAAATTGTGTATACAAAATGAACACTACAAAACTAAGTTGTACAGTTTTTTTTAATGATTTTATCTCAAAAATACATATTTTCAAACTGAATAATAAAATTTATTGGTATATACTATCAGCACACTACCGCTAGCATTCTACGTAGCCGTTATTTTCACGACAGCGTGTACACTAATGATAACTTTAAAGTTATATAAAAAAGTTCTTAATTTTATGATAAGAATTGCGGGAAAGCTTCTTTTTAATATTATGTCAATACTAAGAACACATAATACAATTTTTATTTATTTTATGCCAATTTAATCAATTTAACACGTTTAATTGGTTATGAATTTCGAACTAAATCATCTGACGCTATTAATAATCAATGGATTTTATTTTACCATGTAGGTGTTTTTTCTTTCAATTCCTGCAATAAAATTACAATTTATTATATAGTCTTTCGAAAGGTCAGGGAAAAGAACTCGAGTTCCGATTATTGGTGACAAAGAAGTCTGTCCACAGTACCATGCCAGTGATGGTCGCGGCCAAGAGGATTTGCTTGTCTATTTTTACTCACTTGAGAAAAACCTTTAAGCGATTTTTACAGTTATGACGTCCTTCTGGATGACGTCTATATCGGCTATATCAGACGAAATTAAAGCAGGTTATATTATAGTGTTGTAAGAATTCATGAAAACATAGAGGCACTCATTCCTAATCTCTTCACTAGTCGGATGTTCGGTTGCAATTTCAGGTAACCAGAATATACACACAAAACACCAAGACTCGAAAACCAAGAAATTTATAATACACGAATATTGTTCCAAGTGTGGAAGTCGTACCTAGGACGACATGGCAGCCTGGTACTCTAACTACGCTACGTGGACTTCAGTTGTAGGCAATACGATACTAAACAATTTTAGTACAGTTTCTTGATTGTTGTTGAATTTCTCCCATAGAACTGGCGCGTGGCGTTGATACGCTACCCTTTGTGTTTTATTGAAGCTTAAATGTGTAGTATAATTTCCTACTCATAATTTGTTTGCTATATTCTTTTGTTACGGGGTGGGAATGGTAACAGACGTTGTTCTTGACTCTGCTTTACCAGACGTACCTTAACGACCAAAACAAGAAATATGACCAACGTGATAATTACATACATATAAATCAGAAGACACCTGTCTAATAATAGCCATATCTGTATCACGACCAGTCATATTGACTGGACTTATGGTATAGGTCTAAGGTATCCTCGGACAGGATATCCATACATCCAAGGCGTACATCCAATAGCATAGCGAAGGTGCTAGAGACCTAACTGTCCCAAAGCATGCACATCAAATTGCTACTACATCTAATACATACCCTGCCGGCCAAAAGTTTAAGACCACACATAACATAAGATAAACAAAAGAACAAGAATGCACATCGGCATATTCTAGTAGTAAGTAGACAATAAATTAAATCCCTATGGTCATTATTATTTTCTGTAGTTGTCTTATATTTTTAACACTCGACGCTCCCCCATTCAATCTACATCAAGAAGACAGGCTAATCTATAAGATTGCCAGTCTTCTTCGCCAGTTGACCTTCCGAATTACGAAACCGACAAATGATTTTCTGAGTGTCGATAATGTATAAATATTGACACAGTGGAGCCGGCGAATGGTCTCAACAAATTAATATTTTGTGTGAAAAGTCACAAAGTGATGGTCTAATAATTGAATTTGCAAGACTTTTTGGCGGTTAACAATTGCGTGCCATTAGCCCATTGTTTCAGCAACCTAATTTAAAAGCCAATTATAAATCGCATCGCGTGTTCTTAAAACGAAAGCAAGACAGGCCGCTGGGGAATGTAGTCGTTTCCAAGTTATTACACGTAATCTAAAATGAGACCTATTAAGGTGACGATTGGAAGAGATAAAAAGAAAAAGACAACTATTGATTTCCATTTTGAATTACATTTCATTATTACCGAATATATTCATACAGACATACCGACTTCTGAGACAAGAAACAAAGTGTAGATTTTAACTGTTCCATTATAAGTAGACTCATAAGTATCAATAATAATTTAGATAAGTTTTTTGGCAAACATGAAGCCGCTCACTTGTAACTTAATTTGATTCTAAAGCTATGTAATGAGATTGGAGTGAGGTTAGATTGCAGCTTTCTCACCTTCCGCAAATATCATTACATATATTTTGTTTATTCTACTTTAAGTAGATATATAAGTAATAATAATAATTTAGGTAAGTATATTTGCAAGCACGGAATCGCACCCTCATAACTTAGTCTGATTCCAAAGCTACGTGCATTTTAATCTTCCTTTTTGATACTTGTTCCGTGTTTCTGAAATCGTACAAAACACAAGTACAAAAGTAAACACCTTATTCTGAATTTTGAAAAAATATCAAACTTACGTGATATATTCGTGAACATTGAAAATTGAACAACCATTTTTAGTATTTATTATAAAACGAAGGAAATGAAATTTATAGAGGATAGCGGTATTATGCCATAGATTTACATTTGCATATTGAAATATATGCAATAATCATATGTGTATATTAATGCGGATAAAATTAAGTGAAAATACACATGATTTCTCGATAAAAAAACATTTTTATATCAGATTTATAAACCGAGAACCCTCCAGAATTACATTCACTACTTTCTATTGCATACTTCTTCCATCGTTCTTACCTATTCTAATATTCAGTAGCTCATTCTCCACTGGCCATCGCACTGTAAGCGTTGATAAACATCAGCTGTACTTATTCCTGCGCTGTAATTACACAGCAGAAGCCTCTACTTAATGTGACCGACCTGATCCATCAATCTACTTATCGCATTTTTTTTATTAAATTCGAGTCTGCTGGCATTAGATCATAACAATCAATTGTATCGTGTTTTTCATTTACAGAAATTTTCTATATAGAAAGACTTGAACTATATTTTAATACTTTGCTTATTTTTTACAGTACTGCATAACTATGGAATAACTAATTATTCAAAACGGGAAATATTAACGCGAAAAGTTAATGCACCACATGGATCCTAGTTTTATAGAAAACTCCTGTCACAGACGTGGATAACGAGAATTTTGTTTATAGATACATTTAAACTACATTTTAATGCTTTACTTAATGTTTACAGTACTGCACAGAACTACAGAGTTGCTAATAATTCAATTATTGATTTTTAAATTATTTAAATAATATATATTGGCCGCATATTTTGTAATATATCAATAACGTAGATGTTATTGTAAGACAATCATAGAAAATAGAATCTGTGAGGAGCCGCAAGCCGGAATTATTTCAGTGTCCGAGCGTTTGCTTTTAATTCCACGGTACGCGAGCAAACTGAATTCAGTCCTTGACGCCGGCACAATAAAATAGGGCAATCTTAAGTGCTGATACCACGTTCTTGGCAATACAGGAAACGTCAAGAGGAATCCCGCATATTAATTTACAGAAATAAATTTTTAAAAAAATTCTCAACCAATCCGCAATAGGTCCGTGTGGTCGATTGTGCTCCAAACCCTCTCTAAAAATGACATATGGCCAAACATTGGGATCTATGTATATATATTTTTACTTTTACTGTCGAGCCTAATTTCCCAAGAACAGAGTCTGCTAATTCGACCCGTAAAAAACCCCATATAAATAAATTTCTTTAACCCAGTTATAGTGGAAACAATATGATTCCATCAGGTGAACATAGCAAAATAATAGAATCTATATGCTATATTAACAAATCAATTGAAGAAGGGTCTTAATTATTTTATTATGTTACTAGTAAGTTATAAAACTATTTACTAACAAATATTCAATACTACATAAAAGTTATTCTTACAATAAAATTTTCGTAATTGGATGTCTTGTAGAGATAATTTGTACACAAGCCTACTCAAGACTCCAAGGCCTGATTATGCCCATTATATCTTTCTTACTTCATTACAATAATCTCAGCAGTACAATGTGAGCGAATATATAAAAAAATATAAGGTACGCATTCGAAATCTTTCATTATTTTCCATTTAGAAATAGAAGCTTTGAGCAGCTAGCGTACTCATTAGGGTAAAAGATCATGACAAAACATTTTTTTTGCATTGTTCGCACGAGTATCTAACGAGAGTAATTTACGAATATTTTGTTGTACAGATGTTTGAGATTAATTATGTATTAAATAGATATAATTTATGACACTGGCTGGTACTTTTGTGTAAATAGCACCATTTTGTAAAATACACTTGAAGTAAGAAATTTAGAAGAAAGTTCGGGTCACAATTACAATACATACTCCACGTGGCTCCAGGGGTATTAGGGTTTTTAGTGCTAAGGTACCCCCTGCCTATAGTATAAGGTGTCTAAAAGGGGATTACGGATTCGCGGGTGATCTGTGTGAGGGCTCTCATCGTCTAGGATAGTGAACTCTGGGAGGACTGTAACATGGAGTGATCTCAGGTTACCGCAGCACAACGAGGGTACTAGGGGAAGCGAGGCTTCTTGAGACGTACTTAGGCACGGTGCGTTCCGTAGGCGGTCCTTTAGAGGGCTCAGGGCCCTGGGACTGTGGACTAACATCAATAAACTGAGGTTAGTCACCGAGGGGGTTTAGTGGACAAATGTATGGAAAAAAAACATTTTACCATGCATTTGTAAACACATCTTACATCACTTTACACACTCACATGGTCCGGTAAACCATGGACTTGAAGTGAAGCAACAGGTAAGATTTTTATATTGCAGGATATGGATCTTGCTTATATGTGCCCTGCCGAATCCTGCGCTAAAGGTATTACTAATAAAAAATATATATAACTGGATTTAGTTACGTAGCTGTGTAAAGAATAAAGCATTTGAGACATATTTAGCTCAAAGCTAAATGTGATCAATGAAGTGAGAACGAATTGTATTATGACTCATTCCAGCTCTTTAGTTTTTACTGATTCCAATAAATTGCAAATACATTTGCAAATAAAGTTAAAAAGTTACTGAAATAGAACCGATCAACTGATATATTCGCTTAGTCGACTTTAACGATGCTCACGGGACGAGACACATTGATTGATTCCCTTACACGCCCCCATGAAACAAACTAAATTGTGGAATGTAATTAATACGCGGCGATAAGATAGAGAAGATTCCATAATATGTAAACAGATAAAAATTATCATGTATATGACTAACTTTAGACAAAAAAAGTAAATAATCAAAAAGTCAATATCATTTCCTAATCTATTTTATTTGGACATGCGATGTATTGTGCTCTAGCATAAATATTATTCTTACATAATTTAAGTCATTGGGCGAGTATAAATAACGTTATAGCCAAATAAAAGAAGTGGAGTCATCATCATGAATACAGTACATCCTGTACTGCACAGATTTCAAAAGACCAAAGTGGAAGACCAAATTTTTTAAAGAAACTGCGCCGTGCTGTTTGTATTCGGTTATCAGGAATTCAATAACTCAGAATAGATTTAACTAAAAAAAAATATAATTTTTCCCTACCATTAAAGCATTCCTGATGATATATGAAATGAATTGAATACTATTCAATGGATCATAGATATACAAGAAAAGAAATACAAATAAATTGAAAACGAAATAGGTTACATTTCGTGTAGCGAAATGTTCCCTGTGACGTCGGCGAATTGGGGTGCGAATGTAGTCAGCAAGCAATCACTACGCAGTGTGTATTCAAGGCAACGGTGTTTCCCGCCAGGTGAAATATATGGGTGTTTAGACCGTGACACGGGAAAATATTTGGGTCGTCGATGTAAATTAGATTTAGGTGACAATATACTTTCTGTATAAAACTACAACTGTAGGGATACTCATATATCATATTCTCATTCGATTTTAACAGCAAAAATATTGCGATGAGAAAAATTTCGATGAACAGATTATTTTAATCGTTCGACCTAAACGTCTACTTTACCAGCTTCACTATTGTCCTTTCAGATGGCTCGCAGAGCCTCTTTGACAGAGAACGTACAACTACATTCTCTGCACGACTGTGCCCCCTAAGTAAATATAGTATATGGCTGCTGGTGTCTAACTTTATTTTCATGAGGATGAAATGTGTTCACTTTATCAGATGTTACCTGACTGTAGCAGCCTCAGACACAAAGGTCGATGTGACAAGTAATGAAATTTCTTTGTCATCAGTTGTCTCGCTTAGGGTGAGGAACAAAGTATTCTGCGAGTACACTAGTAGTTTACCCCTTCGTAGCCGAATCTTTTACTGCACCCATAATTGGGTGCAATTTGGCTTTATAATGATTAATGTTAAACCTTACAGATACGGAGTTTTAGTTCAATTTAAAGGAATATCTTAATACTAAATTAGTAATATATAATTATATTTATAGAATTCCTCCATCCCTGTCCTGCTCTGGAAGTACATGATTATTTGCTACCGATCTTATAGTTTACGTTTAGAGTACGTTTATTCAAATAATTGATAACAATAATTTCTATATAAAATATTACTGATTAGTTATTTTTATAATTTTATAATGAAAATTAAAGATATTAACTGACTTTATTTAGGTAGAGTAGTGGTGTAAATGATTTTTATTCATGTAAACAAAAAAGTATATAGTAGTATATTATATATGTGTCTCAAGACCCGTTTCATCCTTTGAAAAAATATATAATTTATCATTTCAAAAAACTATAATTCAGAAAAAAATGCTGTTTACTATGACGCGACAGTGTGTCGCACTGGAACAGTAAATTTTTATTATCCAAAAGTAAGTACCATATTTACATAACTTTCGTAACTACACATGGGTATGGAAATTCGTGAGTGCAAAGTTATTCCTCGATTTATATTGTTTACATTACAACTCATGAAATGCGTTGAAAGCGGCATGGATTTGAATTATTCATCTAGAAAAGCAAAGTTTAAATTTACGTTCTGGCTTGAGTGTGCCCTTATGAGCATCGCTTCTCATATATCTTAACGTCTTTAATATTTTATGGTGCAGGCATTTGTCTTAAAGATTTAACTGGTGATCTATAATCCAATGATTAAGATACAAAGTAACTCGTTAAATTGTCTTTAATTACATAAAATAATTTAAGTTATTCGATACTTGTCTTTATATATGTATTTATATATAAACTTAAAATTTGTAAATTTTTGGACCGGTAACATATTCTCAACTTCTTCTTCTTATTGTATAATGTAACTACGTATATTATACAAGTGCAGTTGTGGTCTTAGCACTTATATATAGCCCCGTTACGCCATTTTTGTTGTGTTTATAGTTTAGGATCCATTTTATAACGTATTGGTAGGACTTTCAATAGTAATATCGCGCTATGATAGATAGATGATTTCACAAACTTTTGCGAAGGGTTCTAGTAAAGATGCTTATTACATATTTGCATGCAGTTCTAGTATAGTTATAACTAAATTCTTGTTCGGACTATTAAATTATACCTTCTATGTAAATGTATAAATTAATGATAATTATTATTTTTTAAGATTTGAAAGTCTGTGCTGCTCGTAATTTGGGCTGCTTTAAAAACAGATAAACATCGTAAAACCCTCCTATCATAATACAATGTAAAAAAGTTTGTTGTTTCACGACATCTGTTTTGGAATGTTCCCGATTATCTCCTTTTAATGAGCTTTAGACCGCAAACTTTGCTTTAATAATTCAAAGGCGAAGGATTGAGTAAATCGAGAGGATTAAAAAAAAACTAAAAAAGATTGGAAGCATCGTTGTAGCAGGTGACCGCTGCTATTTACCGTCCTATTTATTCAGGTCCCGTACGCTGTGGGCGGGCGAAGCGCCACGCTTATAGATCGGAGGGCGCGCGACCAGTGAGTTCCGAAGTGCCGGCTCGCGCGGACGCCTCGCGCTTCACCCCTGTTGCGAACAGAACAAGACGTTAATACTGCTCTAAGGGTGCCAGAGTGGGACGCAAACACATCGACGCTCGATTTCAACAGGTCGTTATTGAAACTTGAACTAAATGGTGATACTGTGCAATAATTTCAACTTCTGTTATGTTTTTTATTGAGAGTTCAAGTAAAACTTTTATCGCTCTTCCGTAATTTTGTAATAATTACCAATTTGATAAAATATTGTCAAGAATGTGCTTTCAAGAATATGTTTTATGTTCTTGTTTATTATTGTTATTTCCGGAACTTACTAACTAAAATCACGGAAATCATATAAGAAAATTATAACATTATTTAACACAATGCGTTGTAACAATAAAAATTGTGTAGTGTTCAATTAATTGAATTAAAAATAATAACACTCTTAGCTATGAAAAAAACACTGTTCATAAATTTCCATAAGTAAATGAATTAGTTAACCCCGTCCCATTAAAGGAATTTTTAACGGTAAAAACATTTGGTAAGCCTTCATTTTTCTAAATTCTAATCAAATATTTTCAAGTAAGTCACGAAAGGATGTTATGAATAATATACGGTTGAGGATTTGCTGTTGCCGGTAATGACGTAACAAATCTTGTAGTAGCTCTTTACATATAACATCTTACATTTTTAATATTTATTATGTGTGAAATTTTTTATCCTTATCAGCGCTTGACATAATGATTTTTCATAATGTTTTCAATGATTTCCAAGCCCGTTTAATAAAACCTATTTTAAGCTAGTTTTTAAACTGTTCTAAATGTAAACAGAAGTGATATGCACCTAAAACGGGCTCGCCGGAGTCGTTAATAATGTATTGTGCTTCGTGATTGCACAAATAATGCGTGAAAAGATAATTTTTCGCCAATCGCTGTTTTTGAACTGTGGTTGCGACCATCAATCTATGTTCACATGATATTCGATGTTCGGTATTATTCGTTTAAGAAGCTTTATTAGAAAATGGATGTCCTACGCAGATTTTTTTATCCATTACTACGGAGCAACAAGTAAAGTGGCAACGGCCTACATTTCGTCCACGCCCCTGATATGTAATAACGCTTGTTATGGCTAGGCTCTAAGTGGAGAGGAATTGATAACTTATTTTAGTACCTGGAACAGCTGCTAATTTGTAAGAATAAATTTAGAATTGTTTTAATTTTTATGATACAATATTGGCTGGTTTTAAATGTTTCAATATTATTGTCTTCTCTGTATAATATATATAAATAATAATGTTTTGGTTAAATAAATTAATATTTCAAAGAACAGTTCAAAAATCCGACCAAGTTACGTTTATAAATCTTTAGATTTTTTTCCATTAAATGACATAGTATTATTGCATTTTATAGTAATTGAATAGAATTTAGAACCATTTCTCTATATTTGTATGAAAATATTTTATTATTAACATATATTACGATCAACGAATAACATTATTTTATGAAACAATAAATATTAGCAGGTCTACACTCTTTGCGTTCAGTGCATGAATATGGAATTAAAACATACGAGCAATTCTGTAGTATATGTCTATTTACATTTACTACTTTTAGTAGTACCACTTACTTCACCGGTGAAAAAAAATTCAATCGATAGTGTAGATGGTTGTCGCGCGCAAATAAACCGCACCTTCTTCTATTTCAGCTTAAGAAATATAGGTTATTGATTTTAAATCAATAGCTGGTGACAATGGAAGGCTTATCTGTAAAGCTATATATTTAAATTAATAAATTATAGATTTATATATAAGCTAAAATGTAAACAAATATTTCTTAACATAATTGGGATAAAATGACTTTTTACTTCCTAGGGAACCGAAATCTAGTCGATATATAATTTTGGAAAAAAAGAATACATTTTTATATCTTGGTTTAAAATTAATTGATTGTTTCGAAGAGATAAGAGACAATTTTTTAAGGATAAATGCTATGATATATAAAAGCTGACCCAATAACGGGTAAGCATAGACATTATATCTTACTTTTCAGGGCTACGCATGATCTTCCCGAAACTTTATTTATGAATGTAGATATTATGGGCCGCAGCCATCTTTTACCAGCACGTGAATTGTTTTCTTTCCGTTTTGTTCTATAATATTATCGCCTTATCCTTACTAGTAATAATTAATTGTGGATGTTGAAGTATCGAGTATAAAAACTTTTTAAAACAACATTACTTTTAATACGTAGTATGTTTTGCTTTTGGAACACTGTAATTGGTACGATTATCTTCAGCGCCCTTTACGTGTTAAAAAGCCCAATCGAGGCATAAAAAGTATTAAAAACGATGGAGTGTTTTTCATTGTTAAATTTTGTTTTACTATCAGCGCTTGTTAATAGCTTAATTTTATTAAGGAGAAGATAATTTATTCATAAAAGCAATTCAAAAGCTAAAACCTTAAAAATCATATCAAAAAAAATTCTGTCGAATCTTTCAAATAAACGTTCAAATTAAAATATGTATAGTAAAAATATAAATAGCCGTGAATATATATTGGATAATACCTTTATGGAAGCAATTTACTATTTGATGCTCGAACAGTAACAAAAAGCAGAAGTGAGAAACCATAAACAGGCAATAAAGAGTAATGGGTTGAAATAATTTTGCGTGTGAACAGCTAGCTTTAATGTCGAACGAAGAAACTAATTATAGAGCTTTATTACAATTGCCTTTTTTAAAACAAGGATTATATTTTAATCCTTTATTAAATTTGCGTTTTTCAATGTTAAAGTTTAAAATGTACCTAGACACGTTAATTTTGTTCACGCGACTTCTGTTTATTTTTATGTTTTGGTCGAAATATAAAGTAAAACAATGGTAGTTATAATTAATATATGTTAGTGGGTCATCCGGTAAATCAAGAAGAATTAGTAATAATTGTTTATTAGTTATACGGTACTACAAGAAAAAAAATATTTTTGACTGGTTGCTTTAGTGGGAATGTCTAAAATTTTCGCACTGCAACCATAATTGCCTTTGATTTTTTTTTAATTTTATCAAGCTTTGCATAAGGCGAAGGTTATGAATACATACAGTATTCTTAATTTTTTTAAAGTCCATAGTGGACTCCTGTAATATTTAACTATTGAATTTGTTTAATTCATCTGAAATTCAAATGTACAAATACAACAATTTTTTATTTAATTAAATTAATTTGTTCAAGCCATGTTCAACTATTAGCTAGCAGTACTATGATTAGGTCAGCGCGACCTTGGAAAGTCACACTTATAGAACATAACAGTGGTGCTATATTACTGTGCCGGCATTGTATATTAATCCTCAGGGAAAATAACGCATCTGCATTATAATATCGTATCGAGAATAAATGTGGATGTCATGGACCACAGGAATCATTTCACCATCAGGTGAACTGTGTACTCGTTTATCAAGGTTAATATAAAAAATAAATTAAAGTAAATTAAAGGGTTGTTAAAGGTTAAAATAAAAATTCAGTAATGAATTAAGAAACAAGATTTATTGTTATTGCTATAAACGAAAGTTCGATCCCAAACTAATTTGGGACAAACTAACAATAACCACTACGGGTGTACGGTGGAGGTCGTGACCACCCTATGATTGATAGCCATGGTAATTTTTCAATGGACACAAAACCGTAAACATTTCGCCATAAGACGAAAATCATTTATCATTTGTTTTGTATACTCGTAACAACCAATATATACATTTATGCATTTGTTAGATTACAATCAGAATTTAGTAATGAACGGAGCAAAAACTAATACCTATAAATATAAATATGTATATATATATATATATCTATACATATATATGTATATATATACATACAAAATATAGTGTATATATCGTGGAAATAGGATCTTAATCCTCTCTCTTATTCTTTCTATATATAAGCATATAAGCACATCACAGCTTTTCAATAGTCCGTACCTGAACGAAGGCCTCCTCCATACTTCCCGAAAATTTGCCTAAGCCATCCCTCCATCTAGTGGTGGGATACCGTACCACTAAGTCTATCAGTCCAAGGTTGCACACTCAACAATCTTTCTTACCCATCGGTTGTCGGTTTTACGAGCTATATGGCGTAACGTTTTAGTGTGTGTGATGTTAATTGTGGGAAGATATTTGTGTATGTGTCTTGACTGTATGTTTTGTAAATTCTGGATATCTAATACATAAATAAATTCTGTTTTTAGTTTAGCATTTTGTGTGAAACAGAAAAGTATTCTTGTATACGACAGTATAAAATAAAAATACATGCGTAGCATTTTGACAATGCATTGTGAGTGTACTACGAATATTTTTGAGACTGTAAAATGATTTAAACTATTAGGAATCTGGTTTGTCCATTAGACTTAAACGATGATGATGATGATGTTCTGGCTTCTAATTATCACTAGACAACGTAGAAGTTTTATAGTGTCGTAAACATTCGCACAAACACAAAGACACTCACAAGTCCTCTTCCCTCTTACGATGTGTTGCATATACAATAAGATCGGAGGAACGTTCAGATGCCTTGTCAAAGCCACGGGGCATACGAGTACACCCCGACATGTAAACAACAATTTGTGATGTACAAATATTGTTACTCGGCTGGGAATCGCGCACAGGACCTTCGATCGCTACACCACGCGATCGTCATACTGCGTGTATGGCGGTCGCCTATATACGTACGCGTATAGAATTATAAGTATAAATAAGTGTCTACTTCGATTCTAATGTTATTTAAATTACAATTACGGTTATGTGGGGTTGATATGTTTTGATGATTATTATCATAGATATTTTTTTGTGTTAGTGTGTAATGGGAGCGCTTATTACGCTAGTATTTTTTCATCTAAATATTTGTATATATTAGGGATATTTATATTTATATGCACATAATACATTGTTATTTTATGTATATATTCTCTCAAAATAAGGAATAATAGTTTATAACCATTTATAACCTTCTTTATTTTGAAAGAATATACCGTAGACAATAGACGTGTACTATAGTTACACATGTAGTTATGGTATATGTGAAAAGATATTATTAACGAGTGGTCGATTTTGTTTTCACTGAACTTGATTTCTCTGAACCCTCCCAAGGTTTGCTGGTAGATAATGCCTTAGGCATTAGGTCCACCTTCGTGCATATGTTAGTTGTACAAAAAGTTTATAAATACATAAAAAAATCAATAGAGCTAGTTTCTTTCTTGCTGCGGAATGAATGGATCGGCGCGATCACGACATTGGTCTGGGAGAAGGAGCCCTGACCTCTGCTATCATAGAACGCAGTGTAAAATATCAACATAACGCTGTTGTGTTTTGTCTGGTTACTGTTGGCATCTTGAGACATAATTACTAACGACGAGACATTTCATCTTAGTCTTTAGGGCTAACAACCCATCTGCATTATGGTTCCTTATCGGGGATGAATGTGAGTATCATCCGCATGGATCCGCAGGAATCATTAACCATCAGATGAATCGTGTGCTAAATAGTTATCCCGGACCTAAAATTTACGAATTGTAAAAACCTTTTCCTTTCATAAAAAGGGCCGTTTTAAGAAAGCTGCACTTGAACTTCTTTATTGTTTTTAAGATCACAGACAACAATCCAAGTGGCTAAAATTGTTGACTTGTACATGTTAAAAATTGTTTTAAACAAGAAATATTACAGTACTAATATGTCTACCTATTATGCAATGTAATTATCATTCTTAGCAATTTTGATTGTTAGGAAGTTTTTATATTTGTTTCCTAACAAAAGAATGTTTCGTGAATTATAATCTGCGATGTTATTGTTCTGTTTCTACGATGTGTTATTTCACAAAACATCATCTTAATACTAACCTAGCTATAAAAATAAGAGAAATTACGACCTTATATATAATACGATGTTAAATTACTACATTGTCATGAAAAGTTCATAATAAAAACATACATATACAAATAACATTATTCCAGAATTTCTAGTCAGATCGATAGACAGTACAACATTATAACACAACTTAGACGAGCAACTGGTTACTTGAGTCGTCATTAATTGTTCCCCACAGCCTAATTCGCCCCACGCTTAATTACCTTCTGTCGTTTCTCGTCAATCCTTCAACAAACCTTTCATCTCTATCTCTCCTATAGCTTAATGGTTTAGTTAAGGCTAGGCAATCGTAGGATAGGACTCAGGGCCGAAGCCAATATTTTTATAAAACATTAATTATTAATTAGGTTACTAATTTTTGATACAAATGCAAACAAATAACTTAGGAACAATTAATTCATTCTCGGCACACAAACAATACCTAGCAAAATCAGCTACAATAAAAACAATTATAAACAAACATACAAAGAAAATGAAATTTAATCAAAAGAAAATCAAAAAAATAAGTGTGGAAAACAAAAAAATAATGAATAACCTGCTGTGTGCTAAATGAGAAAAGGATTTCCACTCAGGTAATGTTGTGACTTAGAGCCACAACACTGACCATCCGTGAAGCCTTCACTAGAGAAATGGTGGCCCTCATTTTATATCAATAATAAAAAATAATTAAAAACAGTAATAAAAAATAAAAACTATTCACACAGAAAAAAAAAGATAATATGAATATTACATGTCAATAAACACTTGATGATAAATTTTACATCCATTCTCAATAAAGATTCAAGATACCCTACACTCACCGCAGGAAACACAGCATTAATATGCTGTTATATCACCAGCGTGAGTATTCAGTGACGGCGCGGACTCGTCGATTCATTCATGTTTAAGACATGAGTGATAGCGTGTCTCTATCACGGTGAAAACTTATGGCCAGGTTTTATAAACATGTTTTTTTTATTATATTCAGAGTAACAAACCAGCGCACAGTTCATCTGATGGCAAGTGATTCCTGCGGCCCATGACATTTACATTCAAAATGCAGGTGCATTGTTAACCTTTAGGACTGAGATGGAATACCTCGTCACCAGTAATAAAGGTATCCGAATCCCTACACTCATCAGACGAAGCACACCAGTAATACACTGCTATTTTACCCTAGTATTCTGTGAGGGAATGGTCCGATCCTTTCGAGCTGACACATTCGTTCTGCAGCTAGAAACAAACTGCAGGATAGCTCTACCATTGTTGGAATAACTTATGTTAGGATACCTTGTAGCTTTTCATTGTTTCTTGCGTATCATAATTTAACGCAATTTTATTGTAAATAACCACCAGACCCTTTATGGAAATAGATTAATGATGTAAGTAATAATAAAGAAGACTCATTCAGACTAATAAATAATATTCTTTGCGTTTACTGTGTAATATAAAAACCTATAAGTGGTAACTCTTAATTAGTAGTTTTTATTAAAAGTAGTTTTTGTTGGAAAGGTTTTTATAATACAATGGAAGAATACAAAAAGTATTCTTATTTAACATATTTCTTGTATTTAATAGTCCTTAACCAGAAATATATCATCATATATCTAGCTTCAGCATGAATGGGTAGGCTCGATCGGGGAAGAACCAAGTTCTCACGGAATACCAGCGTGAAATGGATGAACGGTTCTAGGGTTTTTTACGAGTGTAAGGATCAGTGAGATCTCAGGGGACTCGCAGGTAACGAGGCATTCCATCTCAGTCCTCAGGGTTGACAACGACAGTCTCTGAATCTTCGTTGAGGCAGATGTATTCATAGGCCACAGCCGTCACTTATCGTCAGGTGTATTATCATATCATATTAATATTATCTTTTTATTTTTCTATTTATTTTGTTGTTTTTAGTTAGTTATAGTTCTTATTTTTTACTATGTACTCATTTGTCACACCTAATTTTATAAAAAAATCGGATTACGGTTAACTATTACTATATCAGTTAAATCGTTTTATTAAAATAACTGTAATACGTAAACATATTTTGAACCTGTAAGTGATTTTAAAAGGATGATTGAATTAAAGTATTTTTAATAAGATAAATGAAAACAAAGAGTGCTATCATAGAATTGATTGGTTTTTTTCTTGAACATTTGACATAATTTTTAAAGTCCGTGTATTCTTAATTTGCTTCCAATGTTTTGACCCACGATGCAGCATGCATAAATGGGATGATTTAACTGGGGAAGGACTACGCCTTCACAGAATACAAGCGCAATATAGTAGAATAACGCTGCCGTGTGCGCAAAGATCAATTACTGGTTCTATCTGAATTCTCAGAGGTTACAATGCATAGGCGCGTTTGAATCTTTGTTAAGGAGATACGTAAATCGCGAGCTCGTATATCACCATTAGTTTAAAAAAAATACAATACCACTGTAGACATATAAGACAGTTCGCATGTTTTTTTCTTTAAATATTATGTGATTCCATTGAAATGATTAGTAGGTAAACTCATTCCAAACTTAATTTTCGATGTTGGGGATGAAAGAGACTCAGAAAGTCGATCCAGACTGACGAAGTTTTCTCCGCGTCAAGTAGAAATTCAATAAGTTTAGCTTTCTTCTGAATTCTAGGCGGCAGACGTTTATGTGAATATATTTCGTGTTATCTAATCTAAATACAAAAAAAACATGTTTTTAATGTAAGTTGTGATATTAACATTACGAACTGTACCACTTCATCTAAGCATAAATGCTTGTGCTAGGAGATGGTTCACGACAATAGCGTGTATTTACTTAGTGCTTATTTAATTTAACTCTATTTCAACTAGAATTGTAGCGGTAGGTTGTAGATCGGTAGATTATTAGTTGTGTTAGTGAATAAATAAGCACTATCTGACCAATTAAACATCTCAGTCCCTTAAAAAAAGATGGCGTAGTATCAGTATAGTATGGTTATCAATCATATAAATAAAAAAAACATTCTTTGATAAAGCTTTAAAAGCTTTGTATTATAACACTAAGTCTGGATTTTTTTTGTATGTGTATTGCTGTTAGTTCAGTGACCTCAACAGCTTTTTCAAATAACTAAGTCCGGATACTGATTTATATTTTGTATGTATAATCCTATAAAGGAAAAAGTTTTGATACCACTCTCGGATACAATCGGTAGTTTGTATTGTCCATTAAGTTAATTCAATTTTTATATTCTTATTTTTATTCCTTATAACGTAAGTTTTATAATATTGTTGATTTCTAATGCAAAGGTACATACGATTAATAATTGATTTTTTTTTAACAGCTAATGTATAATCTTTTACAATAAGCGTATTTATGATGCTTATTTTGAATAAAAAAAATAGTTAAACTTTTTTCCCTTGCTGATCATTATGGTCGGAGTACGGTGATAGGTAACCCTGTCCAGTTTGGTTGCTTTGCAAAAGAAAAATAGGTTAGCGCTTGTTATCTCTGTTTATCCGGATTAATAAAAGCTTATTTTTTTAAACTCTATTTTCCTTTGTACGTTTTGATCGACCGGTTTTCAAGAATTCTAAAATACGATGATTAAGATAATTTCCACAGCTTAGTATTACTCGACAATTTTATTATTTTTTCAATATTTTCTTTAAATTGTTAAAATATTTTTACGAAACTTATATAGAACTGATAATAATTACAAATATACAAGCGTTTTTAATAGACTTTAACTTGTTATATAACCATCGACGAGATGAGATAATATTATAAAAGGTTAAAATCGGTTAAAAAGTAAATTATAAACATACGTAAATACAATGCTGTATATATTAATGATAAAATTGCATATATTTGGCACATGTCTTAATAATTTTGTCTTGTAGTTACAAAGTCTAACGTTTACAATATTTCACAAACATGGAGCCCGCGGACCGTGCTAAATTTTAACAAGTTTATTTAAGAAATATATCTAATAAAATATTTAGAATACATGTGTAAGTGTGTTCCACCAAGTGTCCCGTGTAATGGTACTATCTTTTAAAACTCTTTCAAGAGAGGTGACTTATGCTCAACAGTGGAATTTATTTTATTTAATTTTATAACTTTTATAGCACAACCTCTGAATCTTTTTAGGGAATCACACTTTATACGTGAAAATGAAAGCATGTAGGAAATTCAAATTTATTTCTCTACCAGCCCAGTATTGAATAAACTAAGGTGTATTTATTCAAATTCATAGAAATTAATTATCATGAAACTAATAAGATCTAATGACTTGTAAGTTCAGAAATAATGTTATCTTATTGTTTCAGGCGGACAGAAAACAGAACAGAAGACAATGTGCTACTTTAGTATAATAGTGATAATTTTCGACTTAAGTTAGTGGTTGTGAAGGGTTACCGAAATTATGGAGCCGCGTGTTGTGAAGTTTTCAATTCTACTTTCATTTACTTTATCTGGAATTGCAGTTGGTAAGTTTATATTGTCAATAATGGTATCTTTATCAAAATATTACCTTGATGCACCAGGTTCACCTAAAATTTACCACCAATTTTTTTTTTTTATTATTTGTTAGTAAATAATATAATCAAAATACACGTTGGTTTTATTTTATGTCTAAATAGTATTCAGTGTGTAAGAACCACCTTTTGTTTTCAATTCGCTTGTTGTGTAGAAAGTCTGTACTATACTAGAGACGTTGATTACATCGTCATTTCACTTATTAAAGGGTCTGCCTCGCCTACACCTTTTATCTCGGTAACCAATTTGTAACAAAAATTTGAATATGATCTGTGCACATTTACTTTTTAAATCATAGATTATGTCTTTCGGTTTCATTTTATTTCTAATGTATGAGTATGTGTTTCTTACTCGTACTATTACTTATAGGATTGTTTATGTTTTTTTACCCCTTTGACCCATTATTAAATGCTCTATTCGCTATTGTGAGGCAGATTTGCCTAAGTGAGGTATGGCAGAAGCAGATATTCATTGTTACAGCTTTAGTTTTAATTGGTAGTTTACTAAAAAATCTCTTTATTTATTTCGTATACTTTTTATTCTTCTACTATTTCTTTTTCCGTGCATGAAATAAATAATTAATTAACAAGTGTCTTAGTAATGTCATAGTTTTTGAACGTTATGTTGCAATATCCTCGTTTACTTGTAAACCAATTGTAATCTTTGTCAATACAAATACAAAATTGGCTGTAATTCTGGCAACTTTTCTGAAGTTGGATCCAAATCTCATAAAAATATTATTTTTCATAAAGTTTGTATAACTTGTTTTAATAACATGTACTTTAATAAAAAATAATAAACTTATTTTAACATTAAAGATATATAATTATGTAATAATATATTTATTTATTGTATAATATATTATAAAATATATTAATTTAGGTATCCTATATATTTATTGTATTCATATATATATTTTTTAAGTATATTTAGTATACTATTAGAAAATATATATTATATTTTTACCACTTTTATATTATATGTGCACCTACCCTAGCTTCTCAATACCACCGTCAGGTCGACTGGTAGAAAATGCTTTTAGCATTAAGTCCGCCTATGTAATTTACTTGTGCATAAAGTTTAAACAAAATCTTTATTTCTCATAAAAAACACAAAGTCTCACTTACAATGAGAATAATGTAAAAAACAATATATGGGCTTGCGAGCAAATACGTAATGTAGGTACATAAAAACATAATTATATAGATATAAACAAACCATAGCATAACTATAAGAATCTAAATTGACAGGAATTAAATTAAACAAAATTGAAGTTAATATAATTTAGAAACGGTTATTATAGTTTGGCAATAATATGTGATTTACGTTTGTTCTTGAACATATTCATACTGTTCCAATTCTTGATCTCGTCCGGCAGTGTGTTGAACATATGAAAGCCTTCAAACAAAATAGTTTTATTTCCATAGTTAGTTCGCGGAGTAATTGTTTTTAATTTGTGTTTGTTACGTAAGTTATGTTTGTTATATATGTATATTACTATCTCTTATTACTTTTCTTCATATGATCTTTGAAGAGTGTTGTTATTTATTTTAAGGGGAGCAAAATCTGGTATGGGTTAACTTTTTACTGCTAATATTATAAAAGACGTTTTTTTATATTGATCGTTAACAAATTATTCAGGAACCATTCATTAAGTCTGTCTAAATCGTTGTGAGCATCAATAAGAAGAGTATCAAAAGAATTACCAAAGTAGAATAGGCATGTGTCATCCGCATATAGCGTAAGATGGCTCGTCAGACCTATTGTATTAATATTGTTTATATATATTAAAAACAGCAAGGGACCAAGTTTCGATCCTTGTGGGATATTAAAATCATTCAGTTCCTGAATTGAACTTTTTACCGATTTTGATGACCTGCCTCCTATTCTTTAAATAGCTTGTTAACATTCTTAGAGCTGTTCGGTATTACAGCGGAGGTTACTTTGAGGTTAATTTGAGTAAGCTGAGCTTTTGATGACTAACAGTTGCAAATGCTTTGTTTAAATCAATAAATATACCTAATACATAGTCTTTTTTATTAATATGTACTTTAATTTTGTTGAATAGATCAACTGCTGCTATAATTGAACTAGATTGTCGAAAACCGTATTGTTCATCAATTAGAAAATTATTATCGTACCTTACGTATTTAGGCGTTTGTAAATAATTATCTCAAAAATTTTCGAAATGATGGGCAGTACCGACACAGGTCTATAGTTACTGGGTTCAGTTCTGTTACCTGTTTTATTAATAGGATTTACTTTGGCAATCTTGAGGGAATTTGGGTATTATCCTATCTCTAAACATCTATTGATCGAATTAACCAAGGATTCCACAATAACATTTTTTAGACATTTTAGTGATAGAGTGTTTATACCGTCTACTTCAGTGCTTGTATTATTGTCTAAATGATTAATAATGCTAATGACTTCATTTGCACTACAAGGATTGAATTCATTCAATTCAACTTTATGTGAGTAATCTACTCCGTCCGTTAGAGTATTAATTTTGTGATAAGTTTGAGGTATTTTATTTGCTAGTTCTGTGCCAATTGACGAGAAAAAAGTATTGAACGCACTACATATTTCAACACCATTCACAATAACTTTAGAATTAAATATTAGCTTAGGAATTACATCATTCGCCTTAAATTTATTTATTGCCAAACTATTGATAACCTACCACATCTTTTTTGGTTGATTAGTATAATTATTAAATAGTCGAAAGCAATATTCTTCTTTGTCGGTCTTAATTAGGGTATGGATTTGCTTTTGTGCATTAGAACATGCCTACTTCACATCTTCATTTTGTGGGTCTCGCTTAACTTGCAGGTTCAAATAATTTCTTATATTTATAGCATCGAATACAATTTTATTGAACCCATAATTTCGGGGTAAATTCTTATATTTGATTTTGACTATCTTATTATCATCTATTAGTTTTAAAATTGATTTCTCTAAAATATCGTAATCATCTAAAGTGTGTACATTATTTGCCTTTGAGCCACTTTGGAGAAGCTTTTCATAATTAATCGCCTTATAATGTATTTTTTGCGGTTTAGTGTCCACTTGCCTATTTCAAGATATTGTTTCTTGTGGTCTGACAGGGAAGACTCGGTAATCGATATGCTAAATGAATGATTATCTACATTTGTACATATATAGTCTATGATAGTCTTCGTCTTGTCCGTGGCGGGGTACAGTAGTCTAAGTCGATTTTATTTAGCATTTCGTATCCACTCCCTCGTATAGCTTTTACATATTTCGTAATGTAGTTATAGTTTAAATATATATCTTAACATTTTAATCATAATACAACATAAGTTTAAGTCCTAAATTATTTAATTGCTCGTAGGAGTCGAGAGGATTCCCGACGATCATAATTAACCCATAATCATACATGCCCGCAGCTAGGACAAACAAAGGTTTAAACCCATTCGTAAATGTGG
This sequence comes from Teinopalpus imperialis, assembly GCA_029286865.1. Classification (NCBI taxonomy): domain Eukaryota; kingdom Metazoa; phylum Arthropoda; class Insecta; order Lepidoptera; family Papilionidae; genus Teinopalpus; species Teinopalpus imperialis. The sequence continues at coordinate 2,923,081 of JAGSMU010000039.1, forward strand.
GTTTTAATATTGTCAGAATAAATCCAGTATGTCTGTGAATTGTGGTAAGAGGGTTCATAAGTGTTAAACGAGGCTTATTAAATATGGTGTTAATATATGGCATGGGTATTTCTTCCATTGCAACCTCTTTCAGTAACCAACAAGGAGTTACTTTGTTCGTAGGATGAATGAACGGCAAAATTACTCACTTCTTCTTTTACCTATTCTCATCACATATCCCGGGCTAGTGCCCATAGGTAACGGAATTCCTAAATGACTTGTGAGCCTTTTAAATGACTTATTTCAACAACCTGCTATACTCGTAAGCCCTTCGTTGAAATTACTGCTAGATTACAAATTGATTTTGGATCTAACGTTTCTTAATTAAGCATTTTTACTCTTCATTCAAAAATTTACCTACCTTGGATGTGATAAAAATCATCGACATTTTTGAGTTACATCTTATCATTATTTTTTTATTTTTTATAACATTGAGAGTTGCAAACGAGCACACTGTTCACCTGATGTGAAGAGATTCCTGCAGCCCATGACATCTACCTATCCTTGACAAAGAATCATAATGCAGATGCGTTGTCACCCTTGAGGACTGAGATGGAATGCCTTGTCACCAGTAATAAAGGTCTCCGGATCCCTTCACTTACCAGACGAAACAAGGCAGTATTATGCTGCTATTTCACGCCGGTATTCTGTGAGGGCGTGGTCCTTTCCCAGTCGAGCTGACCTATTCATTCTGCAGGTAGAAACAAAATGCAGTGTAGCACTACCACTGTCTACAACTTGCGTGCCCCCCAATTCTAAAAATGGTGGTAGCCCAGATCCGTCCAACTACAGGCCTATTACCCCTTTGTTCTCGATAATAATGGAATCCGTTTTAAACTGTCAGTTTATGAGGTACCTAGAGGAGAACTAGCTGATAAGTGAGCCAGTATGGCTTCCGTCGGGGTCGCTTAGGTGGTGACCTTCTGGTATACTTGGTACACCGATAGACCAAGGGCTTGCTGATTAGTCTGGACGCCGCGAAGGCCTTCGATAGGATTTGGTACAAAGTGCTTCTTTCGAAGCTTCCTTCTTATGGGCTTCCCGTAAAATTATACAAGTGGGTCACCAGTTGTCTCCCTTTTCCCTTTGTTGCATCTTCTTATATTGAATACACTTCCTTTGCTATTTCAAATATTTATATTTTCAATTTGCTGTAGTAACGGAATCCTTGGTGTTGTCATATGAACATGCAACTTTCAGTTCAGGCAAGACCAAATTGGCGTACTTAATATAGCAAAACAGTAATTAATGTCAGCCCACCGTGTGTAACTTTACAAAGGGCAAGCTCGACCCACCTCAGTACCAGCTCTTTAAATTTGACGTCATTCAACGAGGAGCGGGGTTGAATCGGTGCCGATCGGCTTGATTCACTAGCATTGGAAAATGATGTTGCATCTCTATGCATTTTTTACCAAATTTACTACGGGGAGTGTTCTGAGTTCTGAGGGGTTACAGGCGCTGAGTTTAATACATCACGAGAGAATTAAAAATTTCGTCCTCATCATCTCGATGGTTGGCAATCCATCACTGAGCGCGTTACGTGAAATATTCTGCCACGCACAAAAAATCTGTGGAATCATCTATCACTAGCGATATTTCCTAATACGACTTAGGGACCTTCAACAATAGAACCTACACCTTTCTTAAAGGCAGCACATCTGCAACTCCTCTGGTGTTACGGATGTTTATGGGCAGTACGTACCATCATGTGAGCTGCTTGCTCGTTGCCACCTATTCTATAATAAAAAAACTGGAATCTGCATCTAGTCACCACAACGCACTAAGACCAGCCACTATACTACCAGCCAGATCTGAGCCAATTAACTTGTGTGGTAAGTGTTGGTTATAAACAGGCATTTTACATGTAAAAAGAACATTAGAACTATCATCCAAGTAAAGACAAAACAGAAAAGCCATTACCAAGTAATCTTTTAATTGGTAATGGCTAAGTAATCTTTTAGTTGGTAATAGCTAAGTAATCTTTTACCTAGTAATGGCTTTTCTGTTGAATCATACTATCAACGCAAACTTTAAAATAAATAAAAGAATCAAACTTTCATTTTAAATAAAGAAAAATAAATGACGTTAATAGAATCTGCGATGTCAATATGTTTTTTGCGTTTTTAAATCTGCTGATGCTCACGTCAATAATATAGAAGATATTTGTAAAAGCGGGAAAGGCTACCAAATAAATAATTCATATTATATGACCCTTCCACACATCCTGAATATTTTCAAGGTTTGATCGACGAACCTACCCTAATGGCATTTATATTCATCGAATTTATCAATAAACAGCGTGCAGAAAATAAACAGTTAAATTATTAATTAGGTAAAGAATATGCACTTTTATAAACAATATAATAGTAATAAGTTCTTTATTTCTAATAAGCTCGTTCTCTATATTTCGGCTGGATATTAGTAGATTTCAAATTTTATTCTGTGTCAGTACATCGAGTTAAAGATGTAACAAGCATTAATGAGTTTTTATGAACTACTACTATACTAACTACGAACTACTTCTAAGCATTTGTTCTCATCATTTCTCATTATAAAAATATGCACCGACACAAACATTTTAAAATTAAAAGGACCTCAATATGTAATTTAGTAATTTACAAATTATTTTATAATAATACTTATATACATATACCTTAGCCTAATCCTAACGGAATAAGTTAAGATCTAAAACACTACCAGTTTTCTATATAAGAGTACTATCAATCTACTATTTACCATCAATCCAGACTCAGATCTTAATAAATCGAACGGGATTGCATTGTTAAAAATAAACGTACCTAGAATAGAATTGTCCATCCAAGCAATTTCCCCTACCGTAACCAGAGACGGATTTTATCCTATCTCCCAACTAAAGGAAGCCTTGCGGAACTAAATTTGCATTTTATCGGTTTACAGTGCTAACTCTCCGTCCGCTTGCTCTTAAATAAACAAAAGTGTATTCAAAGTTTTTAAAGGAAGTCTGTGCGAATGAATAAACTTTTGGCTATTTTTTAAACTAGTGAATGTCGTCGTTATTTCTGCAAAATGGTCCTGAAAAGTATTTTTTTTAATTTAATTTTGACGATGATTTCCGTTTCGACGGGACTTTCTGATTGACATATAAGAGTTGAAGTTGTCTTAGACATCAATCTTCAACTATTTTCTTATGTTATATTATTTTAATATATAATAATGCCACAAGTATTAATTTTAGAATCCTTTGAATACAAAGATTTTCTGTTTTTTTTATTCTTGTATTCTTTGGTACGAAAGATTGGTAGCTACATTTCCAATGTATGTCGATCGAATTATCCCCTGTTACTGCTGGGATACAATAAGGTTATTGTTTATCTTGACAACGTGTACGTAATACTGCCTACAATGAACTCACCTGATCATTCGGGAGTATATAAACAATATTTTAGTTCAAAATTATAGCTATATAACAGAAATTATAATTTAAATAATATAAAGTGTCAATAGGATAATTGTTTAGGGTACGGTGTACCAAACTTAGGGCCACAGGTTTGAATCCACCATTCGACTATTATCTTGAACCATCTCATAGAACAAGCTTTTAAGCTTAGAGTGGTTAATGGAAATGTTAGTAATTACACTTTTTTGACTTTTTTTAAAAAAAGAGGAATGTTATGATAGCGGAAGTTCTACGAAACTAGAGTAAATATAAGTGATATATGAATGTGAATATGTCTAAATATCAGCATAACTTTGCTGTGTTTCGTATAGTGAGTACAGGGACCCGGGGCCCTTATTACAGATAACGAGGCGTTTCATCAATTTGAATCTTTGTTGAGATGTAAATGTCATGGTTCATTCGCCATCAGGCGAACTGTCGTGCCCGTTTGTCTACAAGTGGTGATGTAGTAAAGTAGTACAAGGCCAAAATCATACATCTGTTTTCATCCATTAAGACACAAATTTGCTCTTTCTCTTAATGTATTGATTTTAATCGTCAAATAAAAATACACAAAAATTTGGTGTTAGCCATAGAAATTTCATTTCTTGCATATGTATATACTGGTGTACAGAGTTAATTATTTTATATACATAGGACACTTGTTGATCATTATTATCATCAATTATCCACTTCTGAACTTTCAATTCAACATTTTAAGTTACAGTTAACTAACAGCTGGATATGTTGTGAAATATATAACGGAATCGTATAAAATAAATATACATTTCATTAAGCAAAAACTTTAAACCGCTAGTAAGAGATCAAATCACTTCAATCGTCCATCGTTTTTATATTAATAATAAATTTTGGTAGTGAAATAATTTTTACTGTAAATGTTAATCCTGGGGCCTAGGATGCCCACACTCATCCTCGACAAGGAATCATAATGAAGATGCTTTTTCGCCCTTGGGGACTAATATGGAACGCCTCATCACCAGTAATAAGAGTCCCCGGATCTCTACATTCACATAGCGAAACACATTAGCTTTGTACTATTTTGCTACTATACATATGATATACTTTATTTTACGCTGGTATTACAATAGTATACCAATGTAACTAATAGGTTTTTACTACCAATATTTTTTAATAATATATAAATAACTTCCTACGTGCCCTATTGAAAACTTTTGAGCCCGACCTTAAAAAAAACGATTTTTTTCTAAATCATTATTTTATTTCTCTACGTAGTCTCCAGATCACACATCTATACACTTTTGCCATCTTATCTCTGGCTTTAGTATTCCTTCTAAAAAAAAAAAGAATCTTCAATTTCATCAAAATATTCAGTCACAGCTTTTTGTACCTCGATATTCGTCAAAAATTTTCGTCCTGTCATGTGTTTTTTTAGATTGGGGAAGAGATGGTAATCAGACGGGGCCAAGTCCCACGAATAGGGTGGATGCGGCAACAATTAAAAGATACAATTGTGTATTTGTGCTATTGATTTCACCGCAGTATGGACAGGAGCGTTATCATGGTGGAACAAAATTTTCTTAGACAACATACCAGGCCTTTTTATTTTTATTTCTTCAGACAAAGAGTTCGTTGTAAGTGTGTGCAATAATAGTCCGCATTTATGGTTTTACCTCTTTCAAGGTAGTCAACCATAATGACCCCTCTACAGTCCCAAAAAACTGAAGCCATTACCTTCTTGGTTGACAAAACGGCCCGAGCTTTTTTAGGGGGCGGTGACCCTGCTCTTTTCCATTGCTTGGATTGTACTTTGGTCTCTGGTATATTGTGGTAAACCCAGGTTTCGTCCATAGTTACGAAACGGCTAAGAAAATCTTGAGGATCACTTTGGAAGAGATCCAAACAATCCTGTGATACTTTTTGGCGGGTGCGTTTGTTTTCGGCTGAAAGCAGTCTAGGTACCCATCTGGCAGTGACCTTAGAAAACCCAAGATCGTTGGAAAATATGTTCTGTGCTCGTTCATAGGAAATGCCTATTGCTTCTGCTATCTCAGCAATCGTCAATCTCCTTTCATTCAAAATCAGGTCTAATATTTTATTTCCATTTTCATCTGTGGTAGCTGTCGGCGGCCTACCACTCCTAGGTTCATCTTGCACTGCTTCTCTGTCACGTTTGAAATCCGCAACCCATCTTTTGACAGTGGTAGATTCCCCCCAAAGTCTCGTACTCTTCATAAATTTGTTTTGGCGTTAATCCTTTTTTTGTAAATATTTTATAACGGAACGGTGCTCAATTTTATCCATTTCTACGGAAACCGCGAACGTTTGTTTAATCGATCACAAATTTTGCAATTTTGACAGAAGAAAAACAAAAGACAGCAGGATATAATTTAAAAAGAAATGGCTATTACGTGCCAGTATTATTTTTTCTTTTGAATTTAAATGTCAACCTTAGGCTCAAAACTTTTCAATGTGCCCTCGTATTTCCAATTATTTGTCTAGCACTAAGCATACATTTCCTCAGTGGCTGGCATGTCAGACGTCTGGGTGGAGTTGCGAGCACCACGCTTCGTAGTACACCGCCACAGCGCTGTGCTACGCTGCGAACACAATGTTGATCCAGAGTCCTTGTATAAGGTACGTAAACAACTTGTCTTAAGTTACTCGCGTGTACAAATATTTCGAAAACATAACAACAAACTCGAAGCTGTACGCTTTTAAATTTTACAGTGGAGTTGCGGGAAAATGGTTTAACGACGCGTATGATAGAGATGCTCGCTTTGATGCATGCTTTTTGAAAGCGGACTTTATTCACTTAAAAATATATATTTCATGAAATATTTTATTATTTATATACTTTTTGTAATTGCATTATCTTTCAGTATTAATAATTGTTTATGTTGTTCTTGCGTATATTATAATTCGTAATATTTCTGTAACTAATAATTCTTTGTAAGTAAATGTAACTAAATTATCGTTACTATTTTTAATTCATATAACAATACATATTAGGGGTGTCACTAAGAGGTGATACATGAATATACACTATTTAATTATCTATTAACTCACATTACTTAATATGTATCATTTTTTATCGATGTAGAACTAATAAATAAGCACGGATGTTTTGTACTCATTACGATTCATAGACACGCACATAAACGCTTTAACGATAATATTTGCACCTTTTTTGTAATAAAAATAATTAAGATAAATATGCATGGGTTGACTAGTTGCTGCTTTAAGGCATTTGTTACCATTTTGTTAGATGTGAACAATAAAGTTTAAATAAATAAAATCAATAAACTCCCCCGAGAACTGAGATGTTTTGCTTCTAGATTTTCGTATTACTGTTCGTCAGTTTTGAGCTAGAATGATGTGTCTTCGTTAAATATCCATCGCAACTATTATCTACCTCTATCTATCATCTATCTATCAATATGCATTAAAATTGAAATGCAAAGTAGTTACGTAAATAATAGTTACGATAGTTATTTTTTACGTATTATATATTTTATATTATTTATATTATTATATTATATTATTATATATATATTTTATATTATTAAAATCAGATTTAAAATAAATTCTATAATTTAACAATTTTATGTGGAATTTATAATTTTTAAATCCTTTTATCAGGTAGTGTTTTTTAAACACGGTCAAAGGATAATGAAGTATGTCCGCGGACGGGATCCTCCCTTTGAGATTTATAATTTTACTGGAGCTGAAATTAATGTGAGTAAACTTATGTTTAAGATAAGAACAGAAGAAAAAGAAACGTTCAACGCTTTTTTTTCTTTCTTGTAAAAGGAGGTTTCTGTTCTTTATAAGAAAAATAAAGGGAGAAAGAGACAATTATTTGACACTTACAAAACAATATAGGCGATAAGTAACACTTTAATAAAAGTAAACAAAAAAGTGGTACGAATAAAAAATAAGGTATACCAAAACGTATAAGACATTAATGGACAATTCACTTTGAATTTCGTAGCACACGAGTCTTAGGCAGCGACACTAGTTAGACAGTATTGCTTAATATAGTTTTAAGTAATTCGTCTATTTATGAATATAAAAAAATATATTGTTACCACGTCAGACTTACCCATGTTTCACGTTGAGCTTATTAAGCCCCAAAATGTTAATGGACAATCCACTTTGATGTCGTAGCACACGATTCTTAGGCAGCGACACTAGTCAGACAGTATTGCTTAATATTGTTTTAAGTAATTCGTCTATTTATAAATATAAAAAAATATATTGTTACCACGTCAGACTTACCAATGTTTCACATTGAGCTTATTAAGCCCCAAAATGTTGATGCACAATTCACTTTGAATGTCGTAGCACACGATTCTTAGGCAGCGATACTAGTCAAACAGTATTGCTTAATATTGTTTTAAGTAATTCGTCTATTAATGAATATAAAAAAATATATTGTTACCACGTCAGACTTACCAATGTTTCACGTTGAGCTTATTAAGCCCCAAAATGTTGATGGTGAGCCTGTGATCATATCAATTTATCGCAAGTAATTTTAACTATAATTTTGAATTATCGAATTAATCTAATTAAAAAAATATTTTCAAGCACACAGTTGTGTGTCATATAATAGTAACAGATTCCTGCATTTAAAAATATAAGTCTAAGCATTATGTAATAAAGATAACGGTTGACAACAAAATATATTTACTATTAGAGTAACATAAAAAGCTGAAAGCTGAAAACTGTAAAATGGGCCTTTGATCACGTAGAAGCACTAATAAAATTAATATTCAACAAAATACCAAAAATCACATATCAATTGTCATAACTGACTTTTAAAGTTCTTACAGAAATAAAAGCAGTTGCAACTTTACTTTTTATTACACCTAATGTAACAAACGGGCGCCCAGTTTATCTGACGGCTAATGATTCCTACGGCCCATGACATCTACTTTCATATTTGACATGGAATCATAATGGAGATTAGTTGTTACCCCCTTGAGGTCTGAGACGGAATACCCCGTCAGCAGGAATAAAGGTTTCCGGATCCCTACACTCACCAGACGAAACACAGCTCTACCATTGCAGTTTTTTTCTACCTGCAGAATGTTATTTTCTCTCTCAACGTAATGCATTAAGCCAAAATAATTAAGATATATATTCTTTTTTAGTTAATAAAATTAACGCCAACATCTATAACTCTGGAGAAAATGGATTTCTTAGCATCAGGATCGTATGCATGCGAAATTGCACTAGAGACACCTTTGTATTCTAAAGTGTCTAAGATACACGAATTGAATGTAATTGGTAAGTATTTTTTTTATAATTAAACAAATGATCTTGATCTGGATTGAAGTCAAGATCATTTTAGCTTATTTATTACGTAATATATACGGTTTGTGTTTTATATTAATTTCGCTGAACTACAGGGTAGTTTATTTTTTAATTCCGTGTTTTTTGTTAATTAGAGTCTAAAAGAAACATATAATTGTTAACGTTGTTATTATTGTAAATCATAAAGTTTTGTAATATATGCAATAGGAAACAAATGTTAACTTTCGGAAACGCCGTCTACATTACCATTTAACATCAGGTGGATTGTAATAAAGCATGGTTTATATAAATATAAAAAAACGAAACATGATAAAAAGCAGTACTAAAAACAATTCGCAGTTATTCTAGCGTTAAAGAACTTAACGTTACTCGTTTCTAAAATAAAAATTAACGAACATTGCTTCTGGAAATTGCACGTCACCAGTAAACTTAATGAAAAATTCCACGAGAAGTACATATGTATGTGGTAAATTAGTTTTAATTTAAACACGTTTAATATTTGTTTCAGTCCGCCAAAAATACCGTCCAAAAATTAAAATTAAACACAAGAAATTGTCGTCCAACGAGAATTTAGAAGCAACATGCCAGAGTGCACCAGCTCATCCAGCCCCGCATCTAACCTGGTTTATTAACCACATGAAGGTATCCATTACTATATATTTAAAATATTTCTATATATACATAAAATAATAAATATAATTCTATTTCTAAATAAATCAATCATTTAAGATGCTTATTAGCTCACTGTGTTTTTCACTAATCGACTAATGTCGCTAATCTCTTGACACGTGCATTTAATGTGGTTAACGGGAATGTTAGTGTTAGTCTTTAAAAAATGGTCTGAAAAGTATGTTTGCATGTTCTGAGGGACAGGTCATCAGACTCCAATACGTCAAACGCAGAGGACGTTTCTTTACCAGCTTACATGTATACATCGTACAGTACAGCTACGGGTAACATTAAGCATATTTTTATGTATTTGTTCATCTGCATGCCGACATGGGCTCCATCCTACTCGACTATGACTTCCCCTTCCTCATCGACTCTTTTATAGGAATAAGCTACATATGCATATATATTATATTTCATACCAAAATTAGGAACCGGATTATTTTAAATCATGCAGCCATAGTTGTATCGAGTAAGAAAAATCTTTCTTAGTGAATATAACGGTTACTAATAAAGTTTCATATATTTCTTAAAACTTGTTTCAACAGTTTGTTCACTTTCGACTATTCAACTTCAACTTATTTTTTCTGAGACACACAACAAATACATAGACAAAAAATACGTTTAAATATAAAAAAATGGGGTAATCAAATGCTTTAAAAACCTCTTTAAAAATAATCCATTTTTAAATATTCTTTAATAATCTATGAATAAAGCTTATTTTTTAACCATTTATTATGTATAAACAGGTAGACGAAAGGCTGATTGAACCGCACGGAACTTGGAACGTCCACCGTCATCATCATGGTATGCCGCTCTCCCTCACAAACTCCTCACTCCATTTCCCGTTGTCAAGTCTACAGTTGTATCCTAATCAGACCGTTGAAATCACATGCCTTAGCACAATACCAAGCTACGCTAATGTTGGTGAAGGTTTCGCTGATATTCAAAACCATACTGTTACAGGTAAGGATTTATTACTTAACTCAAACACGGCGTAGTGTAAAAGAAAAAAGTTCGTTATTAGTTAAAAATATGTGTATGAAGTCACAATGTATTATGTACTATTGTATTATGTATATATACTTTACTATTATATTAAGTACTTTGCAAAAGTTTCAATGATTTTTGAGATTTTCTAAAAAATATTATGAATGGACAAAGATAATCTTAAGATTCATAAAGGAAAATTGAATACTTTTTGAAACTTAGGATGACTAAAGAGCTCGTACTTTATACGATGGTCAGTGGCTGCAGCCCATTAACACCTAAACCCATCCTGTAAGATTCATGATACCTTGTCACCTCTGAGGACTGCTCAAGTAATCCTCGTTATATTGCTTTTCACGCTGGTACTCTGGTGTAAGCGAGTCCACTAGTCCGTCAAACCCGTTTACCGGACATATTTAGTTACTTTAAATTATTATATGTTATAAAACTTTAGAATTAGGAATAGTGTGTTGTAAGTATTACGTTGTTTTTCAGTAAATGTGGTCCGATTAGAACCGTCGCCCACTCAACTGCCGGTCAAGATCATCAGCCCCGAACAAAATTCTTCGAATCGCTGTGAAATTCAGTGTGTGCTAATAGTTTTATTATATTTGATGTGCTATTTGACGTCGCATTAATGAAGATAGATGTTACGTAAACATAGCATGAAATTATTACTGCTAAGTGTTTTTTTTTCTCCTCTATTGAAATATCCATGTTTTTATTTACTACTTTTGTATTACATATTGAGTGAATTGCATCGGATATAGATATTCTTAAATGCTATTTTAATGTACAAAACCTTCCTCCCAACTGATTGATCCATGTCAAAACGTAGACTATATACAGAGATACACAGTCAATATATTTATAAGTATTCTTATATGTTGGTGTCCTTAAAACAATCTAGTAAAATTGTATTTTATTTATATCATTTGCTTAAAATATTTTAGAAAATTCAAAGTTTATTATAAAAGAAATCCTTATTATAAAAAAATGTTACCTTTTAAATAGTTTACTTCGACGAGTGTCAATAATGAATTAATATCCATGATTTTCATCTTTCTAGAGCCAATTTTTAAACGACTCTCCGAGTCCGTCTTTCTCTGTTCCCTAAGTTAGCCCAAAAGCTAATGATAAATATTAGTTCGTAGGTTTGGGTTTTTTTAATTTTCTACAAATAAAGTAAACGGTTTAACACGCGGTGCAACAACGCAGTAACAAATTAAAAAAAATCTTTCTGGTAATGAAAATTGAAAATATGAATTTACAGTTCAATGTGTCCTAATTATTAAATATTAAAAACATAAATTAAATTCAACTTAATTTATCTCCAACAATAGCCTATACACATGCAATAGTGTGTTATAGATATCCAGTTACAATACGACTAGAAAACAAATAATAATTAATAATAATAATATTAAAACTTATAAACCACGTTTTAATTAGATCGATTTGTAAGTTGACACTTGTAAGTTAAAACCCAAAATGTTTAATACTATGAAACATCCATTGTCCTTTATCCTTCAGGTTAGCCGTTACATTCGTACTTTTGCATTCGCCATTTTCATTTACTTGTAACTTCTTAAAAATTTTCGCTTTTATAAATTTTATACTTATGTGTACGCGCAATTATGAGACTGATGTAGAAAAATAGGTGTGACCTTATTAACAATTGCTAAAAAGGGCAAATAAATCGTGTACGGCTCGTAATGTGGTCAAACCATTATTGCTACAAACTAAATATTTTTTAAAGGTAAATATATAAAATATTATCTGACATAAATTGTGCAACAATTAAGCGTACTTAAATAAATAATACGTTTAACACGAAATGGAATTAAGACCGGTGAGCCACAAAATTTTATTTGATGATAGAATATAGATATAGATAGATCTTAAATTTAAAAAAGAGTAAAGACGTTTTCTATAACATACCGCTCCATTACGAACATGTGCAGTTTTGGTGAATTGATATATACACAACTCCTGAACCAGTTAATAATCAGCTCTTTTGTAGACATTCCCGTTTGCAAACAGTTGGAGATATATTTCCTCCAGAGGCTTTACCATCTAAAGTTTCTACAGTACAATCGCGTCTACTGTGAATGGTAAAAAATTTATAATATATCGACTACGTAGGGACTCATGATTGCGTCCACTTGCAACTTTAACATTATCCAACTGATAGGTTTCTTTAAGATTATTCTCTTCTCAACTATATCTATCTGTGTATTTATCGTTACTTATAAATGTATGATATCTCATACTTTTATGTGTATTAAACTTAGGACACAATAAATAAATAAAAACTCAATAATACAATTTTTTTGACAATCGATATTATTTAATCTCTGAATTGGTATAAATTTCGGTAATTTACAAATTTTCTTCTGGTAGCGCTGCATTTTTAATAAATCCTAATTCCAAAATTGACCTTAATCATATTTCCGAAGGGGACAAATAATAAAAAATAACAATATTTTAAAACAAGAAATATATTTAGGTATACTTATCCTGTATCAAAACCACCTCTTTGCTAACTTAAATAAGAAATTCATAATACATGGTATGGAATGAATTATTACTATATTATAATTTAAATTTTATTATGTATTAGTAATGAAAATTAAGCATTGGGAAGTTATTTCAATAAATATTCATATCAGAGAGGCATGATTAGGAATAAAAAACGCATTCTTACAAAATTTGCAAACAAATGCCACAAGCTTTTTTATTTTAAGCTTTACATATATGAAACTAATGAATGTTTTATGTAATTAATTATACAAGCGCTTATGTCTTTCTTGTTTTAAAGTTTTAGGAGCAATTATGTAACTAAACATATCATTAGGATGAGTGAATATAAAATAGAGAATTATACATATAAATGTTGTATGGTATTTGAATTATATGTGAAGTTTTTCTTGTGTATTTTTCGGACTAAGCTAATGTGTCTACGTGAATCTATGTGATATGTACGGATGACTTAATCAATCTTCATTAATGTAAGCTTAAGCTTACATCAAATACTTCTCCATACTGTATTTATCTACAATATCATTGAACCAGTTTACATTCTTGTAAAAAGTATTTTAAATTTGTCACACTAAACAAAAACGAATGCTTGTGAGTTTTACTTTCGATCTGTAATTTATTTTTACAGCTGTCTTATTATTTATACATCTATTATATATCTCTCTCACATACATACACACAAATAATCAGTTAAGTATAATTCATAAAACCGTTCTAAACTATTTTACTATAATAATGACATGATTTATACAAACTTTAACCACCCAAATCATTTGCTTTTAAAACTTTATAGATAATTTTATTTTTGGACGGACGTTTCGTGATTTAAAAGTTAATAACACTATTGTATTTCTATATTTTAATTATTGAAAAAAATAATAATAGCATACCAACCACACAAACGTTAAGATAACGTTACCGGATATTTTACAACTATCTTCGTTCAGAACATAGTGTCTCATGCACATTTCCGTTTGTATTTTGAGAGTAAACGTTAAACTAAAACTATATTTTCTATATCGATGATGAAATTTATGCAGGCTATTGATGTCTTCCTAATTGCTATACACTCTTTATATACTTTAAGTGTACTATATGTTAGATTAAACTATAGTTATATAGATGGATACGATAATGTTACTTATGACACAGTATAGTTTTAATGTAAGTATGCATGTATATGTCGATATGCTTTTTTTACTACGACTGCCGCTTTTTAACGAGACTATTGCTGTCAATTATGCGTATTTATTACTTAATTCAGACAACTCGATTTTCATTGTTGTCATATTACCGTCGGAAGATCAGTCCAGTAAATACGCACTAAGCCATGGACTTGGAACTGAAGTGAAGTGAGTGAAAAACTATTTTTTATTATTTCTATACAACTCATTACAATGTACTAATTAGAACTTGGAACTGAAGTGAAGTGAGTGAAAACTATCTTTTATTATTTCTATACAACTCATTACAATGTACTAATTAGAACTTGGAACTAATTTTATTCGACTAAAATATTTTGAAATAGTTAGAATAACTCTTTTAGTTTGTAACATTCAGATAAATAATGAGTGAATTGTTTTAAATTTAAATTTATCAATGCGGTCTAGTCTGGAAGTGTCAATTCTGAAAGTGAGTACTTTATAAATTAATATTACATTATTGCATTTTGAGTTCTTAAATATACTTGGCCATTTACTTATTTTTGTAACTGAATAAACGTAGTACTACAATAATAAAAAAAATATGAAAAAATATTTTAACAAAGTTATGCTACTAGACAATTATTTGAATGTAAAGAGAAACCGAAAATCTTAAAATAATTTAAATAGCTGAGCTAAATGTAGCCATGTGAGTAAATGTTTAATATTGCGTGTTTATCGTATGCGCAGCTATTGTGCTGAATTTGTAAAAAAAAATGTCTAATATTTACAAAATGTGAAATTTTATCTCTTTATAAAATAAATGTATTACACGTTCGATTTACACAATGAGATTTATTGTTTTATTTCTTGTCATTTCTAATATTTGTGGGAATAGTGATATCATTGAAAATAGTGTTTTCTTTATGTAAAACAAACTTAAGGTAAACGACCAGGTCACTTGGTGGTAAGTGATCACCCATGGACACCCGCAACACTAGAGGATTCGCAGATAGATGACTGCAAGACTCAGCATCTGACAGAGGTGAGTACGAAGCCGGTTTGTGATAATGAGTTTTACTTTCGATCTGTAATTTATTTTACAGCTGTCTTATTATTTATACATCTATTATATATCTCTCTCACATACATACACACAAATAATCAGTTAAGTATAATTCATAAAACCGTTCTAAACTATTTTACTATAATAATGACATGATTTATACAAACTTTAACCACCCAAATCATTTGCTTTTAAAACTTTATAGATAATTTTATTTTTGGACGGACGTTTCGTGATTTAAAAGTTAATAACACTATTGTATTTCTATATTTTAATTATTGAAAAAAATAATAATAGCATACCAACCACACAAACGTTAAGATAACGTTACCGGATATTTTACAACTATCTTCGTTCAGAACATAGTGTCTCATGCACATTTCCGTTTGTATTTTGAGAGTAAACGTTAAACTAAAACTATATTTTCTATATCGATGATGAAATTTATGCAGGCTATTGATGTCTTCCTAATTGCTATACACTCTTTATATACTTTAAGTGTACTATATGTTAGATTAAACTATAGTTATATAGATGGATACGATAATGTTACTTATGACACAGTATAGTTTTAATGTAAGTATGCATGTATATGTCGATATGCTTTTTTTACTACGACTGCCGCTTTTTAACGAGACTATTGCTGTCAATTATGCGTATTTATTACTTAATTCAGACAACTCGATTTTCATTGTTGTCATATTACCGTCGAAAGATCAGTCCAGTAAATACGCACTAAGCCATGAACTTGGAACTGAAGTGAAGTGAGTGAAAACTATCTTTTATTATTTCTATACAACTCATTACAATGTACTAATTAGAACTTGGATCTAATTTTATTCGACTAAAATATATTGAAATAGTTCGAATAACTCTTTTAGTTTGTAACATTCAGATAAATAATGAGTGAATTGTTTTAAATTTAAATTTATCAATGCGGTCTAGTCTGGAAGCGTCAATTCTGAAAGTGAGTACTTTATAAATTAATATTACATTATTGCATTTTGAGTTCTTTAATATACTTGGCCATTTACTTATTTTTGTAACTGAATAAACGTAGTACTACAATAATAAAAAAAATATGAAAAAATATTTTAACAAAGTTATGCTACTAGACAATTATTTGAATGTAAAGAGAAACCGAAAATCTTAAAATAATTTAAATAGCTGAGCTAAATGTAGCCATGTGAGTAAATGTTTAATATTGCGTGTTTATCGTATGCGCAGCTATTGTGTTGAATTTGTAAAAAAAAATGTCTAATATTTACAAAATGTGAAATTTTATCTCTTTATAAAATAAATGTATTACACGTTCGATTTACACAATGAGATTTATTGTTTTATTTCTTGTCATTTCTAATATTTGTGGGAATAGTGATATCATTGAAAATAGTGTTTTCTTTATGTAAAACAAACTTAAGGTAAACGACCAGGTCACTTGGTGGTAAGTGATCACCCATGGACACCCGCAACACTAGAGGATTCGCAGATAGATGACTGCAAGACTCAGCATCTGACAGAGGTGAGTACGAAGCCGGTTTGTGATAATGAGTTTTTACTTTTCGAACCTCAATATCCCAAAATTTCATTCGTTTCTATGTACGTTATATGAAAGACGATTTACTCATATCTATATGCTACGCTAGGGACTTAATAAGCTCCAATTAAAATTTGGATAGCACTTGTTCTTTCTGTCTATACTTTTGATAATCGATTACAACTTTTTATTATTATTAATATATACAATAAACTAGTAATATACTGTAAATAAATATTGCATAATTACTTTTATATGATACTTTAATATTTTAGTCCCGTCCCAGGCAAACGGTGTCTCTGGTCTCTCTGTGAATCTTTCTGCTTTAAACAGTCTGCAAAGTACAATCCTAAACTATCGACTAAGATGAAACATGCATAAGAAATGGATTTTGAATTGGAATCTTGTTAAAATGGTAAACCCACACCAGCTGTACTGTACCAACTCGACTGGAGTAGGTAATAATAGACTGAAATAAAAACAAGACAGTAAACAATCTCACTGGACAATTAACACATTCTAACAGTGGTAGAGCTACGCTGCAGTTTGTTTCTAGCTGCAGAATGAATGGGTTAGCTCTAACGGGAAAGGACCACGCCCTCACAGAATGCCAGCGTGAAATAGCAGCATAATGCTGTTGTGTTTCGTCCGGTCTGTGTTGGTATCCGGAGACTTTTATTACTGGTGACGAGGCGTTCCATCTCAGTCCACACGGGTGACAACGCATCTTTACTATGATTCCTTGTCAAGGATGAATGTTGATTTCATGGGCCGCAGGAATCACTTATCATCAGGTGAATTCATTTGTTATTCTCAATGTAATAAAAAAAAACTCAATCTTTGTCATTTGCCCTAAGTACATAATGTATATATACAATATAATCATATCTATAGAACTTTCGTAAACAATCGTAAAGACATAGAGCCACAGTTGGGGTAGAGTTATGTAGATATATAAAAATAGATTACAAATAAAGTTATAGATTATATACACTGAAATTAGTTTATTTCTTTTCTTTAATACTGTATCATCAAACTAATATGCCATCTGTAATCTATTATTCAATTTTTATTATCAAGTTATTACTAAATTTGTTACTATTATTTATTTATTTTATTTCAAAAAACGCAAGTTACTATAAAATTACTACAAAGACTACTATACTACATTTTAATAGAAAGTTACCTGAATTTGATTAGTTATTGCTTCTAGAGTAAATAAGCTAACGACCTGTCACGGATGTTAAGAATTTTATTAATAAAATATATAATCGTATAAAATTATAATGAAAATGAATAATTTTTCACAATCTATGCGTTAATATAGATTGTTCAACTCCACGTGGTACTAAAAACAATGGTGGTAGTATAGAGTAGGTAAAATGTAATAATAGATTCCGCCGCTTTAGCGATGTTCTGTTCCGTGAGCTGGAACGCTTATCTACGACCTAAGGCAACCATTACGAAAGTGAATTTACATTTTATCACTTTGTAACAACCATCCTTTGTTCACGGTCAGAGCTTAAAATAGTACTGCTAGTAGATATTGTGAGATAAGAATTAAAATAAAGATAGAAAATTAAGAAAGTTTTTGAAAATTATATTACCGTTTATTATATACTATCTACTAAAGATCCGCGGTTTCACAGTGACTTAAAGGGCAACAACGCATTTGCTTGACTCTTCTAGTGTTGCGGATGTTTTACATCAGGTGAGATGCTTGTTCGTTTGCCGCCTATTCGATATAAAAAAGTGTCGAAGCACTCGCTTTTAATTCGATCGAGTTCGATCCCCGATGCCGGCTCTAACGAAATTTTGAATGTCTTTTTTTAAATGATGATTTAAGAAATCCTCGGCGAAACATCGTGAGCATCTGTCGTGCATGACTGAGGAATACAAAACAATATTTGGAAAACAAGAGAAGTCCGCCAATCCGCAGTAGAGCCGTGTGGAGGTCTATGCCCAGCAGTGGGATTTATATACATAGGCTGTTACTTTACTTACTTACACTTTTATATACTAGCTGACATTCGTCTCGCCATTCGGCTGGTGGACAAATTTTCCTAACGTATAAAATTAATAGTTGGACAAATTTTCCTAACGTATAAAATTAATAGTTGAAACATCAACCATTATGGGATAATATGCTTTCCGCATATTGTATTACCATATAGTCATTGTCCGCTACCAACCGTTACCTTGTACCGTTGCCTGATGTCCGCGACCATTCAATGTTATATTAATAGTATATCTTATGATTGAGAAGGCCGATTGTAATGAAGTAAATACTAAATGCTACATTGAGATAACTTCTTTGGTTTTGTAAATACTGCATATCACTTGGTTAAGCTGTATTTCATTTATAACTGTTCAAACAAACAGACAAAAATTTCAAAAGAGGACTTTATGCATTGTATTACCTTATCTCGTATCCATAAGAAATGTGCCGACGTGTCAACTTTACAAAATTATTTTTAGAACAGATAGTACATTTGCGTCAAGTAACCGAGAATCTCAAACTGAACAAATTTATTCTTTAAAGATTTTCTTCCATCCATAGAATTTCTCGTACAAAAACTACAGTGTAAGAGACATGTTACTTACACTTAAAACAAAAAAAGGCTGATAAGCTATTCTATTGTTAAAACAGCTTTCATGGACATAAAAGAATTTTAATGCATGAACTTTTTAACAACATTGTTTTCTCATACTTCTTTAAAAAGATAGTTATGCATTCTACATGCAGATATCTACAAGTATATAACAGTTTTTTGATAAACTATGTAATTTATAATAGTAATTAAGAATATCTATGAAGTTTTATTTTTATTCTTCTTATGGTCGAAGCCCACTAAGCCCTAGGGCTTTTACAGCTTCATGGGGTTAAAAGGTGGCGGAGAGCTTAGGGCACTCAACCAAGACCTTTATTTATGAGTTTCTAGCTCAAGGGTTTCCTAGAGCAAGCCTCGGCTTGGATCATTTCCCTGCGCCGGAAAAGCCAATCCTAGGCTGGGTCAGTTGCTTATAACGGATTTTTAACTTCTAACGGATTCATAGTTCCTAATGGATTAAAATATCTATGAAGACTAGTGTTCAAAATTAGGAAGTTTTTCAATAACCTTATCGGAGACCCAACAATTGTGTGTAAATTGTTTTTTTTTATTTTGAAACTTTGTATAAATAAGTTATGTATTCTAGTTGAACAATGTTAATTTGCGTACACTATATGTCTAATAATTAAAATAAGAAATTTTAAAATATTTAAAATTTTAAAGCCTTTATATAATAAGTTAAGATTTGATGCAACAACACTTATATTAAGTTAAGGCGTGCTAACCACAAGATTCAATTTATATTCCGTCAGCTGCACAGGATGCATTAGCAAAATGTGGACTTTGGTTTTTTTTATCATAAATAAAAATGATTTTTAGTATTTCTTTTTTAATATTTATAACGATATAGGTAAATATATGCAGTAATATATTCAAAAAATAAGTAATAAACTGAAAATCTAATTCTTCATAATATAGTGGAAGAGCCAAACATATCAGGCTTTGTTGATGCATGAATGGACTGGCTCGACCTGGGAAGTACCATCACCTCACAGAATACCAGCGTAAACTTCTGCGTAACCAATTTTGCCAATGTGCCTAGTTCGCTTCCCTTCGGTAAGACGTGTATTTTCGTCTGTCGCGAACGCTATCTAAGGGAATTTCAGATTTCTTCCATCTCTGCACAAAGAGAGACAGCCCATGACGCATAGGAGAAATGCAATTTATTGGGCTCTTTTTTGCGTCTAACTCGGCTCTTGATGACAGGGGACGCTCAGCGCCAACCATTAGGCGGTGCGAGAGTTCCATGCCAGATATCCTATTTCTACAAACGCCAGTGCGCAAAGCATTTCTCTCCTTGGACATATGCAAATCGAGTGGGCCTGATGGAATTCCTCCAATTGTGCTCAGGACGTGTGTCCCAGAGTTGGTGCCGGTTCTTATGCATCTTTTTCGGTACTCCTAATTTTTAGGCCTCGGCTCGAACTGCTGGAAGACATTGCACTTTATCCTTAAAAATGGTAAATTCTCGGATCCGTCCATCTACAGGCCTAGCCATTAAGCCATTTTTCTCGAAAATAATGGAATCCTTTATCTTTATCTTTATCCTATATCCATCGTGGAAAAATATTGCGTCAAAATTTGTGTGTTGTATGCATCTCCGATGCCCTCAACATTGTATCTGAAACTTTCGCTGGTTTTATTAAACATGTAGTGTATCGGACTCGTAAAGAAGACGAAGATTAAGTGTTATTTGTGTTTATGTGAATGCATACAGTATTGGAATATGAGCCGCGTAATCGATGTTATATAAGCCGCGTAATCGATATAATTTCCTAATAACCATGAAATATGACTATCGTCCAAATTAATCCGGACAATGTAATCTAGAACGAAAATAAAACAAAAATCATTTAATACAAACCCGGCGTACTTTCCCCACTTTGGGACTTTATAGTTTCAACGTGAAATAGTAAAATATGGATACTTACTTCTTCTGTTTACCCCGATGGGGATAAAATATTATATATGAGAGTTTATTTATTTGTTAATGTATGAAACTATGTACAAAAACCTGGAAATTATATTAGTCATTCATGTTATTCATTATTCCATAAACGGGACTCAGAATGTTGAGGTAAACATGGCGGAAGTGAATTTACATTTTATCAGCATGGGGCACCTGTTCTCTGGCCAATTCTGCTTTAAGAAATATTGCCATATACCTTACGTCTTATTACAGACTGTGCAAATAGAGTTACTAAAATATAATTAACCTTTAGTTGCCTTATTATAGATATTCTATTCTTTGTCCTAATACCTTAGTAACGAAACATTCCATAGTAATTGTCAGGAGTAACAACACATTATGTAGGCATATTCCTTATTGAATATGAAAGTGGATGTCATGGTCAGCAGGAATCACCATCAGAAGAAATGTGTTTCATTGTCAGCCTCTAAAATAAAAAGTTCCATTTTTTTGACACAAGTAGGTCATTGCAATATCTGAACTAAAACTTCGTGATACTTTTAGACCACCGTACATCCTATAACTCTTATAGGTAGTCTTATAGTTTATACATATTTATGTTTATATATATATATATATATATATATCTCTCTCAAAGGAATTGGGCATATTATTTCGTTTAATAAATAAACTTTGTGTGGTGTTCCAAGTATATATATATATATATATTTATTCAAAATGTAAACACTTCAATTTAAAAATGCAGTTACAATAACACTAGGTAAATATCATTAACTAAAAAAATACGTACGTATTTGACCTACGTTTTGAAAGAAGTCTTTATTCTGTTTTAACCTCATTTAATTAGGGCAGAAACTTTTGAAACATGGATGCTCCAACTGTAATTAAGATGCAAACTATAGTTGGATTGTGTATAATCATAAGAAAAATATATCAAAATCACGTATATACATTATTTAATATTCGTTGAGTATAGTTAATTAGAACTGTTAAGAACGTTTATCGTATCATGTATACAGTTTCATGCCGTGGAATATTTAATTTGGGGCATATTCCCAAGAAAACTTAAGGATGGCCTTTCAATTAAAAGTTTCTGACAAAAATTATGGATAGATGGAAGTTTGTAACTAATATGAACAGAAACAGGTTAAAATCAAGCCTAAACTTTGTTTGAAACAGAATCCCGAAACTGTAATTGAGTTCCCTAAAATTTATAACTACCAACATTCGAAACTATTATATTTTCTACTTATTTGTTTCACTGTATAGTTTTATATATTGTATATTTCAAAAAAATATTCTGTGGAAACACATCATTTTATGAACAGAAGACGAAGACTTAAATTATCATAAAACGAAGAAGCGTCTAAAATATTTAATTGTAATATTTAGCAATTATTTCTCATAGATGAGCTATATACAGTTGGCTCAAAGGTTGTGCACCTTTGAGCCAACTGTATTTGTCGTCTTTGTCTGACGATAGTATCTACTTACTACTACTACATGGCCGTCATACCACTTTAAAGCTTCAACATACTGATCTCTTGAACTATATTAGTTATATTGGTACTACGTCATGTGCTGGTTACTAATCCTATTGTACTACGTGCCTTGATGTCTTGTCAAAATTCGATTGAATAACAAATTAATTTAAAATTAATTAGCTTGTACGTGGTAGCTCAGTGTCTTGGCGGCGGCTTTGAATGCCAATACAAATGCCATACAAATTTATACTTGCAGTGTTGAATTGCATACTCATATGCGACGAGAAAGAAAAAATGAGAGGCAATCTAATGAATAAAGAAAAAACGGTTTTTATGCCACAACTCATGCAACAGTGGTACAGACACGCTGCATTTTATTTTTTATTAAAGAATGATAAACGAGCAAGCAGCTCACCCGATGGTAAGTGATTAGCGCCGCCCGTGAACATCCGCAACACCAGAAGAGTCGCAAATGCGTTGCCGGCCTTTAAGAAAGGTGTAGGCTCTTTTCTTGAAGGTCCCTAAGTCGTATCGGCTCAAAAATACCGCTGGCGACAGCTGATTCCACAGAATAGTTGGCAGGAAATTTTGCATAATGTGCATAGTGGTGGATGGTCAACCATCGAGATGATGAGGATAAAATTTTGAGTTCTGTCGTGATGTACGATGTTTAAGCTTAGTGGCCGGAATGAATCCGAACAATTCCTCGGAACAGTAGTTTGTTTGTAGGTGCAGAATGAGTAGGTCAGCTCGACTGGGGAAACGCTACGCCCTCATAGAATACCAGCTTGAAATAGCAGCATAATGCTGCTGTATTTCGTCGGCGAGTGTAGGGATCCGAAGACCTTTAGTACTGGTGACGAGGCGTTCGATCTCAGTCCTCAAGGGTGACAACGCATCTGTATTATGATTTCTTGTCAAGGATGAATGTAGATTTCATGGGCCGCAGGAGTCACATATCATCAGGTGAACGAGTACACAGACTCGTTTGTTACTCCCAATATAATAAAACAAATGTGAAGTCTGCCCACCGGTTAGAGCATTGATTTTAAAATCGCCATGAATAAATGCCAATGAATAAATTTCTTGTAATGTTATCACCGGACGCTCCCTTTTTTACGTTGTTACAAATCTGCTGAGGTAATAAATTAAAAAACCTTTATTAGTAAATTTTCACAGGGATAGGAGTATTTATTCATATAAGCTTTTGCATTATGCTGCAGCTAGACAACTAGCATAACGTCGATACGTAGTCACCCCTCAAGACTAAGATGAAATATAACAGTATACAGTCTTTTTTATGCCAGATGAAACAGCCACTCTCGCTGTCTAGCCAACCTATCCGTGCTATAGTTAGTTTATAGTTGCGGTATGGATCTAACAATTTAAATATATATATCCACTATGTATAAAATAATCAAAATAACCCATTTACTAAAAGACAGTACATCCTAACGGGGACTAACGAGTCCTTTATATTACGGACTGATAGATATATCAATTTAAACTTTTGTTTGTTTTAATATAAGATCTTTTTTCATTCTTCTTCACCTTAATTCATTCTTAATCACCAATCATAATGAAAACATTATTCAATAAATAAGTGGTAATATCTATTTAAAGATACCAGCAATACCACTTTAACAAGTAACGTAAAAAGATATACATTCTTTTTAACGTTAATGTTGGTACTAGTACTACGTATCAATACTACGACTGTAATATTGACAACCGTATTGCTTGCATTTATTCGCATATAAAATGCAAATTGAGTTTCAAACTTTGTTTTGGGAATTTTATTGGTACTGTATGTGCTATTTGTTGATAAAATAAAATGTTAAAGCTTGTTTTTATGTTTAAAGAAACTTTGGTCTAATAATTATATAATGAAACAATATAAATAAGCTACAAAATTAAATAAAACAAAGTAATAAAGAATAATTAAATTAATTGAAACGTTTATTATTAATAATTGTTATCAATAAAAAAAAATATTTAGAAGATTAATGCTTTTATCTCGTGCCGATATTAATGTAAGAGTAAACATTCCATTGGTTGCATATATAAGTAAAAAAAGATAGTTTTACGAAAAGAAAAATCCTAGGGGGCTAGGGGGCAAAAAATAAACAATATACTTTTAATAAAAGAGCATTTGTATTTTGTATTGAGTATTAGTATATTGTTAATTTTACTGTCTCTAAAAAATAGGCCGTATTTAGCAACCACTAAAATATCTTTAAAAGTGCACTCCATTAAATAATTAATGGAAAAATACTTCAAAATTAAAAACTAGGAATAAGACTTATTTATATAGAATAGATTTTCTTAAGTCGTATCGTTGCAAAATTAATAAAAAAAGGTATTGTAATTAAAAAATGAATAAATCAATGATATAAAAATAATTTATAGTTTAATTTTTATTAAGTTATAAGAGCCGTGAGAGCTTAGGTAGTTGAGTCTCAAAGTGCTCGCTTTTAATTCAATTAATTGCAATTTTAAGTACTGATTTAGATCCCGTCTCGCCTTTTACGGTATGTTCCTTCACTGCTACCTATATGAGAAAGCTCAGCAAACTATGGAACGTGCTATGCTCGCATTTTTTTTATTACGTTGACAGTAACAAACGAGCACACAGTTCACTTGATGGAAGTGATTCTCCTGCGTCCCATGACATCTACATTCATCCTTGACAAGGAATCATAATGCAGATACGTTGTCACCTTTGAGTGCTTAGATGTAATGCCTCGTCCCCAGTAGTAAAGGTCTCCGGATCCCTACACTAACCAGACGAAACGTGGCAGCGTTACGCTGCTATTTCACGCCGGTATTGTGAGGGCATGGTCCTTCTCCGGTCGAGCTGACACCTTCATTCTGCAGCTAGAAACAAACTGCATCGTAACTCTACAACTGTAAAAAATCTCTACATGATAGAAAATGCAACGTAGACGTCCGACATAGCTCAAAGCATTGTGGCAATGGGCTGGCCATAGAACTGAAGACCAATGGGGAAGAAAGCTTCTGGGTGGACCTATGCAAGTTTGCTGGAAGTCGATGGATGCGGGGGCTCTGGATTGTGCATTGTATTTGTGCATTTGTGGCAATCTATGTGTGAAGCCTATGCTAAGCAGTGGATTATGGATAGGCTTTGATGATGTAATCTATTGCCAAATAAAGGAGTGTCATCAAGTTCCAAAACAATAAAATATCAGTTATTATTTCTTCTCATCATTCATGATTTCATGATTCATGAAAAAAAACTTCCTGATGTTACAATACGATATAATGTATGGTTTTTAAAGGTCCATAATAGTGTCTGAATTCTAGACTGTATTATTACTGTATTATTATTCACTATTTCATAACAATAATGTTCTTTTATTCCCTTTCTATGTTTTAATCCGCAGACGCCGCAACTAGCGATAGAGATACGAAGAGATACTTGAATATATATGATACAATTAAGACGAATCTAACGACACCTCAAATATAAAAGTCCACCAAGCCGTTGAGGCGTGGTAAAGAAATATATTTTCAAACATAAATGCATACATAAACTCAAAAAACATAACCTTTTGTCTAGGGCATCGGGGAAAAACGCGGCATTAAAAATTGTAATCATATATAAAAGATTAGAATTGAATAGGAATCGAACTTACCTAAATAAGGAAAATTTTCTAGAGAGATGTTCATTGTCTATCCAACAAAACAATATTACTACTAATAAATAATAAATTAATAAGATTCGTATGGCGTTATAACAGCTCGGGCAAATCAATATTTATTTTGTTGAGTTGCCTAACACGTCCTTAAGTTGACATGGGGGTTGAGATGGAACAAGAGTCCCTTTGACGTTTGTTATCGTAATAAAGTTACTATTTTTAAGATTAATGATTAACTCGTGAAGAAGATTTATTTCTCGTTATAAGGTATCATAATTTCAATTTATCAATATAAGCTAATAGCTAACTTGTGTTAACGCCTCACCCCCACTGCGACGAGGAAGCATCTCGTTAGGCAGGCACGAATCGTCGTAGCCAGATGGTCGTGGCTGTCTATGGGTAGTCAAAGGTTGTATATCTTGGTCCAAGACTTACGAGGTATCGAGAACATATATTTTATTTGACATTGTTAGTAACAGTAAGGGGGTGCACCTACCATCCAGGCACCCTCCCCTGCTCGTGGTGCATCCTGCTGACCGAAAGACGAGGCTCTGGCGACTGACAAATGGTGGTATAACCATTCAAAAATGGCGTGGCTAATTAAACTGACCAGTGACGGGCAGTAGCGTCACTAGTGCGAAGATTTACGCCCTGCGATCAAAATCAATTATGGCAAGCCACAATACACCACGGCCCCCACCTCGATAGACCCGCTATTTATGACCACGGTGGCAGTCATGGTTCCGGCGGGCAGGGGGTGCTAAGAATCCACGGGTTACGGTAGGTAATCTCATAAAAAAGTACTGACCCTGGCTACGACTAACGGACGCACGCTGCGACTGGATGAGCACCTTCTGCAATTAGAAGAGGGACTGAAGTGTATAAGGTGGCACATTCTGGGTTTCTGTGAAGTCCGAAGAGAGGGAGAGGATACCATAACCTTAGAGTCGGGCCATCTATTGTATTTCAGAGAGGGAGATGAACTTTCTCAGGGTGGTGTCGGATGTCTGGTCATCAAAGTCTTGCTGACAGTGTTGTTGAAATATCCAGACAAGAGTAGTACCTAATAATTAAGCTGACCGAGAGGTACACCCTCAAGGTTGTGCAGGTTTACGCACCGCCTCCGGCACACTCGGATAAAGACGTAGAAGTATTAAAAAATTTTGCGAAATGGAGCGCACAAGCAAGATGTCAAAACTTTCGAGAATATTAAAATACCCTAAGAGTTCTAGTTTCATACCGGGACCTTCTAGTCTGGTACCGGGGGTACCTCAGTTATCCATAAAAACTCTCTTGATGACACTTCCTCTCGAGATATCAAACTTCGACTTAGAAGCATCTTTCGGAGGAAAAACTAATTTTACGCCCACCTCCAGTTACTTCCTCAATTTTTTTATCCAGAATCTTTTTGCTGGAACTTCCACACATATCGTTTTGGAAACACTTCTTGTTTTTTCCTTTTTAGCCCACGGATATTCATTACACTTGTATTTGTTTAGTATTATTGTATTTGTGGTAAACAAAAACAACTACATTACAACTATCAACCATGATTAAGTATTATCTGATTGTATCACAAATCAAGGCTCTCCCATAGTTAAGCAATTGTCTCGAGGGCCTTTAACGGGATTTGGCACGAATACCTTATCAACACAAACAATGTAATAATTCAAACCTAAATTCTAAAGTTTTTTTAATATATTAAATTACGCAAAACCACACATTAATTACAACTTCAAATTTATTTAATAAATTTTGGAGCCCATAAATATTTGTGATTTGTTTTAGGGTCGCACTGAGATAACCAGTGGATCAAGTAAACACACTAAGGAGAATGAATGACGCCCTTCGTTTTATCCCTCGCCACACTCCAACGGTAATCCGATTACTTTCGGAACACAAACTTTACTATTTACTACGATTGCGTTTCGTGAATTGTCTAGCGAATGACACATTTTTCCTTCGTGAAATATATATTTTTGTGCTGAATATAACAGAACGGAGTATAAGTTACTTAAAGTAAAATTTGTTTTATCATGATTTACTGTTTCCTTTTAAATATTAACTCCGGGTCTATAGTCGGTAGTAGATAGTATTTAGATGATTGTTTTCGTATTCATTTTACTTCAATACCTAATTTTGATATTCGCTTTAAAATTATTTAAAGAATATGATAATTAAAAATAAACTAATTCATATATTTTAATTATAGAGTTTGCCATTAAGTTTTAGTAATGATCTAACTCAAGAACAAGATTTAAAAGACAATGCTCATAATGATCGGTCAGTTTAAATGAGACGACATTACATCTTCTGTCTGTTGAGAGACTAGACTACATACGCGTATGCTATTAAGTTTGTTGGGCCGTTTAATTTTTATTCGCTACTCAAGAAACGGTTAATCATATTTTTAGTAAAAAAAACAAGCAATTCAGGATTCTTAGGGTCGAATCATAAACGGAGTCAGTATTGTGTATAGATAAATTATTCGTTTTTGTAATCGTATCGGAACGGGATAGCTAATGGTTCCATAATAAATAATGACTAGTTGACTTACGTGGTACCTTAGGAAGATAAATAATGATATGTCTGTAACAGAAATAACATAGAATAAAATAAAATAATTTTGGAGCACCGGTTTTCTAAATTGCTTTGCAAAAGAATAAATTGCGTGAAATTTTATCACCAGACCCTTCCTTAGAAAACTTTGTTACTAATATGCCCAGGTAACAAGCGTTTGGAAGCATTTTAGATTTATATTTTAACAAAAACGAATGGAAGATTTTTTTAATATATTGAGGCGTCAATAGCTTCTGTCCAATAATGGCTTCTGGTACGGTCTGTGAAACTTAAGGTCGTAGGTTCGAATCCTTCATTTAACTATTGTCGTTAACCATGTAATAGCATCAGTAATGTTAATAGCATTATTTTTATTTAAACCTTTTCTTATAACTCATCTTTAAAAATCATGTCTTATTCTTGAAAAAAAATTACCAGTGCTCGTTTGTTACTCACTCTTAACGTAATAAAAAAAACACACCCAATCAATGTGTGAGACATCGATTGGGTGCCACAACTCGTGGCTCAGTTAGAAGTTTTATGTTAACGTCGTCGCGTCAAATTAAAATTTATAAGGGAATTGCGTATGTTAATGTCACTTATCCTCGAGATCTAATGTAGCTGGTGTTGCTGTTGTAGATTAGCTGCTTGAACGCTTGCTACCAATTTAAAAAAAAAATACTTGTATCATCAACAACATCATTTCAGCCCATTACCTATATTTGTATACTAAAGGGCAATTGGTAGTTAGTATCGACACTAGAATCATTACGAGAAATAAAAATATAATAGTTTACATAACAGATAATGAAAAACGGCGCATTGTATTATTGAAACAAAGCCACTGCGGGGCACTGAATATAAAAAGGTTCTCATTCCCGGGAAAGCAATAATGGCTTACATTTGTATCAATTATATGCATTCTTATTTACTTATAGCATATAATAAATAGTTTTTAAGTATTGTTTAAATAACCTTATGACCAATAAAATGGAAAGGAAAGGGGTTAGTTTTGGTTGTATGTCGCATTGAACCGTATAAGATAATACAAAATATATGGTGTAATCTAACAATCCTTCAAACTGATAAGACAATCCCCTTATAACGAGATGAAATAAAAGTCATTAGTGTATACTGAAATTTCTTAGGTTATTTATAAATACCTAGAACGTTCTGTTCGCCTGAATAGCACACAAAGTCATTAATTTTCAATGATGAATATACAATAAAATCACTGTAGAAAATAATTAAATGTACTGACTACTTTAATTATCTATTACTATGTGGATTCGCCATTGCTTTTAAGGAAAACAAAGTCTGGTATATCTTATCCGGTACTGATATGTCTTGTTTATTAGTACAGATCTTAGTTAATTAATTTACTTACTCCTGGCCTTAATATACAATACTATTTAAGTACTTCACCACACTTTTCTTCACGTAATTGTCCCTAACTGAAAGAAAATAAAATATAATAATAATCTTTATTTATAATGATCGTTATTGGCAACAAAATTTTAAGTTATTTATTAACAAATTTCCGTTACGGAAACTGGAAAATATACGTATATAAGGAGTAAGTTTACTTCCTATTTAATCAAATCAATTTCGTTAAGTTATCGTTGTGATATGTATTAATTAATTATGAAACATAGCAAAGAATTTATCAGTGGTAGAGCAACACTGTAGTTTGTTTCTAGCTGCAGAGTGAAAGGGTCAGCTCGACCGGGATAGGACCATGCCCTCACAGAAGACCATCGTAAAATAGCAAAATGCTGCAACGCTGCTGTGTTTCGTCTGGCGAGTGCAGAGGAAACATAGCAGCATTGCTGGCATTCCATCTCAGTCCTCGAGGGTAACAAATCATTTGCTTTATGATTCCTTGTTCAAGATGCATGTAGATATCATGGGTAGCAGGAATCACTTGCCATCAGATGAACTGTGTGCTCGTTTGTTACTCTCAATGTAATAAAAAAAAGAATAAAATCAGATTTAACTGATGACATATTAACAATATAATGTGTATGTGTATCTTTACGAAAACATAAACACTAAATATTGCACTAAAAACAACAACAAGAAACTCACATTGGTCTCATCTGGGCCTGGTGTTGTTACCAGGTTACGTGAACGTTAATATTCGAATACGTGGTGTACGTGATCTGTACTATTCATAGTAATGTTATGACTGTTGACGAGGCATTCCATTTATTACATTAATGACAAAGCATTATGATTTCTTATTCTCTAATAATGTAAAAAATCATGTATAATTCGAATTTTCGTCACGACACTTTCCTTTATTCAATAATTTTTAACAATAATTAAACTCTCCTTATATATTTAATTGGATGTAATAAAATATTATACCACTGAGTATGTTGGTACGAATTTCACGTTAACAAGATCGATCACTTTTGCTATTAAGGATGCAAGAGAAGCGAACGTAATCTGCCTGCAACTCCGTCCTGTAATGATATTATCAACTAATTTAGTATTCTAAATATAACGTCAACCATAAAAATTATAGAAAAAGTAAACTTCGTAATAGAATTTTAATAACTTAAAGTAACAATATTGTCTGTATTTAAACATGTATTATCAAATAACTTCAATTCCTATTGGCAAACATAATTACGAGTAAATATTGCATAGAGTAAAAAAATGTTTCTAAAAGTCTATCATGCTGCAGCAGCAGCTCATCGTACATGGCAAGATCCAAGGAAAGAGAAGTATAGGTAGAAGACGAACATCCTCAGGCTCAAAACCTACGCCAGTGGTTCGGAAAGAGCACCCGTTCGCTTTTCAGAGTCGCGGTGTTCAAGTTGCCCTAATGATCGCCGAACTTCGAAAGAAGATGAAACTTTAAGAAGAAGAAGAAGTAAAGTCTATCTTAGATTTATTTAAAAGCGGCCTACTTTCGTTAAAATTTATAATAAAAAAGACAGTCAGAGCCCAGAATTTCGATAACATTTTAGAATATCGTAGATCAAAGCAATAAAGGAAGTAGTTAAACGAGATTTGATGCGCTTTTTATTATTGCCATTTTTTATTACATTGCAAGTAACAAACGAGCATGCAGTTCACCTGATGGTAAGTGATTCCTGTGGCGCATGACATCAACATTCATCCTTGACCCCTTGTCAATAATCATAATGCACATGGATTGTCCTTGAAGATTGAGATGGAATGCCTCATCACCAGTAATAAAGGTCTCCGAATGCCTACACTCACCAGACAAAACATAGCAGTATTATGCTGCTATTTTACGCTGGTATTCTGTGAGGGTGTGTATCTACCCCGATGGAGCTAACCTATTCATTCTGTAACTAGAAAAAAACTATTGCAGTTACTCTACCGCTATTCGACCAAATCTTTTACAATATCGACTTCAAAAAGCAGTGCGTGGTCATAAATGTACCGTAAGCGGTTTTTGTACAATCTTGACCCCTCTCAGCGCTCCTGGTCCATGATCTGACGAATAAATTTTAAAGTTATAATATTTACCGATTAACAGTGGATGAGCCATGGTGCAGCTTTCTCTACTGGCTATATGTAAGATTATTCTCCATTGGAGTAAGACCACTCCTTTGGAGAACATCAGCATAAAATAACATAACGCCGTTGCTTCGTTTTGTGAGTATTAGAGTCTTGTGGGTTACTGGTAATGAGGTATTCCGTCTCAGTCCTCACGAATGAGAAAGATTCTTTTGTTGAAGGCGTATAAGGGTGTTTATGGACTTCATCACTTATCACGAGAGGAACCGCGTCACTATCAGATTTATAAAAATATTGATAATTGTTTTCATTATCATCAAATCAACCCGTATCTTCCCACTGCTGGGTATAGGCCTCCCTTTTTTCACGCCATTCAGTTCGAACCTGTTCTGCCCGAAACCATTGCGGCCCCGCTGCCCTGACGATGTCATCCGTCCAGCGGGCCGATGGTCTGCCCACTGATCGGCGCCCCTGCCTTGGCCACTATTCGGTTACTGCCCTGGTCCACCGACCGTCTTCTCTCCTAGCCAGGTGTCCTGCCTATTACCTTTTCAGTCTCATGATCCGCATACCCACGTCTTCTTTTTGGTTCTCTTGCGAATTTCGACGTTGGGTATGCGGTCCATCAGCGCGATTCCTAGCATGGCGCACTCCATAGCACGTTGTGCTACTTAAATTTTGTGCAGATTTTGCTTTGTGAGCGTCAATGCTTCGGAGGCGTATGTCAAAATGGGCAGGATACACTGGTTATACTTCTTGGTTTTTGTGCATTGTGGGAGCTTGGACTTGAAGAAGTCGTCAAGTTTTCCAAAGGCAGCCCAGCCTAGCCATATACGTCTTTCGATCGCAGCTACCTGAAGACTACTGTTAAAGGATAAACGATGTCCAAGATAGACGTAATCATTCACCAGTTCTACCACGTCGTTGCCCACAATTATGTTAATACACGCAAAGATTGATTCATCATGATTTTTGTCTGAGACATGTTTATCCTGAAACCGACCCTCAAGGATGACGCTTGCAGCATATAAGCATCATCTGGAGATCTGAGACGTTTTCAGCAAACAGGACTAGATCATCTGCAAAGCGTAAGTGCGACATGTAAGTGGATACATATCGCTTGTCAATATTGCAGCGATGGAGAGAATGGAACACGGCCCAGTTTTCGACACTGTCAAAAGCTTTTTCGTAATCTACAAAAGCGATAAATAGGGGCCGGTTGCATTCTTTGCATTTCTCCATCAACTGCCTGACTGCTTGAATGTGGTCCAAGGTGGAGTATCCACTCCGGAAGCCAGCTTGTTCTACGGGCTGAAATTTATTGAGGAAGCGCGTTAGCCTGTTGCATAGAATCTTGGTGAAAAGTTTGGAGACTTGAGAGAGTAGGCTGATAGGGCGGTAATTGGATAACTTAGTCTTATCTCTCTTTTTGTGCAAGATCGTGACAATAGCATTCTTCCAGGTACGTGGCGTGGTTTGTTGAACCAGTACCATGTTGAAAAGTTTAATGAGAATTTTCAGTACGGGAGGTCCACCTGCTTGTAGCATCTCCAAGTATAAACCATCTACACCAGACGGTTTACCGCGATTCATTCTGGTGAAGGGCAACCCGACTTCTTCCGCTATAATTGGAGGAATATCCTCCTCATCCAAGCGCTCTATAGGGTTTGCTGTGACATCAGTAGCATCTGGTTCTTCAGGCTCTTGCGATCGAGATGTGTACAATTCCCCGTAAAACCCTTCAACAATCTGTAAGACCTTGTCACGATCTGTTACCACATTGCCAGATTTTTATTTTTATTTAATTGTTTTAAAACATAAATATTGATACTTTCAAAGATGAATTTATGAATATATAGAAAAAATTAATGTAGAATAAAAGTGTGCTTATATCTTTTAATATATAGTTATATACTAGGAGATATTAATGACCTAGGTATAAATTTGGCATATATTTCAACCAAAAATACAAATACAAGATAAACTTTTTGCTGAGCCTGGAAAACACACTCCACACATTTCAACTTCTAGAGCCATTAAAGGAATGACAGCTATGTTATGTACTCAACTGAAAAGGCGAATAACTCTATTGAGTAATTGTACGTGATGGCACAGTAATATGTGACAGCTTCACCATGAAGGATTATCAGAACTCATTAAATCATCAATTATAGTGCTCTCCTTCCATACCTACGCATAATAAAATCATAAGCTGACTTTTTATCTGTATCTGTCTTCGCGTTTGTACCAATTATCAAAATAATATATCACATCCATTCAATTTGGATTGATATATTGAGATAAACTTCGGCTAACTTTTGGTCTTAGTTTCATTGCAAAAGAGTACAAATATATGTAGGTAATTTCTAAAGTGCGTTTTACGTGCCCTTTACGTGACGCATTCACAAGTGAGAATAAAAAGTACTGATCGGCGTATGTATGAAATCCCGGGCACAGCTCACGATTATACAATATATTTTTATAGATACAATATATATTTTATATAATAACTGGATCTTGAGCGTCGAGAATAGGTCGTCTCTACTAGGAAACGTTTACACAGTATACCGAAGACTAGAATTACTAGTAATGGGGCATTCATGGGGCAAGATACGTGTCTAAATCATGATTCTTAATCGACCAAAATCACTGCATATTTACAACTGTGTGCATAGAATATATTTTCTATAGTATAAATTAATTTTATTTATATAATATTAATTTTTAATTATATAAGTCAGTGCAAACGACAGACACTAATAAGTAGTTCTAATGTCCAAAATGACTATTAACGTTGCATATATTTAAAAGAAAAAAACCGATAAAAATTTAGAAAAAGAAATTTTGATAACGCAAGATGGTGATGTGAACGCGAATTACGTTTTTCTTTATTTTACAATATTATAAGATTTATTAATTGTTTCTTGTGGTTCTAATCTTGTTAGAACACCGTATTAATTGCAATCGTTCCTTGAACGTGTACGTCAAATCCACGGTAATTAGTCGATGAAGGTTAATTAATGTGTGTAGCAAAGTAGAAGATATTTACTTAGACACTTAACACAATTTATGGGTTGCTCTTGCTATCTAATGCTAAAAGGTATTTAAATTTCAATTTACTACCAAAATATTTTCTGAAAACTAGAGAATTATTATTATGGAAGTAGGAATGACAAACAAGCACACTGTCTATCTCATTTTATGTTATGAATCGCGCCCGCTGAGCGTGGAAAAGGTTACCTGAAAATTTAAAGATCCGTGTACTTTTGCGACAACTTTCATAATAGCAATACGATTAGATGGTACAATAAAATAGATGAACATAAAAATATAACTGTTTCTCGCATATTCTAAACTCATTATGGACCCTATTCTCTATATTGCAAATAATGTATAATATTAGTAATAAATGAAGTGGATAAAGCCCAGACCAATTAGGAAACAAAAACACATTCATTATTCATTAATTAAAGGTTATCTTAAAAAATAACCGGAGAAGTACCGCTCTCACAGAATATTACCGTAAAATGGGAAATAATCGCATCATATGGCGAGTGAGGGAATTCGGTGACCCAATTACAGGTAATAGGCTTTCCAATTCTAAAATCTAAGGTTTTTATTATATGAGGGACGATAAACGAGCTCATAATTTATGTAATGATTGAAAATGAAAAAAACAAAGATTAAGTTTCAAATTGAATACCTAGTGGGGTCCTTACACTGACCATACAAAACATTATGCTACTATTTTACCTCAGTATTCAGTGAAAATGTCCTGCACCGGTTGAACCCACGCATTCAAACTATTACTAGAAACAATCTGTGACGTAACTCTACTATTATTTGAAAAATAACAGAGCACTTGTGAGTTGTAAATTTTAAAAGTTTACTAACCGGAGATTTATTATCGGTCCTGTTCGATAAATTTACAAGTGTTTTGTCTTATTTATTATTTATTTTTATTTAGGAAATATTATTTTATAATACAACGTAACAATAAAAAATACAAAACAGGCTGTGTTTAAACCGTAAGCAATTTCCGCGTTTACATAAAATATAATAGACAGCTTATTAATAAGTAATATATACCTACCACGAGAGTCGACGACGACAGTGTCTAGAGTTGTTATCAAACCCTCTGTTACAATAAAGCACTCGAAACGTCGAAAATTAAAAAGTTTGAATGTACACTATAAAATCCGTAACGGTATCAGTCGTTATTAGTCGGAATTATTTATTAGTTTAAATATTAGAAATCGTTACGTAAAATTAGTTTTATTAAATTCGAAGAAATCGCTGAATTATAAGAAATTAGTGGATTGTACTTAGAATTACAAATAGTAAGGCAACTTAATGATTACATTATGTCATTTAAATAAAACCTCCTTAGTATTATTGTCATTTGGTTTATGATTTCAATCATATTTATAAGTATTATTGACATCTAAATATAGTTTAATATTGAAAAAGATTAAGTTATAGTTTATAATCAATTCATTTCAATTGCGAAGTTAATTTAACTTATGCTCAATTCATGCCATAAATCACCGTTAGCGCAAGTTTAAGTTAAAGGCGGTTATAATGCAGAAATTTTAATTAATACTTGTTTCGTATGGGTCGTTCCTTTTGAATACAGTATTTTAAATAATTTTCAAATAATACTTACTAAAAAATACGTGTTATTTACGCACGGTTGAAGTAAAACTTAATATAAATTGAAAATTATTAATAAATAATAGTCATTATAAATACTGCCATTATTGCTATTGCATTATTGATATATATTATAACTAATAATATCTCATCAAGTATATATCAATTAAATAATATAATGTCCGAAACTTGCATATTTATGTCACCTATATAAAATACTGATCAATCATTTTTTATAAACTCCGTAAACCAACTACAGATGCCACTGAACTTTACCTCCATCGGAAAAGACTCTAAATAGCCATCTAAAGGCAAGTAAAAGGTTTTTTCTTAAAAAATAAGATAACTATTAATGCTATAGAAAATGTGTCAAACATTAAAAGTTATTTCTCATATAAAAGCTGTCCGACAATTGACGATTATACGCTAGACCGACCTTCTACGCTCTTGCCGCTTATTGAAATGATGAACGATGACGTATATAATTACGGTTACTTTTTATGATACGATTTCTAAAAATGATTTAAAAACATGTATAAAATATATAAAATTAAATTATTAATGTA
This sequence comes from Teinopalpus imperialis, assembly GCA_029286865.1. Lineage (NCBI taxonomy): Eukaryota > Metazoa > Arthropoda > Insecta > Lepidoptera > Papilionidae > Teinopalpus > Teinopalpus imperialis. The sequence continues at coordinate 2,960,739 of JAGSMU010000039.1, forward strand.
TCTATGAAAATTATAAAAATAAAACTGTTGTGTACTATTTTCGTAGATACTGGAGAAATTCACAGTTTTATGCAATCGTAGTCACGCTACTCTGTTTCATCTGGGGATCTGGAGACCCTCATTAATGGTGATGAGGCATTACGTTTTAGTCCTCATTGTGAAAACGCATCTGCATTATAATTCATCACTGAGTGGGTGCCACGCGCCTTGGGAATTACTTACCACCAGGTGAACTGTGAGCTCGTTTGTAATTTAAAAAAACAATCTAGTTGACTCAAAATATTTTGTAAAAAAAAATATTATTTCTTTTTGTAATTTATGGTACAAGCCTATTTTTATAAGCGGATGTGAAGGTATTTTTTTAATATTACAAGTTATTTTGCGATCACGAAAGTTTAGACCACTGTTTAGAACCCTGTTATTTATATTTATTTTCATCAAAGCAATATTGTGTGTTATCTTTGGATTTCCGCATAGAGCTATATACACTATCTTTTTATGATACATTAAAAGAGATAAAAGTGTATAATTAATAAAAAAAAAAAATTCTATAATCATATTAAATTAAAGGTCCTACTTTACTTAACAATTTTGAACTTAGAATGTATTAGTAAATTAAGTAAATTTCATGTAATAAATTAAAACATTCTTATTTAGTTTTAATTAAGTCAATGAAGCTTGGAACAATTCGCGCTAAAGATAAGAGTTACTGACAAAATTCCACCCAAACAATCTCTCCCGTTTGGTTATACAGTGAGTGTGATTATTCTATAGTGAAGTTCTCGAAGTTTAATTAAACAAGGCACGCTATTCAGCCTCTGGAAAGCAATGTACTACAGAGCGAATGGACTCATTCAAATTTTAATTAATTATTAAGACGCATTTCCATTTCACCTTCCACTTTTCAACCGAATGTATGCTCTGCAAAAAACAAACAGCCCATACTTTTTACAGCTTTACAATTAATAAAAAATTAACTGATTCTTGAAAAGATAATATATGATACAGAATAATAATTCTTAAAGTATTAAAAAACTGAAATGATTGTACATCTATCAGTTCTTAATGTGTACGCAAAATTGCAGATTATTTAGACGTCCGGAAGTGGATAAGAATAAAATCTTCCACAATTATACGTAAACAAACTAATAAAAGCGTGTTAATTATTTAAAATTATGGCAACATTATGAGTAATAAAAATAGTTCAAATTTAGAACAAAATATGAAATTAATGACTTAAATTATCAATTATTTCACGTTCACCTTACATAGGTTTGTAAAGGCCAGTTTGTAAATGTAACTTAATTAAGAGTCGTATGTCGTATTCCTGAAATGAAAATGGGTATTATATTTTGATTATCATCAGTAACTTATTTTCAGTAGTTCAACAACGCTCACTTTTAATTCAAACTTGTAAAATTAGTAAGTAACTTGTGAAAAATGGCATCTGGCTGCTAAACTGCGTGTTTTGGGTTCGATTTCCAGACAATCCTAATATTTATTTAGTAAATATTTTAGATTATAAAAATATAGATATTTAGATTTATACATAGTTTAACCAAAATTTGAGCTTACTCCCGTCAAAAAACCCTTAATTTAATGTAAATCAAGTCAAATTCAAAATACGTATTGCAGTTTACACACAATAAGCCTTCGTAGCCCTAAAAAAAAGTTGTGTAGTCGTTCCTCTGAAACAAAGCACCCAGTTTGTTCATGCGTTGTCTAGACGGATATATCTCAAAAATGTTTTTTATTCTCAAAGAAACCTTTGTTAACAGCAAATAGAATTCGAGGAATGGAGGAGGAGGAATGCTTCTGCTCTAATTTCTACAATAATTAAGCGTACAACATAGATATTTAATATTATTTGCGTGCATTCCGAGTAAAAAAACACCTAAATTTCGTTTGTTCTGCTTTGTGGAGTTTACCTTTTCAAACTTGCAGTTAAATTTGAAAGGTAAACCTCCACAAAGTAAATAGTTAATATTCAAGTTTAACCTAATTTCAGTATAATTTGACTCTTACTTAGACTTTACTTTTAATTAACTTTGTTTTTCCGAGTAGGAATATATTTATTATTTATAAAATAAAGTGAAGTTCAAAGTAGGGCGTGGCATGAAGGCCTCGTTATTGGAATAATTAATTAATAATTCTCATATTAAATCTAGAGGTAGTTGATCGATTTAGTTTTTTCAAGCTTTGTTTCCGTAGGTACCGTAATTAAATTAAATTACGTACTCTTGTTAATTTAAATATTAGTAATTTAAAGTAAATTATTTTCTATGTTTTGTAAATATAATCCTTTTAAGTTAAAGTACTCTATTTTAAAATTTTAGATCAAATCTATATTTATAGGTAATCATGAAAGGGGTAGCCTAGCCTAAACTTATATAATCCTTCATTATTCAACCATCTTTTTTAGGCTTTAGAAATACCTAATGTCGTAGGTGATAAAAAGATTTTGATTGATGGCTGTCAGAGTCGTAGTAACACATGCCCCGTGGATGGATTTATTTATTCCTGTCGAAAGCGTTTTTCTATAAATTTTCATTCTATTGGATACAGGTACCTCACAATTCACCGAAATCTATTAGTTCAGATTTTCCACATTATATATATTTTTTTTAATTATATTCGTGGTGACAAAGGATTCATCTGATGGAAAATGATGACTGCCGCCTATGACAACTACGTCCATTCTCAAGAAAGAGAAAGGATAAGATGCGTATACGTCATCACCATTCATGACTGAGATAGAACACCTGTTGGGTCCTCGGATATACTCGTCTCACTCACTCATCATACGAAACACCAGTGTTAGCAGCGTCATTCTGATATTTCTTAATGGTATTTTGTGAGCGTGGTCTCTGGCAGCATATTTAGTTACTTTAGGGAGATCCAAATATTACTGGTAGCAAGTCTATTTCGTGTCAGTCTTCACGGTGGACAACGCATATGCATCTTAAACTGTGTCACCGATGCATATGTTCATGACCGTCAGTGAACACCACTTAGCAATCAATCAAATAAATAATCAAGTGAATAGCCATTGGCATTCTTCGTTTCATAAAAAAAAGCTGACAAACATGTCACTCTTAACTTAATAAAAGACCAAAATAAACATATATCGTCTTCATTATTTTACTACATCGAACAGTACTCACCAAAAATGTTTCGTACCAACGCGATTTAGCAACACGGCAACTAAACTTCATGATCAATAATCTAGTTTAAAATGTCAAAGCAAAGTAAAGTTTAATTGAAGTTACGCTGAGTTACGAATTTATTTTCAACAGTCATCTTTCATTAGAAGTTGAAATCAAGTTATTTGATTTAACTTTTAAAGCAACTTCATATATCCTCAAGAAAGAGTCAGGGTACACTTGGATCCGAGGACTGACGTTTTGTCTCGTAAATGTATATGTATTGTATAAGAACTACTATATTAACGAATTTGTATTTTAAGAATAGGTTTGTTTTTTATTAATTCATATGTCTCTCATTCTTACATTTCTTACTCGTACATTAGTACATAGCAAATGTAGGATTTTATATATAATTGAGAGATATAACCCTAGTGATTTTCACTATGTGCAGGATACGATAAAAGCAGGGTGATCAAGCAAGATTTATATAAATGTCGCACACACAGTCCTAAAAACATTAACAACTTATTATTGAATTATCTTCTTGCACTCTTTCTAATGCTTCAACTTAACCGTGTTTAATCATGATACTCACTTTTTTCACTCGTCACTCTTTTGCTTCAACTTGGATATACCGCATGCTAGAATTTTGTTTTTAAAATCATATACGCCTGGCTCATACAGAGTGGACATTTTTGTTATGAAAATAAGCGCCACGGATGAACCCTTTGTAATTTGCAGTCCACAAAGGCCGTATACGAGATGATTAAAATACAGAGAAGTATCGTTGTTTTCGTACTTGTTTATATTACTTCTTTTATACACGATCTAACAAATAAATGGAACACACGTGTAGATTCGGTCGTATATCAATTACACTTGTATGTTATTGAGCCAACTCATTATATCGAAACATTATATAGTTCTCTTAAAAATTAATCACATATTCGTTTTATACGTGGCAGGGTCACGTTGCAGTTATGAACTGGGTAACGAAGACCATGCATTATGGAAGTAAAACATAAATACAAGCTCGGAAAAAGTAGAGACCCCGTATACTTTATTACTGGTGACGAGGCATTCTATTTTAGTCATTAGAGTAGGCGGTGCGGGTGTGTTACTATCAAGGGAACGGTGTTTTCATATGTCATATCTGATAACATATTAAAATTAGTCAAAATGTAAAAGAGATCCATTTAATATGGATTACTAGGATAAGTAATAGTTATGTTACATTTTCTGAAATGAATGATTTATAAATGTTTTTTTAATCCTCTTAATTTATTTTTAAACTATATGATTAATTTATTACTAATTTTATGGAACATTTGTGCCCGGTGAAAGAGCGCCTCTTGTAATTCTAGGTGAAATGTTGATTTCAGTGACGCCCCGGACGTGTCGAGAGCATTCCCGTGTGAGAGCGGGAGTATCTATACATATTACTATAAAGTAATATGTATAAATACTCCCGTATTAAGGACTCCCTTGTAGTAAGGTATGTACCTTATAGCAACACGTAAAAATAAAGTAAAAAATTGATAAGAATTCCTATCTTTCTTATATAAATCTAAATCGATTAGGATAAAGATCTTATTCTTATTGAACTTTTATTAACACAAAAAAATATAGAAATTAAAAAAAACCAACATTTACCCTAACCGCATAATATACCTTTATATAAGCATAAAACTTTTGGGACAGTTCGGTGCGACTGGTGATTATCCTACCAAAGTTTATATGAAAAGGGTGACTGTCAAAATAAATTTACGACTCACGAAAATTAAAAATTTTCTTCAAGATATTCAAAAGTTTGCTTCGTAAAATAGCTGTTCACAGCGTAAAAGGGCTTAATATTGCTATGAAAAGACGGTTTTTACTATACAGTGAAAAAATAAAATTAAAAATTACACTGTAATCGATTGAGTGATATTATAAAAATAAACATCGGAAAAGAATACATTAGCTCGTCATAGCCCGTGATTACTGTACAAAACTTCCAAGTGGGGCTTTTATCTTTTTTTGTAAAAATATTGAGATTAACGTGCTAGAGTCACGCAGCATTATGAGCTAACTCTAGCGTATATAGGTCGATTCGACCAATACCATTCTTTCCGGAATATCAGCTTAAAATAGTAGCTTCACACTATTGTATTTCATGTGATGAAAGATAGAAATCGGAGATCTAATTTACGTGGGAGGAGGCATTCTATCTTGTATTTTTCAGGGCTGACATTGCATCTGTATTAAGATTCTTTATCAGGGATGAGGGCCTATGAATCTGTTCATGAACTGCTTGCCGACAGTATCAACCCTAATACTCTAAATAAAGGTATATGCATAAGTATAATGAACATAATCAATATCTATCAATATATATCAAACAAATAATAATTATGTTCCTATAATTTATTTTCGTTTCATTAATATATTTGTAGTTATTGTATTGAAAAAACGATTTAAAGTAGAGTATTCGTTTATAAAATGGTGGAAGATTTATGACATTCGTAAGACATTCTCGTAAACCTGAACAGTTGAATGAACAATGAATGTGGGAGAGTCGAAAGGTGTTTCGAGGCGGTGCAGAAGTGCGACAAACGTGATTTGTTACTTATTTATTTAATACATGAATAGTTACTTTTTATATTTTGCACTCCATCAAAACCTTGAATTTATGTACATTAAAATATTTTTATGTTAGAATAGATCCAAATAACAGAGAGTTCTTACTGTTTATCCTTGTCCACTTGGTAAAAATTTTCTAGCCATTGCCAGATTCGCACAAACTCGCGAAAACTCCTTTGTTGTCCCCTATTCTAATCCGAAATAATGTGCAGTCATATAGAAGGGTAAGATGAAGTGTCAGAGATACCTAACAAGCAGCAACTTGTGTTCTGTTGGGTAATAAATATTATTACGAATAGTTCCTCAGCTGGGAATTAATCATACCTCATCCCCACAGAATATTAGCGTGATATAAAAGCATAGCGTGGCTGTGTTTCGTATGGTGAGTATAGGATCCCTATACTCAGGATTCCATTACAGGTGAGGAGTAATTCCATCTTAATCATAGAGATTACAAAGCATGTGCATGTGTTAGCCGTGCGTTCGTTTGTTATCCTTAATATTAAAATAACAATTCCGAACCGATACCGACTTGGAGATCTTCAAGAAACGAGCCTTTATTAAAGGCCAGCAGTGCATCTGAGACTCCTGTGGTGTTGCGAATGTTCATGGGGAACGGTGATCACTTACCACTAGGTAGAGTTGCTTGCTCGTTTGTCACCTATTCTATAAATTATATAGATTTGTATCTGCGCGACTCTGTGATAATCAATAGATCAAGTGAACATACTAACACTAAGCAGAATAAATGATACTCTTTGTTGACTTTCAAACGCAAAGCTTACTATTTTCTACGATCATGTTTTGCGAATGACACATTTTATCGTTTGGGAAGATTTTGTATACGACATTTTGAATCCTAAAAACTCTAGATTTTTTTATTTCAATATTTTTGTTATTCTTTCTCTTTTTTTATTGTTTACTGCTATTGTATTTTCGTGAATTGATGTTAATAATTTTATTATGTAATTGAAACAATAAAGAAAATAACAATAAGTAATAAAAGTAGCGGATCCCTGTTCTCTAGTTGTTGAATAGTGGGCCCTAGGTCTCAGTAGGTCCAATTTCCAGGTGAAGTTAATAAAATACGGGTTTTTGGAATTATGGGTTTTTTGCGTCTGTGTATTTCCCGTGCGCCTGATGTCCAATCTCATTGCACATGCCTTACGTTGTTATAAGGATAAGGAAGACGAGGGTGCGCTTCTGTTTTCTTATGAATGCTTTGACTTTGCTGAATGAATGGTGCTATAATATCTTATTGATATCATCTGGTAAAAACCAGAACTTGTCTTGACCGTTCGGAAGGACAACTTTATAAAATAACGTATATGATTCCCTTATTTAAACTCATATTTTAAATATCTAATTAAAGTTTCAAGTCCATATATGTTTTGTGATATAGCAGCTCTAAAAGACAATATATGCAATGGCCTTTGATTTTCATTAGTTGATTAAAGAATGAGAGTCTCGATAAACACTTGCAACAACTTGCTTTGTTTAACATGGTTACATTATGGGCATATTTATCTATATTTTGGCGGAATTAATAATTTTTGTTTATATAGTCTTACTCTAGAATGATATTGATAAATACAAAAATTGTTTTATGGAAAAAAATACTTATGTATCAGAAATCAACGAATCATATCCAACTTAGTGGTAACAAAATATAGGTTTTTGAATTTTCCTACTCTATGACTGTTCCCGTGTCACAGCTAATACCCGAAACTTTCTCTGAAAATAAAGTTGAATTTTTCAGCGATGCGGAGTGCCTGTGAACTGTCCGTCTGTGATCGTATTTTCAGATACCAATGGAAAAACTTTTTAGAATACTTAACTCCTTAATATACCTGTGGGATGGTATAATCATGAAGAAAAAACTAATTATAATAAATATTACGCTGAAATAAAACAAAAAAAAATATGACCCAAAATCGTACCGAGAGGGTTTGGTACTTCGGAATTTTCGTATATTTCCACTTTACGTCCGTAATTGGGTCATCTTACTTTCTCTAGTATCATATTTCTAAGAAAGTAAACCGACGCACAGATACAAGGTGATCCTATAAAGATGTCGTTTTTTTATGGTATGTGCGGAACCCTAAAAATTTAAATTAAGAATTCCTAGTCTTCCCTAAACTAAACTAACTAGTATTTTGTACCAGCTTCAGATTTATACCAGTATACCACCATAATTACAATACGGCATATATTATAGTGTCCTAAACATTTGTGTAGACACAATTCACACGTACACTTCTTCATTCTCTAACCTGATGTTATGCTCTAAAAAGTTGAAATTTAGTTACACAACACGCAACAGGGATGAGCACATTCCGATCCGACAACAAGATTTTTTTAGAAAAATAAAAAAGGACGGAAATCTAAAGTTAAAAGAAACGAAAGTACAGCCTATTTACATTCAACAAAGATTCAAGATACACACGCATTTTCACAAATTAGAACGAACAGGCATTTCTTTAGCAGTGGGCTTCTCCGGTTACCTACACTCATTATACGAAGCACAAAAACGTGCTGCTGTTACACTGTGTTATTCTACGAGTCGAGGTCCTTTCCTGGTCTCCGCCACGGACAATACCTATAGCTAGTAAACAGTTCATTTAGATCTTTAAGGGCATCATTCGTCACAATCATTTCGACTCCTAAATTAGGAAGGTGTCATAGAGACTAGGGCTAACTTATCATTTTCATATATGTATCCCCATCTCACCTCTACTTTAGTAAAAACATATATATGTTTTATAGTTTACTTGTAACAACATTTTAAAAACGCGTTACATACAATTCATAAACAGTTCATAAAGGGCAGCAAATAACTTTGCGCCGACAAGCTCGTGTCGAGTACGTGACGTACGATACTTCAGCACGCAACAGGAAACTTTGATATTTCCGCTCAATACCTATGTTTCAAGACGTAGAAATAATCTTTTAGTATGCAGGAAAATATGCAGAAAGTTTTTGATTATGAAATATATTACCAAAAGAAATAAGACATGCTCAAATAATGGGGAAGGTTCCTGTTCAGCGAAGGAATTATTCAAAATTTCATCCTCATCATCTCGATGGTTGGCAATCTACCAGCGTGCGCTTCACGCGAGCTTCAGCTTCTTCGGTTTCTTGCCGAGTATAACTACTCTGTGGAATCAGCTGTCGCTAGCAGTGTTTCTGCGACTTAGAGACCTACAAGAAAAGAGCCTACACCTTCCTTAAAGGCCGGCAACGCATTTGAGAGGCCTCTGGTATTGCTTTAATCACTTCACACCTATTCTATAAAAACTGATTACGCTGATACAATCATTACGATGAAACAAACACTATGTGAATGAAACGATGACGATGACTGTTATGGACCCCACCCATATTCATCTTTGATAAGGTTATTAATATAACGCAGATGCGTTATCACCCCCGAGTAATAAGATATATTGACTCGTCACCACTAATAACCGTGGCGTAGGAATCCCATGCGAATCGGCTTAATTGTAATACAGCTAGTTCACGACTAAGGTTATGAACTAGCTATAAAAAGTACGTAGTGTGTATGAAAAGTTATGTTTGTATACATTCGTCGGCTTCTGACACACATAATTGTTTAGTTAACTCGTTTTCGTTTGATTTCTGTCAACCTATTTTGGTATATATTATATTATAATGTATAGTAATGTGGATAAAGTTTTTAAAGTTGTCTTATTATCATTTTTAAACAAATTTAAGAGTTATAAATGTGGAGTCGTATTTATGTAATGATGGTATTAAAATCCATATGGATTATATTTTAATAACCTCACTTGAGCATGTACGTATTTACTAATACTTCATAATATATAAATAAACATAACAGAATATACAATCACGTTTAATATTATAAGAATAGACATAGATTTCTATTCATCACAATCCTGACATATCTCTTATGCAGTTTCTACACCCATGCCCATACAAACTTATTACTTACCGCAAAGCACTCGTACTCGTGAAGCCATCTTTATTGCGGTAATATAAGATGACGCGCACTTGTTTCCCTCCTATATAAAAAGTAACGCTAATCGCAATGATATCAAGGTGGTGGAAGACTTGAGGAGGAAATCATACCCCACATTCAAATTTCAAATTAAGTTAATTAGTAAAGTAAGATTATGTAATTAACAAGTGTTAAATTGTAGTCAGTACATATTAAATAAAAACATTTACACATATCTTTAAAAATCGCCTCTTTATTTTTTAGTTATGGTTATCGTGAAATTTATATAATTAATAATGAATGGTAATGATAATCATACTTTATTTTAACTAAACAAACGGTTAAATTTTAATTAAATTAAATTATAGTTTTAAGCAATCACGCAGCAACAGTATCTTGTGGACGTAGGCTCAGCTTATGTCCGCCCATGTACTTACTGCCTAGCACGCCACTTAATCGAATACTCGGATTTACATTTTAAGTTGCATCCAATTTAGATGGACGTAGTGTTAGAGATCCTATGACAAGATGGAGTGACGATTTGCACAAAGGGCGACAAATGGACGCGTAAAGAAGATTTGATTATTTGCCAATAATTATGTAATAAATTCAACAAATTAAATAATGTTAATAAAAATAGGCTTCATCGAATTTTTATTTATTATAATCCAGGTATTTTTTTTTTGAGGCTTTAATCAATTCCACTGTTACAAAATTCACTTAGTTCTCAAAACATAAAATTAATATTAAACAAAATATTTATAATTTATAGTAACATTATATTCGTATTATCTATATAAATAAACGGATGCCAGACTTGGGCTGTCACAAAGACTCAAGTAAAATATCTATCGGCATGCTATTAAAAGAGAGGCATTAGGAGTAAAAAAGAAAGGTTGAGTGAAAAATACAGATATAAACTAGATACATACTAAAAAGCTGAAATGATCTGGACATACCTTACACGGTACGGACAAATTGAGTAAAAGCTTTATGTTGTTGTATTTGAGAAATGGAATCAGAAATAGGAGATTTGAAAAACGATGAAAAGATGAATTTGAAATAGTATCAGGCAAACATTGAAGCTTGGAGAATAGCAAATGATAGAAAGAAATGGAAGGAAACTGTCTCCTCCATTTCCTTTGTCATTGTACTTATTGCAACGTAAATTATACAACTATGATTTGTATATTATATTTAATATTTCTTTAATATAGTATGATTAACGTAAATAAGTATTATATAGTTCACTTGAATGATCTAAAATAAAAAAATATTATTATTATTATCATGTGGCATCTAAAATTGTATATTATTTTACTATCAAAATAAAAACACGATAATTGAACTTAACTAAAGTTTAATTACAATTAATGTTAAGCAATGTAATGTAGACGGTGCAATTAGTTTTAGTTGTAAAAGCCCGCACTGTTTATATAAAGAATTAATAATGTACAGCTTGGAATAATAAAAGAATCTAAAGTTAATATAGCTATAATAAAATGTAGGATTTTTTAAGCATATATTGAGGTGATAACGTGATACACCTATTGCTAATAGAAACATCATTCCTCGGTGAAATGCCGGATAATTACCAATGTTATAGGTTGGTGATTGACACATTCTAACAGACCTTGTCATTCAGAGTTTAAAGAGAAAATCTTTTGTTGAGAGTGTAAAGAGACGTGGTCCCTCACAGCTGGCTGTATGAGCAAGCTCCAAGTTACTCAGCGACTCATGAAGAGTTTGTAGGACGAATTCGAGTACTCGGTGTTTCTCTGCGTGACTGAATTTGAATGTGGATATCCGCAGCAAAGCCAACGAAGCCGACATAGTCCAGGAGATCAGTAATCTGAAGTTGCATTGGGCCGGTCACAACAGATAGGGAAGAGAAGTTTCGGGGGGGGGGGGACAAGCTCATATTGGCAATCATAGTGTACGATGACATCCCACTGCTCAGGATCATACTTCAAGCAATATGGTATATAGGGTAGGCCTATGTTCAAACGTAGACCAGTGAAAGAGTGTGACAATTATGATGCAGTCCAACCACTACCTCGAACCAGCAAGTTGGTTCAGAGTTAGTAGGGTAATACCCCTAAGGTCTAAGATGATATTCCAAATTACCAATTAGGTACTCAATAAATTACGGTTAAGTATTGAACATACCAAATGCATATTATATTGCTGTAGTTTTCCTTTTTTGTGAGAATCCGGAGGGGCTATTATTTAACCTAGGAAGTATTACTCCTACTTGACTAAAAACCAACAAAGCTAGATATTAAAGTCAAAATACAATTCTAAGATTCCACTCCTCAAGCTGGACTTTCTATTTATTTTGGATAATGTCTTTATAGTAATCATCTTACTGAATACTTGCAGAACAATTGACTAGGATAATGAACTCAAACGCTATTTAATTTAAAGTAGTTCAAAACATACTGTTCCCATTATTTAAATATTTTTGGTTTTGATTCAATTAAATCTATAATCGGTGAATCCATTGGCTTAATTAAGTGCTTAATGTACGTGTAAATTTAAAAAAATGCACAAAAATTCTAGACAACGGTGAATAAAGGTTCTTTTTTATTTTTTAAAGGATAGTTAGTAGTTTTAGGAATAATATACTAAGTTTCATTTACTGTATATAGGAAATATCATTAAGACCAATCGGTCAGATAGTGGTTCGTGTATAGAACATAGGTCAAGATTCTGTTGTGTTTCGCAAGGTATGTGAAGAATCGAAAACTTCGTTCTACAGGCAATCCATCTTCATTCTCAGGAGTGACATTAATCCTACCTCGTCAAAGATGAACAGTTGAATAGTTTTCTCAGAACTTCACGCTAGTAAACATTGTAACAATACATAAAAGAGACAATCCAATTTCGAAAGTATAAATATATGGTTTAGAAATTGTTTAATATGGATTAACCGGGGGTGGGTTCTCACCTTCACAGAGTACCAGCATACCTGTGCTATTTAATATCGAAGAATAATTTTATACTGTGTTGGCTAGTAAAATTATTTTAATTGGTTTTAAATTCAATAATATTGTTCAGATAATTTTTACTGTACGAATTGTAGGCTTAAAGAATTTTTAATCATATTGTTTGTTATTTATTAGAATTATGCGTATGTTGTATTTAAAACTTCATTTGTTTTACTTATTTTAATTTTATTTCAATACGTTGTGAACCAATTTATAATTTGTTATAGTCAGATAGGAAGTCATTTAATAGGTGTCAGCAGAATACCAGCGTAGGCTTATGCCAAAACAATGCTGTGCTGAAACTCTATCGATCCGGCATCGCAATGTTTTAGATTATAAGTACGAGTATTTGTTTAATTTATAAGATATACCATTTATTTTGTTTTTTCTATGTATCTTTTAGTTGTTACCTGTTATTGTTACAGATGTTGCAAAGGTTTGCAATTGTTGGATTGATTAAATGAGTTATTTAATTATTTATTTATTTTATTTATATTTCTTTTAGTAAGTGTAGGGATCCAGAGATCTGGTGAGTCCTTACGGAGAATGATAAGCGGCAAGAGGCATTGCATATATTCTACAGAGGTGACAAAGCATACATCCTGAATTTTTGTTAACGAAGGATTGTACAAGAAGGTATTTATGGCGTGCAGTGTTTTGATAATGCAGATACATTTATACTACCATCAGTTATTTATTTATAAGACCTGTCTGAGCTTTAAAATAGATATAGTATAGAAAGAAATATAGACTATAGATTACGAATAACGAAATACACCAGCTGCAAATTGAATACAGAATAAATGCACCTCCACAAGACCTTACATGTATGTTACACCAACGTAAAACAGACTATTAAATTTGTTGTGTCAGTCTTTACGTTTGTGTTCGTCTTGTGTCTGTCTTAACCATCAATCTTAAAACAATTAAACTCAACTCAAATTAAAATCCAACGAAAATGTGTATAGATGTGTCATATACATAAATTATACCGCTTCGCATGATTGTTGACGATGTTGCTCATCATTAATACCGCTGCTACGGAATGATGGCCAAATTCTCTTACTCGTAGGTGACAATGCAACTGAAATTTAGATTCTTTATCGAGGCAGAATAGGGACGTTTATGGTCATGTGTATTTTAAAATTCAAAATAACATGCACGTCACATTGAATAATATTGCAATGAAATAAAAAGACATTTAGATCTATAATTAATTCATGATGTTGTTTTCAACTATTGTTAGCTTTTTTATAGATAAGGGGTCAATCAAGTTGATGTATATATTTTTATGCTCTCATGTCCTACTGACAATAATTTAATAAATTTTAATTTTGACCAAAAATTAGGGTTAGAAGACCGGAAACATCAGAAAATTCGTTACGTTGCATCAAATTTACAAAATAACATTTCAAGCACATTGTGTTTCTTGGAACCATGAAACCACCATGTATGTTGTTTGAACTTATTTGCTTCTATTAAGGTAATTTAATTAAAACTAAGTCCTTTTTAAGATAACGCGTCATTTGCCGTTTCTAAAATAGGAAGTTTTGAATTCATAAAACAGTCAATATTATTATGATTTAAAATGTAATAATATATACAAAATAAAATTATCATTTCCATCTTTAATATTAATTATGATTTCAGTGTTGTGCTATGTAATATTATTTTACAAACAAAAAATATAAACAAGATATCAACAGATAGAATGTTAATGTACAAAGTGAAAAGTATAATCTTAAAAGTTATGATAATTTCAATCATGAAAATTTATATCCGGCGAAAGTTAAAAAAGTTAAAAATTCACTGAAAAAAACATTCAAAGCTTGCTAGGTTAAACAGCTCGCTGCTTGAAAGCTTAAATAAGCCGGATTCTTTTTTATATACGTTTACGTTTTATTATGTAAGTATAGCCCATTTATACCTTACCATAAAATTACCAAGGCTGAGTTTACATCGAACATCACGACAGAATTCAAAATTTCATCCTCATCATCTCGATGGTTGGCAAATCACCACTGTGCGTTTCACGCGAAATTTCCTACCACGCACAATTAGTCCGTGGAATTAGCTATCGCCAGCGGTGTTTTCGTACCGATACGACGTAGGGAAAAAAACCTTCAAGAAAAGAGCCTACAGCTTCCTGAAAGGCCGGCAACGCATTTGCGACTCCTCTGGTGTTACGGATGTTCATGGGCGACGGTGATCACTTACCATCGGGTGAGCTGCATGCTCGTTTACCGCCTTTACTATAAAAAAAATATCGGTGAAGCTGTAGCGACTGCAGGGCCAATAGCAATACATATACTCAAAACAAAAAATCTATGTATTAGGAAGACAAAGCAGGTCCTAGGAAACATAAGGTACAATTTAACTACTACTAATAATAATAGTAACCTTTATTTGTAACTTTACTAGTTTGTAGTTTGTAGTAACCCCTGCAGCTTGTTATTCTCTGTTACATGATTCGACAGCCACCCAATTAATGTTGATACTTAGAGTAAGTTGTTAGAGTGTATTGTTAGAGTCATGTACTATTACTTAAAATAATAAAGAGAAATAAATATATGTAATAGAGTAAACGAATATTAAACAGAAAGGTGAAATACTGCTAAAAACTATACTGTAAAATGGAATAATTGAGAAAATTTTATGCGGCTTGATGATCTATTAAAATTTTAACGAGTCCATGCCCTCTCTACGTTGAGTTCAATAAACTGAATGGCGTAGCTTGTTTAATTAAAGTTCAACGATAACCTTTAGATCCATACTCACTATAGTATATAGTATAATCAAACCGAAGAGATTGTTCGGGTTGAATTATGTCAATATTATATTATTATAATATTAGGCGTGATTAACGAGCACACAGTTCACCTAATGATAAGTGACTAGTACGGCCTATGACGTCTATTAATACAAAGTCTTAAGATAAAAGATGCACATTCGTTGTCATTCTTGAGGACTTAGATGAGATACCTAGTTATCAGGTATTGGGTTCATTCATGAAAGTACGGACCCGGGAACGCAATCCACCCAAGAACCCAAGAAATTTTGTTGCCACTGCCGCCGTACGCTACAACTGTTTATTGAAAATGAGACGTTGCGTGTTTGTAAACTGTGGATTCTTTTACATTTTAAATGGCTTTTTTTTTCCGAGATTCTTAATAATGTACGAATATATACTGTTAGGGGAAATAACTTTAAAGAAATAAAACTCGAGTTAAGATAGTCATAACCAAATACACTAGAATTTATTAAATAAATACCATTAGCATAAAGATATAACATAATAAATATTATTATTAAAATATAGATATAAATATTTAGTACAGGCATTTCAGAAAATAGATACATAAAACATATTCATGAGCTAAGAACTCCTTAGTAATATTACACAAATGCTAAGCAATGAATTTAATTCCAGAAATACAATTATGATAATTGTGAGTTTAGAAAAATTATTATAATCGTAATATTAGCGTTGACAGAGCATTGTCATGGCAATTAAATTTCAAAGATAAAAATGAGTAAACTGTACTTACTTTTAACTTAGAAATATTTTTTTTTTACTTATATGAACCTTTAATATGCAAATAAAGTTTTGACATATAAATTCATACTAATAAAGTCGACTGAAAAGTTGACTTCATGATATTTAACGTTGTCATAATAATAAACTTCTAAAATCACTGTAATATATTTATTGCAAGCTATTAACTATTGTATATGCAATAATGGATAATCAGGTCATGCCTTGGTAGAGCATCGGCATACATGGGGTATGCCCAGCTCCTAAAACCCCCATCCCCGTAGACCACTCAAAGTACAACGAGCAGAGGACCCAAATCTCATAAGTGTTTGTATATATATCCCAGACATAAAAATGCCTATAATATTCAAATGATGTATGCTTCTTAAAAAGTCTAAACTCACAAAATACTCCTTTGAGTTTCCTCAGCCTTAGGGTCTTCAGTTCTAGAGTTCATTAGACTCAGTCGACTCAAATTTACAATATAATATGTGGGATGTATGTACATATTTAGAGTGAACCCTGTATTTGTTCTTCTAATATTCTGCTTCAACGAACCGTCTGCTTGTTTTGTATTCACATCAAATACTGACTCTTCCGCTGGAACTTATAAAGCTGTGTTCGAATAACACAAAATACTTTACTAAAAATATGTGATTTATTATCGAATCATCAATCTTAACAAAATTATACCACTTTAAAATACTACTTTATTTTATATCGGTTAACTGAACTCTACATAAAAAAACTGGTGGAAAATTATTGTAATCCTAAAAGCAAAGGCTCGTTGATAAGTAGTGGAGCTCCGCTGCAGAATCACACGAAAACTTCATGGTCACTCTTATCTACATCTTATTCTTTCTTTTTCTATTTCTTATATTTTAGCAATGATAGAGCTACGCTACAGTTTATATCTGGATGTGGCATGAATGGGTTGGGTCGACCATGGAAGGATCTCGATGTCACAGTATATTATACTAGCTTTAAAAAGTCGCATATCGATGCTGTGTTTTGTCTGATGAGTGTAGGGTTCCATAGATCTATATTATTAGGGAAAAGGCATTCCATCTTAGTTCTGAGATGCGTTCATCTGTATTATGATTCTTTATGGAGGATGAATGTGGTATATAATGGGCCGCAGAAATCACATTCCATGAGGTGAATAGTGTCCTCGTTACTTACCATAAATGTAAAAAAAAGTGATAGTTATAAATGGTACACAGAGTTCTGAGCAATACCGTAAAACTAACTGTTCTATTCTTAATACAAGTAACAAGTTATTATAGGATAACAATACAAAAAGAAATTGTTAGCAACACCATGTTTTGAAATCAAATTCGTTTTGTAATAGGCGGAACATATGACTGTCATTCTAATTGGCTGGGATACATGACAAAAATCATTGAAAATACTCCACTTCAGTGGAACTTTTTAAACAAAAGGGACAATGTTAAGAGTAAATGAAATAATGAGACAAAGTAGTTGCAGATAGTAAGCAATCAAATTGTAATAGACTCAATGTATATAGTATATAACACAATGAATATAATAATCCCAGGATTAATTTTCACAAATTTAATAATTAATAGATCGAGTATTTTTCCACAAAACAATCCACAAAACATGCACATAGCCCAATTTAAAAAGCACCTTTTTTAAAATATGTAAAAAAATATTATGCAGAAATTGCTTGTTTAATTCTTCCTAAGAATGGAACTTTAAACGTAAACAGCAAATGTAACAGCTCCTAAACGATAAATGATTCTACCTAAATATAACGTGTATTTTATTTACAAGAACTAAACGTGGTAATTAGAACCGTCTGTGGCTTGTAATGTATAAACTTCTTGTTTCATACATTACGTTACTGTAGACAACAAAACTCTAGGAATGTCCGTAAGACAAACTTTGCATGTTTTGCATTCCTTGTATGCTGTACTAAGTCATGGTATGACACACAGTTCACCTGATGGTAAGTGATGAGTGCCTCATGTGTGTGCTATCTGTGTGCTAATTTGTCACCACTAATATTTAAAAAAATGCCTCGTTTCCAGACTTTCGATCTCCGTTTCTCTTCCTCATCACACGATGTACGATACGTGTGATTCATCTGATAAGCGTGCTTCAGTTGGATTTAACTGCAACCAGCATTGCTACCTTTTTAACAGTCAGTTTCAATTAGTGGCTTATTATACCTATTAGTTCAACCTTAATTTAACTATAACAAAATCATTTAAATATAAACTTTAGACACTACGTAATTCCTTAAAATCCAGCATTACACTCATACGTGAAAATCTTTTTCTTTTACATATTTTGCTATCGATGTATGCTCATCTGTGACGATGTTTGCTTCAGCTATCTGGCAAATTTGTATCTGTTATCTATATATAAGGCACATTTTATAGCACAAGAAGATAATCTGCTTCTATCATTTCTTCCGTTTTCCGTTTTAATATACTGAAATGATTGCTTTGTCAGTGATATTAAATAATTTCCGTATCGACATTGATTGATTGTGTTAACGTGAAATTGATATAAGAAGACTATTCGACTTACTCCCAACATAAGTTAATTTTGTGAAGATAAATTGACGGGATATAAGAGCGCACAAATTAACAGTACGTTTAAATTGAAGCAAAATGAAACGGAAACGATAAAATAATTTGAGGTATATTTTTCTTAAAAATCGTTTTATTTTCACTTTTATTAAATTGATTGAAAATGTTTACTATATCTCATAATAGATCACTTTATCAACATTTTCAGCATTAGTAAAATAAAAACACTAATGGTAGTTAACAAACTAAAATGGACTAAAGACGGCAATGCCCAAGACATTAGAAAAGTTATTTAAGTATTTAAACACAGGTTTTGTGTTTTAAGACTTTTATTCAATAACAACAAGATTTACTCATAATGAACATATAAAAAGAAATGATCATATAAAATATTTAGTGACCGAGACATTTCTAAAAAATATCTTTCAATGTAACAACTTTTTGTTTAAAAAATAAATATAAAGTTGTACGTCTTCAGACATATTTCTTTTTCAATATTCAGTATGTTTATGAACAAAAATTTTGTTAGTTTTTTATAATGATCTTTTTTCAAAACTATTTTAGAGTGTATGTTACCAGCTTGCATTTTTTAATTAAGATACAAGTATGTTCACATCTTGGATCCTTGATTCTTTTTTCTGTTTATTTTATATTATATTATTGTTGCTGAGAGTGCTTCAATGATATAGTCATTTATATCAATTTCCAAATATTTTAAGTTACTTTTCATAATAATTGGAAATAAACGAGCACAAGGTATTGTCAAGTAATACTTAACTTTAGATTCAAGGTGCGTGAGGGCTCCAATGCGGACTGGGGAACTTCATATGTCTTTATTATTATTTATTATTTATCTCCATGACGAGCAGATTTCGTGAGGATGTTATCCTTCCCCTTCGAGAACTTGGTAAATTAACACTTAAAATCGTCACTCAAAAAAACTAAAAGCGAGCGCTTAAACACTGGTCTACTAGGACAGAGATGCAGGTGAAATAATCAAGTAACATAATAGCCCCTCCAGTAGTATTGGAAGAAAATCCACGATTTTTTGGAAATATTTTTCTACATTTCTTCTTCTACATTCGCAAATGTTCGCACTTTTTTTCCCTCATCGCATTCAGTACTTAGTATTCCAGAAAAAAATAAGTAAGACCGTAAAATACACCGAGGGAATTTATTATGCATAAGCAAAATACAGTTTTAAAAAAAAACACTTAATAAAGACACCTCAACGGTCCACAGACATTCGTATCTAGATAACTCGGAAATAACTTCGCTTTGGTCTGGTCTTCTCAAATCGTGTATCGGATAACTTCATTAAAAGCTCGGGGACAATTAAAGTCCAGGACAAGTGTTATTGCTCTTATAATTAGAACACTTTTCGAAACTCTTATGTCAGTGCTTTAAAATTAGTTCAGTTATTCAATAAGTTTCAATATATATACAAATAAGATAATGCTTTTGTTAATGTTCTCTTTACAAACCTTGATAAATAACGGATTTAGTCATAATTTCCAAATTATAGAAATTTGACAATAGACCTCACGTAGTAAAAAGAAATATTATAAATAAATATATTTATTTTTACATATATCATATCAAATACGTGTTCTTATGTAGAAATGGAAATGAAAAGTATATTACGTAAAACGGTAAGGAATAGAATGTAGTATGAGATAATGAAAATAACTTAAATATAGTAGTACATACATAGCTGCTAGAATAGGTACCGGTTCTGAGGGTTGAACTCGATCTGCTAGAGTACGATGATTTTAAAAGCGAACACCCAGACAGCTTTCTTCGCATCGTTGTACGGGAATCGTTCCTTCGATCGTAGTCATGATTCCGTCAGACAGGAAATGAAGTCACAGTAGGTTAGACCCGGGGAGGAGAGGCACTGTACGGGTAAGCCACATCCGGTTTGTAGTAATACCGTTAAGTGATTTATAGTTATTTGATTTTAATAAAAGGTAAAACATTGAATGTGTATTGTTAATGTTGTCTGTCTATATTACTTCTTGTTCACCCTGGCTCCTGGCAATTTGCTCGATCGGGGAAGGACCTCACCTTCACAGAATGCCAGCATGAAATAGCTGTTATGTTAAATGTTAGTCAACTAGAGCACCAGTTACTGGTACTTTTTTTAAGATTAGGCGGCTTATGAGCAAGCATCTCAGCAGATGCTTCGTGATTACCGCCGCCCATAAGCATCCGCAACACCAGGGAAGACGCAAATGCGTTGCCGATTAGATATGGATCTTGAATCTTTGTTTAGGATGAGTGTAACAATTTATGGGCCGCAGTTTGCATCATGAGGGGACCCGTATGGTTGTCATCCTAAGTATTATAAAAATACTAACTAACGAATAAATACACAGACGTCATTTTTGTAATTAACGGATAGATTACGTACATAACGCTACAATTTTAAACGAACGAGGGAAAGAGTACTTCACACATATGTCGCCGCTTTGTCTTTTATATCGACAAACGATAAGAAAACAAAAATACTTATAATTAAGAAATGTATTTCCGGAATCCATAGAAGTTGAATTATTTATTACATAGCAAATTAAATGCAGATTCGACCAGGTCTTTCATATTAAATATACAATCCTGTAAAATGGTGAATATTTGGAGGACAGCTTGGTAGTGCCACAAATGTATACAATCAGCACGCCTCTGTGTAGACTTAAGCTAAAAGGAAACATTTTATTTAATAAAATTGTACAAATAATTATTCGGATTAGTGCTGAGATTTTACTAAGTAGGTAGTGCATAATTTATTTAAAATACTATATTTACATATTTAATAACAACTATACTGAAATATATAGAACAGCCCGTGAATGTTCGTTAAAATCCCTTGAGAGATAGTTTTCGTTTAATCATAGACTTGAATATATTAAAGCTTAAATTCTGAATATCTCTTGGGATTTTTTGGAGCATCGTTCATATAGGTATATATATAGTTTATCAATGTAGTAATTATTTGAAATTTCACCCTTAGTGAATGTCTCATATTCCTATAGTACGAAAACTATTTTTATATTTGCAACTACATACAAAAAATACCGTGAGACACTACACTGTGAAAATATTAATGATAAACTAGCCTGGATATTATAAGGGTCAGTGGGAGAATTTTATTGACCTATACTGCAAAAAGGTTAAAAAAAAATTCTCTAATATGTATCCCCATAAAAACTTTGAGCGTTATTACTCAACATATTGAGCTGTTCACTAAACTCAGCTTAATTTATTATGGTTTTAGCTGTTTCTTCTTGTTTAAGTTCTAATTTCAATACATTAGACTTTTCCCGAAAGAAGACTGTTAACGAAAAACGAGTAAATGTCTTTTGAGATCGTTTTCAAATCATCAATAACTGTTTATTGCCACTTTAATATTGTAAAAATGTTCATTGATTTGCAAGCACTTCTTGCTTATTTGTTTTTTGTTATAATTAATGTAAATATTTTTGTATATTAAAAATAAAAAATCCCATTTAGACCACAGATCCGGTAGATTATGTTAGGTCTGTAATAAAAATCGCTGTTGCGCAGGGTACAATTCCAGGCGTGCTTTATACATCAATTTTCTAAATCCTATTAATCAAGATGTAACAAAAGGATGTAACACGGGGTTTTATACCATAATCTACGTACCTAATGTAGAGTCTTGGATTTACTGAATAATTATGAAGGGCTTTCTCCTCTAAGCCCTACATGAATATATTGGTTATCTTACATGACACAGTTATAGGTATATGATACAGTGGAGCCCATTGCTTAAACCTATTCTTACTTGTTGAATTCTTCCGTCTACAAAAGAGAGCGGGCTAAGGTTGTATGAGATGTCCAAGTAATGCTGCATATTCCACTAGCATGTTGTCATCTACTAGCTTCCTTGTTATAATAGTGAAGTAATATCCCCCGCGGACCCCCATAGGCTGTGTATATACCGTTCAATAGTTAAACTAAATTCCATAAAATTGATTTATATTCGTATCAAATTAGGACATAGATATTTGACGAAGAGAGGGTCGATAAATGCAAGCGAGCTCTGTCTCCTGGCTACGACTCAATGCTGCTACGTAATACGATGCTACGAGGCTAGTATGAATAAATGTTTTCCTGAAACACATCCCGCAGCCGAAATTTCAAAAGAAATCTCATCGTCTTTCTGGATATAGTATTTCGAGCTGTAAGAAGAGAAAAATAAAAAATGAGGATATCAGCACCGAATGATCTGTATTTAGAAATAGATGAGATACTTAATAAATTCTATGAAGCCAAAACTTCAATATTACTACTAAGATTGCTGAGAAGCTACGGAAGAAGGAAATCTACGGCGATTTCTTTAAGTCATCAGTTGCATGTTCGGCTTAGAAATTCATTTTATTAATCACAGGATCCTCAGTAGATGGTACAACCTAAACGTATTTTCTATTGATGATATTGATATCATGGATTATTCTTGGTAGTAATTCCTATTCTCTTACAAGGGCCTATAGGTTATCAAGCCTGATGTAAGGGTGGGGCCCAAGTAGAGTATAACAAACTATAGAGTGCCTAGAGGCAGCTATATTTCATTTTACACTTGAGGTAGTGGAGTATAATTAAAACAATATTTAAACTTCAATGATAATTCCTGAGAGAAAAGCAAGAAATTAGTTTTATTGTGTACGATTATTTAGCTAACGTAACTAAAGTAATAAACTAGAGTTCTGATTCTTAAGTCTTATTGATATTTACATTTATTCGTTTATTTCGCCTTTATTTTTAAAATTTCGTTTATTAAAAGTAAAACGAAAGAATATAACTATGTTATAAGTTCGTGACATTTTTGCTAAATATTAGATCCGTAGATAGTGTGGTGAATTTGGATCCATTTTTCATCCACTAATGTATAAAGATGCGAGTGACACTTCTGGTAAACCGCTGCCGGCGCGTGGTCAAAGTTTTAGAGGGAAAATTTATATTTATCATCACACTTGCAGAATATTAAATCTTACAATATTTCTGTCTTTGAATTAAACTAAATAAAATATTATTGATAGAGGGCGAAAAACAAATCTCTTCTTTCAAAAGAATTTCTATAATATTAAAGATAATGCTCAAGATTAAGAAATGTTTTAAAGATTTCTTAGCAAGAGATACGTGTGGAATACTTACTCGTATAAAACACAAACACAGGTTACAATTTTGTATAATTAGACTATTGACTATAACAGTAACGCAAAAATAAAAAATAATAAAATTCCAAAGCTGTAAGTTGTACAGCTTTGGAATATTTATTAATAGTAACACACAGTTTAACTTTACAAGGTTTTTAAAAATCTGTCTCTGTCATATATCAATATAATCATATAATGCAATTACGTTTAACAGGAAAATTTCTTGGTTAAATAGTTTTACCACATTACATGTTTTATATTCCAGCACTTTCTGTGACATATATTATAGGGTAAATAAAAAAAACCATTGCTTTTGTCATTTACCCCATAATAAGTGCTACTTTGAATGTTAATGTGTTTTAAATTTTCTAGTAATGTTTAATTAAGCTATTTGGATTCCTACTAAAAACATTAAGAATATTGTTAAAGCGAATGTCTTACAGCAAGTATTTAACCAGTGCGTGTTTTTCTATCAAGGATGATTCACGAGTATATGCAAAATAAAACTATAATAACTATACTAACAAGCTAAGATCCTATAATATTAATACAATAAAAATCCAAGCAAAACATACCATTAAAAACCTTGAGAAGGAAATCGTACTAGACTTCTTTCTTACGTTGAACCAAAATAATAATAATTAATAGCTATTTTATGTATACGTGTTTGAACAATCTTTTTAAATCAATATTCATGTTTAGACGTCATAGAGTATTCAGTTTTGTCATCTAATCCTTATATACAGCTTATTCAGTTATGACTTACAATTTTTTTTCTCTTATTTTGGCTTGATTTTGATATTATATTTGCTACGAGGTTTGTTTGTTGAAAAACAAACATATTAGCCTCCTAAATTATTATCTTCTTACTTTATTTATTTCTAATGTATATATACCCTATAAAAAACACTGGAAACAATTAAAGCAGTTTCGAGAATAAAATATGATTGTGTGTTACTAAAAGATATATATATAACACAGGTTGAACACGGGTTGAACGTCCGTGGCGTATGCAAATCATTATAGCAAGTCCTGTGAGTGTTACGAGTATAAGAAAGCCGTAATTCCAGAAAAATATTATGTCAACATACAGCAATGTTTGTATAGATGTTGTATGTAATAAGCATGACTTTGGTGAACGTAATAACAACCTAAACAGCTAATAACTAAATCTCTAAGTGCAAAACGTGGCCGTACAAAATATCGTACACCTGCAAGTTGCGTGGCATAATGGTTAAAGTACTTGTCCGCTGAATTCGCATGATTCAAGTGGTGCATATTTATTTTATATTTCTGATCTGGATGTAAAAAAAACAATTTACTATCGAATAACCAGGTAACGTTTTAAATTAAAATATATGAAGGTGTGTCGCGTAAATTACAAATATGCAAATACCTCGACATAAAAAACCGCAAATAACGTGTTCTCTTTGTGCCCTTGTGGACCCTTGTTGTTGCTTCTGAATTGATGCATATCAAAAACCATTTTATGTGCAAATTAAACGTGTACCCATATTATGAATTGCAAAGGTACTTGTGTCTTGTACCATAATGTGCTTCTTGCTATATAAACCCCAGGGCACTGTTTTTATCATTTATTAGTTGAACGCAAGGTTGTTCATATACAGTATACAATGTAGAACGTAGATGCTTGCGAATGTACCAACATTTTTGTGTGAAATCATGTGATTGAACAAAATATACCATGTAATTCATTTATTATATTTGCAATGATACGATTAAGGTTGCAATAGTTTCTAATAACCTATATGGAAATCATTCTTGGGCACAAGCAAACTCCCTAGAAAGGTAATCACTTAGGTATCTACATCGCTCGAAACCAATAGACAAGATCTGTAACTCCAATGGACAAAATTTTTACGTGGATGATAAACATAATTTTTAAATTTTTAAATTTTGCATGTCGATTAACACAAAACAACTTTTTTATTTTTGTAACGTACAAAGGACAAATGCAAAAAAAGTTCTGGAAAACAAGATTACAACTTTGACGATTAGTACACATCCCTTTTAAATTAGATTTTGTAAGGGCCGAGAATTTTGTTGTTAATTGGGAATGTATGTTTGTTTCTGTTCATACGTTTTTGGTTTTTTCTTTGCACATAGTATTGGCTAAATATCTCATCGGGAAAACGACGCTCTTTTGGAATAACATGTTAGTATTCTAGTTAAAATCTAGGCGTAGCACAACATCTGCTCAACAGTAGTAGGAAACTTGGATAGAATAACTGTTTAAAATATAATGGTACCACAGCACTTTCAAATAGTGATAGTGCGAGAAACCAGTGATCTGCTTATGAGGAACGAGACATCTGACTTAAGGAAAATGCATATATATTCTAATCTTTATTATCAAGTTTCATGGCCCCGCAGATGTTTACTGACTGTCATGTGTACTGTGTGTAGTGTCGTTTGTCACTCTCAGAAAAAAAATCTATATTTTTCATTAAAAAAAATCCAAAGCGTGTAGATAGGTCACTACCTATCAGTTGGACATTGTTTAAAAGGTCAATAGAGTAAAAATATAATGCCTCTTCCCTGTCGCCCCTGCGCCTCACTGTGTTAAGGGTGCGTTCATTCAAGAATTTCCCAAAAAATTAACGACGCTTAGCTAAACCTAAGCTAGGTTCAACAGTGATAGGGCTGCATTGTAGCTTAGATAGCTGTAGCATAAATGGGCGGTCGCAACAGGGGTAGGACTATGCCCTCACATAATAAAATTAGGTAACACGGAAGGCCACGACCCCTGAAAGATAGGTTTTTAACCTAGTGCAGTGTTTAACAAGACATCCTTCTATTTCTGTTTCTCTTTTGTTAAAATAAAATTTCTAAGTTACTTATGTACAAATGTTTGTGTCTTATAAAGTTTATTATTGTAATTATAGGGGATATTTGTTTTCTTCATTCCCGCTTGTTTGGCCCATAGAATAAATAAATCAAAAACTATAAATGTATATAAAGAAACAAATATATACAATATAAAATAATAATAATTATTATTATTAATAGGAGGTGAGTGTAGGGATTCGGTAACCTTTATTACTAGTAATCACTGGACGTGAGTACTAAGTTCAGTGACCTCAATAGTGTCTCTCGAATGGAAGGTCTTAAGATGAAAATGGACAAACGAAGAGACTAATGTCACATCTATACCAGTTGTTCTTACAAGCACTACGCTCAAGTTGTTGATGAGTATACTAACCTAGAGTAAACAGTCCGGCAAGGTAAATCCAACTTCGACGCAGAAGTCCATCGACTGATTCAAGTCCGCCGGGTAGCGTTCTGGAAGCTGTGAAACATCTTCTCGTCCAACATCGCTCAATGTCTAAAAACAAAAGTCTTTCACTAGTGTGTTGACTATGATAATTTATGGTACAGAGACATGGTCCGTCACTGCTGACCGAATTAGAAAGCCTAGAGTCACTTAGCGAATTATAAAGCTGGCTGCTCGTTGTGTTTTTGAGTGATAGAACATGCAACGTAGACATCTGGAGTTGAATGAAGCTGAAGTGACAATATTGCTTATTGCAATATTGCTATCCATATTTCTTGTAGATCTGATAACCGATAGGAAAAAAAAAGGTTCCCACTCAAAAACCTTCCTCGACTCTTTTGACTGGAAGTATGCAATGTACTGGATACTACTAGATGGAGTGACGACTTAAGCAAGTCGATGAATGCAGGTGGCTTAGGGCAGTGCTTTGTAGCAGTCTATAGGGGAGGCCTAAAATCTAAAATGTTGGTGCCATGTGCTGCAATTATCACTTTCCATCAGGTGAACTGTGTATTCGTGCTCAAAACTCTCGATACATCTTTTAACTTCGTAGCAATACGTTTTCGATCCGTCTCTCATTGTTACGAATAAAATTGTAATTGACAATTTAAAGTGCTGTTTCAAAACACTGATTTGATATGTATTATAACTTTATATCTGGTTGCTAATCAAAACACAAGACAAAATTTCGTTTTATAACTGCTACGGCAAAATAAATGCACCCTTAACTACGCATAAAGCGCAGGGGAGGGACGCTGTACTGTTTCTCTATTGACCTTTTTAATAGTATGTTATTGCTAGGTAGAGGCTTATTCGCTAAGTTGAGAAGGTAATATTAAAAAATAAAAAGGGGTAATATCTTCCTATTGTAGGCAATGAAGCCATTTTTCGTATTAGATTCTATTATACGCGTTTTTTTTTGTATTAAAGTTGCGCACAGTTCACTTGATGGTAAGTAGTACCTGTAGAGCATGAAATCTACGATCATTAACAATAAAGAATTTAAGACTGTTCCGTTATCTCCCATGGGGACTAAGATGTAATGCATATGGGTCACTGAAACTCACAATCACCTGAAGAAAACGCACCAGCATTATGCTTGTATTGTGATTGTTTGCTCATTCCACGGCTGAGCCAACCCATTCATTTGACAGTGGCAGATCTATGCTGCAGTTAGTTTCTAGCTGCAGAATGAATAGCAGCACAATGTTGCTGTATTTCGCCTGGTGAGTGCAGGGGTTCAGAGAGCTTTGTTACCGGTGACGACGCATTCCATTTCAGTCCTCAAGCGTGACGACGCATCTACATTATGATTCCTTGTCAAGGATTAATGCAAATGTCATGGGCCGCAGGAATCACTTGCCATCCGGTGAACTCGGTTGCTACTTTCGAAAAAACAATCTTGGCGAAGCTATAATAGAAATACAATGCAGCGTGGCTTTGTACTTAGTACGTAGTGGCTCCATGTATTACCATGTTAATTACGACCCAGTAAATCAAATGTAAATTGGTCATCTTCACTGGTTTCTTTCGCTCACCAGCTGGAACACAGCGGCGTTAAGGTAATATTTAAAGGAGTTATTCTTTAAAAGCGTGGTCGTCCACTGATCAAGCTCTTCAAATTGCCTTTGGTGTGCTCAAAACTAGTAAAAATACCGACTTAACACGTCTAATGGGTACTCTTCATAATACTTTCGAATCCAAACAAAAATTCAAGGATCACGTCTCTGCCGTAGGGGATATAACAATGGTTCCTTTGAAATTGAAAAACAACCTTCGAGATAGCTGTCTAGACATTACACAAACAAACAGAGTGCTTTGTTGATTTGGAACAGAATGCACTCTACGTTAAAAGTAGCTGGCTGTCTGGTAGCGGGCTTATAGTTCGAATTGTTGGTGAAACCAAATCAACAATTTGTGCTACACGATATCAGTATGTTGACTGGAAAATGCATCATAGTACTTCTGTCTTTCTTATGGCCAAGACAGCATGTATGACATTCTTAACTCCGACTATTAACACCATGCTATTAATTATTTATTGTAACATACACATGTGTTAGCTCATTTTATTAAGTTACAAAATATTATGTTTATTTTAAAATATTATATAGGTATATATTTTGTTTTTGTTACTGTAATTATGATTCTAACTAAATAAAACTTTGGTCAAGATTTATGCTTTTTATTCAATATATGGAATACAAAGTATAATGTAACACTACAGATAAAGCGAGTTTATGATAATAGAAATGATAAAATGCATATGAGAAGTTACATAGATCGTCACTCCATCTGGTGTAGGCTAGACATATAATGCATTGCCCAATAGGAAATTGTCACCCAAATTAAAGTTTAATCGATGAGTTACAAGATTCTGTTTTAGCGGCTGCGTCGTTGCGTCTGGGACCATACAGTCTTATTAGAAATGGTGATCGCTAAGATCCGTGCAACTTCCAAAACCCTTTTGTTCTCGAAAATAATGTAATAAAATACCCAGAGGCCCCACCAGTTGATTAGTGACCGCTAGTACGGCTTCCGTTGGGGTCGTTCAGCTGGTAAACTTCTGGTGTACTTGACTCATCGATGAGCGAAGGCAGTCAAGATCAAGGAAGATGACTCGTCGATTAGTCTGGTTGCTGAGAAGGCCTTCGATCAGGTTTGGCACAAAGCGCTTCTTTCGAAGCTTCCGTCTTATGGACTTCCTGATAAAAGAAGTAAAGTATTTTTTTTATTTGTTAAATCTTCTTATTTGTAATTTATGAATTTAGAAAAGGGTGAAGTCGAGACTGTAAAAAAGATATATAATTTCTGACTTCTCTTCGGCTGCATGGTCGATCTAATGATCATGGTGAGTGTCACCATCATGTTTGTTATTTCAAGCACTGTTCAAAGTTGGTGACTGTGACCGTTATTTTTTTTTTCTTCATTCAAAAATTATGATCCCTAAATTGAAAATATTATTCATACATTATGTTTTACGTATTCAAGTGCCTTTCAAGGCATATGAAAATAGACAGTTTTGATTTTGATTTCGGATGCTGAAAACTAAAATATTATTTCTACATCTGGACACATAGGCATTGGGTTAAAATATTCATGTTGCCTGTCTGTTGTATGTAAAGATAGCGTTTGCCTCGTTTTTGTCGGCACTCAACACAAAAAAATGTTATTTCATCTATAAACTTTTTTGATAAATTAAATAAACTAAAACGGTTTATTCCTCTATAGAATGCTTTCAATATTTGAATTCTGGCATATACCAACTACAACTACAAAATATAATATATTTTAG
This sequence comes from Teinopalpus imperialis, assembly GCA_029286865.1. Classification (NCBI taxonomy): domain Eukaryota; kingdom Metazoa; phylum Arthropoda; class Insecta; order Lepidoptera; family Papilionidae; genus Teinopalpus; species Teinopalpus imperialis. Next base: position 2,991,342 of record JAGSMU010000039.1, read on the forward strand.
CAGACTACGGAGTAATATGTATAAAGTAATTTAAAGTATGTAAAAATGTAAAAAGTAATTCCTACCATCCTTATACTTAACACCTTACATAAGGATATCAAAAAAGTGATTTCATAATGACAGTGCATAGCAAAGCCGGCATTGCATTGCATTTGCAACTCCTCTGGTGTTGCAAATATTGATGGGTCACTTACCATCAGGTGAGTTGCCTGCTCGTTTGTTACCTATTCTATAAAAAAAGAACAATCTGCAACTCTGCATTGTCGCTCGTAGAAACCAAGATTAATTTTCATGTCACAAATACTTAAATATTTACTTCAAAATATTTTGGTTTCTTTCACTATTCATAGAAAACATATAACCATACTCATACACACAGGTATGGTAAATATCCTGCCTACCACCGAATAGATCTTAATTCTTTTATGGCAGCATGCAATAGCACTTACACTACATAGACTGGACGTAAATGAAATTTACTAATCAAATTGTTCTGTTCTGACGACAGTGTGGACTAAATCTTAAACAAAACCTTTTATGTTCTTGGTATTGTGTGCTTTAATATAATTTCGTCTAAAAATACTTTTCAGGGAAATTGATATTAAAAAGAAAACTGATATAGTTATGATGATAATTTTCACGCTTATCTGACTTCTGAGTTAGAGGTCCTGAGTTCGATTCGAACCCCAAAAACACATTGATAGATCACAAATCCTTCATTTTCGGGTGTTAGCCTTTGTCAATCTCTCATAATTATAACCTGTAAGTACATATTCATTTTGGCAAGAACGAGACTCCATCGATCCACAAAACAATTTTGTATTTACTAGCAAAAGTGCTATAAAATGTATCGCCGTGAGCCGAAATCGTATATTGCTTCTCAGGATTTTCTTATATTCTGTAGATATCAAATACACGCGTATTTTTATGGTAGTATCAAAAGTTCAAATGCGTAAAGGCCAATAGAAACTAAAGGTAGATTTCTTCAGAACCCTTAGGGCTAACAATTTTTAATGTTAATCATCCTTCCTCGTTGAGCTTTAACTTCGATGAGTAATTAAGTAGACCAGTTAGATCTGCTAAATAAGAAGAATGGGTAAGTTTCAGAATTGGGCTAAGGGAACACTTTCGCAAGTTGATAATGGTTATCTTTTCAGAAATATTGTAATGATATATACTACTAATATGTACGTAATGTCGCCTAAAATAGGCGATTAAACAAAATAGCCGATGATGAAGGCCTCGTCCATCAGAACGGGGTATAAAATTAAATTTGATATTTTAGTTATTTTTAACAGTGATAAGAACTAACGTAAACGGGTCAGCTTGACTAGAAAAAACCACACCCGCACAAAAAATACCAACTGATAGTGAGGCATTCCATCTCAATCAAATCACGTGGGTGCTTCTTACATGTTTGTTGAGTATAAATGTTAGTGGCCACATCCATCACTGTGCATGAAATAAAGTATTTAGTCGTTTGTGAAGTAAGCTTATTTGGAACTTTTTCTTCTCACGTTTTTAGAATGATTTATTTTTCATTTGATATTTCAAAGGTATTCGTCGACACGAATAAAGTTATAAAAACTCGGTACACAACTCCACACCTAAGAATTATGTACACACTCATAAATCACACCTAACGTAGCACGTTTTCTTCAACTGAATATCTATCATATTTGTGTTATCAACGTAGACCCCAAACACTTCGATGTCACAATGAGTTATTTCTGATTTAACGTTTTTTTATGTAAAAGAGTTGTTTTCCCTTTGATACGTAAAAAAGCAACGGGCAGAATATACTTCATTATGCAGTCATTAACTAAAATTAATTATTGTTTGAAATCTTTGAAATTCAATACTATTAGATTATTAATATATAATATTAAGATATCTTCAAGAAAGTGAACGTTGAATGATGTCTTTCTGTATTTATGATAAGGAACACACCACATAACCACTTATTATTAAGTTCTTCAAAGAATAAAATAACTTCTTTTTTAAGCGATTCTTGTTCGATTAGATTGTCAAAAATTGATACTTTTTATTACATGTTGATGTTTTTTAAAGTGAAAAGGATTGTTATTATTTAATTGCGTCTATGTTTATAAATATGATGTGAACTCCAACAAAAAGGAGTTTTAAGCTTATTATATAATTAATATACCTAAGGTATTAGTTAAAATTAATTGAATACCTGCATTCATTGAATTTAGATTGAAAACAATCATAATAAAACCTAACTTAAAAACTAACTTCCAAATTAATTTAACATTAATTATTGGGGTAACAAAGAGACGATATCCAAAGTACGCTTACGTTAAGGAAGTAATGAGGAATTCACAGATAAATTAAATGTCAAAGACATCTTATTCGTCGCATTTGGAGTAATTTTTTCATGTACGTCTTTATGGGTAGGTTAACATTTCGCGTTTTCAATTTGTATTGTAGGTATACTATTAATATTTTTAAGACGAAACTTTTAAGGAGTGGAAATATAACTTAATTCTAGGTTAATTCTACTTAATTCTCGTTTGCCAACTCTTGTAAAAAAAAATAGGGCAAATCTCAGCTAAAACCGTTAAGAGAATTGAAACAGAACAAGCAGTATTTTAATTTAGTTATTCGCCAATGTTATACCAATAATGCCTAGTAGGTACATGTTTTCTTTTTTTTATGGCTACTCCGCTCGATGCACGGGTTGACAGCTATAAGATGCCTAAAGGCATTCTTTGGGCTCCCTTTGTAACAATTTCTGTTGTATTCATTCTGCAGCTAGAAAAAAACTGCAGTGTAGCTCTTCCACTGCAAATGAATAAGTAAAATGTTATGCAGGACTATGCTAAGAGATTGTTGAAAATTTGTCTCCGGATTTTCCAAAATACGAGGGAAATAAGGGTTTATTTATGTTTTTTTTAATAAGCTAAGGGTAGCAAATGAGCAATCAGTTCTCCTGATACAAATGATGACTGCGACCCCTAAAACACACAAGTGTTTTTATGGGTTTAATAAATTATCAAAAAAGATTCAAGGTGTGTCGTGGCCCTTGAAAACGAAGCCAGTACTCATTATATGCAACACAGCAAATATGCTGCTATTTTATGTTGTTATCATCTGTGGGCGTGGTCCTCCCCACTCGAGTTGGTCCATTCAATCTGCAATACGGTATTAGCACCATGATTCTACTATTGTTGAAAACTATGTATATTATAAATAACAAATAATATTTTACGTTGTTACTATCAGTGGGCGTGGTTCTCCCCACTCGAGTTGGTCCATTCATTCTGCAATACGGTATTAGCACCATGATTCTACCTTTGTTGAAAACTATGTATATTATAAATAACAAATAATATTTTACGTTGTTACTATCAGTGGGCGTGGTTCTCCCCACTCGAGTTGGTCCATTCAATCTGCAATACGGTATTAGCACCATGATTCTACCTTTGTTGAAAACTATGTATATTATAAATAACAAATAATATTATACGTTGTTACTATCAGTGGGCGTGGTTCTCCCCACTCGAGTTGGTCCATTCAATCTGCAATACGGTATTAGCACCATGATTCTACCTTTGTTGAAAACTATGTATTTTATGGATAACAAATAATATTTTTGCTCGCTGTTATTATATAAACTTCACCAAACTTTGAATATAGACAATGTAACATTCCAAATATGCGAGGCCTGTTTATCGATACTGACGCCACTGTCGACGAAATTTTTATCTCGGTGTGAATTTCCTTTGTTTTTCTCCTATTATTTACGGTACTTTTATTTCTTATTATGTTTCTTTATAAATAATATCTGACGGGACACTGAGCTTTCGTCAATCACGGAACATTTGGATATTCTATCAAATATGCGGGAGATCGATGAATGCAGGTGGCTCAGGATCCTACTTTAGAATGTACTGGGAATAGATAAGGCTAAGATTAGACTTGGATTACCTTCATGATATAATAAATAATATTGTTGACTGTTCGGAGCTACTGGGGCACTTAGCACATATTCTACAACCCTTAGACATAGAAACATGTTGTACATTCCATTAGCTAAAAAGAAACATTTTGTATATTCCATTAGCTAAAAAGAAGCATGTTGTATATTCCATTTGCTGAAACTAAGTATAGGCAAAACAGTTACTATATCAGAGGTGGCAACTATTTTAATTCGATTCCATCCACAATTGACATTGATTTATTTAATACAACTGGGACTTAAAATAAAAGAAAGTTAAATTTAATAAGTTTTTTAATAAGAAATTTTTAGTATTATGTACTTCTATATCTATTTACTTCCTTTTCTTTTTACTATTTGTGTAAATTAATTGGCCTTCTGTATTAATTGTGTTATTGCTTTCTTTAAGTATTAGCGGTAAGTCTTCTGAAAAATAAAATAAATAAATAATTAAAATAAAATGAAAATTATGATATATATTATATGAAAATTGGTTTTTATATAATTTTAACTTTATATTCCTATTTTTTTAAGAATCCTAATAACATTACTATCATTGCCGTTAACCACATCACCTAAGCTTTTATGCTTGTGCTAGGAAATGGTTCAGGACAATTGTCTATTGGTGGAATTACCAAATTCGTTAAGTCTCGCAGTATGCATCTGTTTTTGACTCTTAATTATGATAATTACAATATATTATCATTAACTGAAAACGGGACATTCCATATCAGTCCTCAGGGGTAACGCATAACGCATACGATCTAGAGTATTTATTGGCGAAGCAAGTACGTTTTTACAGGTCGCATTCACATACCTGTGTTGTGTGCTTGGTGATAGGTCGTAGTCACTTATCATCAAGTGAACTGTGTATTTCATTGTCATCCTTAGTTTCATAACAAAAACAATCATATCATATTTGATTAATATAATAACAATCTATGAATGTAGCAAAAAATTTAACAAAACAATACATTGATTTTACTTCACTGTCTTTCATTTTTGACAAAGTTCTCTGTAGTGTCGTCTAAACGTAAAGTAGTTAAAAGCTCCCTGTATCGAGCTTATCAGTACAGTTTTTAGTACTTTTTAATAAGTACTTAGTAATAAATATAAAGTAAACATGAAATGCTTAAGTATTAGAATTTATTTGTTATTTTTTTCTTTAATTTTTGAAGATCTTTTTTAACACACAGTTCACCTCCACCATAAGTGTTGACTGCGGGCTATAACACTCACATTCTTCCTCGATGAGGTATCATAATAAAGATGTGTTGTCACCCATGAGGGCTTAGATGGAATGCCTCGCTAGCAGTAATAAGGGTCTCCGAATATCTACGCACCAGACGAAACACAGCAGCGTTTAGCTGCTATTTTCTTGGATATTCTGTCAAGGCGTGATCATTTAGTCAAGTCGATCCTTTCATGCCTTTAACCCAGTGTTAATAATAAAAAGTAAGATTATTTTATACTACTATAGCTTTTTATTTATTTATTTTATACTTTACTGTCTTCAGTGTTAAAAAATATAGACGAAATAAATTAATATTACCTTGCATTAATATATTTAATAATGTTGTTTTTTTGGGATATTTAAATTTATTGCCGTCTGGTTAGAAAAGTGTAATCATATATAAAGTAACTAAAAAATACATAGATAAATAACATGTAATATAATACTATATAATGACGTATTATGATATTGGTATGAATGTTCATCTCTGGATAAAGCTGATTATAGACCACAGGGGTGCAAACCCCGTGCTGTTGTTACGCTAGTAATCTATTAGGGATCGAACCCGGTATGAAGTCCCTCCGCAGAGAACTAAATTAACCGACATAGCTCAACGAATTAGCAACCTGAAGCGGCAGTGGACAGATCATATATGCCGATGGCCGCTGGGGCAGAAAGGTTCTTGAGTGGAGACCACGAATCGGCAAACGTAGTGTAGGGCGCTCTGTAACTGTAGGCCCTGTGACTAGACTGGAGAAGAAGAGTTGAAGACCGAGCTCAGAGACGTGCCATGGAAGAAGCCTATAGCCAGCAGTGGACTGATACAGGCTGATGATGGTTAAATCTATATTATTATTATTATTTGGGTATTCGTTTCATATTTGCCAGTCAACCCAGGGTGTAAAGGAATAATGTGGTAAATGTCTCTAAAAATAAAAAGATTCTTATTTATACGGAGTAGAAAATGCTTAAAGGGATTTAAACTAAACATAAAAACTATTTATGGGTTCAAAAGGTATGTAGCTTTTCTTACGGTATGGCGAACATTCTAATTGCGAATTGTTTTATATTTCGTAACTTGTTTGTTGCTTAGAAATTAGAAATTAGTGTTTTACTTTCGTAGTAGTCTTTTTAATTTCACTTACCATTGATATGCGAATCAATATAGTTATAATGTAACTTGATATATAAATATAATCTGCTTCTAGTATATCTTTCCTTTTCCCTCTTTTTTTTATTTTAATACAATTATTCACTTAACTGATTGCTCTGTCAGCGACGTCAAATAATTCCTGCGGCAACATCAATCGAATTTATATAAGGTTGTTTTTTATTTAGGTTATACTCATTGTATTATTATAATTATTCCATATAACTACTTAACAATTTTCTTGAGGCGATTATTTTGAAAAATTATTGGTTATTATTTTCATATTTCAATTTCACTGTTGCTGAACTTTCTTTTTTTATTTTAAATAATAAACTATTTAGAATTTATAACAGTGAAAACCCTTTCTACTTTAAAAAAAAAGAAGGTTTACTACATTTGAACCATAAGCGAAGATAATATTAATTAGGAGATTTCATCACGTTCATCGCTTTGTACAAACAAAGAAAGCTTTGTAAAAACAATTTCTACAAATGTTTATCCATCGACAAATTATATTTAACTACTTCTGCACCCCTAGTAACAATGAATGATTGAGTTTACGTGAATTTCGTGTTAGGAGAGTGTCTCAATTTTTATATTTTATATTTTTATTAGGGATTACCTGATAGTAAGTAATGACTCCAGCACATCGCATTAACATCGAGCGTTGGCACTTATCCCTTCAAACATCATACAAAACACTTTAGCATTATGCACTTATTTCACACTGGTATTCAATGAGGGCGGAGACATACCGTGGTCGAGCCAACCCTTAATAATGTTGACAATCATCGTGACTGTACTGTTAGAGACAAACACAATGGAAACTATACAATACTCAACGTTGAATAGAAATAAACTATTTATAATAACAGTGATAAAAAGAGGAGAAAAAAAAACTGTACAGTTACCAACCGTTCAACGTGGGATTAAGGATAAAGCACTAGATTCGTAACGTGCTTTACGAGCTTGAATCTCACGCTTACTCTGTATTCGATGGTGGTAACCCAATACTTGTATCACGTATACAATGGCGCTCTGGTAGCACCTATGGGAGGGCTTTATTGGTTCGGAATACCCATGACGTGTGCTTAAACCGCATTACGATGTACATTCACTGTAGCTGGATTTTGAATGCTATTTGTATGCACGACTTTGGTCATGCTTGAATTTACCTTTTCGGGTCGAACGCGTTTGTTGAGTGAGACTCATTGCACACGGCATAATACACCAAGTTTTTCTGTGGGCCTACTCTAGGCTTTTTTTAAAGCTTTGTACCGATAATTTTACAATGATTTTAACACAATTTCTGGAATAATTGTTCTAAAACCTTTATGATTATAATTTATTTGGAGCCCTTTACGAAGATGGAATTTTATTTTAAATATATTTCGGACTCTTTACTAATATGAAGTGAAAGTATTTAACAGTCTGTCTGAGGCTTCTGCCTTCTTTAGTGGATATTTATCTTTCCAAAGCCAACCTAAAATATTTACTTACGTAATTGGGTAAATAACTTAAGGAAATAATGGTCGTAACTGAAATGAAGCTAAAAGATGACATTTAATTGGAATTATAAAATATAGTATATAGTAATGTAAGAAATTACCTTATATCTTATATATTATCTTATATACTCGTAGATACGGAACAGAAAGTTACATTATCAAGAGAAAAAATTTAATTATAATTTGATCAACTACCGCAAGCAGCTGTCATTTAACTTGATAAAATCATCGTTTATTGCAAAAATTTATAATACGTTTGGGTAAAATCGGGAGACATTTTGTTAAATTGTATTACTTTATTCTATCTCCAATTTTAATTTTAGTGTTCGTATTATTGTTTGAAATGGAAAAACTTATAACTGATTATTATTCATAGCATATATCGGAATATCTACAATACAAACACTAAAATTAAAATAAAATAGTAGAATAAAGTAATACAATTTGACAAAATGTCTCCCGATTTTACCCAAAAGTATTATAAATGAAGTATTATTAAAGAGGATACTATAATAATCTAAAATTTTGCGTTATTCTCGTATCTATAGTTGATGCTAGCTAAATAAATCTCGTTAAAGTGAAAAATTATTTTCTCTGTACTTTTTATACAAAGCTTTCAAGTGTTTAAGTAAAGCTTAAAAAAAATAACGTGTTCTCTTTATGCCCCTGTGTACCCTTTTTGTTGTTGTTGAATCGATCCATTTCAAAGGCGGTATTACGTGCAAATTAAACGTGTCCTCCTATTGTGATTTATAAAAGCACTTTCTTCTATAAGTTTTTTGCTACTGAAACCCCAGGCTTTTTCAAGAATTTTTTTCAGCTGATTCAACAAGTTTGGCAAAATACAAAAGTGTTGGAAAATAGGACAGTGAGATAATTTTCTATTGGTTCATAAAATGGTACAATATACTTGGAACAAACAACACCAACTCAGTGGGGGATATAAAACAGTAAAATAAATGTTGCTATTTAAAATAAAATGTTGCCATTACATAGCAGTGAGCTTTGAAAATTAGGTTCAAAACAAACAATTAAAATGCACGCGGTACATTCTATTGTGTCAGGATTTTATTTATTTATTTTTTATGTACACAAAGCATTTATACAAGGAAACTAAGATAAGAAAATTATGTACAAAGGCACAACTTATTTTGACAATAAAAATATCTCCCAGCAGGCCTGGTGTTGAACAGAAACGAAACATAGTGTACTAATTAAAAAATATGGAAAAAGATATTAATTACAGGACTATAATTATTTATAAACACATGCATATAAAAAAATATATTATATATAATGTATAAATTTAATTATATTATACCATACAATAAATAACATAATGTTTAATTATAATCTATTCAACTGGATAAAGATAAGTAGTGTTTTTTTACTCTATTTCTGTCAGTGAATAGTAAAGTTTTTAATTTCACTCAAGGTGAAAAACTGGCATTCCGTTAACCTGATAGTATACAAACCTATTCTATTAACTTGATGTATAGTAGGATGAGTTGCCCATAAATAGCTACTTCCATTGTCCATAAAGATACACATGTGCTGTCACGCCTTTGGACGTGGATTCCCTCAATGCATCAAGTAATTACCATCGGTTGCACTCTCGTTTCTGTCGCAACAGTTCTTTCATTGTCACAAATATCAGAAACTTTAAAGTCATATCCGGAAAACTTACAACGCATCCATACAAATTAATAACAAATCCCATAGTCTCAACCCATCTTAACCCAGAAAATATAATATAACATACAAGAAGCATAATAACATGTAAGATGTAGTGATATGTTCAGTTATTTTCTATGGAACAAATTATGTATAATGAATTTACATTTAATTTAGTAGCTCATAATTAATACGGTAATAAGATCGCGTCACAACGCGTGGGGGAAGTTAATTAAGTAAGTCATTTTAAAGCAAGAAATTTGTCTTCATTGCCTTTACTAACTGTACAACAGGAAGAAATTATAAAATGTTTTTAAATACATTTTTTCTTTTAAACATTTTCTATCATCTCTATACAATAGTCATTGCTTAGCAATAGTTTGTAAAGTAAACAGATAAAACCAATAAAATTATAAAACAATGCTTGTTCTCATACCTCATACGCTATTAATGGTGCCGATTTTTCACCACCACTGCAAAAATTTGAACTAAATTAATATTCGCGTTTCTTCACTAATTATACGGTCTAGACCTTATCTTAGCATCGACACGCTCGTTTCACAATTTTGAAATTCATTTTCTATTTTATTTGGCAACCAAACAAATATAATAGTTTATCTTATTACTCTTATAATTATTAATAGTTTATTTTTAAATTGACAAAAGACGTTAAACCAGTTGGGATTAAAATTAGTATTTCTGACAACATTCAATCCACACCATCTGATTTGATTACACACGGAGTAACTATTATGAGCTGAGGTTCTCGTTAAAATTTTATTAAAGGAGGAAAGTCATTTAGCATGTTGACAGCACTGTGCTGCAGAACAGACGGTCTCGTTCCTACTTTAATTATTTATTAACAGAAACTGCGTTTCGTCGTGTTTACGCAACGGTAAATTGTAGATATGGTATTTAAGTATTTACAACTACGTTTCAGTGTGTGTTAAGCTAATAACAACATACACGTAAACAAACCTCCTTTCTTACTTTTTATGTACTTAATAGTTACGAGAATAATTTAATGTACATATAAATAATGACGTAATAAAATCACTAATATAGATATTATAATTACAAAATATTTATCATATTATTCATTAATACTTTTAAGGTGATGAAACTTTAATAAAATATTTAAAACCATCTTCGTTTAACGCATTGGATATGTTAAAAATAACCATAGTTTTCACATCAGAATTAAGGGATATTCGCGTTACGATTACCGTATCTTAGCGAATTTTGTTTTGCATGTATTTTTTTTATATTATATTCGTAACTATTCAAATCATACTTTTTTAACAACTTTCCCGATCGATTAGGTGTTTTCTGTAATACAAATTTATTGCTTTTCTTTCAATTTCATATTTGGCACAACGGTATAACAACTTTAATTATTCATGACATTCTAGCTCCATTTAATAAACAAAGAAAAAAGTGACCATCCTTTTAAAAACATTAACCTACTTACATTACATTGTGTTTTTAACTTTAAGCCCCGTAAAAATTGTAACCCTGAATACGATACTTCTTCTTTTATAAAATTTAAAATTCAAATATTAATATATATAAAAATAAAGTAAAGCACAGATTGGCTTTGGAAATAAAGCGTTAACTCAATATAAGGACATTTTACAGAAAAAAGAAAACACTTAAAATCAATAATGGACCTCTAAAATAAAACTTAAAATACAGATTGCTTTTCCAGTACTTGATATCAAGTCACTATATAATCATTAATATGAATACATGAAATGGCTAAAAATGTAAAGGTACATTTTTATGCTAATAATAAAACACAATACAAATTAAATAGTCATTTCCGTTCGTAATTTGAATACAAAAATAATGTTTTAATTATTTAACTTTTACGCGCACACAATATTTATACAGTAATTTAAAACTAAAATAAGAAGTTTTATCTTGAACAGTTGTAGAGCCATGTTAGGCCTACTTTCTAACTGTAATATGAATTGGGTTCGCTCGTCCAGGGAAGGACCACGCTCTCTCAGAATACCAGCGTTAAGTAGCAGAATAAAACGCATGGTGAGTATAGGGATCCGTGGACCCGATCACACGTAATGATATGGAATACCCATCTCGATCCTCAGGGATAAGGGATAGTTTTATGTTTTACTTTAGTGATAATGGATGTAGAAATCATACAGATATCCTTAGGTAGTTAACCTGTGGATAAGACTGTTCATTTGCCATCGGTAATATTATAAAAAATAAATTATATGTATTAAAGTAATCCAATAAAATAGTTGTGAAAAAGTAGGTGGTCTAAAATTATTACAACTAACCCCATATACATGATATTGCTTCCATACACAAACTGATAGCATGATATTAATTACTCGGGTCATTACGGAAGTGAAAATTATATACAAAGTAATAATGTTATTAAAATTTGAATTTTCGCTCTACACATTTCTTACCGTTCATTCTTTTTTATTATTGTATTGTGGGTGACAAACAAACACGAAGTTCACCTGATGGAAGTTAATAATGCTCCAAGCACCCACATTACTACCTCGATAACGAAACCTAACCTACTCTGACAATTAAAATGGAATGCTTCGTCAAGAGTAATCAATGTATGACCCGTACACTCACCAGATGAAATACAGCGTTCCACTGCTATTCTTCAATGGTTATCTGGAGGTCGTCGTTCCGCGCTGATACATTCATGGTGCAGCTAGAAACAAACTGTAGCATGGTTCTACAATTTTCATTCTATTTCTTTACGAAAACGAACATATCATTTATCGTTGCCAAATACCGCTGAAACATAATAAAAGCAATGTAAGTGTAATAAACGTTATTGGAACATTTCATTATATTGAACTCTAACTGGAAATGTTTCGTAACGACTAGGCGTAGAAGCAGGGTCGTTACGCGACACGATCGATAGTTTCTTGTTCAAATATCTGTGCGTAGTAAATTTTAATCAATGTTACGGCTACGAACTGTGACATCTACTTTCTTCCAGTAAAAATAATCAAGAAATGGATATCTATTTATTTATTCATTTTAACAAAGTTCACGGTGCTTTAGATTAAAATTACATAATCAGCCTTAACATAAATAGATCTCAGGTCATTATTTATTTAAAATAATGCTAGCAGTGCTATTAAGATTACTAACAATCTGGTTAACCACTCCAACTAAGCTTAAATGTTTGTGCTATGAGATGATTCACGACAATAGACGAATGGCGGATTCGAACCTTAAGTTTCGCAGACCGTACCACAAACGATTAGCTATGGATGCTTCAATTTATTAACTTAAGTTATATATTAAATGAGCTTATAATATAAAAATTAATATGAGTGAGGTTCAAGTTTAAGACTATTTGATACGAGTAAGTTTCTATATAATGATATGTGCACATAAAACTTGTGCATATTTAGGGGTATAAGTTTAAAAAAAATAACTATATTATCATCCCTGTAGATCTTGCTTGAGCTTTTAACTATCTATTTAACTGTACTTAGAACGGCATTGTCTATATTTATCCCAGTAGGTGATGATTATGTCTATTGTTTCGTATTATTTTTGTGTGTCGTGTCGAGGCGATAAGTAATTTTGTGTCACACAATAACGCTATAATTATATAGTAATTTTTTTTTTAGAAATATTTTTTTTTAAATATAAATATTATTAACTGTACAAATAATACAATAATAATATAAACATTCTCTTGTCTTGAATAATATGTCTAACAAATAACGGAATTTAAGTTTATCTATACCTATATAATAACAAGAATCGTCAGAATTTATGGATATAGATACAAACAGTTGTCATAGAGTTCACAAAACTTTTTGAGAGATTACTTGAATCGGGGACATTAATTGAATTTAATAATATTTTAAAAATAGTTAATCTATATATTATTTTCTGGTATTTTGTCAAAGGAAATAATTATTAATCGATGCAGGGATCCAAATCCTCTTTTAATCAAAGCATATCCTCGCATAATGGCCTTAAAGATAACTCAAGAGTATAAGACGTAGGTGCTTGGAAGGGTAAATTGCGACCTTCGTGAGTCATCTACGATCGTACGAATACATAAATTCAAGTCACTTAAGAACATTAGAGTAAGTTTACTACAAGCACACGCACATATACATATATATATATATATATATATATATATATATAAGATACATACATAAACAGTATATTACATCGCATTAATGACGCCATATTAAAATAAATATATATTTTTTATATGTTTATACCATTTTTGTTTTATTTATACTTTCCACGTTTTTCAAAATGTACACGTGCATAATCTTACATTGCTTCTATTTATATTGTAATAGGTTTAATTCCAAAACAATCAGATAATATTCACAAACAAATAAATTGACTACCCCGCAGTACGGGTAGCAAAATTCAGTTGTTATTCATTTGGTGAGTATAGGAAACTAGCGATCCAATCACCGGTAGAAGCAATTCATCGTTGGTGAGGATACCGTAAAGGTATAATACACAATATAATAATGTTAATAACATTAATAATTAATTCAGATTGGCGTGATAAGTAAGAACATCATTTAGGGGATTTAAATTTTATTTCACTTTAGTGTACACGGTACACAGGTCTTTGTTTTATTACTAAACAGTTATTATTGGAAATAATCTATAAAGTTTTAAAATAAAGAAGATGTATCAAATTACTTTCATCCATTATTATTTTCGTGTCATCTTGCTATTTATGTAAAAACACATAAGATTACCAGAATTCTTCGTATCTATTACAATTTACCTCAAAATAATCCAATTGGGTATCTGGGAACTTCTTCGGTGGTGTTGCGCGAGTTTCCCGAAAAGGCGATTTCACGAAATGTTGCGATATTCCTAAAAATAATCATACATTCTAACTGGTAGGAAAGTATAGGGAGAGTAGCGTTCAAAGTTCCCTCGAGATTTAAGACGCTCCTTATTTAGAATGAATTGTTTTGATTTTTATTTTCATTTGGCCATCAAAGGCGAAAATTATTATTTCGAAATTATCAATTACAAGCTTCTTTATCTAATGTGTATTTTTACGCCATTCATATAAGATAATATTTATATATTGGCATATATAATAAATAATGTTTTTTTAATCGTTTAATATTTTTTCATAGGATTAGGTATTAGGAAGAGAAGAGGTTTCTCTATACACATTGAAGCTTTCGAGAAAACCAAGAGTTAGTTAATGTTGTTAACGACTGTTTCGTTTCAAGTTTGTAAACATATTTACTCGCCTTTGAAGAAATGATAGAAGTAATTGTGAAGTTAATTTAGATAAGTAAATGCTTGAAAAATTAACTGTTCAACATAATAAAGTAACATTATTTTTAATAGAGAACTGTATATAATGGAACGTTTTACTGTTGGTCTTAAATTATGCTTCTAAATAATTACATGTTTTTTTTCTATATTATGAGTAGTATCACCCCTGAGAACTGAGATCGAGTGTCTCGTTGTCTGTAATCGGACCGCCGGCCAATATAAAGCACACAGTGATATGTTGTTATTCCATGCTGCTATTCTGGAGGGCGTGGTCCTTCCCCGGCTGAGACGACCCATTCATGTTGCAACTCTATCACACAATACATACGAACATTTACCCTTTTGGGACCTCTATATTATTTCATAAATCATGATACCAATATTTTTTTGATCGTAAGTCCATAGAAGTAAGTACTCAGATTTTATTATTGTATACATAATCAAGATAAACGAATTATGTACGTTACCTGCCACTGTTGCATTATTTACTCTAAGGATCGATTTATGGAAATTTTCCTAGGACCAAAACACTATTCAATAGCTTTGTTTCGAACGGTTTTATCGCATTTTTAACCAGATTACAAAGACGTAATATAATATATTGTAAAAGTGTTGCCTTTTGTCGGGGTATTTCATAAAATGAAAAACAGAAGGAAATGGGTGTATTTTTAGTATATAGAATTTATTATTTATATAATAGTCATAAATAAAAATAAACAGTATTATAATTTAAAAAATCCGATTTTATAAGTATAATGTTGATCACCCGTGCCTAAACCTAAAAATGCATAATTATTTTTTAAATATCACTTTGTAGACACCAATAATCAACTCAATCTGGATTTTATGCATCTTAGCTTTCCGTCTTTTCTGAATATAAAAATATATGAGCAAACCGCGATCAAACCATTCTATCTAGTCTGGTCATAAATACTGTTATATAAAAACTTGACATGAAAACTATAAAAACTAGTTTTCATGTTGCCTAATGACGCAGGACAGATTTGGTTAAGTTAATTAAACTTATTGAAACTTTACTTTCATAAATTGATGTATATTTACAACCTTCTAAAGGTTTTTAGATAATATTTTAACTTAAATCTGTGTTAATTTAATTCTTTGGCACTATATAAATATTTTTTAAATTGAGAATCTAGTAATTTAAATTGGCTTAATTTTAATCTTCCAGCAATTTTTCTGTTCATTTGACAGCGTCGCTATTAAACAATTAGATACCGTTACTTAAAAATCAATATTTAAAGCACAAATAAATATTTTATACTTATACTTTGTAGACAGGGTCGTTGTTTTTAGATTTGTATTATGTCTAGAACAAGAGATAAGGAAGAAAGGATTACAATATACAGAAATATTTGTCATCCAATTGCGTAATAATTAAATATTTTTCTTTTTTATGAGATTATATAATATAATTAAAGATTACTTTTAAATTCAAATGTAATTTATGTCAAAGATTTTATCAAAATACAGTCGCTGATGAAAGTAAGATAATTTGTGTTTATTCAGTTTTGAATATTTATTAGATAATTCTGAACACATTTAAATTAACTTTTCACCTTCGATAAAAAAGAATAAGAACATGAGACATCTCCAACTGAAGTATATTCAACTAGAATTGAAGTGGTAAAAGCCCTTAAAGCCCTTCCGGGAGTTTTCTCATGTTCTCAAGAAAAACTCTTGGAAAAAAAACTTTAAATTAACGCATTTCCATTTCTCTACAGAAATGTGTTCTTTTAAATTACATTATTAAAACTGAATAAATATATTTAACAATAAATACAACAACATACAACACTACTTGGTGTTGCCTTTCACAAATATTTCTTAATAATTTTATCTATTTATTTTAAATAATTACTAAAAAATAATTTTCAAATATAGGGAATTGTCTGTCACCTAATAAGAACCTCTAATATGTTTGTTATATAATTAAGATGCTAATGCGTTATCAGTGGCCTGTGAATGTCTAGACATTCGTTATTAACTCTTTCTTTAAATATATACAAGCCAGCGCTTGTCTTTAATCCCATCCGGTGTTAAGTAGTAATGTAGACGTTGATCTACAGTTATGAGTGCTATTTTGTTAATGCTTAATCGAAAGTATTTGTGGGGTTTCTTTGTTTATCATTTTTTATGTTTTAATATAAGTAGTTATAAAACAGTGCCATTCCTTAGTATTTGTATTTATGATTACGATTTAAAACTTAAGAAACCTTCAAAAATCATCCTCATATCACCTCGCTAAATGTCATTAGTTTAATTTTTGTGCAGTTAAATTATTTAAAATACAAAGGCAAATGTGTTTGATGTGGACGGCATATGCAGATGCCGAGTTTGAAGGAAATTTTACTGCTGTATCTTGAACTACAAATGCATGGTCTTCAAGACTTATGAAAGGTTTGGCGTGAACTGTTTGTCTTCCTTGTGCAAAGATGTAAGTGATAGCTGATAGAAATTCGATTGGACAGCCTTATTCTGTATGAAGGTGAAAAAAATTCTGGTATTCTGTGAAGGAGTGGTCATTCCCCGGTCGAGCAGATCCATTCGTTCTGCAGCTAGAATAAGCTGCAGCGTAACTCTACGACTGTTGTATGCTACTCAGCTGTCGGTATGTAATTCCTGCGGCCCATGACAACGACATTGATCCTTGATTACGAATTAATAAAGTAATAAAGGTTTCCGAATCCATACAGTCAAACACATTATGCTGCTATTTTACGATGGTGTTCTGCGTAAGCGTGGTCCTTCCCCTGTGGTCCTACGACCCATTCAAGCGGCCGTCAGAAACCTCATAAATTTCGAGCGGTTCTTCTTTGCAGAGGTCACGATTTATTTTGCTTTTCTTAATTTTGTTTTTAACACTTCTTTTCCATTCACAAGCACTGCTATTTCGAATGTGGATTAATCTGAACTGACTTGAATATGACTATATGCTCAGTAGGAAAAATTTGTGTCTGTTTAATACCAATAATAGCACCAAAAAATAAGGAAATGTGTAAATTGGAAAGATAGCTCGTTAATTTGTTAACAGTATAAAAGAAGAAAAATGCGCTGTAATAAACTTAATGTTATTTAACTCCGCTCAAAGGTTTTTTGCCCCTTTACCAATTTGCTTTACGAAAATAGTCTGCCTTCTTCCGTAAAGTAAATTGGAAATTTGGTCGTTTTATTTTGTGCTCGTGTTTGTTGTTATTTGTTCTTCTAAATAAAAATTAAGTGTAAATAACACTTTTTTTATATTCAGAACAACAAATACAGCCCATCCATAACTTATATCAAGAATTAACTAATTCCATAAATACCAAAATTATAGAAAATATGCCTTATTTAAATTATTATTCAATTACATTATAATAAAACATGATAATCAAACATTTTTTTTATATTTCATAATTTCAATTAGTGATCGATTGTTTTGGCGAGATTAGAAGATAGAAGATTGGAGTTTTACTCAATTCAGCTTCTTTATTCTTACATTGTTATTAGAATATTATTATAAGTGTAACATAATTATTGCAAATTAAATATATAATTAATTATTAATATATAATTGTACTATTTTAATGCGTATAAAATAACACTCGGAAAATTTCCAAAATGTAGTATAAAGTTGATTAAATTATTCTTCTTCTAGTCCTAAATAATTTTTGTTTTGCACAAAAACTGTCGTGAATTCATTTGTCTTCTAAGTCACGCCGTCGTAAGTACAGCAGTTTACAACATTTACGTTTTGCATATGTATGTAGGACTTATTCTTAGTATTAATAGGACGTCTGTGCTGTTAGGGACATTAAAGTGTTTCCCTCGCAAATGAAAAACGCTCTTAAAAGCTGTCACATGTCTAGACTGAGTATACACGCATCGTGCTATATATTTCTAATACGATGCAGAATTTATAAAGATACTTTTTTCAGGTTTGTAGTGTAGCTGGCAGATTTGCTCTTATTCTTATAATAATTTGCTAGTATTTTCCAAAAAGATGAAGAGATTTTGAAAGATGTTTAGTTATATATTAAAAATTTTGTTATCTAATAAAGCGTAGACAGTGATTAAGACATCGATTCGGTTTCTTACATGACGTCAGTTTTAAATATATTTGCGTAATCCATTTAAGATAAAATAATAGTTCGTAGTTCAACGCCGTGATTTGAAGACCCTACCTAAAGAATGTTGTCAATGATTTCATATAGAATTTATAAATGCCTGGATCCGTAAATATCCATCATTAGCTTAAGTTCTGCTCAAACAACATTTTTAATGAAAGGTTTAATTTTAAAAATTTTGACTAGTAGTAATCACGCCGCAGTTATGATCTGGCTGAAGCGCGATTAGGTTAGCTAGGGTAGAGTATGAGTACGCGTAAAAATAGTAATTCTGTTTATCGGTTAGTGAAAGAACAAAAGAAACTGTAGAGACGGCATTTTCACTTTATTAGTATAAAAGTAATCGCCTGAATCATACAAGGTATAGAAGTTGGCGTAGTTTTAAACTTTTAGTCGGAATATTATAAATTAGATTATATATTGCTATAATAAAATACTGTATATTTCAGCATAGATACGTAACGTAGGCGTACTGTAAAGCGTATTATGATACGCCTACACATGTTAGCTGCGTAGCTTGCGTCCTTTGTCAAGGATTAATTTAATAAAGACGGGGCTCAACAAAACGACCTTTTACTTATTATTATAAGAGGACTTCAGCGATGAACGTGATATTTTAAATATAATGAATAAAACTTTGTTACGTCTCGAAGTCGAAGCCAAAGTTTGAAATTATGTATTAAATTTTAGCTTAATGTGAGTTCTAATGAACGTAAATTCTAACATTAATTTGAAAAATAAGACTTTCTTCAGAACTTGAGGTATTTACTTTCTTTAACACATACATTTTAAAAATTAAAATTTCATATATGTTATAACTACCCTCGCTTTAAAGTCAAGATGATGTGTAGTGTAATGTGTAGTCAACACTGAGGAGTGCAACAGCAAGTTTATAAATGCGGCATAGCTCTAACATGTATAAAAATTCTATTTCTTCATATTGGTAAACTTTATGCAATATTCTTATCGGATCTTTTGATACCTTGCATAAAAATACGGGGTTATCTCTTCTACCTTTAGAATATTTACAAAATCCTGAGAAGCAATATCCGATTTTCTACTGACAGCGTACCATTTTATGGCCTTCCAGCTATATAGTGCGCACAAAAGTGTTTAGGGGTCAATGAATTTTTTACTTGCTGGAGAATTAAATGTTTACATTTATTTTTGGGAATGAGAGTAAATATAAAAGCCATAAAGTATTTTTGTTAGCTTGTTTAGAGTGCCGTTCTCACATATTTCACCTTGAGGTTCAGCGACAACCGTGACGTGTGTCATGACCGAGAAGCGTAATATTTATTTATTTAATCTTCAATTGTAAACAACTTATTTTTATAAAACAATGAAAGGGTACAATGGGTGGACTTAATGCCTCTTGATATTCTCTACCAGTCAATCCTTGAGATGGAGAAACAATGAATGTTGGTGCCAATAACAAAATAATCCTAAATATTAATAAAAACAAAAACCCTAATTAACTAATAAATGATTAACCGAACACAAAATCTAGATAGTTATTTGTTGAATGTAAGAATACAATGAGGGAAGCCGTTGTCGTGAGCTGCTTAAACTGCTACATTGAAGGAGTATCGCAGATTCATTTTAAAAATAACTATATAACTTCTATAGCGAACGATTCGTTTCAATTTTCTTCATTTTTTGCAACTTTTGCAGTGGGCCGAGATTAAATACTGTCTCGCTCTATTAAGCACACCCAGATTCTGAGACCAATTTGTTCTTACCTTCCAAGTAACGGCGGGACTGAATATCGTTCGATATGTCAACGCCAAGGATTCCGATACCAGCTTAGATAACAAGGGGAGTGTTTTCCAAAATAAGGAGATGCGATAAAGGGAATCATTTAAGCGGTAAACGCGCAAATTTATTTTAAATTGGACTAGATTTTGTCGGCCCCAATCTGAATTTTGTTTAACAGGCTTGACCTTAGACAC
This sequence comes from Teinopalpus imperialis, assembly GCA_029286865.1. NCBI lineage: Eukaryota > Metazoa > Arthropoda > Insecta > Lepidoptera > Papilionidae > Teinopalpus > Teinopalpus imperialis. Next base: position 3,012,237 of record JAGSMU010000039.1, read on the forward strand.
AAGTTTGTTCCGGCACTCATTGACGTTTCCTCGAGAAATATTGGCACAGCCAGTATATAAAGCATCCCCTCTACTGTCATCCCCATAGCAATGAATGTTCAAAACAAGGTAGGAGATAGCACACAGACTTGTGAAACATTTAAACATTCACTGGTTTAAGCATATCAAGTGCCTAGACTGGCTATCTTACAGGAGTGATAGAGAATTATATGTTGAATCGGATTTCTATAAGAACCTTTTTGCAATTCAACAAAGAAAATATGTATGCTTTCAAAAAAAAATATAGCTGACTTGAAACTCGATACCATAAGAAGTCTGTGATCATACTTTAGATCAACTCCACGGTAATATTAGATTTGATAAAGCAATATACATATGCAAATAATATACATCCTAAGGTCAATACAGAAATTGCGAAGTCGTCATGGGTTTATTTAATTTAAAAAAAATCCCATTCCAATTATACCGCTACAAAAACTGAAGTATTCATTATTAATTATGAAATTCAATCAGTCAGTTAACTGTTACCTCGTTTATCACCCCTCATAAACTGCGTTACAGTTACTTGATACTAAGTATTTAATAAATGTAAATACGATGTCCAGAAACATGAAAGTTTTCTTAAATAAGGTTTTAAGGAAACTCTCGCAAACACAATTATAGCGCAAGGTAATACGAAAACTAATCTAGTAGTCCGTAAATTTATAATAATTATTATAAACCATGTCAAAAACCGTAGCATTGGAGCCACCTGAAAACAAGTTTCAGCCTGCTGAAAACACCTATAAGTGGCGGAAATTTAAAAAAAATGTTTCTGTAACTTCTATTCATATGACTACAATCAGATTATAAATGTTGTGTTGATAAGATTCTACCAAAAATTATAAGAAATCATAAGATTTTATGTATATATTTTAAATTTGTTTAAAACATTTCCCTGTGCACATATTGTACAGCATACTCTAAGATATGTCACACAATACAGGCATTGAGCGGAAATATCAAAGTTTCCTGTTTCTTGCTAAACTAACGTACGTCATGCTTCTGAAGGGGTTGTCGGCGCGAAGTAATTTCCTCCCCTATATGAAATGTTGTTGCTGTTATATATTACCTTTTTCAATTAAATTTTGTACCCATTTAATAAATTATAACATTTAGTTAAAAATGTACACATCAAAACGATTTATTCATTGGTTGTCATTGCTATGGACAATCTCCGCTGCTGCAAGCTTGAAAAGATTACCCTTAGGAAAAAAGGGTAAAGGTAAAGATAAGTTACGTTGTTCACAACACAGTGAAATCGGAAACAATTGCGTTTGCAAAATTATCATACCCAGAATCGGATTGTGAAGCATAGAAAATCTGAATTTCGAAAATAACATCGGGTTACATTGCTGGCCTCCACTTGCTTTGACGTAAATAAAAGTCCCTTAAAATTATCTAACGACAGTAGTCAGTGAAAACGAATATTTTTTTATATCATTGCTGAAATTTAAAAGCGTCTTTATTATTTCTGTAGAACAGTCTTGGGGAGTATTTTTCTTTGCAATAATGACAGAAACTAGAACCTTTACTATCAATAGAATATTTCTATAGTGCATACTACGAAAATTTAGATAACAGTACCATCGTATCTTAGAAACACATAAACAGATTTTATTCAAATGGTCAGACTTTATAAAAACTTTATACATACATAATTATATCTCGTGTTTCTGACAATGCATTTCAATATTTCTCCGATCTTTTTCTGGACTAGCAAAGGGAACGACAAGGAAGTGTCTATGTGTTTATGCTAATATTTGTTGTATTGTACGTTATTGTTTATCTTGTATAGGAAATCATCTTCTTTTTTTAGTAATAACCATGTATTAAACCAACAATCAATAAATGAAATTATCACATAACTACGAGTATACTTCATTGTCTGTGAACATTTCGTGAGAAAGTTCGGTGTTGTGTCGACTAATAGCGAGGCACTTAAAACCTCTTTGTATCGAACCGCTACCAATACCGCTTAGTTTCCTATAAGTAGTGTAACTATAGTGGACATAAATGGATTATATATTAACAGAGTTTTCTGATTTATTCGTAATGATTTTTTAAACATTTTGTTCTTTTATTATATATATACATATATATATATATATATATATATATATATATATATATATACATATATATATATATATATATATATATATATCGCTTGTGTCGCTTTATAATCGCGTTCGGCAAATCAACTCTAACCTGTTTTGAGCAACTTCATTATATCGTTGTAATTTATACGGAAACGTTACAAATATCCTATCCTTACCACATCATCCTACGACATATCCCCCAGATGCAGTGAGGTGGGACGAACAACAGTAAATGCTAAAACTAATCTACTCGGGCTTGAGAATAGGTTTAAGGTTACCAAACTCTTTGTGTTATGTGTGTAGAAAACAATTTGAATTTAGCGTTTTGTACAAAGAAAACTTAAGTGTTTTAAAAAAAATTATCTACATTTCTATAAAATCCTTTATTTTAATCAATCTTATCATTCGTGCATTATTAAAAAAATCGGGTTAAATATTACGTCGAGACATCTCCGGATACCATGAGACTTTGTTCGAAACGCTATGGTAAAAATATTTAAAATATATGCAAAAAAATCCATAAATTTAATTTTATTCAATGTGCAGTAGTCGCGTAAAGATAAGAAATCATTTTGTACAATGTTTCCTTTAGCCTTAGATCGTCGTAGTCGTTCCAGCTCAATGAATATAGGATTACTAAAGGGAGAGCCTATTATTACACATTTTACCCACGCCCTATTTTTTATCCCTGTGTAGGTAGGTATCAAAGATCCACTTTACATGTAAAATCCTTTAAGTATTAGAGCTGTAGTAACTCAGTGTTTAAGCGATCGCTATTAATTCAAGAGGTGCCGTGAATCAAACCGAGTTCAATTCCCTGTGTCAGCATCAATGAAATTATTAATTGCAATTTTAAGTGCTGCTTTACCACGCGTTCGTAGTCGTTGCGCGTTGAAGGAAACTTCATGATGAAACATACTACATGTCTAAGAAATAAATAAAAAAAATATCAAAGGTGTGAAGTTCTCCAATCCGTAGTGGACCATCTCGGTGGACTTATCTCAAACGCTCTAAACTCTAGACCAACACTGATATTTTTTAAACGAGCATGGAAAAAGTTTTTTCGTATTTTATAAGTAAAAGGTACCAGTAAAATCTCTTTGATTGCACTGTTTGTATCTGGCTGGTTTTGATGCCATTAAATAGAAGACATATTAAAAACAGAAAAATAATAGTAAAACGATTTCCTATTGTTTTTCTGCCCGCAAAAAGGGGTAAATCTAAGAAATTAGATACAATTTTATCAAAAAAAAGGGAAAAATGCGACACAACTCGAGACAAAAAAAATTATAATTTATGGTCGCAGTATAACGTATAACGCAGTGTCAGTAAGAGTAGCAAGCGGTTCAAGCGTTTTCAGTCTGGGAACTTTGATATCAAAGTTAAAGCTCGCTCTGCTCGACCTGTTATAGATAAAGTCGATGCCATTTTTGAAAAAGTGGAACAAGTTCGCCATATTAATCGTATAACATAGTTGAAGAACTAGAGTTGACCAAATAATATTTTTGACCCATTTAAAAAAAGTCTGAATATACAAAAAAGCTCGATATTTGGATACCCACCAAGCTCACTGAAAGAAATCTAAAGTATCGTGTACTCAATTGCGATTCTCTGTTGAATAGTAATAAAACTGAACGGTTTTTGAAAGGATTGATCCACCTACGACAAAAACGTGCGAAAATGATCATGCTCAAAGGGCAGTCTAGCTCCATAGACTATAGCAAAACCTGGATTAACTCTCAATAAGGTGATGCTGTGTGTATGGTAGTATTGGAAGGGCATCGTTCATTATGAGCTTTTACCGCCAGGCAAAACCATCGATTCAATTGTTTTGACATATTTATAAAATTAACGAAACCTTTTATGAACTGAATCAGTAGCTTACAATTAGATACATCCTGTCCAAACTTTCACAATCTTGTCAAGGATTTGATAATCCTTTAAATTTTAGAGTTTTTATCTATTTGAATTAGGGTTTTATCGCCTAAATGCTTTTTAAACTCCTAAATATATCTTTTGATATATTTTTTTTCAAATCTTTAGCTTTTGTGTTGAAGGATGTGATTTAGCTGTGAAAAAAATATTGTCCCCAAGGACTATTTATCTAAATTCTAAGAGGCCCAATGTTACAGTTACCTTTCGAGACGTTTTTATTGGTTTTTGTTGCAGAGTACTGAATATATACGAGTAAATACTTTTAATACAATATACAACTTTTCAAGTATATTACTGAGAGCTTCCTAATATCCGCTTCTTAAATTAAAAATACATTTTCAAGTCAGAAAGTTTTAAATTATATTTATATTTATGGCCAGACTAGTTAAAATCTAAAAAAATCTGAGGTAAACTGTACGTTAATAACAATAAAAAACTTTAAATTTTAGTTTAAAACAATAATTAAATTCATTATTTTACAACATTTTTATTAGAACCTTTATACAGACAAATCATATTTTTAATGACATCAAAGCAAATGTAACTCTTTGTAATTTTAATTTTACATAATTAAATACCCTAACACACTTCAACCGCTTTAGAAACTCTTTGCGTGAAATATAATAGAACACAATGCACACCCTGATTTCTACTTTTTATGCCTTAATTTCGCCTTTTGAAAAGGGCAGTGGGATAATTGTTGCAATTACTGCATAAAAAGCGACATTGCGACTTAAATTTTTTATAAATGTTTTGTTGACTAGTTTGATATGTAATATTATTATTTATTTGTATTACGTTTCTACGATTATCTAATTGTTTTTGCATGACTTTGTTAGACTTATATTCTATCGGCCGTAGACAAAATTCTGTCAACCAGGAAATGAAACTGCTTTTAGTTAGGTACGGAAAGCAAATACTTGGTGAAATGTTGAACCAGGAGAGCTATTTCCGAGTTGAAGTCACCAAAACGCAAATTTTTCTTTCTCCAAGTGATTGACCGTTATTTAACTTTTTGTGAAAAGAGCTCAAAAAATATTTTTAAACAGTAAATATTTTTAGCGAAATATTGTCGGTTTTTTATTTTACCTATTTTTGTTAACCTTAAAACACCGTAAAAATAATATTGTAACTACTTAAACTCTATTAATAGTTCTACTGAGATAGAGGAGATATTGTTTTTAATATTTTGGTTATATGATAAACAAAGATTTGGGATTTGGAAGAAGTGGATTTATATATAAAGAAAAAGACACGTTTGTAAACTTATTGCTGATTTCGAGACAAATTACGATACATTTTCCGATACGCCACAGATTATTAATAAGTCTGCTCAGTAAAGAACTCTGAAAATATAATTCATAAACATTGAGATTTGCTAGTCCAATAAATTAAGTAATGTACTTTCATGTTTTCATGGTCACCTCACAACCCGGTGAAACTGTAAAAGCCCTCGGGCTAACAGCGGTCATTAGCACGAAAAAAAAATCATCTAAAAACCATTTTTTTTTTACTAATGTGATAATCTGTTTAATGATATGCCGATCGCATATATCTTGGAGTAGTGATTAGGGTATCTGTTTGCTACTTTGCGGGTTTTGGGATCGAATCCCAACTGAGGTACAATATTTGTGTTTCAACGGACAACTTTGAAAGAATATAAGCATTTGTGAGTTTATTTAAGTTATTCTTAACATCCGTCTCCAGCATCCATCACATTTCAAATGCATTTATTCTTTGTCTATCTCTGGCTTGTATTGTCCATGTTTCTACGCTGTACATGTTGGAAAGAGTAAGGGTCTCATTAGCCGAGATTTTGTATTAAATTCTATTCCGTGGTTTTTTCAGATGTTTGGAGTCGTGTCATAAAATAAAATCAAATCAAAAGAAGCTTAATTCAAGTAGGTTTATACTTTTAAATATCATCTCACTAATCATGTTATCATCAATCAATCACCATATCTATATGTTAGCAATTCCAATACGACGTTTAATTTCCGAGACGCTGCGTCTCTGCGTCGACGTGCGACGTAGCATCGTTACAAATTTTCGAGCCCAGATAAACGAAATTGTCCACTTTCTCAACGCAATTGATAGACTGAGCATCGATCAGCTTGCAATGTACCTACATGAATTTGGTTTTTTAACGGTTTATCTTTAGACCCAATTTTTCACTTTTCACGTCCAACCTATTGAATCCAACAAAAATCTCATGTCTTCCCTGGTTATAGAGAGAAGTAAATTGCCATTTTCTTAACGCAAATTCGACTTGCGTTTTCCATCAACTGTGAATCCCTTATTCCAGTTCTCCAGGAATTTTCGTTTTCTCCGTATATTAAAAAATAATGGAGACAAAATTTAGCCCTGCCTTACGCCGTGCTTAGTTTGTCAGTCGGTGTCCAATTTGACGTAAATTGATTATTGATATAGAGGTTGCGGATTAGATCAATTAGATGTTCCGGAGTGCCCTAATCTCCAAGAACTTCTCATGTTTTCTCTCGTTGTACGCAGTCAAATGCTTTAGCGTAATCAATAAAGCATAACATTACAGGGCTGTTAAACTCGCGGCTTTTCTCGGTAACTTGGTGGACATACAAAATTTGTTCCCGTGTCCCTTTCCCCTTGATAGACCTTGCTTGATCTTTTGGGATTTGTCTAAAGAAAATGCTTTAATGGGCGGTTGATGACGTATTAAAGTAATTTGCTGACGTGGTGTAAGTGCCAGAATTCTATAATTTCCATATACTCTGGTGGAACCTTTCTTACGTAAATAAAATATTACTCAAATTTGTAGTATATTTTACGGAAAAAAGGGTACACACAAACTCTCTTATATAAACATAATTCAAAATGAGTGTGAATTTACAATGCCAATTGTAGCGTAAAATAATTTATAATCCATACCGTTTCTCGACCGACGTAAGGGGCTTAAAACCCACCAAGAACGAAACGATCAGTATTCTCTTGAGATCTTCTGTAATAAATATACGTGCCTTACAGAGAGTATATACCAAGTGGAGAATCTATTGACTAATATATGATTTTTATGAAAACATATATTTGTGGAGATTGCTTGATAGGCTAAAATAACTAAATGATAATTGGTATAATGACACCACCGCATTAGGTTATTGAGTTTAGAATACATATATATAATACGAATATAGTATTTTTATGAAACTACACAAAATATGTATAACATAATACCCCAACTGTATAAAAAAGTCTTAAAATACATAATTACTAGTTTTACGAAATCCATTAGTAGGATTTACTTTTCGATGAAAACGTATTATACATACACGCGGTGACAACGTATCTACTTTATGATACCTTACTGAGGATGAATGTGTTTGTCATGAGCCTGAAAAACAGTTACCATACGGTGGACAGTCATTGTCATCGTAAATACAATAATAAAAAATACACTAGTTATATTTTTAAATTTCAAACTAGTTAAGAACTAATTTAATATATATTATATTTCAATTTGCCTTAATAATAATAAAATAGATTAGTACTTATAATAAGGGATTACTACATCGATTGTCGTTCTTAACAGATACTTTGGTTTAGAAGAAAATTAAAGATTAGAAAGATTAAAAGCATATAGATATCAGTGTCAAAGACGGTCACTATAATGAAACAATTTTAATCAATCGCTTAGACTTATATAAATACGTACACATACGTTAAAACTTATGTGGTAAAGCTTATCGTTTTTTAGTATATTAATTAATTATTAGTATATTAGAAGCAGCTTAGCGTAGAAGGAAAACATCGTGAGAAAACCTGCGTATCTAAATCCCACCAATTCACAGTGGAGACGCGTAGTGGGCTATGTTCTAACACCCTCTCTAGAGGAGGCCTATGCCTAGCAGTGAGATTTATTTATATGTGCTGTTGCTTTACCTTTACCTTTTTATAAAGGTTTTATTATTATGACATTGTTTCTTTTAAAAAAAGATTTCATTTTAATGCTTAATATAAAAGTGTGTACTATAAATAATTTTAAACTTTCGTCTTAAAGTTAATAATTCCGTTATGGGTCAAAGTATGTATATGCAATTTTTTATAATAAAATCCTGCCAAAGTTACTAAACTTACCTTTAATATTTAATGCACTTCATATATATATATATATATATATATATATATATATATATATATATATATATATATAATATACTATTCTTCCTTCATATTTTAGGTATCCCATACCGCCATAGGAACCTACAAGAAAAGAAAGGTTTTCTTTTCTTGTAGGTTCCTAAGTCGTATCTGTTTGGAAATACCGCCGAAGACATCGCAGAAGATTCTAGTTATTACTTGCAACGTGACTCTACCACTCTCCTAACATCTCACCATGTTGTGACCATACCAGAGTGGTATTTGAGATAATGAACGAGAACGTGTGCACGGCCGCTTGAGGGCTTATTGATCTACAATACAAATTATGTAAACTTAAAACTTCTGACGAAACTGGGCTGGGTCGCTAGTTAAAAATAATTTAAATAACATTTAAATACAAAACGTTCTCCGTAAATAAATAGTTCTATTTACAAGAAAGCAGAATAAATTTAAATAAGTTTCCAGGTTTCTTCAAAAAGATATGTTTAACTAGAGTGGCTTGAAATAATAGTCACTAAAACAACAGTTACTGATATAATTTAACAAAAATAATTTATTCAATATAATCAGAAGTTTATTTCATAGAAAAGCTTTTGTCCGATATAATTTTGCAAGTTATGATTGAAGTGTTGAGAGAGCAATTACTTAAAAATACTTTCACTTCTTTAATAATAATGTAATTTATAGCTTTTCCAATACGTGTATGTGGTCAACCTAACATATTTATGTTACCTATGGTTTCCCAAAGCAGTTTAGCACTGGGGCTTTTGAAAGTAACTTAGTCAAATCATTAGTATATAATGCCCATTACTCCTGGATTACTGTGTTCTGAATATGGAATATATATTTCTCTACAGGTATCCAAAGTATCCTTGGATTCTGGATAGGTCTTGGGTTCTATACAAAGCAATTTTTTTCTATTTTTATTGACGCCTTTTTTCTTGTAAATTTAAACATTATTATAAAATATACTCTCGCTTGTCACATATTAAGTCAAACGACATTTCTATTGACAATGCTAGCCAAATTACTTTAAAAACCCTGTCTCTCTCGTTTTTTTCCTATCGATAAAAAATGCTTACCAATTTAAACTCACACACTCAATCAATAACAAATTTTTGCGGTTGGTTGAGTTGAGAGCAAACTTGACATCATTTACCCATCAAAATTTAACAAAATAAATACACATAAAATTCAGTAAATATCATGTGTAATTAATAATTATTAACACAAATTACGTAAAAATAATTAAGTAAAAATTAAAATTAAAAAATAAAAGAGAAAAATGGCAAAGTTAAATTAAAAAATAAAAACTTCACTGTGATGGATGAACCTGGTAACTTTCTACCAATCTAGCTAAATCTGGTTCAATATTGGTGAGTTGCAGCTATAAATCTCCGCGTTCGTTGATTTTCAAACGATTTGTTTGTTTTGTCAAAATGTTTCTAACCACACTGAAACCTTTTTCCACTAGGTATGATGATGGAGAAGCGATAAGGTATTTTTCAGTAATGTTCCACAATGCAGGATACTGTGTTTAATGCTGAGTTGCAATCAGAACTTCTGATAGCCTTGGTTGAACTTCTGCTTAAGCTTCTCGTCTGTGCTGATGGTAATCAACTCTTCTTGCATTATCATATTGGCTTCTTTCATGGCTGTAATATTGTACGGATTGATTATCCATAGAGGAATTTGTAAATTCAAGTGATCCTAAAACCTTTTAGTAAAATCCTTGTGTCAAGTGAGTAACACATATGATAAAATAACATCGTCTTGAAGCATTTCTGATAATTTTGTCAAATGCGGAAACTAAATATTCTTTACTACTTAAATTATGTTTATAAAGGAAGACTTTTCCCACAAAGGCGATATTATTGACTAAATTGCGATAATCACCCTACAAATTCAAATTAACTTTGATCAACGTACCAAAAATACCAGTCAAATAATAAATATCTGATTTACAATTGTTCAGATTTTCTTTCAAATTCGGATTTTGATTCGGAAATAGCTGAAAATCTTGCTAAGCAAGAGTCTCTTTTACGAAAACGAACTTCACTGTGCAGAAGTAACCGAGTAAAGACTTCACCGTTTTGCTCAAGTAGCTGAGCAAATAACCGAGAGTTCAACGAATTACTTCGAATCATGTTAACAGAATTTTTAGCATATTGTAAAGACTGATGTAACCTAAGACTCATATTTTTTGCTACTAAATGCTGTCTGTGAATTACGCATTGATTTTGGCACAGGCAGTTGTCGCTTTAAGTAAGATATGAAACCACAATGACGACCAGCCATAGATGGTGCACCATCAGTTGAAACAGAAACAATTTACATCAATGGGTAAGCTTTGTCGGTAAGAAAAAGTTCCAGCGCTTGAAATATCGATTCTTCTGGTATGTCCTTAAATATATAGCAAAATGCACATTTTCATATTTAATATATCGAACATATCATAACAACAGTGCTTCATGGACGATTGATTGAATGTAGACTTATTCAACTGGGGAGAGAATCTGTTGGTCTGTAAGAAATTGCATAAAATGTTTTCCACGTCACGACCAATCTTATCTATTCGTCTCTGAATGACACCGGTAACGTCACCTTAACCATCAATAATACTATTGGTCAAAGGAATTTTCTTTATAACATATGCCTACATATGAAATGTGAAATACATTGAAGACCTCCGCAATGGCTGATAAAATAAGCCGCTCTCCAATTGTGTGGGGTTTCCCCACGTCGCTAATAGTAAAGATATTATTGGACGCTCGTAAACCATAAACGTCTTGCATGGCTAGATGATGACCCAAACATCGATTTTATGGATGGCATTTTCTCTAGTTTTACTTTATGTGCTTGAAAGAATGACAAGGTTTAAGTTTCCGCATGTACTCTTGGTCCTCCATTTTTGAAGGCTGCATGCCATCATTACTGGATACTTTATCACATATGAGACACATCGGCAAGTGTTAATTTGATAGAGATGAAATAAATCCAAACTTAAAGTAGTCCAAACTGTACATGTGTCTGCCATCATAAGGTCCGCAGAAAACCTGCAAATCAAAAAAAAAAAGTATAGGAAACTACTTAATAAACAATAATAAAGCTTTATATTTGCACATGGGTTAATTTTATTACACCTACGAGTAGAGATGTACTGGATATTTATTAGGTATGGTCATAAACTTACTCGTTGATAAACTTAGATATAGTCACTGTAGTATAGCAAAATTTGTATTAGATGAGAAACGATAACATAAAAAACTTAACAATAATAATTTTAGTTAACAACAAAAGTTTTCAAAAGTTTTATGCAATTTCAAAAAAATACTTATAAAAATAATAAAACGTTTTTTGGAACTTACCCTCTGTTACTTTATTATAAACAACAAAAACGTATAGTTACGGTATTAACGCGCGTAGGTCAATTTATTTATATTCACTTTATTTAGCAATGTAATCACTTTGTAATCTCTTGAAATAAAATTATCGATCATTCAAGCTCCAACGAATTTCAAAACCCAAATAAACTTTCAACCTAAGTGCAAGCTTGTTATATAGTAAAATATCAGGATCATCTTTGGACTGAGCTTGATCATTATTTCGTTCGCGTATATACATATACCGAAAAATACAGAACAAGTTAAAACATGCCTAAAAGACTTCTACCCTCGAACACATTATCTTGCATGAACTTGTCAACGCTTATTGACTTTCAAGTTTTTCATCTTGCGAACTTGTGCACGCTTATCGTCCTGAGTTTTTTAAAATTACAACAATGATATTTCCTACTTAAATATTGTTCTTTTTTTCTCGAATTTTTGTGTTTCGAATTAAACATTTTTAAAGTACTATATAAAGCATTAACATTCATTTGAATAATGAATTTATTTTTATTGAATTTAACAAAAAAAAAGATTACATAGGGCAAACTTAATGTAAAATATTCAGCATTTGGAAATTATCTGATAATTCTAGAAATTTATAAATAAAGTAGTAGTTAATTACAAATTTAATAAAAGTCCTTGTACAGCATAAAAGTGAAAGATTTTTCAACTGTTGTATATTTAACTAAAACTCAAGTGGTACAAGCCCTAAAAGCCCTCACAGCAATATCTCAAGATAAACTCACGGAAGAAAAGCTTACTTTTACCGCCATTTTCATTTCTCTACAGGAATCTGTGTTTTCTTTACAATAAAAATATGTATTTATTTATATTTATAACATTATATCTTAAAAATATCTTTGGACTAAACAATATTTGTCTTGATATTTATTATCTAAATATGTTTAATAACATGATTATAACACAACAACTCACTATAACCATATTCCACTTTATATAACATTCATATTTCTTATAACTATTATAAATGATTGATTTTTCCTATATATTTCCCAAGATTACTGAAGAACAAAGATATTTTTAGTTATTAAATGTTTATCGAAATAATTTTTGTTTATATATATATACATCTATATATATATATATATATATATATATATATATATATATATATATATATATATATATATATATATATAGTGTTTTTGATGATGATAATATATAGAAATTTGCTAAAATATCTGTATCAAATATTTTAATATGTATATATTGCACAAAACTGTACTTAGATTTAATTTCTTTGCTAGGACAAGTAAGTTTTACTAATTCAGCACTTGACAATGGGTTAACCATATAACTCGTAGACATGACATACGATGGTATAGAAAGATTCTTCTTCTTCTTCTTGTGACCTTGGCTGGTAGTCGCAGAGTAAGACACCTCACTAGGTGGTGCAAGGACCTATGCAAGTTTTTGAGAAGTGTTTTCAGGATCTTGCTTCTGGCAATCTATGAGAGAAGCCTGTATTCATCAGTAAGCTATTGATAGACTGTGATAATGAATTTGATCGTTTTGTTTTCGTATTGTACGTGCCAAAATAAACAAATACAACCCTATTTTTAATTTCAACTTTAAATCAATTCATTACTAAGTTGACTTGCTTTATCGCCTTCGCTGAAACGGAATTTTCACTACTTTTAGCATTTCCAAAATTCGCGTTGGTTTTAATGATGTTTTCAAACATAATAAATGTGTAGTAAATTAATGTTATGATAGGTGTGGGTGTAGCTCCCAGCGCTTTAGGGAATACAAATATAACTCTGACTAAATATAACCTTTGATACATGGAGACGGTCCTAACTAACCGGAGAAAATTTGCATAAATGATCTAAACGTGAATCGCATGGGTGATTTTTAATATATTCCATTCTATCCGAATGTATCTGTATATGTAAGCTTTAGTTATACGTTATAATTGTAAGCAATGTAAAGAAATATACAGAATTTCCCAGCTTATTGAGGTGAGACGGCTTAGTAGTCGTGTCTTGATCAACAACGAGTGGAAATGGAGTATCAAGCCTCTACTCGTTCTGTCAGTGAAAACATTGTAAGGTACACAGACATAAAATTCTATATGTCTATGTTCATCTGTGTATATATACAAACCCTGTTGCACTACTCCGATTGATTAACAGGCAGTATTCAGTATGAAGTTTTTTATAATTGTAAATCTTATTCCGTTTTTAAAATTTTAAATTCTTACGATCTTTTAGATCCATAAAAAAATGTTCAAATAAATAAAAACCAGTTCCATTTAAATCTACACATGAACATATAAATAAAAAAGAACAATTACTAGGACACATCGGCATACATGCATAGAAAAAAAAACTCATCAAATCGACAACCCCTTCTTTTTTTAGTAGTCAAAAAAAATGTATATACATTTAAAATAAACTAAAGTGAGGGTAATTACAAGTACCGGTAGCTAAACGAATACCAAGGTAAATATTTTGTTTTCGCTTAGGCTGCGGAGTTCGTTTGAGTTGAAAATGCCTGTGGCGTTTATATAAACCTTTACGTACGAGCAGAAAAGATCGACTAACATGAAATTAGCCCTACAAAGAAGTTCAAATAAAGAAGTCGAATGAGATTGTTCGTATATTTTGAGAATACTTTATGAATACCTGTTCCTAACAAGTCACTATAAGCATAAATAGGAATATCAATCTACGAGTTAAAATCAGAATATCGAAGCGTCGTCACTCAGATCAATAAATGTAAAACTAAAGCATGGCCAACAAAATACTGAAGCCATCGAAATTTTCCTTTGAGAATGCCTTTTGTATTTTGTTTGTGTATAAGATAATTAACTTTATTAAACGAAATAATGAACGAAATATTTATAAAACTCAACTTTTAACGGGAAAGTTCGTCTGAAATTTGTCACATCTAAAACTAAGATTCTATACCAAATAACAATTAGGTATCTAAAAGATGTACTACTCTTCTAGATATCAGGTTATATATACTAACGGGAAGAAATGCATTTTACCTTGCACTTTTCTTTATATTCTGTTAGAGGTTTGTTCCTTGTATTGTGTTAATACCGATGTTAAGCTATTATATTAGTGAAAATACTCTTATGATGCCACAATTTCAATTGGAAATTACTTTTACTTCAGAAAATACACCTCAGCTTGTTAGTTAATCTATAGAAATACTCAATTTCAGGACAAAACCTTTGTATATTATTTAATAACTGGCCTTTCTATTTACGTTGGTCAATATCCTTTACATAACTACCTCATACAAACTTTGATTTTGATTTAATTTGAATATTTTCAGAACAATAGCCTAATGGTTTAGGATACGGTCTTCGATACGTAACGTCGTAGGTTCGTTCTGCTTTTGACTATTTTAAGCATTAAAGCTGAGCGGAGTGGTTAACGAGAATGTTTAAAATATGTTAATATTATTTCTAGTCTTTTTTTTTAATAATGAATCAGCCTAATGAACTCATATGACAGTTATTTTACGTAAAAATATTTTAAAATGATGATGATAACCTAACCTAATGATCCCCTTGAATTCAATGACGTCACTTTTAAAGTGAATTTTCATTTTAAAAAAGGGTATAGTCGGAATTACAGATTCAATTACTAATAATGAATCAATATTTATTGACGCAGCGCCACATAGTTTTCTTAAGTAGTTACTATAACTCACTCTTCACACTAAACAATATGGGAACAATACCATATGTTTCATATTTATCAAAACACAAATAGGTGAAAAATGTGTCAAAACGTACAAAGCGGACCAAACTTTATCATCCATAGTGGACTGCTAAACTTAAAACAACAAACAAATGGATTGAGTATTTTTCTGGTTTTCAATGTAACGTATTTTATGCATGTATTTGTATAGACGCAATTATAGTTTTAGCAAACGCAATAGGGAAGACCGCCTAGATGGAGTCACTGTCGATCCTTTACAGCAGATACGGTGGCGTGTATAAGTGGAGGGTTTTTACGTAGATGGAGTCACTTTACAAGTTTTCATCTTGGTAATTTTCAGGAGACCTCTTTGCGACTAGTGAGCTTTTAACCAAGTACTTGATTAATCAAAAACATACGAATTGGCTTAGCATTTTGAGTTAAAGATTTCATAATGAATATATATATCCTAATAAATATATATGTTTACCATATACATATATATTATTTAAAGTCATAGATAGGCAGGAAGATTTTTATGCTGCCACAGAAGGCGTTTAGTTAAGGATGATATTACAAAAGCTTGTTTAAACATAACTTAGTTCAGGGGCTGAATACTTGGGAGAGTAATAGCTCAATTTGTCTCTTTCAGTGCTAAACTTTAGTCGTTTTCAGTTTCAGGTTTGTAACAGTTTTGGGCTAAATTTTGTAAACTTATGATTTAAAAGTTTTGAGAAAACTTAGTAACTTAGCAAATTAAAAATATTAAACTAAATTAAAATATTAAATAAATTTCGTTGAATTATTGCAATAAAGAACGCTTTAGATAGAAACTATTAAATACCCTGAATTAATATATTATCTTAATGGTATTATGGCCACGTAATGTCTTACATCAATACGAGTGTCATACTAGTAATTAGTAACGGCAAATGTGATAACGCTGGTTAATTTTATAAATTTCCTTATATGATTTGGGATTTTCAGACAAAAAAAAATTAAAGATTTTTTTTAAAAATCAGATCATTTCATCTTCAGCAGATTTTAATTTTCATTAGTAGAGTTACGCTGCAATTTTTATTTAACTGCAGTATTAATACGATGGTTCAACTGGGAAAGGACCACGCCCTCATAGAATACCAACGTATAATACCATCATATAGCTTCCGCGTTTTGTCTTTAGAGTGTAGGGATCCGGAGAACCTTATTAATGATAAATTTCATCTTAACCCTTAAGCACCCCGCATTATGATTCCTTATCGTCGATGAATGTGGGGGATATCGTGTGTTATACGACGTCAAATACAGCATTTGAGTCATCTCCGTTGAACTTCGCGACACCAGTCCATGCGAAGGCGTTTCTGGTATTCGGTCAAAGTATGCTTTGATGAGAAGAAATCTATCTGGTGCTAAGCTTCCTGACGCCTAATGTTAGTATCATATTCTTTGTACTTGATTTATGTCAATGCATAAGCTTACTCACATCCGCTGGAAGGTCACGCTCTTATCTTCCTCTGTCATGCGTCACACAACGCTGATGTTATCTTCAGATTTCGCTGTTGAAGGACGTCCCCCACGCAGATTATCACTAAAATTTCTACGCCCAAGTTTAATCTCACTAAACCAATTGTAAACAGTGGCTCGGGATGGGGCTACATAATTAAATGCCAATCGTAAAAGTATATCATAGATTTTTTGTTGATTAAGTGCACAAAGAAAGTCCTAATAAATCAAGGACCAAAAATTTTCTCGCGTTAAATTCATTTTGTGAGAGTGTAAGAAGACTTTTGGAATTGCCGCCAAATCACAAAAACAAATGAAAAATGACTGCAGTATATCACACACTTGCACTAAAGAGTTCTATAATCGAAATTTAAAAGAAGTTTTAATTGCCAATGTTTCTAACTTGCTGGTTCTAAAAACCTTCAGTGCCATCCACGTACTTACCCATGAACAATACACTAATTATTGTTATAAAATGTTTATTTTAAATTCTTGCCACTTATATATCAATACACTACCATTTTCTTATTTACATGAAAACGCTATATAATAACTAATGGTTGAAACAACATATTTAATTCTGTGATAAATTTCGTAAATTATTTTTTTCCGTATGTCGTCTAAATATAATATAATAAACTTTATTGAAAAAACATAATCCCTAGCAAAATATATTTTCTGTAGTATTCTATGTTAGTTATATATGCATGCTTCAGCTATCTTATTAATTTATGCAGCGTAGCAAACGCTATATTATACACTGCTTGTTTCTAATTGCACAATAAATGGGTCAGCTCGACCGGGGCAGGACCACGTCCTCATGGAATACCAGCGTAATGTAGCAGCATAATGCTGCTGTGTTCGTCTGATGAGTGTAGGGATCAGGCGACCTCTATTACTGGCGACGAGGCATTCCATCTCAGTCCTCAAGGGTGCCAACACATCTACATTATAATTCCTTGTCATAGATGAATGTAAATGTCATGGGCCGTAGAAATCACTTACCATTACTAAACGTGTCAACGTAACAAAAGAAATAAACACTGTTATGACATTCGTTAAAAATATATTATCTATTTTTGTTTTAAAGACCATTTTAATAGAATCAATACATTGAATTAACACAATCTTCCTCTACTACTTCTTCCATTTTCCGTCTCATTTAGATTTTAATACGATTGTCCTACTTAACTGATTGCTCTGTCAGCGATGTCAAATAATTCCTGTGGCAATTTTGATGTTCATTTTAAGAAAGGACGTTGTGACATCAATCTAATTTAAGTACGTTAGCCCGAACAAAATTTCGTAAACTTATTATTTACTAAAATACAATGGAGATCTTGTAAAAGGTTTATATTTTTTTCTTTCACATTTTATCTTTTTTTTTTTTACAATTTTGCTAAACCACTATATTTTTTACACAGTTTACAAATAAAAGTTTATAAGAAAGAAGGCAATCCCTTCAATTTTATTTTGATCTACATTACCTTTTTTAAATCTAAAGCAAGGGTATGGCCTAATTAAGGGCAAAAGCACATCTTACGTGTCCGTAGTAACAATAATTGATTACGTTGACGTGAAATTCTTGTTAAGAGACTGTGCGGCTTATTCCTAATATAAGCTTAATTATGTGAAGATAAAATAACATGACTTAAAAACAAAAAAGCCAACGCCGACACTTTAAAATTAATTGTACTTTATTTTTTTAATATGACATTGGAAACTAAATTGATAACTATGTGGTATTTGGTTAAATTAGGGTGACAAACTATAATATAGTACATTCATCAAGAACTAAGAGTGAATTTGAACCAGTAATAAGGGTCTCCGGTCCTCTACACTCACCACACGATACACTGCAGCGTTATGCTGGTATTCTGTGATGGCTTGGCCCTTCCTCGGTCGGCCGGACTCATTACTACAGTTAGAAATAAACTGCAGTATAGATCCACAAGTGATAAAAAATCTATTTGAACGACTGCTTGTTTGTAAATTTGTTTGGAACGCTGGCACAGAAAGATTCGCTTTTCAATACTATATCTTATTACAATACTAAAACTTAATTGCACTTCTGCCAGCAACATGCGTGCCTTACCCCAAAATTGAAAGTTTTAGGATCTAATGGGCGTGTGGTATATTGGTATATAATCTCAATTAACACATTATTTTTTATCACTATAAGTGACACAATGGATAATACTTGTTTCTATTAAAACATTATTCCAACGCTTTGGGTTGAGTTTGCTACCTCAGCACATTCGTTCCAAAGTTTTGTAAGGAAGGGTCCGGTGATAAAATTACGCGCAATTTATTCTTCGGCACCGTAATTCACTACACCAGTGCTCGAAAATCTTTCCTTGTAATTTTTGGGAGTATTTTAAATTTCCTTTATTCAGTAACATATACAAAAGACTCTTTGTTCTTTTTCTTTTGCAGCGTACTACGCTTTATGCATCTATGCAAGAACAAAGGCACATCACTTTCGATAAGATCGAAATGTCAAAACGAACATATCCTATATTTTTTAATTTTTATTCACTTATAGGTTACACATATAAATTGGTTTTTCTTGTGAAACGCATCCAAGAACCGCAAGTTAGCGGTAAAATATTAAGGTCCTATCACGATTCATGAAATTTGTTATTTATTAATTTATTTTTTCTTTATTGCATTATCCTAAACCAACTTAGAGATTGGTGCAATAAAAAAAAGAAAATACTTAGAATAGCTAGTATAGAAATATACAAATAAAATATACTACATATATATTTTGGAATTCTGTACCAAACATCTTTGATTGGTATATTACCAGGGCTTTAACATAAGTTAGCTAACTAGCAACAGTACACATGGGTCGGCTCAGCTGTCATTTTTTTTTGTGTGATGCTGTTAGTCCAGTGACCTCTACAGCTTTACCGAAACAGACTTGCGAGACACGCTGAGTAGAGGCCATACCCTTACAGAATTTCAGCTCAAAATATTATCATGACGCTGTTGTGTTTGAAGTGGTGAGTGTAAATATCCGGGGACCTAATTACAGGTAACGTACGGCATTTCAGCGCAATTGCTCTTGTCCTCCAGTCCTGAATCTTTGTCAAGGATGTATGCTAGCGCATCACTCATCACTTATCATCACTTAACATAAACTTAACTTAACTGTATGATGATGGATTTTACATGAATATTAAATGTTGTATTTGGTTTTTGTTCATTATTATAACATTGAGAGTAACAAATGAGCCCACAGCTCACCAGCGGCCCATGACATCTACATTCATTATTGACAAGGAATCATAATGGAGATACGTTGTAACCCTTGAAGACTGAGATGGAATGCCTTGTCACCATAATAAGGTTATAAAGATCTTCGGAACCCTACACTCACCAGACGAAACACCGCAGCTGTTTATTATGCTGCTATTTCACGTTACTACTTTGTGAGGAAGTGGTCCTAACCCGATCCAGCTGACCAAGCCACTCTGCTGTAAAAAACAAACTGCAGCGTAGCTCTACCACTATAGTATGCATGACAGTGAAAATTTCCTGTTCAAATTTCCTGAAATTAAAAGACAGGATGTTTCCCTATGTAAATATTCTTATAACGCAACGAAACATGCGACATAAGTAAAAACAAGTGTAAACTTATAAATATTTCATTTTATGGCATTGCTCGTGCCGAATCTTTTTATGAAAATCTGCGAGTGGAGGAATATAAATTCATGAATAATTTCTGTGTGATATGTGAAATTTGTTTACATGTTTATATGGTAAAGTGACATTGGAACTTCAAAGTAGATGTAGCGCAATAACGCCAACTCGATCCGGTATAGACCACTCTTTCACAGTATCCTGCCTAATGAATTAGTTACCGTCTGGTGAACTGTGCACTTGTCACCACTTAATATCATTAAAATACATTGTAGCCTTTTTTAATCTTTTTTTAAAATAGTGATAGGCCCCCGCTGCCGCTAGTTTCTGTGCGTAATCATAAATGCGTCGGCTCGACTGGGAAACGGCTGAAATGATCGCAGTGCATACAAATCCGGGACAGACACAATGATCTTAAACTACAAAATACAAAAGCAGATCATACAATGTATGCTTGTGGATTGTAGAAAATTTACTTATTATGCGATTACATAATCTTCTTTTTTTATAACGGACGCAAACGAGGATGAGGGTCATCTATGTAATCACCTCCGCCTAAGAACATCTGCAGCACTGCAAATACGAGTACATTGACAGTCTTTAAGAAAAAGTACACTCTTTTGAAGACCCTATCATTATAGATGAATTGAATACCGCTGCTGGTAGTTGATACCACAGTGCTAACGTGATATTAAGTAACGCGTAAAACGTAACTGCTAACCATCAATACGGTGTTGATGTAATTAGGTTTTAAGGTGGGTGATGCGACGGCGAAATTATGCAGTAGGTATGACATAAAAAAGAAATCGAAGAGACTGTAAAACATGCGATGTGATTTCCATTTTAACAATCCTTATATATTTATAATTAATAAATTTTCATCTTCATCATATCGATGATTGGTAATCCACGTTGGTACGCTATACGTGATTTTTTTTACTATGCACATCTACTCTGTGGAGTGAGCTGTCACCAACGGTATTTCCGAAATTATTCAACTTAGGGACAATTAAGAAAAGAGCCTCCACCTTTCTAAAAGGCCGGCCCATTTGCGACGTCGGTAATCACTTACCATCAGGCGACCTGCTTGCACGTTTGCCACCTATTCTATAAAAAAAGGCAATATGTAGTGTTTTGTTTACCGTGTTTGTCAACACAAATATTACTATTAATCAATATAGGGATCCAAATACTAAGATACTTAATCTCGTCCATCCGCGCTTAATGGCTAAGCGATTACTCAACAACATGAGACGAAGATACTTAGAAGGGTAAATTGCAACCTTCGCGAGACATCTTGTATATAAATTCAAGTCGCTTTAGATCATATCCAGCCCATTCCGTGCTTATACGTGTATGAGCATTTAGAGCTTTCAATTCATTATAATTCAATTTTATACGTTTAATTCATACAAATGTAAAAAAAAAAAAATATTTTTCAACATTTCTCAGTATTAATATAGGTATATATAGGTGTGGTAGTAGTATTTGTACGGCTATCAAATATTACAATTGATTTATTTATAAATTATTATTTATGTTAACCCTATCTTCTTCAATGACAAAAACATTACAAGTAATTCGTAAGGTTGAATATAGAGTCATTGTGTATTAACCGGAAATGTGATATAAATGGGTGGTTCACAAACGCACGCCTTACGGTCCGTGAATATCGTAGTACAAAGTGAATCGTACTCGCAAACTCGATAAATAATTGAATCTGAAATATTTTGTCGCCTTTAAGTTATAAAAACTAATAGCTTTTTTCAGTATTTTGGTCTGCCTTCCTCACCAACTTAAAGCCTGCAGTGTACTGATTGATAGCAGACATTAATCTAAGAGCATAACGTAAATAAGAAAAATAATAATTTGTTGTTATTATAAATAAAGTATTAATTTTATTTTAATTCATTTCTTCTTTTATCTTAATCAAGAAAAGGTATTATAATATTTTATTGACTAGCTTTTTCTACAACAGCTATTATATTTAACTCATCATTACCTAGTCATAGAATCAATAGATGTAAAAGTATCCAAATTTTGTATTCAGAAAAAAAAATTGCAGATTTGACGAATGCCCACGCATACAACATACTCAATCTTTCTGGTCCATATTCACTGTGAAGCATTTCCGGAACGATATTTATATTTTGTTTGTTACGCTTTGTATTTGAATTTATTGGTGTCAGATGTTTATAAAAGTGATAAAATTCCAATTTTAATATTGATATATGGCAACCTTTATTTTGATATTTGAGATATTATAATTAAATTCAATTCAAACAAAACAATAAGCTAGTTAGTTAACCTAATTATACTAACCTCTCATAGATCTCATAGAACGAACCGAAACAAGATGTCTTTAAAACAAGATAACCCCTTCTGCCAATTACGCTTAATACTTGGAATTATCTTAAATACTACCACGTCCTATTAAGCGGAAAGTTCAGTGAACATGATAAGCTTGCCTACTCGACCCGGTAGTATAAAATAATAAAATAAATGGGTTGGCTTGACCGGGAAAGGATAAAGATCTTGAGTGAATCAGTATTACCATATATATATATATATATATATATATATATATATATATTCCTTCCCCAGTCCACAAATGTTGTTTGAAACTAGACACCTCGTTAATAGCATGTAAGAAGCATACACTCATGATTTTTATTACTGGCAATTTGGCAAAAAAACTAAATTTTATTCTGTTTTTAATGGAAAGTCGAATATTATTCTTCACAAGCTCCAAATCCCTTAAGATTATGTCAACAACATTGAAAATGACTTAACTTCAAAATAACAAGAGGAACAAATAAAACTATATTCAAGCACACATAAGATATAAGACACAGTTTACTATGGCGTTTATTATGCCGTCAGATTTTTGACAAGTCAGGTATTTTTGGTTTGTATTGTGTTACGTGTAACAAATTAATATAAACTCAAGTAAATTCTAATATGAAAGGATTGGAAGTTTAAGAAATATTAGGTATTAAATAAACAGTTTAAATGTCTGCTTCTTTTCAAATACCATATGAGAATTATTCCTTAGCGATCATAGATTCTTCGTTACTACTTTTTAATATACATTATTACATAACTACCCACTTTTAATTTCACATCAAATACAAGTCTTCATTCATTGATCGAGGAATATTACTCATTGGAAATCAATATCAATAAAGATTTAAAACCAGAAATTAGGGATAAAAATAATTTAATGAGATATGAATATTATATAAGATTACGTTTAATCCTTTTACATATGTTGTTAGGAGATTACACACTTAAACAACTTCACTTCGTATGGAAAATAATAACTTTGCCAGTTATATGTAGGATGTACCTTCTGTAGTGAATCTGATATTTTTTTAAATTATATTATATATACACTGCGTCCCTTAATATGTTCATCACCAACAAAGATTCAAGATGAACATGCGTTGTCACCCCTGAGGACAGGGATTAAATACGTCGGGTCCCTGGAAGGCAATACTCACCACACGTAAAGGCATCAATGCAGTCAATTAACATTTAGATACTGCGTCGAAGGAACGCGTTCCATCCGTTCTCTATACACTCTACACCAATGACATAGCGTGCACGCGGTGTAGACCCTAGCCCTTTTTGCCGATGACACCGGCCTCTATGTGTCTGGATCTAAACCAGACATTATATGCACGTACTTGCAGTCAATAAGATAGGGACCTGTCAATAATATGTTTGATAATATGTTGTCATAAATAATAATAAATTTCATTATTTTTCTGAGCGAAAATTCCAGAAAAATGTACATTCCGTACATTGAAGTTTTCGAGAGAGGCAAAAGTTTGTTGGTTTTGCTAAGGACTACAAGCTTAATTTCAAGTTTGTAAACATAATTACTCGTCTTTGAGGAAATGATAGAAGAAATTGAGAAGTTAATGGAAAAAGTTTTTGCTAAGTATTTTTAAGAACGTAGTATTTTAAAATAGTGTAATTTAAATCGTAATTTCTTGGAATATCGTATTTATAAAACACATAAAATAAGCAAAAACAACTAAGAATTCATTTATAAATTGACAATAACTCTGTATGTAAATTTATATAAAATATAATGATATTAATCTTTATTTAAGTTCCAACGTGTATATAGTAGTTGTTTAAATTACGTTTTTGCTTAGGGAATACTTAGTTTAACTTTAAAATGAGCCAATCCAAGATTTTTTTTGGGATATTACTGTTATTTATAGAATCACTAACCATTATATGACGTGTGCGCTCGTTACATAGTTTATCTATATAGATTATCCCATATTTCCCAAAACAGCCCATGATACCCAAATTCACACAAAAGCGTTATCACCCCTGAGAACGATAATGGCTTCAGAACCAGTAACAAGGTCTCCAGTATCTTTCTTTCACCTGACGGTACACTAAGTGCCAACCTATTATACGCAACGCTACGTTTTTAGACGACAAAGGTGCTCCTTTCCCAATCGAGCCGATTTTCTCATCCTATAGCTAGTCTGTAGCTGCGGCATGACTACATCACTTTTGAATAATAATTAATCTCTCTTTACTTTTACGTGTATTTTTTGTGGAAAATATGATATTTAGGGTACAGTACACTACATGGCTACATTCCATGGCTAGAATTCGGTGTCAATATGTTTAATTAGATACAATATTATGATTTATAAAGTTCTTTATTTTAATAATAAATTAAATTATAATACTAATACAAATCAATACTTTAATCCACACTTTCTCAAACTACAACGCCTATAAAAGTTTAACACGTAATAACCTCAATAGTAATCCAAAAAGAAATGCTTGGCTAGCAGTTTTTCAATTATTTTAAATTCACTTAAGATGGTTTTAGATCAATAGCCTTAAATAAAAACAATAATTTATCATTTATTTTCTCACATAACAGCTTAAAAACTTTGAGCTAGTGGTATTAATGTACAAACAAATTATTATTCAATTCATAATTCATACTCATGTAGAAACACGTAAGGATTTCTACATGAGTATGAATTCTAATCTATTCTTTATTCTAGGTAAAAGATAAAGATAGAGGAACACAATGAAATTTAACAAAAATTTTGTGACTTCCGAGAGAAGCATCTAGTCGAAATTATTAACTATATATTTCTATGAAGAGTTATTAATTATTGTGAACAACGAGATGAACTATATTGACTATTAACTACAAATTGGCTTACGTTTAAGATTACTTATCAGCTTCCACTCTTTTCATATTAATAATGAATTTTTTATTTTTTTTGAAACGTAATACTTTCAGACTCCCTATTTTATACTCATTATCTTTCCAGATTATTGATTTTATTCTGGCCTAGTGCGATGCTATAAGTTGTCTGTACCAAATCAGACGTTTCTTTGTCTATCTTTTCGTAAACATATTCTCACCTCATAATCTATCTCAGAATTCTCAGATGAAAAGCGAACAGAAGGTGTTCGACTTGAATGGTCATAAGGCAAATAAATCAGAAACTATACCCTATAATAATATAAACCCGCCGACAGTTATATTTAAAAAGGTTAACGTGTGAATAATAACCAATAATGATAAATTACCACTCTACACGAGAATTGTAATCAGAATATAATTTTAAAACACTACAAATTAAAGTACACTCGGTTCGATAGATTTCTGATAAAACCATATTTCAAATAACTAATAGATATTATTTTTTTATAAAATAATATAAAATATGCCATACAATTTCTTTCTTCTTCATCCTTCAAATTAAAAGAAATTCTTAATTTGAAGACATAACACCATTACTTCCATTTCGTGTAACATAACTAATTATTAATTCAACAACTAACGATCCTGCTGATATACCAACACCTACGACTAAGATATACCAAGGAAAAATAAAACTTACTTGAAATTGTTTTTTGATGAAGAAGGATCTTCTTGCCTTTTCATAAAACAAGTCTCTCATATGTTTATCTAATAAACCGCTCTCACGGATACGTAAAGAATGTGCGTGTAGTTTTCGCACCATAGGGAACCCTTTATAAAAGTACACCGCATAGATAATTTTACTTATCGGTGTCTTAAACGGATACACATAAGAATTACCGAACCCATCTGTGAAATCCAGTTTATTGTGATTAAAAATGGAATGTAATACCACGGTGTACTTTGTGTAATCATCACAGACCGTATCTATACTGTTCAATAGATTATCGCAATGTTT
The DNA here is from genome assembly GCA_029286865.1 of Teinopalpus imperialis. NCBI lineage: Eukaryota > Metazoa > Arthropoda > Insecta > Lepidoptera > Papilionidae > Teinopalpus > Teinopalpus imperialis. The sequence continues at coordinate 3,038,882 of JAGSMU010000039.1, forward strand.
TTTGAAATTGTTATCGAACTCATTTCCTGTTATAACTTTAACCAACTTTTTAATAACGGGGCTAATACAGGGTTGAATCTTAAAATCAGATAAATCTTTCTCGTTGGAAATTTGATAATTACAGCTAACTTGTGTTGTTAGGCCCTTCAGATTTGATTGATAGTAAATATTGATCAAAAAAGCGAAAAGGATCCATTGAAAAATTAAGCATTTAGCTTTTAACATGTAATTTAATTTACAGCTGTGTTGAAAAAGAAGGTCCCACATGATTAAAATAACAGTACACTTGTCATTTATACGAAATAAAACTACGAGAATCAAAAAAACTATGGCAAAAGTAACCATCAATACAATCCAAACGCATGCAGTAAATTCCAAATATATATTTTTCCAAAGCGATATAGGACCTGCTTTTTTTACTAGTATTGTAAATTCATCAGCGAAGGCAAGATGACCACAGAAATAACTAAACGCTTCCGCTCGTTGATATAGCAATAACATTCCTCCAAATACTATGTCAACATTTTGTTTCTGAATTAAACTCAAGGGACCATGAGCTGTCATATCATTTTGAACGACAGAAAATTCTTCTGCATCGTCTGTATACGTATAGTTGATCTTAAAGCCTTCTAATCTACTTAAGATTTTCATAACGTATTGCTCTGCTCCAGTTGATTTCACTGTTTCTTGGTTCTTCTTAGGATCAATCGTGTAGGGAGGCCAATGTGGCACAGCTGCCTTAAACGTACACCCTCTGAGTCCTCTTTCAAATTTAGAAGAATAAAAATTTGTTAGATTTGCTTCAGTGCATTCACCATAAGAAATAACTTTACGAAAAATATATCCACATCCATAGTTTTCAAAGGGATTGTACGTGAAAACTTGAGCATTATCGACTGCATTTAATACCAGTACTTCAAAGATATGGTGATAGAGTAAGATATTGAATACCTCGTTGAGTAAATTTGCTTTAATCTCCTCAAAGATAATAATAAAATATACATTCGGCTTCCATCCTTCCTCTTTTGTAAGGTACCCGAATTGGTTTTTAAAATCTTTAAAATTTTTAACCGTTACGAAATAAGCTTCGTTTTGATACTTTACTTGTTCATTTGTTGTCCTTGAAATAATAGTTACAAAATTCATATTATTAATGCTTTTAATAACTTCATTGTCACGAAAGTTTAAATCTACACATGTCACTTCAGAGCCTTTTTTAAACCAATGTAAAATAATATTCTGAACGCACGATGATAGGCCCGTATTTTTCTCCGGAATCATTATTTGTTCACTGTCACATACATGTAACGTGAGGATTATTACCCACGCGGCCAACATGTTTAAGCAAAGCAATCAAACTAATGTTAACTCATAGTAATTATAGACTATCGCTTAAGTTACTCGTTACTCAAAGCTAAATCGTGAATGTCGATAAAGACATTACCATAAGGGACATTGATTTATTGTTATTGTAACAATCTGAATACTAAGTTCGACATTTCAATCAGACATTCAAAGACATTACCGACGTTAGGAGAATAATCGGTTATTAACACAAGCTGTGCATGCGGCTCAGTAGCAATCTTGTTACAATTATTCGCAAGGTCAATATATCTAAAATACAGAGCTAGTTTTCCTTAACATTCTGTTCTTATTCTTAAATATCGTACCATCAATATAGTATTAATAAAATTGCTGCTATTCAGCACCCTTCGGATTCTTTGTAGATATCTGCCAAGTGGATGAAGAGGCCAAGGTGCAAAGAAAGGAGAATAAAATGTCGCCTAATATACTTCACAAATCCTCCTCAAAGTACTCTTCTAGGTTATCCCAAAAGAACTTTACAAGGTACTTTCTAAAGGCACTCCTCGCTTAACTTATTTGTTACTCGTGTCACCATTTAAACTTGGTCATTTCACTCAATCTTGACCAGTGACCAGTGTCATCTTCGTATATATTCTTTACATGTTAACAGTACTTCAAGAAGAAATAATTTCAAATGTTATGATGACTGAAAAATAATAAGAGAAAAAATTTATCAGAGTCAAAAGGGGTAGAAATGAACTCACAGACTACGTAAGTACTGTTTGTGAAGTGTAATATATAAGTCTTATACTTTGAAACTCACGTCGACTGTTTTAAAAAGATATACAAAATATTATTTCTTTTGAATAAATAAAAGGCAATATTTCTCAATCTGAAACATTTATTGGTCACTTAATTCCTTTCTTCGAAGACCTTTTAAAAGCTTTACCTTTTCGTAAAAACCTCTTATTTTTATTGATTAGTAAGTGGAACATAAGCAAGTCTCATGGTCCATACCACATAGTCATAATAATTCTACTGTCTTCTCTGAGATAGTACTCAAGTGTATCTGTTGCACAGGCGTATAAGGAAATCCAAAAGAATAAAAATCACCAAAACTACTCAAGTAAGGTCCAAAAAGCCTTACAATTCCCACCAAACTTAGATTATTTTTCCTCCACAGCATACAAAGTTCAAGATGAACTATAAGTTTAGTCTATAATTTCACTTAATGCAATTAATAAGTGAAAACCAAATATTTACATGCTAAAACTAAAGAACATTTCAAATAGACAAAAAGTTTCCGCACCTAACCAAATCTAATTTAAAAGGGTTGTGGGTTGATCCTCAAAGTTGTTTATCTTATTCTCCATTATTCCATTTACCTTATTTATTAATTAAAGTTTTAGGTATGTGGTTAAAGCTTAAAGTACTGCAAATATTGCAAAAATCCACTTAACACATGCGTATTATTCCATGTAATAAAAATTACACATAACACATGTGTAATATTTGGCTCTCACTCATAATAATTTAGCTAAAAGATGACACAATTTATTATGAGTGTTTCCAAAATGTATTAAAATCTCTTAGAAAGTACAATAATTAATATATTGTATAATACACAAATTGAATAATGGCATTAAGCGTATTTTCCTTCACGCATTAGATAATGTTACTTTACAACTTTTAAAATGTTACAATCGAATAAATTCATTGTTCCATATTGAATTGCAAATACTGTGTACCCATGACTATTGCTTTAATTTAGTTTAGCTTAGCAGACAAACTTAATAAGGTTTTTATTGGTCATCTGTACTCTTTGAGAACATACCATATTCCTTACCTAGTGAGGACCCCTCATTTAAACAAAGAAAATATTAGGGAAATCAACGTCAAATAACAATAATAGATCACATTATAACGTAGAAGAAAAAAATGACATAAAAGCATAATTAAGGGCTGGCCTAAAATTTTAAAGGTCCCGTTAATTAAATACATCTGCTCATAACGCAGCCTACCGTTTGATTCATCATGGCATTTGAGAAAAATATTTTTACTTTTATAATTTTCTCCCAAAACTTAGATCCCAAAATTGCAAATCGTTTATTTATCCTTTAGATCTGAATGCGTTATCTTACTCTACAAATGTACTAGATTTTAAGAAAATAAGCTGACAGTGACAAAGGAATAGACAGACAGACGAAAGTTATCGTATAAGGGTTCCGTTTTTTCACCAGATGTAAATAAATAAATAAATAACTCATTTAATCAATCTCGCAATTTCAAAAGTACATGGGTAACAATAACAGGTAACAACTTAAAGATAAGTAGAAAAAATAAAACAAAAGGTATATCTTATAAATTAAAGATATACTCGTACTTATAATCTAAAATATACTCTAAAACATTGCGATGCCGGATCGACAGGGTTTCAGCTCAGCATTGTGTACGGATGTTGTACTTTTTTACAAAGTACAACATCCGTACACAGTCACTTTTTGTAAAATTGGACGTTTTTTTGAATTTGAATGCTCATTTATATGAGACATACGTTAACTTTTATAAAGTTTAACACAATTTCTCAGTTGTGGGAAATTTAACCAAGTCGGGAAGTTACAATGATTAATGGTGTCAGTTGAGGAAACAAAACTAAAGTTAGGTACTTTATTGATTTATATTTTGTTGAACGATTATGGTTATATAAACAACTTGAAAGTTTCGAATTTCACAGACCGAAAGCATATGAAATTATAATGCATAATAATAATACAATGCAGGCAGACCAATTAAATTTATTATTTAAATAAATAATCTTAATCATCTTAATCATGAATTTTAATTTGTTTATTAAAGAGAAAACTTAAATACGTTTATCTACACCCTTTTTAACATGACTGTATCCTAGCTTCTTCATAAGATGGGGAAGCTAGAACCAATAGGAAAGAATAATATGACCCATCGGCTATAGTTAATAAAGCATATCTGTGTGCTTCGTTCCAAACAAATTCCACCATAATATGGTGTTATCTTCAATTATGTCAAGTATGACATAATTATTATACACAGCAGTATACAGTTTGTTGACGCCGTTATCCTTATTAAGCATCCGAATGTCTCCAAATCGAAGCACGGGAGCCATAAGGTCATCACCCCTGCTCACGTTCATTATCATCACAGCCTGTCCATCGTCAAATGCTTAACATAGGCCTGAAAAGAAAGCCACAAAATTGGGCAATGCCCTTAAGTCATTGAAATCGGAACAAAACAGGTCAAATTTTCTTATGACAAATTCCTCTCATCCATCGATAGCAATTGCCCGGCGAATGTTGACTTCCAACTGGTCTAACGCCTATGATCAACCTAGACTAGTGAATTCACGTAACCCCAAAGAAAGTAATCCATAGGTGAGCGTAAAGACCACATGGTCGTGGTGGTCAGTTCGCAGGTCCATTACGAGAAATTATGCCCTCATCGAATTTTGCGAAAAGTGCGTTCTAGAAAGCCATAGAAGAGACCCCTAAAGAATGGCCCCCTAATATATAAGAATAACTTGCTCGGAAGGATGATTATGTCGACCATAAAAAGGCTGCAGCGCACTGTAAGTTTGGCGACCTGAACCATAATTTTCAGAATAAATTTTAACAATTTAGAAGCGTTGTTCTTGCGTAAGTTTATTCATGTTGAAATGGCAAAACGTGCTGACTACAAATCAACTGTCAACTCTCAAATTAATAGTCAATATAAATGGTATTACCAATTTAAAAACCAAACCTCTATAAAACCACCATATGACTTGGTTTTAGATCCGTTTGTGGATATATTACAGCAATTAGAAAAAACTGAAAAAAGATTTAAATTAGCTGTTTATACGACATTTTATGTTATACTGTATACGACTGTTTATACGATATAGACGATTTGCTCATGTCGTTTTCAACCAATTGTTTTGCTCAGAAAAGATAAACATTCACTAAGAAAGGCAGAAGCGTCGTGTAAGATAGAGAACAATAATGGGTTTTAATATTTGCAGTGTTTAAAATTAACCCAGATAAGCCTACTGTCCTATATTTAGGACAGTAGAAATAAAAAAAAATATCAGAATACCCTCTTTATCTAAGATTATTTAGTCTTATGATTTGCAGTAAGAAACGTGTCAGCTTTATTAGAAAAAATAAAAAGACAGTTATTTTAACAGTTTTTACCTTATATTTTACCTTATAAGTGTGTAATAAAAGTGCGTTGCAGACATGGCAAATGACAGGTATGTATAAAAGTTATATTTTACTCGTGAGTTGTTTTTCTGTGTTAATATCTAGTTGATAACCTTAACTTTTGTACTAAATAAATATTCTAGCAAAATAATATAAATAAATTACGTATAACTTGTTACAAATACTAGCGTACTATATATAGGACAGTAGGATAATATACATGATTTTAGTACAATAATACAACTTTTTCTTTACAGACCGTTAGCTGCGCATGAAATTTTAGATGCTTTAGAAAATGTTTCTGATAATGAAGAAGATTATAGAGAACGACTGATATGTATTCTACCTCCTCCTGTTGATCCTGACTGTCTCACTGACGAAGATTCGGGTGAAGAAGATAATGTAACTTTGAATAATTTGCCACGAAACATTCTGCTTCAACCGGCTAAGTAATGATTCAAGGGCAGATTATGGTGAGTGATACAGAAGAAGAACCTTCTGATTCTACAGGTCGAACTAAACGTAGGCGTACCTACGCATGGAGAAAACGGGACTTGGCAAAAATCCCGTGAATTGGCCAGATGTTCATGGCGCTTGCCAAGATAAGCGCCCAATTGAGTGATTTCACGTGGCTTCGACCTTCCTTACCACGTAGTTTTTGATAATTTTTTTACTGGGACGCCCTTGCTGGAAGAGATAACAAAGAAAGGCCTTCGTTGCACTGGGACAGTTCGAGAAAACAGGACATCTAGTTGTCCTCTGATTACATCGAAGTTACTGAAAAAAAAGGAACGTGGTGCTGTCGATTACAGAACGACACATGACAACACGTTCATTATTGCTAAATGGCATGACAATAATATATTCAGTATTGCTTCTAATGCTGTAGGAATAAATCCTAAACAATCTGCCAAACGCTTCTCACAAAGTGAAACATTGTCATAGAAGAACCACATATGGTGTCCATCTATAACAAATATATGGGAGGAGTGGATCGGTCTGATGAAAATATTTCACATTACCGAATTGGTATACGAGGTAAGAAATGGTACATGCCGTTGCTCACACACATGATTGATCTTGCCGAACATAATGCATGGCAGTTATATAAAATAAATCATGGAAAACTGGATCATCTTGGCTTTCGCAGAAGGGTAGCAATTGCTTTGATTGAATCAAACAGAAAAAATGCCAAAAGAGGGCCTAGCCGACCCGCCCATCATGAACATGCTGATAGTCGTAAAGACCAAATGAATCATCTGGTTATTCCTCAATCGAAGCAAACACACTGTCGTCAATGTCACAAAAAATGTTTGACACGTTGCAAGAAATGTGATGTTGGAGTGTGTGTCAAGTGTTTTGAAACATATCATTCATAAATAGTGTTAATCTAGTAAATTACATATAACAATGGGTAATATAATCAATAGTTATCTAATAAACTACACTTTTTGATTACATTCTGTTTTGTCATAAATGGTCTTTTATTTCCTCTTATTATCCTACTGTCCTACATATAGGACGGCTGTTTCCCTGAAAGCCTTACACTTAATTTTTTTTTCATAATTTTTTTTATGTTGCATAAGATCTAATAAACTAAATAATGTAACTTTTTTCAAAATTTTCAGAAAATTTTAGTTTCAGGCTTATCTGGGTTAAAATCTCTTCATCTCTTACCTTGCAATTTTTAATATATTGAAAGCCAGACACTTTTTGGCGCCTAGCAGTTTCCAAAGCAAACCTAAAGGAATGAAGGAAGATTACCATGAAAGACATCGTGAACAATTGTCATATCTAAAAGCATTATGACTAACTAATTAATTCATTTAATGAGCCTCAACCATAACATTGATATTAGAAAAATCAATATTCATTATCTTAGTCACATAATATATTATATATGTTGAATTCCATAATACATTATTGACCTTTATGTTATGTATATATATTTTCTCTCATGCCTATTTTCGACGGTAAATAACTTACAGGCAGACTATGCAATAGATATATTCATTTAGGATTATTTTGTTTTTTGGTAAAAATCAATTGTAAATATTCCAACGTCGATCGACACAAGCACCTCATAACAATAACCTTCATACGTAATTTAAAAATTGATAAATTAAAATAATCGTACTGAATACAGGAAGAAGTTATTTTTTACCAGTGTCTACTAATGTACATACAACCAATTAAACCAATAAAATTATTTTTAAAAAAAACATTTTTTTTTAAAGAATGGGTAGCCTATTTATATTTTTAACATTTCAGTTCGTTCGAGTTGCATCTCGAGTGGCGGATTCCAACGTAGGACCACGAATTTCGCAGAACATACCCTAAACCATTACAGTACTAATGTTTCAAAATAAATATATATATTAAAGTAGCATACTCTCATGTTCAAATAAATAAATAATAAATGAATAAGTAACGGAACCGATAATACATCTAAAGTTGGATGAACATAAATAGTAATCCACGAGATAACACTGTAATGTGAAACATCAAACAAGTTGAAAGCAGTAAATTACATATAACAATGGGTAATATAATCAATAGTTATCTAATAAACTAAATAATGTAACTTTTTCAAAATTTTCAGAAAATTTTAGTTTCAGGCTTATCTGGGTTAAAATCTCTTCATCTCTTACCTTGCAATTTTTAATATATTGAAAGCCAGACACTTTTTGGCGCCTAGCAGTTTCCAAAGCAAACCTAAAGGAATGAAGGAAGATTACCATGAAAGACATCGTGAACAATTGTCATATCTAAAAGCATTATGACTAACTAATTAATTCATTTAATGAGCCTCAACCATAACATTGATATTAGAAAAATCAATATCATAGTCACATAATATATTATATATGTTGAATTCCATAATACATTATTGACCTTTATGTTATGTATATATTTTTTCTCTCATGCCTATTTTCGATGGTAAATAACTTACAGACAATGCAATAGATATAATCATTTAGGATTATTTTGTTTTTTGGTAAAAATCAATTGTAAATATTCCAACGTCGATCGACACAAGCACCTCATAACAATAACCATCATACGTAATTTAAAAATTGATAAATTTAAATAATCGTACTGAATACAGGAAGAAGTTATTTTTTACCAGTGACTGCTAATGTACATACAACCAATTAAACCAATAAAATTATTTTAAAAAATATTTTTTAATAAAAAATAATTGTTTTATAAAAAATTGTGCAGTAGCGAGCTAGATCATATACAGGTTGGTACCAAACGAGACAATATATGCTATTATGATAGTGGAATTTTATTTAAAGAATTAAATAAGGTGGATTGGTCTCTCACAAATAATATGAGCTGCCCAATTCATATACACGAGTTCATCAAATCTAAATTCGACAATGCGCGTTCTAAATCGCTTAAAACTAAAGATAATAAGTACGACGTACGTTCTAGACACCCATGGATTGACAAACATATTTCATATATGATGGATGCAAGAGAAAAATTATTTCGTCTATGAAAATCAGACCCAACTAACAAATGCTTAAGGATGCAATACAACAAATCACGGAACAAATTAAATAAAACTGTTGAATATTTTAGAAATTAGTACTACAATAATGCCAATTAAACGTAACTATACTAACCCTAAAAAATTGTGGCAAATAGTGAACACAATTTGTGGAAGAGTTACCCAATCTATTGATGAAATAATTGTAAAAGCATTCTAGACATCAAGAAGATCAGTAATAAAATATCCATTGCTATTGCTAATTTAGTAAATACTAGTTTCAATACTGGTAACTATCCAGACGATCTTAAACTAGGGTGTGTGCGTCCAATCTATAAGGAGGGCAGGTATGATGATGTCTCAAATTATCTTCCGATTACCTTCTATTAATAAAATTGTTGAGAAATATATTAGATATATTAGATTATCAAAAATCAGTATAGATTTCAGCCTAATAAAAGTACAACTACTCTGTTATCTCAATTTACTGAGATTTACTCTTATTTACACTCCAAGAAGCATGCTTTAGCTCTTTTTATTGACTTTTCGCGAGCATTTGATACCTTAAACCATGTCAGACTTATTACTAAACTACATAATACTGGTGTGCGAGGTCCATTACTGAAATGGTGCCAGAATTACCTGCAACATAGGACATATTGCGTTAATGTTAAGGATATCAGCAGTAAAACTTTACCCGTTAAAGAAGGAACAGCCCAAGGTTCTGTCCTTGGTCCTCTTCACTTTATTGCTTAAGTCAATGATATGAATGGTGTGCTTCGCTGGTCCACTTCTTACCAATACGCGGATGACACTTGTCTGCTCAGCAGACTTCGATAACATTAATAAGTGGTGTCATGAAAATGGACTAGTGGTAAATGCTAAAAAGACGAAACTCGTCCATATTCGCTCGCCGTACAACAAGGGTCAACTTAACTCTGACGCATACCTTGTAGTTCATGAACTAAAATTGATTATGTTGATAAGAACACGTCAGCATCTGGGAATAGCTATTGATAATAAGTTTAACTGGTTACATCACTACTGTATCTGTATATATTATATACTGTATATATTTTTGACATACAACCACTAATGTATGTCAAAAACTTAGAGCTTTCCTAAGCTATATATTATTAAAGATAGAATACCCTTTAAGGTAGACTCATGTTATATGACGCTCTCGTTGACTCCGTTATTGGCTACGGTATAACTAGCTATGGTAAAACTTTCAAAACATATCTCAACTCTATATTTAACTTGCAAATTAGAATTTTAAAAATGATTGTCCCACCTAAAGTAAAAGAACAATTTTAACATAACGATAAGTCGGCATTATCCAGATATTGTAAGGTACTTCCTGTTCACACTAAAGCCACCTACAGCATCATAAAAGAACAATTCTTTAATAAGAGTATACAAAACAATATAACCCATAATTTCCAAACACGGCACAAAACTAAAGGAAAATTAATCACTATCGCAGCAACTAATATTTATGTGAAAGGACCACTCCGTATCACATACCACGCATTCTTAATGATATGGATGCATCTTTCATTCAATGCATCACAGTTAAAAACATAAAGCAAAAATTAAAATCTCATTTCTTGAACAACCTGTACATGCATTGAATGCATCGGTGCTCTTTCTACCTAACTTTACTTCTGTGTGTAAATTAAGATCTTCAGTGTATTATATTTTTAGTTATTAATATTATTGTCAAGTAACATTCTCGACAAACCTCTGTGGTTTTCTGAATGTTATTTTATGCAATTAAAGTGTTATGTACTCTTATTATAAATAAATAATAAAAAAAAAACAAATTATTTGCCCGTATGTCGAGACTTGTGAAAAAAGTCATAAATGTAAAGGAGGATTTTTGATGAAAAATCAGTTAAGCGAACTATAGCCTTTTTTGCATGGACTATTAATATCTCTTTACGCTTTTAAAGCATATTGTCAGTCAATCAAAGTTCTATTAAGTTATTAAACAGGTTAATTAAACATTTAATATTTTATTGGAGTTTGAACTTTATTTTCCTACTCTAATTAAGGTGGTCTTAAATTTTTGGCCTGCAGTATATAGGTCCGGGTAAAAGTTCATCGTATTTTTATACAAATTGAAGATATTTTTTATCATATTTTATTTATATTTCATTATAATTTATATATGACAATTTGTAACTTAATGGCATTTTGTCAGTAGTTCCCATCCCGTTGCAATATAAATTTTTGTACTTCTGATTCGGACTGATCAAAAACCTGCGACAAGTAGTTTTGACAGTCCTCTCTTGATGTTAGCCCAGCACTAACTAAAGAATTCTAAAGTGACCTTGCCCTTCCAATACACATAGGTACCTTATTGCAAATTAATCCAGGTTTCGCTAGTCTGTGGAGATTTATATCCCTTTGACCATGATCTTTTCGCACGTGCTTGTTGTAGGTAATCCGCTTTTCAAACTTTTCAAAAACGATTCGGATTTATTAAGTTTCGATAGAGAATCGCAAATGCATACACGATTCATTAGGTTTCTTTCAGTGAGCTCGTGTGGCACCCAAGGATCGAGCTTTTTGTATATCCAGACTTTTTCAAATGGGTCTTATCTGTTTTGTGGTCAACCCCTAGCTCTACAGCTATGTCGTCGTAACTAGTACGTCGATCTAGCTCCACTTTCGCCACTCAAAATGGCATCGACTTTATCTGTAACAGGTCAACCAGTGCGCGTTTCATTTTTGACATAAAAAAATCCTGGAGTTTTCATAATGTCGTCTATTTATTGGTATCAAAACCAGCCAGATGCTAACAGTACAACCAAAGAGATTTTACTACAACTTTTTACTTATAACATACGAAAAATTTTTCTCCAATCCATTATAATATAATCAAAGAGCACACAGTTCACCTGATGATTAGTGATGACTAATTCTATGATATCTAAAACCATTTTCCACAATTTAATAATCACGCACATGCGTTACCACCCTTCAGGACAGATGGAATGTCTGGTTACCTGTAACATCCGGTTCCCCGAACCCTACACTACGCCAAATGAATCCGGAGGCCACACTACCCGCGTAATATTAAAAAAAAAGCGCATAGAAAATTGGTGTACAATGGGGAATCCAACTATGGCTTTTGCTTGTGCACTTGGTCAGCTGCCTGAAGCGTAAATACCCCGATGACTTCGAAGACATTATAAAAGAAGAACCCCTACCGGAGGTGCAAAATTCACCCCAAGGTCATCCTCAAGGGCCTCTGCCTCATCGTGTGGAGTTCAATGGAGTTCGACAGCCCTTCGTCCCCCGAGGACCTCTCGCAAGACACCAGCGATTTCACGCTGGGGGAAAAGAAACGGAAAAGGCGAGCTTCACCCATCCCGACGCCGCCTCCCAAGGCGAAAAAACGGGAAATCGATGTCCTCTCTCCCGGCCATCGACATCCGCGGCCCAACCCTATGGCAGCCCCTCTGCAGCCTCAAAGTAAGCCCCCGCCACTCCACAGCGCGTCCCTACTGGCTCCCTCCAAACTTCCTCACAGCGATCGAAAAGCCCGCCGCCTGTCTTCATACAGGCACAAGACAAGTGGCCGATTGTCGTATCGGCCCTATCCAATCGCTATAAATATCAAGCGATCCCCACCACTGTAGGCATTAAACTGCAGCTAGAAACGGATCACCATAGAGCGGTCACCCGCTACTTGCAAGACAAAGGTGTATTCTTCCACACCTACAACTCAGATTGGTTATTAAAAACCTCCCGCGGGAAATCCCCGCGGAGCTCATCACAGAGGACCTACAGGCTCAGAATCTCACCGTCCTATCTGTGCATAGGATGTACAGTGGGTATAACAAAAAGCCATTCGACATGGTTATTGTGGCCCTTGAAAGGTCCGTGGCAGGAAAACAGGTATTTAACCTGAACACGTGCTGCCACTCTCACAATGGAGCGCCCACATAAAAACGGCCCTACGGGCCAGTGCCACAAGTTCCAGTTATATGGCCACTCTGCTCGCAATTGCTTCGGCAAACCCAGACGCGTCAAGTGCCTCGGTTACCATGGCACCTCCGACTGTCTCAGACCCAAGGTCAAGGCCCTTCTGGCTGCTTCCGGCCTCCCCGCATATGTCCTGTGCAACTCAGAGGGACACACAGCCAATTACCTTAGCTGCCCAAAAGCTCCCAAACCGAATCGCCCGGCACTTAATGTGGCACCCAAGGTAGCTACACCGACCGCCGCTCCCGCTCCTGTTCGACCTCTACGCTCCGCATGGAAAACTCCTATCGGTGAAGTGACCGTCGCTCAACCGATTGAGCAGCCGCCTCCAGCCGGACGGCCGGTTAGCGAAAGCGACCTCGACCTAGTGGCTCAGCCCTTGCAAAAGCCCTAATGGATTCCAATGGCAAGCCCAAAAAAGGATTGCCGCCACAATGCGCTACCAACATGTTGTGTCAGCCATCGTCAACTTTCAAGCATAGAGGGCCTTTACAACGGCAGAGTAAAACCGCGTTCCCTTAACGTCGCATTTTTTAACGCGAACGGTATTAATAATCAACGCGACGAAATCTTCAATCAATCTCAACACCGCGAATTACATTTACATCATTAGGAATGATAGAACTTCCGCCGCTAATGGCGGAAGTTCTATCATCTATTCATCTACTATAAAAAGTCCTTGCCCGTCGACACGCCAACCCTAACCTTCCTTGAAGCCTCAGTCTGTCAGCTAGCCATGAATTGCCACGCCCCCATCACAATCGCATCCGTCTACCTGCCTTACAGACGTGACGCACAAGTATTACGAAGCGACTTCGTGGCGCACCGATGGACCCAGCCAAACGACATAAAGGACCTAATGAGGCGCAAGAATGCGGCGACTCGTGCCCACTAAGTCGTGGGCACTCATCCCACTGAAAGTAACCGGCTGGTGCTACGTACCCTTCAGCGTGAAGTCCGATTACACATAGCCCAGTATAGGAATAATCGGTGGGATAATCACCTCTCCAACATCGATCCTTTCCATCTCGCCTACTAGCGACTTCCCAAATCGCTAAAAGGGGGCAACGCCCAAACCTCTTATGCCTCCCTTAGCGCGTCCCAATAAACCGCCTACCTTCTTAGACGAAGAGAAAGCCGAATGTCTGGCTGACAATTTCGAGCTCCAATGCTCACCGACCACCCTACCGATCGACGCCGCTCACCTTGCAATGGTTGACAGCGAGGTCGATCGGAGGAGTAAGGGAACCACCTCGCGATTCCGTTACTCAAGTTATATGTATTAGATTTCTTTTGGTAAACAAAAGTACGGGCATAATTTTATTAGCAGAGCAGAAGTGTTACAGCATATTGCCGTAGATGCAATAATCATACATTACTTTATAGACTAACACATATATTACCATAGAGTAGTGCACAGATCATGAAGTGGACAAAGTTAATGTACTCAACAACATGCGAGTATGTACTCATAATTAAAAACCTGCGACCACGCAAGGCTCTCGGCCCCGACGGCATCACCAACAAGTTGATGAAACTCCTGCCCCATGTCCATTTTACACCTGCTGGTGATAATCTACAACGCGGCCATATCCAAAGGCACCTTCCCGAACACCTGGAAGGAAGCCGACGTAGTAGGGATTCTCAAGACCTCGAAACATCCAACCGATCCATAAGCCTACTCAAAGTCTTGGGTATGGTATATGAAAGGCTCATCCTCGCCGGCCTCAATGACAATGCTGTCCCGAACGTTACCAATCATTGAGCAGTTCCGGTTTCGCACCCAACACTCATGCACACATCAAGTGCACCGCATCACGGAGCACATTCTCAGTAAATTTCTTCAGGGCTACCAAACTGGAGCACTTTTCCTCGATGTGGCGAAAGCTTTCGCCGATGACACCGGCCTCTACGTGTCTGGATTCAAACCAGACGCTATTTGTAAACGCCTCCAATCTGTAGCCAACACCTTGGGGAAATGGTTTCGAAAATGGAGGATCAAGGTTAACCCCACCAAAAATGCAGCCATATACTTCTCTCGGCGCAACAAAACGCCGCATCTCCCAACTATAGAGTTATTTAATCGTCAAATCCTGGGAAAAGACAGTCAAATACTTAGGCGTCACATTAGTTGAAAGACTCACCTTCGGTCCGCATATCAACCGGCGTACGGAATCGAGCAGCGTTCGTCCTAGGTCGTTTGCACCCGTTACTCAATAAAAATAGCAAAATATCCCTGCGTTATAAAATTACACTATACACAGCGTGTATCCGACCTATTATGACATACGCAAGCCCCATCAGTCATCGACTTCAGGTAATACAAAATTGTTCATGCGCAAGGCCACCGGTGCGCCGTGGTTCTTGCGTAAAGAAAATCTACACATAGATCTTGAGCTGCCGACCATAGCTCAGCACCTGAAGCAGGCTTCCCGCCGATATTTCGACTCGGACGTCACACACTCTAACCCCTTGATTGTAAGTGCCGCCACTTACAATCCCATCACGAATCACAGCGCCCAACCCATTCATTAAACACAACACACGTACATTGCACCCTCATATCGCCCCGTCGACGGTGAGGGCGTCGCAAACAAACTTGTTTTTATTATTATATATTTAGTTATAAGTCTTGCATTCATTCAGTCTTCAAGAATGTTGGTTTGAACTATTATTGGGGTGTTGTGGTCTCCTTCCTTATCGCTACCTATTATCTGTGTAGGTCTTGGATGCCTCTTTAAGCTATTTTGTATTGTTTTGCAAAACTCAACTAAAGCACATTTTTAATTAAAAATTAGATATACAACTTCACATTCCTTCCTTATTATTTTGGTGTGAATATAACCAAAGTTTGCATAGCTATTTCGTTTATTTGTTTAAAGTCCAACTCTGAGTAATTCTTAATGGAATTTGAAACAAAAGCTCTTGTAATTTGTTTTGTCGCATAGTGTTTCGTCTGAAACAAGCTAGGAGGACAATTTAATCATTTCTGCTTCTTATGGCTTTTCTGTCTGGCTTATGCGCAGCGTAGTGGTATAGTCTGCGAAACTTAAGGCCGTAGGTCCGAATCTGCCATGCGGCTACTGTCATCCATCAACCATCACGTCAACCACCAACAGCACAAGCACAAACTGAGTCGGAGCACTGTGAGCATTTATAAGAAAAAAATTATGTAACTTATTTTAGTTTCAGTACAAAGCACCCAAAATAAAAGTAGGTCATTTATTGAGGTTTAAGAAAAAAGAAACAATATAAGTTTAATTTAAAATATAACGAACAAACAAAATAAAATCAATAGAAGAATGATTAACAGGTCACCCTATTAAGTCATAAAACTAACTTAAGCATTTTAAAAACTATCAACTCCTATTTACTTATTATCAATAAATTTGTCCTTTGACGAGTCTGCTATACTATATTCTTGCATGCTACCATTGTTTATACATTAGAAGTTATATATATAGGTGGTAATAATAATTCTAAAACTTCAGTGGGCAGTTCACCTGCTTCAACCATTTTATTTAGAACCACTTGAAGTTAAATATCTGTACACATTACACATAGTACACAGAAATCTGTTCCTCGGAGTAAAGCCTTAGCTTGCCTAAACCATAAAATAACCATAAATACCTGACGTCTCTCTCACATGCTCCACTTCATAATTTGTTTATAAGTGAGTGGCACTTAAAATGCCATCCTCCGCTTTTAACACCTTAGACTTGGACTAGTGGCAGTCAGTTAAATGGTAAACAGAGTAAAGTTAAATGGTTGATGATGCGTGATTGTAATGAGTCCACAATTAGCCTCTTTTTAATTGTATCGTTAGGATTATCAAAGCTTTCCAGGAGTGGAAGGCGCTCTAGATGTCGCTGGATGTGAGTGGCAGAATAATACTGTGGACTTCAAGATCCCATGCTATCTACTCTGAATTAGACCAGGAAGTTATCCCGGGTTTTTGTCAACCATTTTTCAGTCTATTTTAATGGCAACCTTCTTTATTTCCATCAAAGAACCCTCTGTGATGCCCCAAATTCATATTTAGACGATATAAAGTATATTGTATACTGCTGCCTCGGTTTTCTTTAGCGTGTTTATGCTATTCTTCAAAAAAAACATTTTGACAGGGACTCTGAAATAATAAAAACACATAGTTTTAATGGTTGTAAGGGAAAAAGTGTACAATCAAAGATTATCATAATTTCAAAGCTAAACAGTTGCTAAACAGCTGCCATATATGTAATTATTCATATTATATAATAAATATTAAATGAATGTAAAAATTTAAATAAATTTAAGTGAAGATGCATTTCACTGATTAGAAGATCAATAACCACAGAATATTTTCTGGTTATTACACAACTTAGAGGGATAAATACTGCTGTAAGCATGTGCCCTCACACAGAAGCATTCATTAGAGATTCTGCATTACAATACAATACATTGAAGGAAGGTTATTGCACTCACAGTGGGGCATACATTAAACACAGGCAGTCAAACAATTTCTGATATATATATAAAGAAATAGTTGTTATACAACATTTCTTTAATTTGAATTTAGCCATGACTCACTCCGTTGGTAAAGAAGTGTGGAGTCGGGCTTGGTCGACAGATGGCGGTATAAGAGATGCAATCTACTATGTTGGTAAAACGGGGCTGTCATTGTCTGAGAGGTTTGAAAGATATAAGAGTGTAATTTATTATTGTATTCAAGTGTTAAAAAATATTGAAGAAAAGATTGTGATTGTGAATAATAAATGTTAAATGTCGTTTCTTTGATTACAGAGCAACACATGGTTTTATTCACCGACAATAATAGAAAGAAACATTATATATATATGCTTTTTTTCTACTTGGATGATAAATAAGGTCCCCAGCTAGCAATCAAACCTATGACTTGTGACACAACAGCCTAGAACACCAAAATCTAAAAGATAGAACACTAAGATCTAGGAAATCTAAAAGAATATCACATATAAAAATCTATAAATAATAAAATATTTAAATCATCAATCCCACCCCAGTAGTGACATATTCTGGCAACAAACAATCAACCCTTCTGCCAGCAATAACTGGCAATGAAATTATTAAGATAAAATCAATTATTTTGCAAACTGAATTTGTTAGATAGAAACATATATTATTTAAACTTCTTAAAATTCTTATTAAACCAACATTTAAAATTCATTAATTTTAAATTCATACAACTTAAAATTCCACATGATAGAATCGACAAGATCATCATGCATAGAACTTGTTATCAATACTATTAACAATTCCGAGGGATTGATTCTTCCACTTTGTTTACTTTTTGTAATGCCATTGGTAAGAATTTCAATAAATCAACTTAAATAATACCATTAATAGATTATAAACTTAAATAATATTCTATCAGTAAATTTATGTAAAGTCCAATAAATTCATATGAACTTTAACTTAACTGATCTATATATGTGCATGCCACTATTAGAATACTACCATATGAATCTTTTAAGGCTTGATTTAAGGCATTGATATATCCAAAATCTATTTATAAACTAAAGATAGATGTTTTAAATGCACTAGATTTCAAACCAAACTTGTAACTTATACTGTGATCAGCATTATACAAAAATAATTGTTATTAGATGGGTATGTATAACAATGTAATATTATAATATAAGTTACCTAAAAAATGCTTTGACCGTTCCTCCATCATTTTGCACTCAATTCCATGATTAACACAGTGATCAATTGTTTTTAGGTCTGTTGTTTAGTGGTCTGTAGATAAAGCAAAGTTAATTAATAGTTCAAGAACTGCAACATTTGTCTAATCTCATTAAAATCTTTTACCATAAGTAATAATAAAAGTACCAATAATGTATTAGTATGGTCTGTTACTAGTGATTGATTGGAATTTATAAATTTATAGCATTTCATTTATATTTTTATGTCAAATATTAAGATCATGGCTTTCATCTTCGGGACCAGATTCACCTAGTGATTGATACCAAACCCTGATCTATCAGACCAGGACACTTTCATACCTGTCTTCCTAGAGGAAGATAGGTGTGGAAATGTGACCCAGCCATAAACAATTTATTGTGGCCAACATAAATGAGGCAACACTGTAAAGGCCACCAGATAAGTGTGTAGAAATATCTGTCTGAATGGCCTTTGTAAAAAATGTAAATGAAAGCATTGTTCTTGACTTATTATTTTTATTATACCAATTTAGTAATAAGGATTACCTGATTTTATTATATGATTCAGATGTTGTCACCAGAGTGACCTTGCTTTGGAGTTCGAGAAACATGCCTGAAAATAAATAAAAAAGCACTTCTTTATCCTTTAACTTCAATGTTTCAGGTCATGACCAGATAGGGGAATAGTCACACTGGCCACAACAAACTTTACAATACAAGATAGTATTGATTCAACAGAGGAATAACAATCCTTGGGTATAAGGAGTACAATATATATAGGAGTATAATATATATAAGGAGGAGTATAATAGCCTAATATTTAAAATATTCATACCTTGCCTTGTAAATAAAAATAAAAATGATATTGCAATGATATTCATTCATTCTATGTCATCCCATGTCTTTATGGGAATAATATCGTATTTTTTCATCCATCCATATTCCATCATTACACCATAATTGATTTACAAAATTAAGTCGAAATAAATAGAAAGATAAAATAAAATAGTTTTCAGGATTAGCAATATCTTATAGTCAACAGCAAATTAAATGCACAGATAACATAGAGTACCGAACAGATTCTTATTTTGGTTCACAGCTTATCAATAAGAAATAATATATTATGGTACCAGGTGGGCTGAAAAGTTCAAAAAGGCTAGCATAGAATTGTTTTTTTTTAATAGAAATTGATTTAATTATTCAATTTTGTTGCTTTCGAGCGATACAACGATTATAGCGGTCATAAAAAAATTATAGTACGATTTGTCTTTAGCATCAAAACTAGCTTCAGTTATGGCGATTACCTCTTCATCGACGTGAAAATTGTGTTCAACGAGCTTTCTCTTGAGGTCTGAGAACAGGAAAAAGTCACTGGAGGCCAGATCTGGAGAATATGGTGGATGCGGAAGCAATTCGAAGCCCAATTCATGCAATTTTGCCAAAGTTTTCATTGATTTGTGACGGTGCATTGTCTTGATGAAACTGCACTTTCTTCTTCTTCAAATGAGGCCGTTTTTCCAAGATTTCAAATGCTCTAATACCGCTACGTAATAGTCGCTGTTTATAGTTTTTCCCTTTTTAAGATAGTCAATAAATATTATACGATGCGTATCCCAAAATATTGTTGCCATAACCTTGCCAGCCGACTTTTGCGTCTTTTCAGTTCCATTTTCCAGTTTTGGAGTCGGTTCATCACTCAGCTGACTGTCGACTGGACTCCGGTGTGAACCATGTTTCATCCATTGTCACATATTGACCCAAAAGTTCGGATTTATTACGATTGAACATCTCCAAACACTGCCGAGAATCACCTATTCGTTGTTGTTTTTGGTCGATTGTGAACTCGCGCGGCACCCACTTTAAACAGAGCTTTCACATATCCAAATATTCATTCAAGATATGCCCAACACGTTCCTTTGATATCTTTAGGGTCTCAGCTATCTCATTCAATTTCACTTTACAGTTATCATCTCTTTAGGGCGTCCATCGTCCTCGGTGCTCATTTCGCCTCGTTTAAACTTAGCAAACCACTGTTCTACGGTTGATTTTCCTGGTGTTAAATCCGAATAATGTTTTTCAAGCCAAGCCTTGGCTTCAATAGTATTTTTTTTCGCCAAAAAGCAATGCTTTATTAACACACGAAATTTATTTTTATCCATTTTTTCAAAGTAACAAAAGATGCTTCACTAAAAATGCTATAACTCACATACTAATAGTGCACCAGCTGTCAGATTTATACACGTGTCTTTTGAAGGTTAGGGCTAACTAAAATTCATATGGATGTATTACTAGTAGAGTAGTACCATCTATGTGTCAGCCTGCGAACTTTTCAGCCCACCTGTTATATATGAGGCACTTCTTATTTATTCATTGGTTACATTTTTTGTTCGTTTTTAGGATCGAAATAGTAAGAACTTATAACGAACAAAATGTTCATAGCTTCTCAAAATGCGAGACGAATGGCCCAAATAAGTACTGTGTCAATGTTTAAAGGTGTAACAATGATCATTCCTTCATTTCATTCAGACCTAATAATCATTCATATGCTCCATGATCATTATTATCTCAGCCCATAACTAGTTCACTATTAAACTACTGCCCCACAGATTGCCCGAAAAAAGGTACACGTGGACCTAAGCCGTCCACTTACCACAAACTGCCAATGTTATCAACCAATGATTATATGATATATTATTGAAATATATTATATGTATTGTTCATATTTTAGGTTCAAAATGAATGTGACAAAATTATATAAAATAGCTATATTCATAGGTAGTTTGAAGTAAAAATATTTTATAAACGATTGTTTTTAAAATATTTTTACTAAGTTCTAAAAGTTTAAGTTAATAGTTAAGTTAAAAATAAGTTAATAAGGAAAAGTTATAGTTTAAGTTTTCGATTGGCTTAAGTATAAAAAAGATTATAGTTTTTTCTGAACCAAGACAAATATAATAATAATACAAAAGGTATCAGGTCAACATCTACTTTGGTGTGGTAATAAAGTGTCATCTTTTTGTACATAATAAATAACTTTAAATTTGAAGGCATTGTGATTTTGACAGACATGATCAATTGTCAACATGACGTTAACAATTTTAGATCCACCCTGCAGTTTTATTTTAGCTATGGCGGTAAGTACGTCCGCACAGAGTACTCGCAAGAAATAACAACATATCGCTTCTTTGATGTGAAAATAGCTTTATTCAATTTGCTCACTAGATGGCTTATATTTCAATCAATGTTTTACAATTTAAGCTATACATTAATGCTTTTTCTACTTGATGGAATCAAAGTATTATGTTATATAACAAGCCTATAGGGTAAAGACTCTAAATTGTAGGAATTTTACCTCTGTCATGGAAGTTTTCGTTTCTTGTAACTAGATGTCACTCATAAAAAAATACATCGCGAGTTACTGCTTTAAAAACATGGAGTTACTTCGTAGGGAAAGTATATGTCACCACGATTTATAACCAGCTCACGTACCCCTCACTCCCGTGAGCCCTGTGTCATCCAGCCCAGCATCATACAGATGATACACAGAATCTAGGTATATTTCAACATAGCCTACGAAGGTTACTGATTTATTTTTGAATATGCGGTGCAGTGAAGAGCTGTCACTGTAATATAAATATTTGCAGTAATTCATGTGTTATATAGCAAATATTTGCTAAATATACCAAATAAGCGCCTACACACGTCAGAAAAACCCGCAAGTTAACGGCCCTAGATACTATGAACATCTACCTGCCGACTTAAAAGATATACCAAATGACGAAACGTCTAGTCGTCGACTCAAAAACCTCACGTACTAGAACGCTTTTTATTCAGTTCAAAAATTTACTGAAATGAAATTGTAATCTTGATATATAATATAACATATATAAATATCTTAGTTTCTTTGTATAAATGCTTTGTGTATATAAAAGTTAATAAATAATAAAATAAAATACATACATTTTCGTATCCTTGACATTCCTTTCTTTAAACTGACATTAGTTTACACATTTATTTTAGATAGATTACAAAAATCGTAATAAAATTGAAATCACTTAAAAACTCTCAAGACAACTGAACGTTCAGGCAATTCAATTGTCCTCCTTATCAATATCCTGGGGGACAATTCAACCCCCTTTGTTATTGTAGTGTCCCAATGCAAGGCGGTATCATCAAAGAAACAAAAGCACACACGTGTGCGGTAAGCGAATTTAGAGCATTACCGAGAAACGGGTAGCCTGCTTTTTTGACAGGGTTGTAAATCAGCCTGGTCGTTTTTTGATAACAACTTTACCTTTTTGCACAGCTAATGCAAAGAGCAAAGGAAAGTTTAGTCAATTCAGGAATTTGTTATTAAATTAATTTTTTCGTTATTTACCTATAAAGTGATTTTTTATTCGTATGTATACATGTGGTCTGTAGCCTTAACTTAAAAGTGTCTGATCAAAAACGTTGCCAATCGTTAAAAATCAATAAATATCAACATAATAAAAAAATATATAATTAACTACTAAGTTACATACCATATTAACATGAAAACTGGCATTTTTATTTAAAATTCTTAAATGTTGAATAACTCCGAAAAAATTAAGTGTCAAGTTAAGTTATGACAGAATTTCCTGCAAATGTACTTTAACCCCTTGGAAGGAATGTATTGTATATCCTCTCACCCTGTGTTAATAAAATACATGTTGATTCCCTGAGGTGCCACGAGATGGATAGAAGAGAATATCTTAAATAAAATACGTCAGCTGTTTTTTCGTTTATGGGCCATAAACTCATTAGCATATTAGTCATTCGTATTCCATAAGCTTGTAATTATATCATATTGTTTTTAAGATCCGAAAAATATAATATTACTTATATTATTTTTTTGTGACGTGATGATGATCTCCTGGTCGATTTCAACCACGGCGATATCTTTCAGTTAATTATAATAATAATAATAATAATTCTTTATTTCTCCCCACAAACATTAACTAAATGAAGAGTTATGGTAAGGAAATAAATAAAATTGATATATGTGTTTGTGAGAGCTGGAGCTTGTACTAGGGTTTCACCTGTATCACAAGTTACCAGGTCTCATATTTACCAGTACGAATATATTAGTGGTAAAATAAAGATATACTATATAATAAAAATAAAAATTAAGACAATGCGTATTTTTGTAATTGGTGTGAGTGTGTGTATGTATATAAGTGTGTTTGTTGTGTATTAGCCAATGCATGCATATTAGCCTCGAATTTTCACTTAATTAGAAATGTAAGAAACAAGTTGGATTAGAGCTTCAGTTTTGTCATAATTAAGTTTTTGTAACCACGCAGTGGTTATTTTTTTAGATTTATAAATAGTTAAATGATGAATCAAAAGTATATTATTAGTGTTATTATATAAATATAGGCCCAAATAGCAGATAAACCTATGACTAAAATTAGTTTTAAAAATAAACGGATTTGTAACACGTTGCTTACGTTTTTGCATGTTTTGCGAGTATGGCGTAATGATACTTTGTTTTAGAACAGTATGAAGTATAAAATTTGTCTGACCGTCAGAAATATGCTACATCGATAGTACGAGAGCACCGTAATATTTCGAATAGAAAATCTTATGACTTTACTCTTGTTTACATTCAAATTAAGCAAGTTGTTCTGAAGCCATTCATTAACAGTGTCAAAACCACCCTGTCCATATTTATAGTCCTCTGGCCATGTTTTACCGGTAAAGATAAGTGCAGTATAATTATAAAATTAATTTAATAATAAATTTTGCTTACACAGTTCGTTTATGTATACTAAAAATAGTTAGGACCAAAGAAGGTGGTTAGCTGATCAGAGCTTATATAAGAGTTGATTTTGTCACGCTGTTTTCTACCCGTAAGATAACTTTGGAAAATTGATAACTGTGTGTCCCAGATACCAAGCAGTTCAAGTTTGTGAAGAAGAAGGGGAATCGAAACTGTGTCAAATGCTTTTGCCAAATCCAAAAATATGCCGAGACACTTTTCACCCTTTCCTAGGCTTCTGACGACATGGTCCACAAGGCCATGTACGGCATCCGCTGATGACTTTTTCTTTCGAAAACCAAATTGGTTATCCGAGAGTAGACCCATGTCTCAGACAATTTATTTATTTATTTATTGTAGACACATTAACAATGTACATATTGACACATTAATAATAGTTAATAAAGTAGTATAGCATTAGAAACTAATATGTACACCAACAATAGGTATGCACAGCATTTACCAAATTGTGACATTGATATATATTAAGACATTTAGAGATACAGTATAAAATATGGACATAAACAATTTTTAATGAGAAAATATTAACAATATACAAAAAAAGCTAAATCTGTAAATTACACTAAAAAAAACCTTAATTACAAATACTTAAATTAAAAAAAAAAAATTAAGAGAACCTGAGAGAATGATGTTAGTACTTTCTTCTTAAATGTATGTAGGTACATACATTTAAGACATTAAATAAGTCAATGTTTTCAGCTCGGGCATTAAGTGCAATAAACTCATTACATATTCTAACAACAGGAAAATTGAGGTCTAGATTCGTCTTGACAATACGCGTGTAAAATATTTTTGTCAAAGTTTTCTGAGATATTTTATAGGGTCACTGTCAAGGAAATAATGTCAAGAATATCATTGCAGTTTATATTATTGTTTAATAATTTGTATAGAAACATCAGATCATGCAATTTTCGACGTTTGTTTAGACTCCTCATTTTAAAGTAATTAAGTCGTTGTGTACAACTGCACCGATGGCTAATACCTTCAGATACAAAAGCTAATTGTCGTATAAATTTGCGTTGGATATTTTCAATTCATTGTGAACAGACACTATAAAAAGGATTCCATATTGTGCGTGTTTGAATACTTTGGTATCGCGCCTTAAAAATCCCAATAATTTTGCTGCTTTTGAAACTATAATGCTTATAAATCACCTAATATCATTACGTCATCTACCATACTCATTACGTCACTCGCTTTTTCAAGATATTTATTGAGAAGTTCCAAACGAAATGGAGTAGGTAAGTAAACAACACATATAGCAATTTTTTTTACAAGTTATTAATTTTAAGATGGACGGTTACCCACAAGTCCTCACAATCACTCTCCCAAGCCACAACTTGGCATGATGGAACATCCATTGATATTGCAATATATATCCTCCATCGCGTTTGGAACCATTAGTACATTGACGATCTCTGCGATAAGTAATGTATCTAGTATCTATGGATTCTCTATCCATTATCGAAGAATTTAGCCATTTCTCGGTGAACGCGATGACTTTATAATTACACTGCAACACATTATCATATAGTGAATGAGTTTTTGTACGGATGCCTCGCACGTTTTGGTAAAAGATATCAAGATCTTTGTTATTGTTGAATTAAGCAGATTAAACACCGAATCATTGAAAGATAAGACGAGAGAGGAGATAAGATGAGACGCACAGCCTTGACTACTTTATAAGCTTTAAAGCTTCGAGGCTGTGTACCAGCAAAGCTTGACAGGATTCATCTTTAGGCACAAAGATACGACCTTTACGTCTCCATACAAATTTATATTGTTGTTCTTTACATTTTGTGCGTGTCGCAGCGTGTAGGGCTTTATTGCTAGATGTGAGATGCTCAGCAACAAAGATAGGGACTCGTGGGCTTGCTAGACTAAGATGATGAGAGCGAGATAAGTCTTTAACCGTGCATTGGAGTGATTCGTTATCCACTTGGAGTTTGGATATAAGCGCTGGCTTTTCTTCTATACAAGATTTTAATTCCTCATATTGTTTGCTTATAAATGTGATCGCTCCTTGATACTGAAACATTTGTGGCTTGAGAGATTTTAATTCTTGCGTTATTAGTACTTTTACTATACAAGACAGTTCTTCTTTCGTCGAGTGTTACACCCCTAACACTGGAAATAGTTACACCATTAGAAAGCTTGATTCACAGACTCCACAATACACTAATACACAATAACAAAACAGTATTTATTACTTGAGTAATCGAATAAAAACCACGGACCTAAACAATATACGTTATTTCGTCACCTAATTGCTTTTTAGTTATCCAATGAAGACACAGGCAATGAAGACAACTGCGCAGGATATATTATAGTGCTGTAAGCACAAACACTTTGTCATCCTTTTTCCTAGTTCTGCAATGTATGCGCAATAAGATCGGAGGAAGGTTCAGTAACGCAGCATCAGGGACACGAGATACGCACAAATCATCAAAAATCAATAACTTGTGATGTACAATCTTTCCTTGGCTGGTGTAAATTTTGAAATTTATAGGCAAACATGTGGCAATGGCATTTCAAATCAAAACTTTATTATACTTTGTATCAATATAGTTTATTAAATTTTTTGGCTAATTAGAAACCGCCATATTTAAAACTCAATCAATGTGTTTTTGTGGTTTAGGCTGTATATAGATTATACACGGTGAAATGGAAATATAATGTTACATAACAATTCAATATCCTTTATTTAATTACTTATAATGTCGTTTAGCACTTACCGAATTAATTCTCGACATTGTGAGGCATTTGGCGTTATGGAGGATATATTATATTCACTTTATTATGGTGGACAAGCGATGCAAATCAGGGATAGATTTTATTTATTAATCAGTAATTATTAAACGTTGTACTTATACAACTTTTATAAGGAGAGAACCTCTTTTAATAATTTATAGACTTATTATATATATAAAAAATATAATTAGCTAAGTCACGCATCAAGTTTACATTGCCCGTTAGTAGATGTAAAAATTACTTTGCAGTATAGAGTTACTGCTTCAAAAACCACGACTTCGTAGGCATAGTATTTTTCAACTGTAATTTATAAATATTTTTTTACGTTTGCAGTGCAGTTTATAATAATTATAAAAAATAAACTTACGTGCTACTAATTAATCAAGCACTTCTTAAATGGAGTGAAAAAAGAGAGGATCAGAGGCAAGGTACAGTATAATAAGTTAATTTATGAAACTTATTTATTAATGAAACTCGGAATTAATGAACTCTTTACTTTATTCATGAATAAAGTAAACTAAGTGGGACAAACAAACACATAGCTTACATGGTAAGTACTGCAGCCCGTAATTACCTATATAATACTCAACAATAATTCAAAATACGAGAGCATTGTCATACTTTGGACTGCGGTGAAATGCCTTGCTAACAGAAATTGCATCTGTGTTCTATTCCTACACTAACTATAAGATACACAGAAGCTTTATGCTGTTATTTCCGGTCCCGGTCGAGCTCACATTACACTGCGTTTTCCACTCATATCCCATCTAATACTAATTCTACGTGCTAGGTGGCGGCGTAATACCACCAGCTTGTTAATTTGCCTTTAAGCTATAACATTTAACATGTATGTATAACCTTTGGTACTGTTTATACTTTATTTGTTGGCTAAAGATGAAATACTATCATCTTATTAATATATTGTTTTATTTAAAGCAACACGGCTCCAGTGTTTTATGATTGATTGACAGTCTAATGATGCAATAACTTCTAGTACTCTGCAATAACACTAGACGACGTGTCACTCTTCATTACGATTATGACTCTATGTATATTGTTAGGTTAAATTTGATTTTTATTAGAAGATGCATGTTCATTTGGTTTACACAAAAAGAGTAACTTCGAAGGGAAATAGATATAATATATTTCAGATCCAAGATTCAATTGTATTTCCAATGAAAATTCGATATTCATGAGCATTGATATGGATATAAGGTTGATAACAATTTTTTATAATATTTGGGTAACGAACGAACACACATACCCTGCCGGCCAAAAGTTTAGAACCGCTCATAAACAACATAATTATCCATCAATTGTAATAAAATCCCATAGGATAAATAAAGAAATGCATATCTGCATATTCTGTTGTTAGATCGAATATTTAAAGAAGTCATTCTTTTGTTTAATTTCAAATTATTGGTCGCTGCGCTAGAGCAAGGTGGTAGAGTCGTAATAATATTTTTTTAATGTCCTCATTACTAATTACTTTACTTTTGTCACGTATTGGTCAATAATTTAGCTTCTGTAAACACGTGTTTCTGACTTATTATTACCCGAGTTTACTTGGGTTTGTTCACAAACAATCTCAATTAGTCTAAACTTGTGGGTTCTACAGTGAAGACGTCATAAAATGGGAAAAGCTCGGGAAATTAGCAGTGAAGTACATTCTGCCAACGTTGTTTTACATAATAAAGGCAAATTCTAACGTGAGATTGCTTTACAACTGAAGTTATCGAAGACTTGTGTTCATGGCACAATAACTCGATACAGGGAGACAGGCAGTTTTCAAGATCGTCCACGCTCGGGAAGGCCTTTTGGGTTGCCATTAATTGGAGATGATCATTTTCCAACAAGATAATGATCCAAAGAATAGCTCAAAATGATGTAGAGGATATTTAGGGAAAGAAGCACAAGGGGTGCTAAAAACAGGGTTTGGCCTCCTCAGAGCACGGATCACAATCCCATTGAACTTATGTGGGAAAAGCTTGACATTTCGTCCCTCGTGGCCCATTCTCGCGAGAAGAAATGTGGTATGCTTTATGCGAAATTTGGAATAATATATCACAAGACACCATTAAAAAATTGATTGCCCGTATGCCGAGACTTGTGAAAAAAGTCATAAAATGTAAAAGAGGATTTTGCAAGAAAAATCAGTTTAGCTAACTATAGCCTTTTTTGCATGAACTGTTAATATTTCTTTACACCTTTAAAGTATATTGTTTGTCAATCAATGTTCTATTAGATGATTAAACAGTTTAATTAAACATTTAATATTTTATAGGAGTTTAACTTTATTTTCTTACTTTAATTAAGGTGGTCTCAAACTTTTGGCCTGTAGGTAAGTACAGCGCCTATGCATTAGTTGCAACTAGCTGTAAAATTAATGGATCTGATCGTTAGTGGAAGGACTAAGCCCTCACAGAATACTATTTAATACTATACTACTAGAAATAGCAGAATAACGATATAATCAGTATAAAATATACTAATGGTGCTGTGTTTCTTTTAAGTGAAAAGTAACCGGAGAAAAATATTTTTTTTATACAGGGTTATTAAAGACCAGCTTCAATACAACCTAGCACATAATTTTCTCATGAACATATTATGTTCAAATTGTAATTATTTAGCCTCTTCGCGTGCAGTGCAAGACTATGTTTGACGTGCTTGTAGAGATGGGCGTGCCTGAGCATCTTACTTTCCTAATACAGAATCTGCCTCGTGTTGGTTTAAGCTTCGTGAAGCTGGAAAACGTAAATCCGAAGCTTTCCATACAGAACGAGATGTACGCCAGGGATGCATTCCATCTCCTAAGTTGTTCAATATTACGGAGAATATATCATGAAGAAAGCCCTGGACGGCTGGAATGGTGGTTTTGCAGTGGGTGGTCAGTAATCTAAGTTATGCAGATGATACAACTATAGTTTCTACGAGTGAAACGGAGATAGCATCTCTTCTGAAGAAAGTTGAAGTTGAAAGTGCCACACTCGGTCTTAATACCAACCATTATTAAACAAAAATTATAATGGTTGACAGATCAGAAATACTTCAGGTAACCGACGAACTTAAAGGGTACAAAAAAATCAGCAAGTTTGTGTATCTTGGATCATTGATAACCAGGGACGGTGGCTCCACTAATAAAACATAGAGCTGGTATAGTCAAAAGTGCTATGGCTTACCTCGCCAAGATACGGAAGAACAGAAGTATTCGACGTACAACTAAAGCAAAATTCTTGTATGGTGGTGAGACATTTTTTTTATTACGCTGATAGTAACAAACGAGCACACAGTCCACCTGATGGTGATTCCTGCGGTCCATGACATCTACATTCATCCTTAACAAGGAATGATAATGCAGATGCGTTGTCACCCTTGAGGGATGAGATGGAATGTCAAGTCACCAGTAATAAAGGTCTCCGGATCCCTACACTCACCAGACGAAACACAGCAGAATTATACTGCTATTTTACGCTGGTATTCTGTGAGGGAGTGGTCCTAACCCGATCGAGCTGACCCATTCATTTTGCAGCTAGAAACAAACTGCAGCCTAGCTCTACCACATAAAATTCTTGGACTGCGAGAAGCCGCGATAGCAGTAAGATAAATGCCTTCGAGATGTTGTGTTGGCGAAGGTTACTCCGAGTACCTTGTACTGCCATGAGGACCAATGAGTCTACACTAAAAGTGCTTAAATTCACCATACGTCTATCCATAATCTGCCGACAAAAAGCCTTTGACTTACAACTACTAACTAACTAACTAAGCGATATATGCATACGATCGAGCGATGTGAAGAGAAAAACGAGTAAAAATTTGTTGAATCTTGTTGCTACGCTGATAAACTGAATTATGGATGATTAAAACAGGTAAGTCTGTATTAATGTAAATGTTTTTCTTTACAAGTAACCTGCGCAGTTGAAATTGGAAATATCTAGAAAGTTTCAAATAAATACATTCTTAGAGGGCTTCATATTTCAAAAGAATAAATTACGTTATGAACATGAGTTTTGAAATAGCAGTAAGCTTCTCTGGCTTCCCACAAATAAGTTACAAACAGGATGGGTGGAAGAGGTGGGGTTATAAGGAGATGGGGGGACGTTAAAAATTTTAGGAAGGGTACTCACGACAGCGAAGATATTTGTGGCTCCAATGGTAAATTCTGTATTTTCCAATATTGCTGCATACATACAGATAAATTGCAGTTTTTGGTTATTTTATAACATTTGTACATTCATAATTATAGGTTCTCTTACTAAAAGACATTATAATGCATAATAAAAAGTCTCTGCACACGATGCCCGCATAAGACAACATTCTGGCACGCAAAGGAATAAGCTGATTTCTTTTTGTCCCACTCGACTCTTGACGACAGGGGGAACTCACCGCCAACCGTCTTGCAATGTGCGAGCTCCATGCCAGATGCCCGATTTCTGTAAACGTCAGTGCGCAAAGCACTTCTCTCCCTTGCCATCTACAAGTCACGTGGGCCTGATGGAATTCCTGTAATTGTGCTGAGGACATGTGCTCTTGAGTTGGCACTAGTTCTTACTTGTCTTTTTCGGATCTCCTACACTTTAGGCGTCACCCCAACCGCTACAAGACACCATTGGTGAACCCAGTTTCTAAAAAGGTGTTCATATATATATATATATATATATATATATATATATATATATATATATATATGAACGCCTTTTATATATAACATACCATACGGGATATAACATACGGGAATACCATATGGTGTTCCCTAAGGCTGCGTGCTATGTCCTACCTTATTTCTTCTTCATATCAATGACGTGTTGCAAATTAATAACATTTATTGCAATGAATGGGAATGTTTTATACCCTGGCCGTGCAAATATTTCTCGGGTAAATTTCTATAAGTGCAGGAACACACTTGTGTCTGAGGTCAAGATTTGGTAAAGAAAGTCTCAGATTGGGACCGACAATATCTAGTCTTTTTTCTTCCTCCCCCGCTTGAGTTGCAGAGGATTGGGAGATACACCACCCTCCCTCCGCGACTCCGTTTCGGATGCAGAGGGTGGGGGCGATGATGCGCGGTACTGGCCTTAACAGTACCCGCACCGCCACCCCATCCTCCCGACTCCTGGACGGCCGCAAAGAACAGGGAGAATGGTTGGCGACCCGCCCTCCTGTTACACCACTGGTCCACCACGGCCACATCATGTGGTGCGCACCCCGCCGTCGCGGCGGATAGGGAGATGCACTACCCTCCTTCCACGACTCCGTCTCGGATGCGAAGGGTGGGGGCGACGATGCGTGGTACTGGCATGCGCGGAATACGGCTTCACTCCGCCCATCCACTCCCCGCAGCCCACCGACATGCATCCGAGGCGAGCTCAGCTCTAGCTCACCCGGAGCGGCCTACTCGAGCCGGCCTTAGAGCGTCTTAGGCCAGCTGGCTGGGTTCCTCTTAGCTTCACCTTGGCTAACTCCAAATCACGGTTACTAAGCCCCCGCCACGACAAGGCGAGAACCCTACAATGGGGTGTGGGGGGGACAATATCTAATTTAACCCTACCTACCCAGTTTACGCGTTTATCGCTAAAAGGAATCTCTTTGTCACATCTCCCAATTTTGATATCACTACCCACGCTACTTCAGCTAGTATCAGAATCTTTGGCTTTGACATATCAACAACCTTCAGCTCCGCGGTCACCTGGAGGGTAAGGTAGAATGGGCTTCTAAAAACCTGGGCGTGCTTAAAAGATTCAGATAGTATTTCATATCTCACTGTGTGCATCTTTACAAAGCGCATGTGCGGCCTCAGATCGAATACTGTCCTCATCTCTGGACCGGGGTACCCCAGTACCAACTCCTTCCGTTTGTCCTATTCAACGAAGAGCGGCTAGAATCATTGATTATGAGCTACTTTCCGATCGGCATGATTCAATGGCATTGCGAAGAGATGTTTTACTATCGAGAGTGTTCTGAAGAGTTGTTTAGATTAATTCCAACCACTGAGTTTAAACATCGTACGTCACGACAGAATTTAAAATTTCATTCTCTGGTGGTGGTTCTGTGCATTTTACGCGTAATTTTCTGCCACACAACCTTACGCGCTTATTTCCGAACCGATATGACTTGGGCACATTCAGGAAAATAACCTACACCTTTCTTAAAGACCGGCAGTACATCTGCAGCTCATCTGGTGATGCGGATGTTCATGGGCGGTGGTAATCACTTACTATCAGGTGAGGTGCTAGCTCGTTCACCACCTATTCTATGTAAAAAAATATATTTAAACAATACTACATTTTTCTAAAATTAACGACTTATTGTTAAAACAGAATGTAATTGCAAATAGTTGTTGCTTAATATATATTCGTACATCTTATTACTTAATGAATAACTAAAATATTAGAGGTCTCATGAAGGTTATTAAATCGTATAGCACCGCCCCTGTTGCCTAGCTTCAATATAAATTTAGATAGCTTCTCGAAGTAGCTCCACAAAAGCACTTTACTTTTTCATGTATATATATTCCCGTGTCAACATGGGAAATGTAAGCTTAAAACGAGTTGCTTAAGTGCGTGTTTTGAATATCAATGAAATAGCTAATGGAAGAATTCTACTGCGTAGTTACCTCAGAGCGCATGCGCTAAAACATCGATCTTCGTCCACCACCAGACAGGGTCCATTTAACCGTCGGTACCGATACGATTAGTACTGTCGGCTTCGAAATTTCTGATTGTCAGTAATATAATTTTAAAAGTCTTATTAAAAGCAAGTGCATGTACCTTGCGGTGGCCCTGATTATTATAATAGCCAGCTTGATTCGGCTTCAGGTAAGTTGTGTTTTATCATTCTCTCTCGTTTTGTTTGTTTGTGTTTCTTTGTTAAACCTTTGTATTTTACGTGATATGTTTTTTTTATTTTGTTATTATTACGATTTTATTTATATCCTTTATCTTTTGGTTTTATAAGGAGCTTACAACCACTCTTGGTCAACTTCAACTCTTCAAGTTACGTCAATAACTATTAAGGTATTCTTTGTTCTTGTTTTATCGTAATATATGTATCTATCTATTATAGTTATATAAATGAATATATATATATTACTCTATATAGATATATATTAAAGTTATTTTATTTTATTTTATTCCGATATTTTGGCATATGCGTCTATTGTATTCGATAAATGTAACACTAATGTAACAATAGGCCGTTATCGTATCGTAATACGCAACAGATCAGACTCCGCGACGGTATGGTGCACAGGGACTAAAAAGGATTTATTAATATGCTGCATTAAACTTCCGCGCTGCTGGTCTTTTCTTTAAAATTTATGTGTGAAATATTGAAAAGAAAAACAAAATGACCGCACTATAGATTGTTCCAGAACGATTCAACTAGTTTTGGTAATAAATCATATATTAGTTTTAAATACCCAACTATATACAATTTTATAGGAGTATATAATTGTACATACATTTGTTTCTGATTCAGTCAGTCCTAAAATATAATTATATATTTAATTCGAAATAAGACTGTATCTTCGACTCCACTGGAAACTCCACTCCTGCCTTAAAAATATCATAAGACAAGTAACCTGGTAAAACCCGGAGGAATTTTAACTCGATGACAACGTATTTGGATTTAATGAGCCGCAGTCTCATAACTTAACATCAAATGCTTATTTTTTTTTACTTCAGTATTAGAATTTCTTATTAACGGGTTCTCATGCATAAAAGCACTTGATAAGTTATAATTTCTTACTAGACGTTTATACGATACCATTTTGTTGTTTTAATTCCATCCAAACTACAATAAAACTTAACATTACATGTAGGCCAATCGCTACAAAATGTTCAATAAAATTAAAACATAATATACAAAACATACTGTTATACTTACATTTTAGCTCATATGATCCAAATAACTTTATAGCTCACTTTTTAATCTTATTGAAGATGAATTTAATAATGCTTTTCAAATCAAAACCTTTTTACAGAACAATCAATTGCAATTCTCTGACTGGGCCACACCTAGTATTTATATTAGTAGGATTAAGCTATATGCTTTATACGCCCTTAGGAAATTCAATTGTGATCCTAAGTTTACTGAGTATGTTAAAATTTATTCCCAAATATTTAAACAAGTTTTTCCAACGACGCGGTCATTACATATAAAGACACAAATTATAAAAACTAAAAATTAAATGAAACCTACTTGGCATATTATAGTGTATAGTTCTGAATCAGGTAAAGTTAAATCTTTTGGTGGGTCGATATCACTATATGTCTATCTTTTAATACCGACCTAGATATTGCTAATATTTCTGAAGAATATTTTTCTAATATGCCAATGCTTTAAGTTTATTGAAGCGTTCGGTTGTCGAGAAAGAGGAATTAGTTTCTTTTCAACATCTAACTACCTACTAAGTAGTGAAAATATTCAAATCATTAAATTTTAAAATACTGGGGACATATGGGACTTCAATTAAAGTTATTAATAACGTGATAGACAAGTTGGCTCCAATCTTATCTCAAATTTTTAATAAATGCATCGATTTGGGTACGTTTCCAGACTTATTGAAAATAAGTAAAATAATTCCACTTGATAAGTCATGATGCAGGAAACTAAACAAAACTAAAAAACAATTTCTATTTTGCCAGTATTAACCAACTTATTTGAAAAAAATATTTTAAATCAATTGTCATTACATTTTTTGTTTAAATATGTTTTTTTCACTTTCAACAATTTAGATTTACAAAAGATTGTTCTACTACGGATTATCTTTTATTGAACATACTTGTTACTTGTAATGCTTGGGAGAAATCACAATATGCTGTTGGTATCTTTTGTGATTTGTCAAAAGCGTTTGACTATGATAAACATGATATCTTATTACAAAAACTTCGGAATATTAACGGCTTCTTTACAATTTACGATAACATATTGGTCATACGTAATAATTTACAAAAAAAAAGAAAAAACTTGTGACACGTACGTTTCGTTTAAAAAAGGTACATAAATCGTTTGCGGGTAATAGCATACGCATATTTAATAAAATTCCGCAAATAAAAAATTGCCGATAAGCAAATTTAAAAATTTGGTTAAATCCAATTAATCAAAATATCTGACTATTCTTTGTCAGAATTTTTGTCCGCCTAATATACTTGGATTTAAGCTTCGAGCTCTGGGTTCAATACTAGACTCATGGACATTTTGTAAATTATTATTTAAAAAATAAGCACAACTAGTCGAGTATCTTGCCGTTTTCTCTCGCAGGCAGGTGCTAGTGCCTTCCGAAACGGTGGTCATATTAGCTATCTTGACAATTCAAAAGTGTTTTTGATAAACCTATTTCAATAAGGCTTCTTTTGATTTTGATATTCATTTCCATATAAGTAAATATACAAGTACCGAAGCATCAGCCGAATGTTTATCAATTTCTCGTAACTCTAGGCCATCCTGATCTATGCTGTAACATTTTTCCCGATAATTAAACATTAGGCCGTGTACTATGTCGTATGCAATTATCTTAATAATTGCCTACGCCATAGAATCTAATATATTCTATGGCAATTATTGCATAGGGTCTAAAATTAAATTGAAGTAGATTTAATATAGATATTAATATGGGGAAGAGCGAATAGGCATTTACTGAGCTAGTGCGCACGTTGGTAATTAAACACCTGAACAAAGATTCAAGATTTCTCTGGTCACTGGATGTAAATGGATCTCCAAATCCCTACATTCATTATACGAAAAACGCTTATACTATATTTGGAAATGAATTGCGCAACTGTGCACTACCACTGAGCAGTATTATGTGGGCAAAACATACGCATAATTATTGAGACATTAGTTTGGATGCCCATATAGACTTACATACATATATATTAATTAATATTCAGCCGCGATAGCTTAGTGAGCAGTTGTAGCTCAGTGACCAAACGCTCTCATTAAAATCACTGTATGGGAGCAAACCGAGTTCAATCACCCGTGCATCACCAATGAAATAATTAATTGTACTGTTTTGCACGTGAAGGATGAATGGGTACCATGAAAGTGGGTTACAAAATAGATATTTTTGTAAACATTTCATCTTTGATGTTGATTTTCATATGATATAAATATTATCAAATAATTGATTCTCATTTGTTTACAAATGGGACTTACATCAATTACTGCCAATTTAGTCGATTTCCAATTATAAAATTAACAGATGCCTCTAAAAATAATAGATCTGTCATCAAGACGAAGACACTTAAGCAATCATGAGGACATATTTTCATTAGTAAAATTAGTATTAGTATTAGTACTTTTAATAGTCGGCTATTCTTAAAAACTTGAAATTTGAATAGTTGTACTTTTTTATTAACTATTAATTAAGCTTTTACTTTATTTATCCGATAACAAGTGGCTGATCTAAACAAGTCTATTTTTAAAAACTCTTGGGTTGTTCTTTGACTCCGTTCAATCGTTTTTTTTTTCTTTGTATATATCGTAAAATATTTCGCCATTGTTTGAACGTTATAACGGTAAATAGCCAATACGTCAAAACGTTAAAATATCTATGAAAATATTTAAACGTAAATGTCGTGTCGGTAATAATAATAACATGGAGGTCGGTTTCCAAAATTTTTTTTTAGCTTCTACAGTTATAAACCAACAAGCTCGTGACCTTATACATACCTCAAAATCACAAAGACGATCACTACAATAAATAACATCGATTTCGAATAGAATGAACAATTAAACCCTACCATCTACGAAAGTAATCATGATTTATTACAATTCCAACTACGTGCTTATTATTTTTATTTTTATAGTTTCAACTGATTTCACCCAAATTGGCTTACTTATATAAAACCTGTAGATTTGTGCTCATAACGCATACAAACATAAATTCATAAATCTAGAATATGTACATGACGATTTGTAAATTTTGCGATGCTACGGCGTAGACCCATCTACGTTTATCAACATCAAGTGATATATTTTTTAAATCTTTGTCTCTTTCTGTTTTTTTTAAGCAAGTTCTTTTTTTTTAAAAACAATTACACCCTGCAAGGTATAACAGCTTTAAGGTTTACAAACGGTAAACAAACAAAACATAATATTACTGATAACAGTAAAGAGTCCATATATTTTAATCATTACTGTAAACATAGCAACTGGTGCCAAATGCTGCTTGTCGCGTCTTTTCCATATTACCAACTCACAAGCTCTTTTCTTATTCGTCTTTAGATATGAACTTGTGTATTTATTAATTAATTACCTACGTACATTTTATTAATGGTTAAAGTACCTGGCTGCTGCGTCGAGGGTGTTGGGTTCGATTCCTAGCCGTGGAACATATTTGTGTATCACAAATTGTTAGTCTACGAGTCTGGGTGTGTTTTATGTATGTTCCGTATAACTGACACTGCATCTGAACCTTCGTCCGATCTTATTGTATATGCGTCTGTTTACAAAATTGTAAAAGCATTACTGTTCCACACTGCAATCCACACGCCAACACTAATAAAATATTAATCACTTAGGAATTGGAAGAATTGTTAAATTATATATCTAATATTATATACCATAGTGTTAGTAAAAAAATAACTTATAGAGGCCATTCACCCAGGAATGTAATAAATATTTCAAATTATGAAAATAATGACCGAAGGTAGAACTAAAAACAACATTGTAAACAACAAATTAGAGTCGCGATTGAAAGATCGAGTGAACACACTAGGAAATACAAAGATAGAACCATTACAAGTAAATAACGCACTCTGATTTTTTGTAAACGCAAATGCATCTAGCGACGGCTAGATGACATCCTCGCGCAAGTGCATATAAAAGGGACCAGTCCTTAACCAAATGTCAGCCAGCTAC
The DNA here is from genome assembly GCA_029286865.1 of Teinopalpus imperialis. NCBI lineage: Eukaryota > Metazoa > Arthropoda > Insecta > Lepidoptera > Papilionidae > Teinopalpus > Teinopalpus imperialis. The sequence continues at coordinate 3,077,990 of JAGSMU010000039.1, forward strand.
AATAAGAAAAAGTTCCTAGAATAAAGTACAATCAAGAAGTAAAAGCATTGGCCTATTAAAAACCACTACAAAGTTTGGTTCTCTGAGCCTGATAAAAGAAGAAATACCAGCCTCCGAAGACAAGAATAGTGTTGAATTACACTGCCAGTATCGTGGCCAATTGGTCCGTACCTAACGATATAAAAGGATACAATTAACAGCAAATGGCTTATTTAAACAAAAAGCAACTTTGTTAATCTTTTCTGGTGTAACGAATCACTTCCCTATTAAGACGCGATCCCAAAAAGACGCGGGAAGCACCAAAGTAAATGCTATAGGTACGCAGCTAACGGTGTTAAAGGGTAAGATTGTTAGTTGACGATAAGTCTTCAAGACGCAATTTACCTATGTCGGTATCAAGGTTTACGTTGTACCACCTAACGGTGTCAAAGGGTACAATTGAAACCAAACTGAAAAAGTTTAGGCGAAATGCGACCTTGTAGATGTTATCGTTATGGAACACTTCTCCATTAACACCCGATCCCAAAATCCCTGATCAAAAGCAACCACCGTAAAAAATGCTATAAAAAATCTCTCCAAAGAATCCGCGGCAACGACTCTAACACAAAAACAAAGAAATAGCAACGAACATAGAGCCAGCAATTAAAAAAGGGACATCAGTAGTCTCCACCAAGATGAGTTGGCGTCGTATCGAATTCGAAGTGCAACTAGAGGTACCTGCTGGTCGCTGATTTGTTTTTTTTTATTTGTTTGTTTGGACTTTCGAATAAATTACTTCGGGCTGAACTACGTTTATTCAGGTAAGTCTTTTATTCTAAGGCATAACTTTTTTATTTTAAGTTGAAATAATAATTGTGTATGTGACCCTCTGAATATCAGAGGACATTGCAGGAGGGCTGAAGGTTGCACAAGGGTTTTGTTCTTTGGTCTGAGGAATCGTTTTGTTAAATGCATTGATGGGAGTATATAGACATTCGCGCACCAACGGAGGGTGGCTGATTGGGGGTTGACGCTGGGGATGAGAAATGGACAACCTTTTTTATGAGTACCTATATACAAGAATATATTTATCTGCCTTTTTTTTTAATTTTCAACGCAAGAAGGTCATTATTAGTACAAGTGAGGATTAGAGTAGCTTACAGCCAAGGTTTAGGTATTTCTAGATACTGTTTGAAATGGGAATAACTTTTCATCTGATTTTTACCGCCACTATAAAACCATTTTTTTTTAATATGAGTTAATCTATCACCGACGAAAACCGTTCTAAAATCGGACTTCAGCACCTTAATTAACCTAGGTTCCTCGGTCGCCATAGCGGGCGACTTAAATAGTAAACATGCCTGCTGGCATTCAACAAGGGACAACAGAAACGGCAGGTCACTCACGACCTAATGGGCTCATATAACTTCGATGTTATAGCCCCCGACTCCCCGACACGATACGCTCTAAACTATAGACGTCAAATACCCGACGTACTAGACATTGCGTTAATCAAAAACATCACCCTAGCGGTCGACTCCAGCGAGCCGCTACACGAACTGTCATCGGACCACAGGCCGACAGGCGCTCCTGAAGCTGGGCCAGTCGGCAGGTCGAGGTCCCTGAGACCAAAACCATTGTGGACTGGCGTGCTCTCGAAGACAAACTCAGAGCCACGACCACCCAGCAGCTAGATGCTATTCCTAACGGGATTGACTCACCTGATAAGGCATATCGGGCGATAGACTCCTTGATTTCACACCTTACTTCGGCCGTTGAAGACTTGAAAAGTCCTCGCGTCGACTGATCAATATGGTCCGTACATCCAGAGGGAGGTCAAAGCGCATCAAATCGTACAATGACGACAAATGTTGCAACCGGCTAGCGGACCTCGAGCCTTTGAATACCGGATGCCTGGAAGGAAGCGGACGTCATCGGGATTCCCAAACCGCACAAGTCGCATACGAGCCTTCTTGTCGAATCGCACTTTCCGATATCGAATCGACGGCATACGCTCTTCAAGCCGGCGCTCAGTTCTCTCTCCCTTATTATTCTCACTTTACACAAATGACTTTCCGAAAGATCCGCAGGTCAGTCTCTCGCTTTTCTGGGATGATACCGCCCTATTTATATATATATATTATTGAATAATTCAAACGTACACAAGGGCCGTATCACCTTTTATATCCAAGCCGCAGCCAATCGCCTCGTCGATTGGTTTCGGTTATGGAGAATCGAAATTAAACCGGACAAAAGAGCAGTCGTCTTCTTCTGGAGAGGCTCAGCCAATCCATTCTGCGCGGCACGAGTACGTAGCCGTAGAAAGCTAGGACAAATCACGAACTTCGACTGACTGGTCAAATACCTTTGACCGAAAACTTAGTTTCCGCCCGCATATCAAAATTGCGAGGAACAAGGTGCAGATAAGCCAGCTTCACCAGTTCATCTGCGCCAATAGTACAATGTCCCTAAGACAAACTCCAGCTATATATGTACGTCCTGCGTAAAACCAATTATGGCGTACGCCAACGTCGACTTCACCCACGTAGCCGCGAACAAATTAAATCTCTTACAGACGGTCCAAAACTGTTTCACTCGAATAGCGCCCGGAGCAGAACCGCACCAGCGCGACATCGATGTGCACAGTGACTTCCATCTCGTCACTACTCTGGAATACTTTCGCTCTATCTCGCAGCTCTTCTTCGCGAAAGCGCTTTCGCACTCCAACGCGCTAATGGTAAACACCGCAACCTACGAGCCGGTACCGAATCCGGCTACTAGGAAACGTCATCCTCGCCACGTCCTCGACGAACCCACTTCATGGGGGAGCCGAGCTCCAGCCCATCCTCCACGGACCCCGGACCATCACACACCGCTGACATCGCTCGTCGCATCGCTCGCGCCTTCGAGCGCGACGTAATCTTCGCGTCACCTCTCTCCCCGCCCACAGCTTCCGATTAACTAGACAGCAGGTGGTGTCTGTCAGAGGCTAGGTCCACATACCTAACCTCGGACGGTCAGTAGACATCACCATCCATTCTCCTCTCTGAAGAATCTTCCGATAGCTAGGGCACTGGCAACTTAGGTGGCACTATCAGATAGGACCGTGATCAGAGCAGACCACCACGCTCAGCGTATGAGTGCCTTGAGTAAGTAAGAGAATCAAACTACATGGATATGTAGCTGGATAGCTCACGGACCCCTCTGATCCGTGAGCCCTGTGTTCAATGATCAGCATTACCATCAGCAGAATCTAGGTTTCAATTTTGTTCTGATAATAATAAATTATATAAAAATAGATTTTTTTAATTTGGTATAGAAATTACTTCATTATAGTCGTACTTTTCCTTTGTTCGGCATCAAAATTGTGACCTGCGCAATATGTCCATGCCCCTCTTCCCCTCTGCACTGACGCCTGATTATTTATTGATTTAATGAAGGAGCGTGAATCACTTGAGCTCTTGAATCTTGATTCGTACTAGTCACAAGATTTAACGAACATTTAATAGTGTTCGTTAGTTTTATTCAGTATTAATAATCTTACGGTTAGCTGGTATACTTAATGTTAGAAGTACTAATGTATTGGTTATATTGCGATGAAATTAAATTTACTTAACGCATAGTCCTGTCTGTTTTACCACATATTGTATCCTGAAAGTTTAAAATATATATAAAAAAAATAAAAAATATATGTAAGTACTCTGTTCATCGTTTCATCTGTCGTTAAACCTTTAAAGTAATAATATGTTTTTAAGAAATCATTAAGTCGAAATTAATACAATGATTTGTTTTAAACTGGTAAAGACACTGCTAAGTTTTTTTTCGAAGTGTAACTTTTCCTTTGTTTGAAAGAAAATCACGACCTGCGCAATACCTCCATTTCCCTCCACCCCTCTGAACTGAAGCGTGAAGGTTTATTGATTTTACAGAGGCTACAAGCCCATTTGCGCTTTTTTGTCTCGGTAATTTATCGCTAGGTTTTTACCAAATAGCAACAGCAAAGTAGCACATAATTTTATTATGTTTAGTTTTTAAATACCATATCTTCGGATTTTATTTTTATCTAAACAAAACATCCTAACAAAACAAAGAAACGTTAAATAAAGATTAATTTAAATTATTTGACTAAACCATTTAATATCTTTAAAAATACGAAGGTTTTTATATTTTGTTTCTTCGGTAATACTCAGATATCTGTCCTTTTTTTAAACGATGAGTCTAGCAAGAACTGATAATATTCTGGGACCACCTATAAAACTGAACGTAATATTTGATAAGTATTTGTGGTTGTTGGTAGTCTTTCAATCGAAAATATTTAACATGAAATTAAAAGCTGCATCCCTGTCTTTTCAGTATGCCTCATCTATCCAAATTTGTTAAAAGAATTGATTATTGTTTTATGAAAATAAATTATGTGGGAATAAATAATATACACAAGACAAGACAATAGATTTTTTTAAATGTGGCAAAGAAATGTTTTATTTTTCGTAGTTGTATTTTTCCTTTGTTCGGCAGGAAATTGTGACTTGCGCAATATGTGCATTCCCCTCTTCCCCTCAGCACTGATGCCTGAAGGTTTATCGATTTAACAGAGGCTGCATGCGCGCTCATGGTCTTGCGTTATAGTAATTAATAGTCTGATTTTCATTCAAAACTAACAATTAAGTAGGACGGTATTTTTCTATTATATTTACTTTTAAAATATCATAGGCTTGTATTTTTTATTTCTTCAACGAAATATATAATAAAAAGATGAATATCTTAAAATCGAATAGAACAGTGGTAGAGCTACACTGCAGTTTATTTCAAGCTGCAGGATGAATAGGTCAGCTCGACCAGGGTAGGATCACATCCTCACAGAATACCAGCTTAAAATAGTAGCATAATGCTGCTGTGCTTCGTCTGGTGAGTGTAGGGAATAGAGAATTTCATTACTGGTGACGAGACACACCATCTCAATACTCAAGGGTGAAAACGCATCTGCGTTATGATTCCTCGTCAAGGATGAATATAGATGTCTTTGGCCGCAAAAATCACTTAGTAACAGGTGAACCGTGTGGACGTTTCTTCCTCCAAAAGCTATGAAAAAAATCTTTCAATATAATTTCCACTATTTTTATTTATCGTTTCAGTAAATATACTAATAAAACAAATAAAAGTAAATTTAAGACTAATTAGATTAATTTGGTAAACAATTTAACTTTTAAATGAAGTAATTATCATTTCCTGAAAATAATAAAACGAAAAAAGATGTTATATATCTTATAAAGAACCGTTTTTTGTTTTTACAGTGCTACTTTTCTAAAATCGTGACCTGCGCAATATGTGTTTCCTCTGAACTGACGCCCTATGGTTTATTGATTAATGGAGGCTACACGCTCGCTTGAGCTCTTGAATCTTGAACCGTACTAGTCACAAGATTTAACGAACATTTAATAGTGTTCGTTATTTTTCTTCATTATTAATAATCTTACGATTATCTGGTAATACTTAATGTTTGAAGTGTTAATTTATTGGTTATATTACGCTTTTTTTTCATTGCTTTATTATCGATGAAATTAAGCTTACCTAACGTATAGTACTGTCTGTTTTACCATATATTGTACCCTGAAAGTTTAAAATATATGTAAGTACTCCTCTGTTCATCAGTCAGTCGTTAAACCTTTAAAGTTATAGTATGTTATTTAAGATATGTTACTTAATGATAAGTCGAAATTAATACAATGATTTGTTTTAAACTGGTAAAGACACTGCTAAGTTTTTTTCGAAGTGTAAATTTTCCTTTGTTTGAAAGAAAATCAGGACCTGCGCAATACCTCCATTTCCCTCCACCCCTCAGAACTGACGCCTGAAGGTTTATTGATTTTACAGAGGCTACAAGCCCATTTGCGCTTTTTGTCTCGGTAATTTATCGCTAGGTTTTAGCAAAAGCAAAGTAGCACGTAACTTTTGTAATATGTTTAGTTTTTAAATATCATATCTTCGGATTTTATTTTTTATTTAAACTCACATACTAACAAAATAAAGTAACGTAAATAAAGATTAATTTAAATTATTTGACCAAACCATTTAATATCTTTAAAAAAAGGAAGGTTTTTATATTTTGTTTCTTTGGTAATACTCAGATATATAAGAAATGATAATATTCAGGGACTATTTGATAAGTATTTGTAATTATAGTTAATGATTTAATCAAAAACATTATATGAAATTAAAGGGTGCGTATGCCTAGTCTACCATAGTTTATTAACTTGTAAAGGAAGTAATTATTATTTTGTTAATATAAATAATACGAAAAAAAGTATAAATAAGAATTAAATAAGAATAGTTTTGAATCTAATGAAGAAACCTTTTTCATTTTTGCATAGTGCTACTTTTCTAAAACCGTGACCTGCGCAATGTGTGCATTTCCCTGTTCTCCTCTGAACTGACGCCTGATGGTTTATTGATTTATTGGAGGCTTCATGCTCGCTTGAGTGCTTACGTCTTGGTGATTAATAGACATTTTTTCTTCCAAGAAGCAACAGTAAAGTAGCACGTAATTTTTGTAATGTTTAGATTTTAAATATAATGTCCCCGTTAAATTAAAATAAATTATATTTTGCATTTAAACAAACATGCAACAATAATATAACAACAATGATATAAAAAACATTATTAAAATATTAATTTAAAATTATTTGACTAAACATTTAACATCTGTAACAAAATTAAAGATTTTATATATATTTTTTTGGTCATACTTATAAAAACTAATACATACAAACATACAAAGGTACACTCACACATACATATCTCTCCTTTTTTCATGATGAGTTTAGCGAACTAATAATAATCAGGGTCCACCCATAAAACTGAACATAATATTTGATAAGTATGTGTGGTTGTAGTTGATCTTTTAATCGAAATTATTTTACATAAAATTAAAAGGTGCGTCCCTTCCTTTTTAGTATGCCCCATCTATCCAAAGTTGTTAAAATGGTAAAGGAAGTAATTATCATTTAATGAACATAAATGATGTGAGAATAAATAATATGAAAATAGATTTTGTAATCTGGTAAAAAAAAATCTTTATTTTCATAATTGTAATTTTCCTTTGTTCGGTAGCAAATTGTGACCTGCGCAATATGTGCATACCCTTATTCCCCTCTGCACTGACGCCTGAAGGTTTATCGATTTAACTGAGGCTGCATGCGCGCTCATGGTCCTGTGTCATAGTGATTTATGGTCCGATTTTCATCCAAAACTAACAATAAAGTAGGTCGTTATTTTTGTATTATATTTACTTTTTAGGCTTTAATGTTTTATTCCTTCAGGCAAATATATCAAAAAACACAAATATCTTGAAATCGAATAGAACGGTGGTAGAGCTACACTGCAGTTTATTTCAAGCTGCAGGATGAATAGGTCAGCTCGACCAGGGTAGGATCACATCCTCACAGAATACCAGCTTAAAATAGTAGCATAATGCTGCTGTGCTTCGTCTGGTGAGTGTAGGGAATAGAGAATTTCATTACTGGTGACGAGACACACCATCTCAATACTCAAGGGTGAAAACGCATCTGCGTTATGATTCCTCGTCAAGGATGAATATAGATGTCTTTGGCCGCAAAAATCACTTAGTAACAGGTGAACCGTGTGCACGTTTCTTCCTCCAAAAGCTATGAAAAAAATCTTTCAATATAATTTCTACTATTTTTATTTATCGTTTCAGTAAATATACTAATAACACAAATAAAAGTAAATTTATGACTCATTAGATTAATTTGGTTAACAATTTAACTTTTAAATGAAGTAATTATCATTTCCTGAAAATAATAAAACGAAAAAGATGTTATATATCTTATAAAGAACCGTTTTTGTTTTACATAGTGCTACTTTTCTAAAATCGTGACCTGCGCAATATGTGTTTCCTCTGAACTGACGCCTGATGGTTTATTGATTAATGGAGGCTACACGCTCGCTTGAGCTCTTGAATCTTGAACCGTACTAGTCACAAGATTTAACGAACATTTAATAGTGTTCGTTATTTTTCTTCATTATTAATAATCTTACGATTATCTGGTAATACTTAATGTTTGAAGTGTTAATTTATTGGTTATATTGCGCTTTTTTTTCATTGCTTTATTATCGGTGAAATTAAGCTTACCTAACGTATAGTACTGTCTGTTTTACCATATATTGTACCCTGAAAGTTTAAAATATATGTAAGTACTCCTCTGTTCATCAGTCAGTCGTTAAACCTTTAAAGTTATAGTATGTTATTTAAGATATGTTACTTAATGATAAGTCGAAATTAATACAATGATTTGTTTTAAACTGGTAAAGACACTGCTAAGTTTTTTTCGAAGTGTAATTTTTCCTTTGTTTGAAAGAAAATCAGGACCTGCGCAATACCTCCATTTCCCTCCACCCCTCAGAACTGACGCCTGAAGGTTTATTGATTTTACAGATGCTACAAGCCCATTTGCACTTTTTGTCTTGGTAATTTATCGCTAGGTTTTTAGCAAAAGCAAAGTAGCACGTAATTTTTGTAATATGTTTAGTTTTTAAATATCATATCTTCGGATTTTATTTTTTATTTAAACTCACATACTAACAAAATAAAGTAACGTAAATAAAGATTAATTTAAATTATTTGACCAAACCATTTAATATCTTTAAAATAAGGAAGGTTTTTATATTTTGTTTCTTTGGTAATACTCAGATATATAAGAAATGATAATATTCAGGGACTATTTGATAAGTATTTGTAATTATAGTTAATGATTTAATCAAAAACATTATATGAAATTAAAGGGTGCGTATGCCTAGTCTACCATAGTTTATTAACTTGTAAAGGAAGTAATTATTATTTTGTTAATATAAATAATACGAAAAAAGTATAAATAAGAATTAAATAAGAATAGTTTTGAATCTAATGAAGAAACCTTTTTCATTTTTGCATAGTGCTACTTTTCTAAAACCGTGACCTGCGCAATGTGTGCATTTCCCTGTTCTCCTCTGAACTGACGCCTGATGGTTTATTGATTTAATGGAGGCTTCATGCTCGCTTGAGTGCTTACGTCTTGGTGATTAATAGACATTTTTTCTTCCAAGAAGCAACAGTAAAGTAGCACGTAATTTTTTTAATGTATAGATTTTAAATATAATGTCCCCGAATTATATTTTGCATTTAAACAAACATGCAACAATAGTATAACAACAATGATATAAAAAACATTATTAAAATATTAATTTAAAATTATTTGACTAAACATTTAACATCTGTAACAAAATTAAAGATTTTATATATATTTTTGGTCATACTTATAAAACTAATACATACAAACATACAAAGGTACACTCACACATACATATCTCTCCTTTTTCATGATGAGTTTAGCGAACTAATAATAATCAGGGTCCACCCATAAAACTGAACATAATATTTGATAAGTATGTGTGGTTGTAGTTGATCTTTTAATCGAAATTATTTTACATAAAATTAAAAGGTGCGTCCCTTCCTTTTAGTATGCCCCATCTATCCAAAGTTGTTAAAATGGTAAAGGAAGTAATTATCATTTCCTGAAAATAATAAAACGAAAAAAGATGTTATAAATCTTATAAAGAACCGTTTTTGTTTTACATAGTGCTACTTTTCTCAAACCGTAACCTGCGCAATGTGTGCATTTCCCTGTTCTCCTCTGAACTGACGCCTGATTTATTGATTAATGGAGGCTTCATGCTCGCTTGAGTGCTTACGTCTTGGTGATTAATAGACATTTTTTCTTCCAAGAAGCAACAGTAAAGTAGCACGTAATTTTGTAATGTTTAGATTTTAAATATAATGTCCCCGTTAAATTAAAATAAATTATATTTTGCATTTAAACAAACATGCAACAATAATATAACAACAATGATATAAAAACATTATTAAAATATTAATTTAAAATTATTTGACTAAACATTTAACATCTGTAACAAAATTAAAGATTTTATATATATTTTTGGTCATACTTATAAAACTAATACATACAAACATACAAAGGTACACTCACACATACATATCTCTCCTTTTTCATGATGAGTTTAGCGAACTAATAATAATCAGGGTCCACCCATAAAACTGAACATAATATTTGATAAGTATGTGTGGTTGTAGTTGATCTTTTAATCGAAATTATTTTACATAAAATTAAAAGGTGCGTCCCTTCCTTTTAGTATGCCCCATCTATCCAAAGTTGTTAAAATGGTAAAGGAAGTAATTATCATTTTCGAAAATAAATAATACTAACTAAGATATTTCAATATTAACGTTTCTTATTTTTTCATAGTGCTACTTTTCTAAAACCATGACCTGCGCAATATGTGCATTTCCCTCTTCCCCTTTGAACTGACGCCTGATTTATTGATTTAATGGAGGCTTCATGCTCGCTTGAGTGCTTACGTCCTGGTGATTAATAGAAAGGTTTTCTTCCAAGAAGCAACAAAACTGCTACACGTTTTTATATTTATATTAATACCTAGTTTTTTTTTCAACAAATTTTTATTTTAATCCAAAATTCTTTAAAAGTGTTTGCCCTTTGTAGTATACCTAGACTTATGCCCTTTTCTATTCGACCATTATTTTAATTCACTAAGAGACTGCATTTGTAACCTGCTCTGTTGGTTTTCCGGAACCGTACTATTCACAAGACTTAACGAATACTATTAAGTGTCCGTTACTTTTTTTCAGTATAAGTAATCTTAAAATTAACTGTTAATTCTTAATGACGTACTAATGTAAATGTAATCTAAACATGTAATATTGCGATGAAATTAAAGCTACCTAACGTGTAATACAGTCTGCTTTTACCATATTTACTTTAAACACTATGTAAGTACTTCTCTGTTCATCAGTCAGTCGTTTAACCTTTAAAGTTATAGTATGTTATTTAAGATATGTTACTTAATGATAAGTCGAAATTAATACAATGATTTGTTTTTAAACTGGTAAAGACACTGCTAAGTTTTTTCGAAGTGTAATTTTCCTTTGTTCGGTAGCAAATTGTGACCTGCGCAATATGCGTTTCCTCTGAACTGACGCCCTATGGTTTATTGATTAATGGAGGCTAAACGCTCGCTTGAGCTCTTGAATCTTGAACCGTACTAGTCACAAGATTTAACGAACATTTAATAGCGTCCGTTACTTTTCTTCAGTATTAATAATCTGACGATTATCTGTTAATACTTAATGTTTAAAGTACTAATGTATTGGTTTTATTGTGATGAAATTAAACTTACCTGACGGTATACAGTCTGTATTTACGGTGCGTTCCCATTTTGTATGCCCAGTCTACCATGGTCGATAAATTTTAAAAGGAAGTTATTATCATTTTATGAAAATAAATAAAACGAAAAAGATGTTATAAATCTTATAAAGAACCGTTTTTTGTTTTACATAGTGCTACTTTTCTAAAATCGTGACCTGCGCAATATGCGTTTCCTCTGAACTGACGCCCTATGGTTTATTGATTAATGGAGGCTAAACGCTCGCTTGAGCTCTTGAATCTTGAACCGTACTAGTCACAAGATTTAACGAACATTTAATAGCGTCCGTTACTTTTCTTCAGTATTAATAATCCGACGATTATCTTTTAGTACTTAATGTTTAAAATACTAATGTATTGGTTTTATTGTGATGAAATTAAACTTACCTGACGGTATACAGTCTGTATTTACGGTGCGTTCCCATTTTGTATGCCCAGTCTACCATGGTCGATAAATTTTAAAAGGAAGTAATTATCATTTCATGAAAATAATAAAACGAAAAAAGATGTTATAAATCTTATAAAGAACCGTTTTTTGTTTTTACATAGTGCTACTTTTCTAAAATCGTGACCTGCGCAATATGCGTTTCCTCTGAACTGACGCCCTATGGTTTATTGATTAATGGAGGCTAAACGCTCGCTTGAGCTCTTGAATCTTGAACCGTACTAGTCACAAGATTTAACGAACATTTAATAGCGTCCGTTACTTTTCTTCAGTATTAATAATCTTACGATTATCTGTTAATACTTAATGTTTAAAGTACTAATGTATTGGTTTTATTGTGATGAAATTAAAGCTACCTAACGTGTAATACAGTCTGCTTTTACCATATTTACTTTTAAATAAATTAATTATCATTTCATGAAAATAATAAAACGAAAAAGATGTTATAAATCTTATAAAGAACCGTTTTTGTTTTACATAGTGCTACTTTTCTAAAATCGTGACCTGCGCAATATGTGCATTTCCCTCTTCCCCTTTGAACTGACGCCTGATTTATTGATTAATGGAGGCTTCATGCTCGCTTGAGTGCTTACGTCTTGGTGATTAATAGACATTTTTTCTTCCAAGAAGCAACAGTAAAGTAGCACGTAATTTTTTTAATGTATAGATTTTAAATATAATGTCCCCGAATTATATTTTGCATTTAAACAAACATGCAACAATAGTATAACAACAATGATATAAAAAACATTATTAAAATATTAATTTAAAATTATTTGACTAAACATTTAACATCTGTAACAAAATTAAAGATTTTATATATATTTTTTTGGTCATACTTATAAAAACTAATACATACAAACATACAAAGGTACACTCACACATACATATCTCTCCTTTTTTCATGATGAGTTTAGCGAACTGATAATAATCAGGGTCCACCCATAAAACTGAACATAATATTTGATAAGTATGTGTGGTTGTAGTTGGTCTTTAATCGAAATTATTTTACATAAAATTAAAGGTGCGTCCCTTCCTTTTTAGTATGCCCCATCTATCCAAAGTTGTTAAAATGGTAAAGGAAGTAATTATCATTTTTCGAAAATAAATAATACTAAGATATTTCAATATTAACGTTTCTTATTTTTCATAGTGCTACTTTTCTAAAACCATGACCTGCGCAATATGCGTTTCCTCTGAACTGACGCCCTATGGTTTATTGATTAATGGAGGCTAAACGCTCGCTTGAGCTCTTGAATCTTGAACCGTACTAGTCACAAGATTTAACGAACATTTAATAGCGTCCGTTACTTTTCTTCAGTATTAATAATCTTACGATTATCTGTTAATACTTAATGTTTAAAGTACTAATGTATTGGTTTTATTGTGATGAAATTAAACTTACCTGACGGTATACAGTCTGTATTTACGGTGCGTTCCCATTTTTGTATGCCCAGTCTACCATGGTCGATAAATTTTAAAAGGAAGTAATTATCATTTTTCGAAAATAAATAATACTAAGATATTTCAATATTAACGTTTCTTATTTTTTCATAGTGCTACTTTTCTAAAACCATGACCTGCGCAATATGTGCATTTCCCTCTTCCCCTTTGAACTGACGCCTGATTTATTGATTTAATGGAGGCTTCATGCTCGCTTGAGCTCTTGGGTTATGGTGATTAATAGACAGTTTTTCTTACAAGAAGCAACAAAACTGCTACACGTTTTATATTTATATTAATACCTAGTTTTTTTCAACAAATTTTTATTTTAATCCAAAATTCTTTAAAAGTGTTTGCCCTTTGTAGTATACCTAGACTTATGCCCTTTTCTATTCGACCATTATTTTAATTCACTAAGAGACTGCATTTGTAACCTGCTCTGTTGGATTTCCAGAAAGTTCTAGAATCGTACTTGTAACAAGATTTAACGAAGACTATTGACTATTGAGTGTTCGTTACTTTTCTTCAGTAATACTCTGATAACTCTGCATGCGTGCACTCTTGTGTCATGGCGTTTCGTCCATAACTAATAATAAAGTAGCACGTAATTTTTGTATTATATTAACTTTTTAAATATCTTAGGCTTGAGTTTTTTATTAATTTAAGCAAATATATAAAAAAATACAAGAATAATTAGATCGCGCCCTCATAGAATACCAGCGTAGAATAACAGAATAATGCTGCTGTGTTACATCTGATGAGTAAAGGTCTCCTTATTACTGGTGATAAGGTATTCCATCTCAGTCATCAAGGGTGACAACGCATCTGCATTATTATTATTATATACATTATATTTACTATTAAATTAAAAGGTGTATCCCATCCTTTTTAGTATGCCTAGTCTATCCAAAGTTGATAAAAGAAGTAATTAATGTTTTATGAAAATAAATCATCTGGGAATAAATAATATGACAATAGATTTTTTTGATCCGGCAAAGAAATGTCTTTTTTAGTAGATGTACTTTTCCTTTGTTCGGCAGGAAATAGTGACCTGCGCTTTATGACCATTCCCCTCTACCCCTCTGTCGTTTCATGCATTCCTCTCTGGATGCATGCCCAAAGACTTATTGAGGCTGTATGCGCACTTGCGTTCTTTCATCATGATGAATTATAGTAATTAAAATATATATATATATATATATATATATATATATATATATATATATCTAATTTAATTACTTTAATAAAATGAAAGTTTTGATTTTTTATGCGAAATATTAAAGATACTAGCATCCCTGTTTTCTTTAATAAACAGGGACCACCAAAAATTTAATGTAGTTATCGAGTTATTTTTTTGAAATTAGTCGTTTTGTAATAAACTTCTTACATGAAATTCTCTCATTTTTGGTCACTAGTTTGATATGGGAATAAATAATATGACAATAGATTTTTTGATCCGGCAAAGAAATGTCTTTTTAGTAGATGTACTTTTCCTTTGTTCGGCAGGAAATTGTGACCTGCGCTTTATGACCATTCCCTCTACCCCTCTGTCGTTTCATGCATTCCTCTCTGGATGCATGCCCAAAGACTTATTGAGGCTGTATGCGCACTTGCGTTCTTTCATCATGATGAATTATAGTAATTAAAATATATATATATATATATATATATATCTAATTTAATTACTTTAATAAAATGAAAGTTTTGATTTTTTATGCGAAATATTAAAGATACTAGCATCCCTGTTTTCTTTAATAAACAGGGACCACCAAAAATTTAATGTAGTTATCGAGTTATTTTTTTGAAATTAGTCGTTTTGTAATAAACTTCTTACATGAAATTCTCTCATTTTTGGTCACTAGTTTGATATGGGAATAAATAATATGACAATAGATTTTTTGATCCGGCAAAGAAATGTCTTTTTAGTAGATGTACTTTTCCTTTGTTCGGCAGGAAATTGTGACCTGCGCTTTATGACCATTCCCTCTACCCCTCTGTCGTTTCATGCATTCCTCTCTGGATGCATGCCCAAAGACTTATTGAGGCTGTATGCGCACTTGCGTTCTTTCATCATGATGAATTATAGTAATTAAAATATATATATATATATATATATATATATATATATATCTAATTTAATTACTTTAATAAAATGAAAGTTTTGATTTTTTATGCGAAATATTAAAGATACTAGCATCCCTGTTTTCTTTAATAAACAGGGACCACCAAAAATTTAATGTAGTTATCGAGTTATTTTTTTGAAATATTTTTAGTTTTTAAATATCATGTCCTCGGATTTTATTTTTCATTTAAACAAAGACACTAATAAAACAAAGATTAATTAAAAAATATTTGACACAACCATTTAATATCTTTTATGAAATGAAAGATTTTATATATACCTATTTTCATACATATTTTCTTCAGTAATACTCTGATAACTCTGCATGCGTGCACTCTTGTGTCATGGCGTTTCGTCCATAACTAATAATAAAGTAGCACGTAATTTTTGTATTATATTAACTTTTAAAATATCATGTCCTCGGATTTTATTTTTCATTTAAACAAAGACACTAATAAAACAAAGATTAATTAAAAAATATTTGACACAACCATTTAATATCTTTTATGAAATGAAAGATTTTATATATACCTATTTTCATACATATTTTCTTCAGTAATACTCTGATAACTCTGCATGCGTGCACTCTTGTGTCATGGCGTTTCGTCCATAACTAATAATAAAGTAGCACGTAATTTTTGTATTATATTAACTTTTTAAATATCTTAGGCTTGAGTTTTTTATTAATTTAAGCAAATATATAAAAAAATACAAGAATAATTAGATCGCGCCCTCATAGAATACCAGCGTAGAATAACAGAATAATGCTGCTGTGTTACGTTTGATGAGTAAAGGTCTCCTTATTTCTGGTGATAAGGTATTCCATCTCAGTCATCAAGGGTGACAACGCATCTGCATTAAGGTGTATCCCATCCTTTTTAGTATGCCTAGTCTATCCAAAGTTGATAAAAGAAGTAATTAATGTTTTATGAAAATAAATCATCTGGGAATAAATAATATGACAATAGATTTTTTTGATCCGGCAAAGAAATGTCTTTTTAGTAGATGTACTTTTCCTTTGTTCGGCAGGAAATTGTGACCTGCGCTTTATGACCATTCCCCTCTACCCCTCTGTCGTTTCATGCATTCCTCTCTGGATGCATGCCCAAAGACTTATTGAGGCTGTATGCGCACTTGCGTTCTTTCATCATGATGAATTATAGTAATTAAAATATATATATATATATATATATATATCTAATTTAATTACTTTAATAAAATGAAAGTTTTGATTTTTTTATGCGAAATATTAAAGATACTAGCATCCCTGTTTTCTTTAATAAACAGGGACCACCAAAAAATTTAATGTAGTTATCGAGTTATTTTTTTTTGAAATTAGTCGTTTTGTAATAAACTTCTTACATGAAATTCTCTCATTTTTGGTCACTAGTTTGATATGGGAATAAATAATATTATTCCCATGTCATTTTTGTTAATCTGGTAAAGAAATGTCTTTTTTAGTGGTTGTACTTTTCCTTTGTTCGCCAGGAAATTGTGACCTGCGCAATATGAGCATTCCCCTTTACCCTTTTGCACTGACGCCTGAAGGTTTATTGATTTCCTCCATTTTTATTTGTCGTTTCAACAAATATACTTTGAATAAAGACTAATTAGTTAAATATTTTTTTTTAAATATTATTAACTTCTTCAACATAAAGAAAGCTTTTTAAAGAAAAAAAAATACAAAGGCATTTATCCTTTATTTCACGATGAGTCAAGGAAGAAATGATTATATTTAGGGACTATTTGATAAGTATTTGTAATTATAGTTAATGATTTAATCAAAACATTATATAAAATTAAAGGGTTGTATCCCAATCTTTTTATGTATGCCTAGTCTATCATAGTTGATTAACTTGTAAAGGAAGTAATTATTATCTTGAGAATATAAATAATACGAAAAAAGTTTAACTAAGAATAGTTTTGAATCTAAGTAAGAAACATTTTTAATTTTTTCATAGTGCTATTTTTCTAAAACCGTGACCTGCGCAATGTGTGCATTTCCCTGTTCTCCTCTGAACTGACGCCTGATGGTTAATTGATTTAATGGAGGCTTCATGCTCGCTTGAGTGCTTACATCTTGGTGATTAATAGACAATTTTTCTTCCAAGATGCAACAGTAAAGTAGCACGTAATTTTTGTAATATGTTTAGTTAATGAATGTAATATATATATTATATTTTCATTTAAACAAACATATTAATAATATAAAAAACATTAAAAATATAATAATTTAAAATTATTTGACTAAACATTTACTATCTTTAACAAAATTAAAGTTTTAACAAAATTTTATTTTTTTTGGTAATACTCAGATCCTTTTTCATGATGAGTCTAGCGAACTGATAATAATCAGAGTCCACCCATAAAACTGAATTGTCATAATATTTGATAAGTATTTGTGGTTGTAGGTAGTCTTTTAATCGAAATTATTTTACATAGTATTAAAAGGTGCGTCCCTTCCTTTTAGTATGCCTAGTCTGTCCAAAGTTATTAAAATTTCAAAAGAATTTTCAAAAGAAGTAATTATCATTTTATTAAAATAAACCATGTGGGAATAAATAATATGACAATAGATTGTTTGAACCTGGTATTAAAAAAAAAATTATTCGTCGTTGTACTTTTCCTTTGTTCGGCAGCAAGTTGTGACCTGCGCAATATGTGCATTACCCTCTTCCCTTTGCACTGACGCCTGAAGGTTTATCGATTTAACAGAGGCTGCATGCGCGTTCGCGTCTTGCGTCGTAGGGGTTTATACTCAGATTTTCATCTAAAACTAACAATAAAGTAGGACGCAATTTTTGTATTTTATTTACTTTTTAAATATCATAGGATTTAATTTTTTATTCATTTGTGCAAATTTATTAAAAAAAACAAATAAAAATATATCGAATCTAACGGTGGTAGAGCTATACTGCTGTTTGATTCTAGCTACAGAATGAATGTGTCAGTTCGACCGACGGACACGCCCAAACAGAATACCAGCGTAATATAGCAGCACATTGCTTCTGTTTTAGGCTGGTGTTTGTTTGGTGAGTGGAGGGAATATAGAATTTTATGCATTGGAATAATTTTACATCCAGAAGTCCGGGCCTTTTGCTTAATAGTACAATCTCAGTCTACAGTGCTAGTTGGTTTGATCATTAATTTTACTTACTGTCATCTACGACTGACCTTATTTACATTCTTTGTTTAAAAGAAATTTTATTTTAAAAAAAAGCAGTTAATAATGTAAGTTTTGTGGAAAAACTTGTAGAATCGCGAAATGGCGACTAATTTTATTTCTGGATTGTTTGTTAAATTATTCAGGTAGATAGTCGAACATTAATCAATACTAAACACTGAAAACTGCAAACTGCGCAATATCAAAACCTTCCCCTTCATCACCCCAACCCCTTCCTCACCCCACCCCCTTCATCACCTCACCCCTTCATCAACCCACCCCCTTCGTTACCCCACCACCTTCATCCCCCAGCCCCTTAATCACCCCACCCCCTTCATCTCCCTTGCCCCTTCACCCCCGTACCTGCTGAAAGCTATTGATTTATAACGGCGGCCGTCTTCAGACTTGTGCCGTTGCTGCTGTCGGGTGTCCGTTAAATTTTGTACTCTGAATAATTCGAGACATGATACACGCAAGCAGTATACAGCGCGTTATTATTTATTCGTTTTTGTATATATATTACGTTTTAATTAGAAAATTTATTCAATATACTTATATTTTTTGTAACAGTAGTTTGTTTACTTCAAACAAAAATTAATTTATCTAGTATATTATTTTAATTTGCATCTTGGTCGCCGATTTGTGTTTTTTTATTTGTTTGTTTGTGTTCGGACTTTTGAATAAATCACTTTGTGTAAGACTTCGGGCTGAGCAACGTTCATTCAGGTAAGTCGTATTCAGGTAAGAGTATTCTAAGGCATCATTTTTTTATTTAAACTAATGAAATTTCTGATTGATATCAAATTTATTATATAACTTTTCCTGGGTATAAATATATGTAAAAAAATTGAAATATTGAAAGCAACCTTTAGTTTTTAATTTGTTTATTTAAACTATTCTTATATTGGCAGTTTTATGAACCCTTTCACAGTCAGATTTTCATTACTTTTCAAACGGACTAATAAAATTCATAGAAATAAGAGTAAGTTCTACTACCCCTTTGGAATGCGTTGGCAGTGTAGAATAAATAGCGCAAAAAAAGTAACAAATGGGTGGTAGGCCTTCTATCTTTTCTCCCGTCTGTCTCCCCACGCGGGGCGTAGGGACATATATCTTGAGAGTCAGTGCGGATCTAGGTTTAATTTCAAAGCGATTTGATTTAAGAGCCATAGGGGAACCAATATAATTGTGTATGTGACCCTCTGAGTAACAGAGGACATTGCAGGAGGGCTAAAGATGGCCAGGAGGGTCTTGTTCCTTGGTCTGGGGAATTGTTTTGTTAAATGCATATTGATTTTAATGCATCGATGGGTGTATACGGACATGCGCACACCGACTGATGCTCCTTGAGGTGGGGGATAGGCAAGTGCCAGAGTGGTTGACTAGGGTTTGACGAGAGGGGATGAGTAATGGACAATCTTTTCTATGAGTACCTATATACAAGAATATATTTATCTGCGATTTTTCCATTTTCAACGCAAAAAGCTTATTATTAGTAGATCAAGTTAGGATGGGTAGCTACAGCCAAACTTGAGGTATTTCTAGACACTGCTTGAAATGAGAATTACTTTTCGTCTGGTTTTTACCGCTAATATAAAAACATTTATTTTTTCATTTCAATTTCGTTCTGAAGATGATTTTTTTTACTTTGGTATAGAAATCTCTTCATTATAGTTCTACTTATCCTTTGTTCGGCAGCAAAATTGTGACCTGCGCAATATGTACATGCCCCTCTTCCCCTCTACACTGACGCCTGAAGGTTTATCGATTTAATGGGGGCTTCACGCTTTTCAAGGGTGATAATGCATCTACACTATTATTATGATATACATATATTTATTATTAAATTAAAAGGTGCGCCCCTTCCTTTTAAATATGCCTAGTCTATCCAAATTTGTTAAAATGTTAAAAGAAGTAATTATTATTTTATAAAATAAATCATGTGGGAATAAATAATATGACAATAGAGTTTTTTTTAATCCGGTAAAGAAATAACTTTTTTTTTCGTAGTTGTACTTTTCCTTTGTTCGGCAGGAAACTGTGACCTGCGCAATATGAGCATTCCCCTCTACCCCTCTGCATAGGCATCACCTGTAGGTTTATTGATTTCCTCCATTTTTATTTGTCGTTTCAACAGATATACTAATAACACAAATAAACGTAAAGTTCAATTAGAATAATTTGGTTCACAATTTTAAATATTATTAACTTCTTCAACAAAATGAAAGCTTCATAAAAAAATCATTAATACATAGGCATATCTCCTTTCTTTCACGATGAGTCTAGCAAGAAATGATAATAATCAGAAAGCCGAATGTCTGGCTGACAATCTCGAGCTCCAATGCACCGAGCACTCTACCAACGACACCGCTCACCTTGCAATGGTTGACAGAGAGGTCGACCGGAGGACTAAGGAACAAACTCGCGATTCCGTTACTCAAGTTATGTGCACTGAAGTTGCGTCCATAATTAAAAACCTGAGACCACGCAAGGTTCCCGGCTCCAACCACCAACAGGGTGATAAAACTCCTACACATTTTTTTACACCTACTGGTGATAAGCTACAACGCGGCCATATCCGAAAGCACCTTCCCGAACACCTGGAAGGAAGCCGATGTCATAGGGATATTGAAGCCCTCGAAACACCCAACCGATAAATCAGCCTATCAGGCCCATAAGCCTGCTCAAAGTATTGGGTTAGGTTCATCCCCGCCCGCCTAAAGGACTTCATGCCGTCCCGAGGGCTACCTATCCACGAGCAGCTCGGGTTTCGCACCCAACACTCATGCACGTATCAAATTTACCGCATCAAGGAGCATATTCTCAGTAAATTGCTTCCGGGCTACCAAACTGGGGCACTTTTCCTCGACGTGGCGAAAGCTTTCGACAAGGTCTGGCACAACGGGCTCATATACAAACTATATGAGCTCGGTGTGCCGTACTTATCATACGAGACTATCTCAGAAATCGAAACTTTTGTTACCGCGTCGAGGGAACGCGTTCCGAAAAATTTCAAGTTCAAGTTCAAACCTCCAATCTGCAGCCAATACCTTAGGTAAATGGTTTCAGAAATGGGGGATCGAGGTTAACCCCACAAAAAGTGCAGCCATATACTTCTCACGGCGCAACAAAACCCCGCATCACCCAACTATAGAGTTATTTGATCGTCCAATCCCCTGGGAAAAGATAGTCACATACTTAAGCGACACATTAGATGAAAGTCTCACCTTCGGTCCACATATCAACCGCGTACGTAATCGAGCAGCAGATATGAACTTGATCAGAGCAGACCGAAATGCTCAGTGTATGAGTGCGTCCTTCCTAATTTAGCATGCCTAGTCTACTATAGTCGATGAAATAGATATGTAGAAAACCATAGACTTTAAAAGGAAGTAATTATCAGAAAATAAATATTACGAAAATAGATGTTTTAAATCTAATGTAGGAACGTTATTTTTTTTTCATAGTGCTACTTTTCTAAAACCGTGACCTGCGCAATGTGCGCATTTACCTTTTCTCCTCTGAACTGACTTCTGATGGTTTATTGATTTAACGGAAGCTTCATGCTCGCTTGAGCTCTTGCGCCTTGGAGATTATTAGTCAGTTTTTTTTTCAAGAAGCTACAAAAAGACGCACGTATTTTTGGCTAGAATTTTTTTCAAAAACTTTTGGTTTTATTCCAAAATGTTTTAAGGGTGTTTGCCCTTTCTTTTATGCTGAGTCTTGTGCCCTTTTCTATTCACCCATCATTTTGATGACCATGAGACTGTATTTCTGACCTGCTCTGTTGTATTTACAGAAAGTTCTGGAATCGTACTAGTCACGAGACTTTTCTTAAGTATTAATAATCTTATGGCTATCTGTTAATACTTAATGTTTGAAGTAATTTCTCTATTTTCTAAAGTTTTTTAATTTAAAATTAAGAAGTTAATTTCGCAATATAACAAATACATTAGGTATTTGTTATATTGCGAAATTAAACTTACCTCACCTATAATACAGGCTGCTTTTACCATATATTGAATTCTCAAACTTTAAAATATATGTAAGTACTCCTCTGTTCATCAGTCAGTCATTTAACCTTTAATATAATAATACGATATATAAACCATCATTATGTCGAAATTAATACAATGATTTGTTTTAAACTGGTAAAGACACTGCTTAGTTTTTTTTCGAAGTGTAACTTTTACTTTGTTGAACAGAAAATCACTATCCGATATTGCGCATCTCCATTCCCCTCATCCCCTCTGAACTGATGCCTGAAGGTTTATTGATTTAACAGACGCTACAAGCCCATTAACGCACATTTGCCAGGTTTTCTTCCAAATAGCAACATTAAAGTAGCACGTAATTTTTGTAATATGTTTACTTTTTAAATATCATGTCCTAAGATTTTATTTTTTTATTGAAATAAACATACTAATAAAACAAAGAAACGTTAAATAAAGATTAATTTAAAATTATTTAACTAAACTATTTAATATCTTTTAAAAAACGCAAGTTTAATATTCTTTTGCTTCGGTAATACACAGATATCTCTCCTTTTTTTTCAAGATGAATCTAGCAAGAACTAATAATAATCAGGGACTACCTATAAAACTGAACATAATATTTGATATGTATTTGCGGTTTTAGTTGTTCTTTTAATAGAAAACATTTTACACGACATTAAAAGCTGCGTCTCTTCCTTAGTAGGCCTAGTCTTTCTAAAGTTGTTAAAAGTTCAAAAGAAATAATTATCATTTTATGAATATGGATCATGTGGGAATAACTAATATGACAATAGATTTCTTAATTTGCTAAAGAAATGTTTTTTTTTCGTAAGTCTACTTTTCCTTTGTTTGGTAGCAAAATTATGACCTGCGCAATATGTGCATACCCCTCTTTCCCTCTGAATTGACGCCTGAAGGACTATTGATTTAACGGAGGCTGCATGCACGCTTGCGGTCTTGCGTCGTAATTATAGTCAGATTTCTTTCCAAAATGCGACATGAAAGTTTCACGTTATTTCATAATATAAAGTTTTACTTTAGTAAAAAATCTATTATATTCAACTATTAAGGGTGCTTCCTCTAGTTTTATTTATTGTTAATGATCTACAATTTTCCGTTTTCTTAATGTTTGTACTAAAGAAGAAGCGCTGCGAGACTGAAAATACTCCTGAATAGTGACGAGTGTAGTAAGTCACTGTGCAGACGTCGCGCTGATACGGTTCTGCTCCGGTCGCTATGTGGGTGAAACGATTTTGGACCGTCTGTAGGATATTTAATTTTTTCGTAGCTACATGGGCGTAGACGTCGCTGGCACAGGCCTGACCTGCGCTATATGTGCATTCACCTCTACCCCTCCGACCTGACGTCTGATAGTTTATTGATTTGCCGGAGACAAAGGCTCACATGTTTTCATTAATAAATATAAAAATAAAATTTAAATTTAGTCCTTACATCAAAAACATTTTATGACAAATTATTAAAGTTTTTGTTTTTGTCACTGTCACTTTATAGTGTTAATAATATTACAACTGCTAAGATCTTCTCTACTAACTTCTACTAATTTTAACTAGCTTGGTAGGCTGATTTTATACTGGGTCCTTAAATATTATAAACATATGTAAGTCACCACTTTCCTGTTGCTCAGGAAGTCCTTTATCTTTCAAAATAATAAAATATTTTGGTTATAAATCATTATAATGAAATGAATACTATTTTTTTAAATCAAGTAAGAACACTACATAACGACAGAAAATCATTACCATTATTTATTTAACGGGGGTATAATGCGCATTTGTGCTCTTGAATTACGTAGATCATTACGATTTTTAGCTAGAACAGTGTTATACATTTGGAATCCCCTTTGGAATGTCCTTCTTGAATTTTATCATTCATATCCAAGTTATTCTAATTATTACTTTTACCGATGATTTCCTTTTTTTAATTTAGTTAGCAATTCTGATTATTTTACTGTTAACAATACACATTTTTATTTGACTTGATCAGTCAAATAAAAATGCGTATTTTTATCAATTTTGCAAGTTATTGGTGATGATGTCAAAATCTAACAATAATACGAGTTTCATTTTTTTTATTGTTTTGAGGAGACGAATATATTTTACCTTTTTTTGCCCTTTTTAAAGTACTAATACAAGGGGTATTATTTCAAACACCAATGTATGTGCTAAAATTCAGTTATGTTATGTTCAGTGTAGTATGTTGTTTAAATACAATTCCAAAATTTCGTCCACTTACTAACGGGTAAAGTTCAATAGAAGCTAGTAATAATAATAATAAATAACGTACGATGTGTGTCATTTCATTTGAATTCAAAAATAAGTCCTTGCGTATTCTAAACACCTAAGTAGCGAGCACTGTCGTTGGTGCATATATCACAATTTAATTATATAACGATTCAGCCTTTGTGTGCAACATATGTACAAATAAACGAAGCAAATAAAGGAAGCTTTAGATTTAGATAAATTAACCAAAACTACGTTTACATTGTTTCAAATAAAAATTTAACTTCCCATAATGACCGCTCCCTTTTCACCCCTTCCCCCTGCACCCGTTCAACCTACCACCCCTAGGTGAGTATAGGGATCCGGACACCTTTATTACTGGTGATTTTTTCTCACATTCTATCTCAGTCCTCAAGGGTGACATCGCATCTGTATTATGATTCCTTGTCAAAATGCCGTGAGCCGCTGGCATCACTGGCCATCAGGTGAGCTGTGTGCTCATATGTTACTCTCAATGTAATAAAAAAATAGTTCACTAGTTAATTGATTACTGCAATGATACTATAATAAAAATACTAAGGATTAGAATAAGTGAGAATGGAATGCCTTTGTCATTTATATTGATCCTAAAGGAAACTGCGTAGATGCTTCTAAAGACCATGGTAAAGTACCAATTTCTATATGTTGTTGTATATGTTACTTTTAGAATTATTCTAATTATTTGTATACCATCATTATTGGATACATTATTTTCAAATTATTTTTCAACGATTTGACGGAATGAAAAGTAGGCGTGTTGCATTTGTTAACAATGGTAGTTTTGCAATTTGTTCCACCTGCGACATAAATTGGTCGGCTCATGTAGTGAGTATAGAATATAGGGATGCGTAGACCCTTGAAGCTTTATATCTTGGTCCTCAATGGTGACGACGAATCTGCATTATGGTTCCTTATCGTGAGTAGACACTCGTACCAGTGTTATGGGCCGCAGGAATTACTCACTATTATGCACAGTTTGCTAGTTTGTCTCACAATAAAAAAAACACTTCGCATTTCCTTATTTTCTTTAAGCATACATGCTTATAGGAGTTACTGATTTATTGTGTTACAATCCAGACTGTTGCATTTCTTAAAGCTTGAAGTCTGCGATAAAGAGATATTCATATCTTTTCTACCTACACATTAACACTACACGTATAGCTTAAAATTTAATTTTAAACTTTTACATATGCGAAATACGTTTTTTAAAGTTAAATGGAATTGTGAAATTACTTGGCATAAAATATCTCTTGGTAGTTGCGCAATAACTCATTCCACTCTCAAGGGGGAAATCCGCACCCTCACCTGTACTATGGGTATTGATTTACGTTTAAGCTGCGCGCGGACCTGCGCAGTATCAATTCTCGAAGGTCGTGGAAATTTAAATGCGCCCTTACTGAAAAAGTTTTAAGTGAACTCTGTTTTAATTTTTTGTTTGATTACATAATATTTTAATTAATTCTGACCTTTCATTCGAAATTTTATTCTTTGCAATAACTCTTAAATAAAATTTAAAATTATGTAACTTGTATATTTATTCGTAGATAATAAGTTAGCTAAATTAACTAAACTGCTTGTTTAAAGGGTAGTAAATATAATTACGTATAACATATAAATATTTATTTTAAATATTGAACTTTCAAGAAATATTTAACTTTTTTGATATCGTTTGTGAGTCAATAGTGTTTATTTTACATATAAAATTTTGAAGTATTTTATAACCAAAGTTCTTTAATTTGCTTAAATTTATAAATGAAATTATAACATTGATGCCCGCTTTACGGTATTGGACTAGGCCCCTACCGCGTTTGGAACATGATCTTGGTGACATGTTGATAAACTGTGTTTCTCCTGTAAACCCCAATTACGATAAATTAATAGCTTTTTTATTTAATAAATTTCATTTTATTGGTAACCACAAAATACTTAATAACTTTAAACTATATCAAATGGGTGCTTTATTAAAAAAAAATAACATTCTTTTATCCAGATTTTTCTCAAAACTTGATTTCTATTGATTAGACAAATACGAATCGACATCATATATTACGAGTACAATAATCGTTTTTATATTCATTTAGATATTTTTTAAGTTGTTTACTTTATATTATTTCCATCGTTGGCAAATATTAATCATTCGGAAATGTGACGGAATTTCATGTAGCCTTTTAGTAGTCAAATCACATTCGTATTAAAAGAAAACGGCATAATTTTGCAATAAGCTCTAGTATTTTCTCCAACACAATCGTTTAACAATGATGCAATTTCTCCTCGCTCGTAGTATGTCCTTTTCCTTTCTCCCCGCGGGTGATGAATGTTTATCGATTTATGTCACAAGCCAGCATCCAGGCCTTTGCCGTTGCATCTTCCCAAGGTCAGGGTAAACTGAAGTGCGGTGCATCAGTACCAAGATTGAAGTCTACCGTTCAATCAAATCAAATCAAATCGTCACATTGAAATCAAATCGTCACGCGTGAATTATGTTAATTTATTGTTCGTCGGTTTAATTATTACTATTTTGTGGCTAATGAGTTTAGAAATGTTGCCAATATTTTAAAGTAGTAATAAAATATTATTTATTTGTCGTTAAGAAGTTTAGAAAACTTTTGCCTTTGGAGCTTTTCATTCGTTTATTATTTTATATTTACTGATTCATCTTGTTTTGGGGGCGACGTGAAACCAGTTGTTTAGTAAGTAAATGTTAATTATAAAGATAAAATAACTGTTAATTTATTGAATTAAACTCTGTTTATTTTCTTTTAAGAATTAATTCTCTTTTGATGCACCTTAGTATGATATATTATAAAAAAATAAATTACAATAAAATTTCCATTATACGACACAACAGATTTTGTACAACTCGTCTATATTGCATTAATATAAAGCTTATCATTAGTCCATGATTAACTTAGACCATCCTTGAAGACTGCTAGGAAGCGCGTTACTGAACCACTTGTATCCATGGACTTATCTTTTACTGTTGCAAATTCTATCAATAAAATTCATACATCAACATACATGTTTCAGTTTGATTCAAGGCCATAGAATATTATCTTTTTATTTGCAGTCTTATTATAATTGCCATATTCCAACCAATTCGACTAGCGGTGAATTGACATTTGGAAGTATATTGGATGGGGGTGAGGAGTCCAAAGTATCCTTCCGCAAGTGTAAATCCTCGTTTCTTTTTTTCCATATTCGAAAGATTGACATGTAAGAAAAATACTTTTTGACTGAAAATTACGACAAATATTTACAAAACCACAGGATAATAATTGTAAACTAAAATTGTAAATACCTTGCACTAAAATTGCGCATTATTCCTTTCCTATTTCCACCACAAGGTAGAAAACCTTCCATTAATTTAATGACTTCTATTGATTTCTATAACAGATTGCATCCTCAGTAAAATCTTGCATAATTTTGCATAAAAAAACCATAATATCTGCTGCTATGTAGTGCAAAATATACTGTGCAGCACATTATAATCTAATATTTAATAAACAACGCAATCCCCCGGCAGAAATCAATAAAATTTCAACAGATGAGGAGGGAAAAAGAGAGGGAAGGGGTGAGTAATTTTGCGAGACTTTAATGCAATCAGCAACTAAACAGGTTTGTTTTGTTAATTTGATAAAAATATATATAAGTTATTGCGTTTTTTGTCCCTTCCTTATTAAGAAAGAATTAATACAATTTTTAATTCTTAAATAATCATGACAATGTCTTATTTATAAAAAAATTGAAAAGAAAGGACTGCTTTTATTAATTTTGAAACTTGCTATATCCATTAAGCCTTAAGAATATTTTCCGGGAATATATGAGTCGATAGATTGTAAAATTACTGCTGCTACGACTTCATTTATCAAAAGATTAATTAATCTGTGAATAACGTAGTATGAAAAGATTGACACATGGATTACACAGAGGTTAATACAAAGGTTACAAAAAAGAATTCAATATCTGAGCGACAATGCGCGATAAAATTTGTAAATTTACATGCACCTAATTAATATTTTTGATAAATATATTGAATCTTGTCAATACAAGCGTCTGGGTTTTTTCCGCTCACCCTTACTCTTTCCCACCCCTCTCGTTGAATGTTTATTGATTTCTGTCAGGGGCTGCATCCAGACATGCGCATTGCATTTCCTGAGCTCACGGGTCTATGGGTACCATCGGTCAATGCAATATTATAACGAGCGGCCCCACCCGCTAATGTAGTTTTGCTTCGTTTTGTTATTAATTCGAAACCTAAATCTATTGTAAAATGGATAAATTCTTCTTATTCTGCGTATGTTCCACGTGCATAGCTGAAAGGTCTTCTGTTTGAAGGTAAGTGAATTACGACGTAGATGATTATTTAACCAACTGCTGCTACGAATTCATTTATCAAAAGATAAATTAATACAAAGGTTCAGTGTAGTTTACTCATGCCTCTTTCCCGCACGTCATTTTATTTTGTTATTATTAAAACTTTTAAAATTATATTTTTTGTGGATAAATTTAATATTCTTACGTTTAACAGTTAAAAGTTATTCAAATTTAATATTCTTTATTGTAAAACCTAGAGAAAAGATTTACAAAGGGCGGAATTATTGCCGTTTAGTATGTTCTAGAGGCGCGGATAAAATATTGTTAGGTGTATTAGAACATTTCTAGTTTAGTATTAAATTAAAATCAAATACATTCCTACATTTATACCATATTAATAAAAATAATTAAAAAAAATAAAATAAATACGTAATAAACAAATATGCACAAGAATAAATATAAATAACACCAATATAGTATTTGCGACGATAATATTAACTATGCTTTAAAATGGGAACGATGGTTTAATAATGGTTTCGTACTAATCCAACAAACCATAGAGACCTTATCGCCCCCTCCTTGTCCCCACTCCTTTTCGCGTCCGCGTCTGTTGAATGCTTATTGATTTGGAAGCTCCACTGCAAATGCTCATTGCACCTCCTGGGGTTCGTAGTTTTAGTTTGGTATCGTACTAATAATGTGTTCTTTATTATAACATTCATTACTATATTATTTAATTAACATTTATCCACTTTTTAACACACTTTTTATAAAAAATTACGTTTCCGGAAAAATTATTGGTACTGCGCAGTATAAGCCTCCTAACCGTTTATTGATTTCTATTGGTGGCTGTATTCTGACCTGGTGCATGGTATCTCCCGGAGCCTAAGGTTATCTTCTTCTTCTCCGGTAATTGCATTTAAAAAAGCGGTTCAATTGCAAGTTAGCTTCTGTTATTTTACCTAGAGAGAAGTTTATACCTGGGGTTTACATGTTAATATATTTTAAGCAATTAATAATTCGATGTTATATTATCGTTTCGCCTTTCTTGTCATATTGAATTTAACTTTAAAATCTTTGACATCGTTAACAAATATCAATAATGCATTGGGCATTACATCCCTTTATTGGACACAGTAAAATTATTTTCGTTTGTTTATTTCCTCAATCTTACCAAGGCAGGCCTTTCTGGTCTTGGTAAAACTATTCAGCTTTAATTTCTTCTGACTCTACGCTCTTTACCTCATTTCGTTTCGTTTTATTGATTTGTCTGAGTCTATATCCACACTTTCGAGGGACCTAGGAATATCAGCAAGTAATATCGACGCAGCATTTATAACTGTTAAACACTGGCAGCACAACTTTACAACTTAAAACCTGTAACATTAACTTTATGTGTTATCAGCTATTTAATTTTGGATTTATAACAAGTGATAGTACACTATGAGATAGTAGTTTTAAATATATACTAACTGTTGACTGATTACATTCCCTTTCTTAAAGATAGGCAGATTCGGTAATTGAAAACGTATTTGTTTTGTATCACAAAAGTTAGTGAATGCAAAATTGATTTTGGGTATATGGTAATTAACCGGTATGACGCTTCTAATTGGACTAAAATTGCACAGGATAAGTCTCCCTTCTCTCAAACCCCACTCAACCCCACACCACCCGTTGGCTAGTTATTGGTTTAGGCTAGGCTTCATTTAGACATGCGCATGAAATGTCTGAATACAAATAAATATTTTGTACTGCTCAAATTATTTCTTAGTTGAAAGTTGAGTTTTTGCTAATGAAATTACTTTTATTGTTGTTTGATTTAAAGAAAATTTGGGAGTATTTACTATCATTATGTAAATTTTGTATTTTTGTGTTAAATACAAAACAATCACATTTAATTCTTTGATACATCTGGTGGATACAGTTTGTCTGTATGTTAATATATTAATCTACACAGCTACACACTTCATTACACTTATACATTTGCGTGCGTGTTACTCAATGATATAATATATATATAGAAGTATAACCAAATAAGCATCAATTGTACTTAAAAATATACGTGTTCAAATAATAATAAATACACAAAGTTCGCAATTTTAGACAATTATGACCATCACCACACCAGCCTTTACATTTGTTAGGGCTTGAGGTTGTCATAGGTAACTGCGCACTAAATTTCAATGTCAAGTAATATTTTTATTTAGTCATTAGTTAAAGTAGTTAATTTAGTAATTAAGTTTATTTCAAGTATATCCTATGTACCTATATTTAATATGCGGTAAAAGGAGAAAATACAAGAAAATACCCTTCCGGAAAATGCACTGAAATTACTCACCTCTGAATCCCACACCCTCCACCCCGTCCTCTTCTGTTAACTTTATTGATTTCTGTCGGAGCCACACCCTGACTTGCGCACTACATTTCCCGGGACCTAGGAATATAATTGGTCTGACATTTCATCACGGCGGCGATCTAATATAGTATATATATTTATTAATATACCTTTAAATTTGAAAAAAAATATTGAGATGGAATTACAAGTTAAAATTTCTGAGTCTTTTATATATATTTATTTATGTTATTTTAATAACGGATATAACAAACCTATTTAATTTTGTAAAACTACAAATTACAATTTGGTAAATTATATTAAGACAGCTTTCATGCAGAAATAATTTAAATTATTAAATTGTTGTGGCGGAAACGTGAACATCCTATGACACCCCATGTTGAAAGCTACGAAGAAAATGTGAAAAAAAAAATTAAAATCTTTACTCCATTTTCGTGAGAAATATTCAAACAAATGTTACTTTTGTAACATCACGGCACAAACTAATTTAAAATATAAAAGTTGCGACTAATACTGGTTTTTGCTTTTTTTTTAATGCCATGGTTACATAATACTAATTATATTAAACTATATATAATTACATTAAAGTCTTTTCTGATTCTTGTGGCAATTTGACTTTTGTGAATATATAAAAGCAAATGTGATGTACGAGTATGTGTGGGAGCCCTTGTGGTTATCCGCTTATAAAAGTTTTGTCTGAGCGCCCTAAGCGCTCGGTCACCTGTCAACCTGGTGAAGTTGTGAAAGCTCTCGGGATAACAGTGGCCACAAGCCCGGAAATATAAGTGATGTTTCCAAAAAATTCAGCGAAGCTCAGTAACTCAGTGCTCAGTAAAAGACAATTCCCTCCCTTCCACCAAACCCCATTCCATCTCACTGCAACTTTAATGATTATTGATTTATATGCGACGTGTTATCTAGAAATTTGCGTTGCATTTCTCGGGACTCAAGGATTGTCATTCCCAGTTGCAGTGTTAAAAAAGTCAAAAAAGTAAATTTATTTTACTTGTTTCTAAATTTATATTTGTAAATATATACATCCATAAATGAGTTAAATACCTAATTATATATTTATTTTATTATATAATTTAAGTTTTAGTATATAGATAATATTATGCAATCATTAATTTTCTTTGTCATTGCAGTACTATATACAGTCATTATTTAAGACCTTTTAGAATAGAAGTTGGAAATAGTCTAACAAGCGTAGAACGTCTTTGTTTTTTTGCCCTTTATGGAACCCAACAAGAAACTTGCCAAATCTTAATTAATAATTACGCAATATTAGTTTTCGTCTTCCCACC
The DNA here is from genome assembly GCA_029286865.1 of Teinopalpus imperialis. NCBI lineage: Eukaryota > Metazoa > Arthropoda > Insecta > Lepidoptera > Papilionidae > Teinopalpus > Teinopalpus imperialis. The sequence goes on from JAGSMU010000039.1 coordinate 3,110,678, forward strand.
TTTACGCCTTTGAATAAGTACGTTGATTTATTTTGGTGGCTGGAATTCATGTGCGTGTATCATAAAAAGAACGTAAAAATTGTTGCAATTTTTCATTCTAAAAGTTCTTCAATTGATATTGTACTCTGCTTGACGACATTTTTGAATATTCATTTGATATGTAAGCAATTTTCATACTCATTGTATTTTAACTGCAATGCGCAGTTCTTCTCCTCTCTCTCGCATCTCTCTCTCTAAGTATCTTCCCACCCGTTTAATATTTATTGATTTGCATTGGAGATGGTGCAGACATGCGCGTTGCATTTTTCAGTACCTTACTTCAATATTGTAAATTAGCCCATACCGAATAAGTTTAAACATGCATTTTCATTTCACTTTGATATCGAATTTTGATAAATGAACTATTGCCGATGGATTTAAAACAAACAATTGTATTTTCTTGAAATATTATTATTACATAAAGATGTTTATGTACTGAACCTTAAATTTTCCACATTACTTACTCCCTTTGATATTTCTAAATTCTGTTAAATTAAAATTAAAATTATGTTAATATATGTAAATATATTTGTTGTTTTATAATAAAATTGAGAATATGTAGCTCACTAATTTTCTATGCCACCATTTTATATCAAACAACAAAAAAGAATTTTTTTCAATTTTTACAACTTAAGTCACTAGTCAAATGTTGTTTCTTAAACGTGGAATTTTAATTGAAAAATGGGAAGTATCTAAAAAATAATGGGAAATAGTTCAGTATTATCCTGCCTCCTATTCCTCAAACGCCACCCAACCACGCCCTATTTATTAAATGTTTATCGATTTATATTGAAAGCTGCATTCAGACATGCGTGTTGCACATCCCGGGCTCAAGGATAAACACTGTCCATGTAATATTTGTGACATAAATTGGTGGGTACCGGACACCTGCATAATTTAGTATCATTCCTTTTTATTTAAGTCAGAAGTTTCAAAAGATTTATAAAAGTTGGAATATGTAGTTCATACGAATAGTTTTGCAAATCATCTTAATTTTCTCAATTGAATTTTAGTTAAAGAATTTACTTTCGATGGCGTTGGATTTAGAGGCTCCGATGTGTAAGTATTTACTTCAAAAATTTCTATTTACACTGATTTTATTTAAAAAAAGTCATATACTGGAGCTTAAAATATATTTTTGTTTGTGCGGCACACCGTTTCTGAAAAATAAATATAAAGAATCTGATACTTTTGGTACCAATATTGATTTATTTCGGAGGCCGGAATCAAAGCCCGTGCATTTCCCGGGCATCATAAATATGTATTTGTCAGGTTACCGTAAGTAAATTATGTGTTTTTGAGCTCTTCATTATTATATTTCAGACTGTTTTATTTAGACGTCGTATTAGTTAAACAAAAATCAACGAACCTAAAGAATACATTTTAATTGCTCATATACCGCCCGATCTCCCTCTTTGAAAACCGGCATCGAGACATGCGCATTGCATTATCGGGGTATTGTCGGGTGATGTAGAATTTGCAATACTAACGGTAGGCACCACACGCTAATTTAATTTATTTGAATTCTCTTTTAAAAGTATATTGATTAAAGTTAGAAAATATAGTTTAAACGAATAATTTATACGATTTCATTGTAACTGCGCATTATAACCCTCCCAATCTTCCCCTCTCACCCCTCTTCACCCCCTTTGAATATTTATTGATCGGCGTCGGAGCTTGTATCCAGACATGCGCGTTGCGATTCCCGGGGCTCACGGATATTGTCGGGTAATACAGTAGTTATCATGTAACGTGGTTGGCACCGTATGCCATTATAATTTGGCTTTGTTTTTTTTTCCTTAATTTATAGTTTGAATCAGCATTTTTCGAAGAAATAGTGTTTGATCGAGTTAACTTACTAAATCGAGTTTTGGTGAATGAATTTACTTTTGTTATAGTGGGATTAAAAGCAAAAAATTGTAAGTATTAACTTTAAAAACATCTACTTGTTAATAAGTCTAATTTCATTTAAAATAAGACTAATTGATATTATTGCTTAATTTGTACTTCTTTTATTCTCTTTAATTAAGATAAAGATAAAAACATACAAAAAGACACAAAATCTCTTTTAATACAAAACGACGTTACAGTGGAAGGTACTGAGACTGCGCAGTTTGAACCTCCCGGGAACTCTCCCACAGACACCACCCCAACCCCAACCCACATGATGTTTATTGATTTCTATTGGAGGCAGCCCTGAGCGTCGTATCACCCGGGCCCAAGCATATCGTTAGTTAATGTATAACTTGCAATATATAACTACCGGTGCAATCCGCTAATGTATTTTCGCTGGGAATTTATTAATTAACGATAACGAATTTCATTGCGCTAGTTGCTATTGTGTTATTGCAAAATATATTTCATTTTCTCTTATAACATTGTTTTATCAATTCAATTTAATTGATTTATTCTGTCAGATAAAGAACAGTATACAATGTTCGATGATTCAGAAGTTATGTTATGTTAATGTGTAACGGTTGGCACAGTATGTAACATAATAATGTTTTGTTTGTTGAGCCTAAAGTACAAATAATAATCAGGGTATTGTTAAATATTTTCTACATACATTTTAATTTGATTTTGAAGTATTTTTGAAAAATTTAGCTTCTATTAGATGTTATCTATGTAATCAAATATTTACTTATAATGGGTCGCATTAAAAGAAGGTGACGCGATAATTTCTAATTGCTTAAAGTCCAACATCTTTGTGGAGCTACGCTAAACAATTCTGTAATATTGGCAAAATTATTCAATTTGCTTATTATACTTGACTAAATTTTACGTAATATATCCTTCTGTTGCCCTTTATGTGAAATACTGAGTAACAAAACGAAAATGGAAGACACTTAATAATTCGTATATAATAGTCATCAAAAATAATTACACCTAATACCTCCTGGTCCCCTTCACTCACCCCGTCCTCTTCACGCCGTTTAAATTTTTGATTAGCATCGGGGGCTGCATCCGGACATGCGCGTTGCATTTTCCGGGGCTCAATATCGAGTGATGCAGCACTAACATATAATACAGTTTCGTTTCTTGCTCCTTAATTGGCAGTAGCCTATTACAAATAAATTTTAAAATACATTTTGAATGAAATTACTTTATTTTAGTTGCTATTTGATTTGAAGCAGGAATTAAGAAAGTATTTACCAAAGTAACTGAAAAGTATTTAAGTGAAATCTTTCTTCCTTTCTTCCTGGCATTTACCGTGGGTGATAAAAACTATGTGAAATGTATGTAAACGATGTAAATGGTTATATGTAATAAGAATGTTCTTTAAATAAAAAAACGGGCATTCTGAAAATGCATCGAAACTACTCCAACAAATTATATAGTTTTTTTTATTGCAATTGATTTGGTAAATAACCATTCGTTAGTCCAAAGCCATTTCTTGTATTATTACATTGAGAGTAATAAACGAGCACATGATGGTAAGTAATAAGTAAGTAACAAGGAAACATAATGCAGATGCGTTTCTATATACGTTGCAGCATAATGCGACCATTAAGCTACTATTTTACGCTAGTATTCTGTGAGGGCGTGGTCCTGCCCCGGCGGAGCTGACCCATTCATTCTGCAGCTAGAAACAAACACCAGTGTAGATCTACCACTATGCATAATAATGTAATAATCTGTAATAAAAAATATCTTAAAATCATTAATTATACATATGCAAACGAAAAATACAGTCACATTACGTAGTACGTATACGTAGCTATATATATATAAATCCATAAATCTTAGTGGCTGCATCTTCATTTGTACATTGCGGATCCTAGGAGTACATTTCCAATCTAAGCAGCATTTACAACAATTAATCAACAAGTCCAGCAAATGCTATTCTTAAGTAAATTTTCTAATGTTATAATGTTTATAAGTGAATTTCCTTGTAATTATATTCAGATTACAAACTAATACATGTAAGTAGTAACCTTAACTTTAATCATTCACTAATGTCAGATTAATTATTTTGAGTGAGTTGAATACGGGTGATAGCCTTGCATCAGGTTAAATAATAACTGCTAGTGATCAGCATAAGCGAATCTCTTATAAGAATTAATATATATGTACGTATGATAATGTGATTTTACCAATAGAGTCATGAGTGGAGTAGATAAATCATAATAATTTGAGTTTGGTATCATTTCTTAATATTAATAAAGAAAGAAATGTGACGTTTCGGAATAGCGTTAAGCTTAGTAATACACGCCTTCGGACTCTTTCTCCTAAATTTTACTTGGCCCCGCTCAGACTATTTGCTGCCGTACATTCTATATGCACCCACTTAGTTGATATAAAAGATAAGAGCCGATACATACTAAATTCGCTTTATAATGATTTTCACATTACATAGAAAAATTTTAGTCTTTATAATATCATTCTTGATGAAGTTGCTTGTAATTACGGCCAAGAGTTAGCCCAATTACATTATTTATCTTTAGTTGCAACTATTGCGTCTATCACTAAGAGCAGCTCGAGACCAGTTGATCCTTTGTTGTTGTAATAAATTGATTACTTAATTTAGTACGTACATCGTTATGGTTTCCAAATTCTATCGAATTACGCATTACATCCCTTTTATTGGACACTTAACATGGTATATACTTTATGTATCCAAAATTCAGTCCTCGAAATTTGTTATTTTATTTTGGAAAATAAACATCTTCTATGTACATGCACTCTTTCAGTTTATATAAAATACAGAAACTAATATACGCAAAATGAATGGTCACAATACAATGCAATATTAGCTGCTGCTCATACAATGATTCTACTCTCTCCCTGTTCACATTTACTCCTTGAGTCCTGTGCACCCAAATGTTCATGTTTAATTTCGCCAAGAACTGTACAAAATAAACATCCTCTATGTACACGCACTCTTTCAGTTTAATTAAAATACAGAAACTAATAAGAGCAAAATTAATGGTCACAAGACTATGCAATATTAGCTGCTGCTTATATAATGATTCTACTCTCTCTCTCTGTTCATATTCACTCCTTGAGTTCTGTGCACCCGAATGTTCATATTTCATTTCACCAAGAACTATAGAAATGAACATCCTCTATGTACACGCACTCTTTCAGTTTAATTAAATTACAGAAACTAGTAAGAGCAAAGTTAATGGTCACAAGACTATGCAATATTAGCTGCTGCTCATACAATGATTCTACTTTCTCTCTGTTCACATTTACTCCTTGAGTTCTGTGCACCCAAATGTTCATGTTTAATTTCGCCAAGAACTGTACAAAATAAACATCCTCTATGTACACGCACTCTTTCAGTTTAATTAAAATACAGAAACTAATATAAGCAAAATTAATGGTCACAAGACTATGCAATATTAGCTGCTGCTCATACAATGATTCTACTCTCTCCCTGTTCACATTCACTCCTTGAGTTCTGTGCACCCAAATGTTCATATTTCATTTCACCAAGAACTATAGAAATGAACATCCTCTATGTACACGCACTCTTTCAGTTTAATTAAAATACAGAAACTAATATAAGCGAAAATAATGGTCACAAGACTATGCAATATTAGCTGCTGCTCATACAATGATTCTACTCTCTCTGTTCACATTTACTCCTTGAGTTCTGTGCACCCAAATGTTCATGTTTAATTTCGCCAAGAACTGTACAAAATAAACATCCTCTATGTACACGCACTCTTTCAGTTTAATTAAAATACAGAAACTAATAAGAGCAAAATTAATGGTCCCAAGACTATGCAATATTAGCTGCTGCTCATACAATGATTCTACTCTCTCCCTGTTCACATTTACTCCTTGAGTCCTGTGCACCCAAATGTTCATGTTTAATTTCGCCAAGAACTGTACAAAATAAACATCCTCTATGTATACGCACTCTTTCAGTTTAATTAAAATACAGAAACTAATAAGAGCAAAATTAATGGTCACAAGACTATGCAATATTAGCTGCTGCTTATATAATGATTCTACTCTCTCTCTGTTCACATTCACTCCTTGAGTTCTGTGCACCCGAATGTTCATATTTCATTTCACCAAGAACTATAGAAATGAACATCCTCTATGTACACGCACTCTTTCAGTTTAATTAAATTACAGAAACTAGTAAGAGCAAAATTAATGGTCACAAGACTATGCAATATTAGCTGCTGCTCATACAATGATTCTACTCTCTCTCTGTTCACATTTACTCCTTGAGTTCTGTGCACCCAAATGTTCATGTTTAATTTCGCCAAGAACTGTACAAAATAAACATCCTCTATGTACACGCACTCTTTCAGTTTAATTAAAATACAGAAACTAATAAGAGCAAAATTAATGGTCCCAAGACTATGCAATATTAGCTGCTGCTCATACAATGATTCTACTCTCTCCTGTTCACATTTACTCCTTGAGTCCTGTGCACCCAAATGTTCATGTTTAATTTCGCCAAGAACTGTACAAAATAAACATCCTCTATGTATACGCACTCTTTCAGTTTAATTAAAATACAGAAACTAATAAGAGCAAAATTAATGGTCACAAGACTATGCAATATTAGCTGCTGCTTATATAATGATTCTACTCTCTCTCTGTTCACATTCACTCCTTGAGTTCTGTGCACCCGAATGTTCATATTTCATTTCACCAAGAACTATAGAAATGAACATCCTCTATGTACACGCACTCTTTAAGTTTAATTAAAATACAATAATGGTCACAAGACTATGCAATATTAGCTGCTGCTCATACAATGATTCTACTCTCTCCCTGTTCACATTCACTCCTTGAGCTCTGTGCACCCAAATGTTCACATTTCCTTTCACCAAGAAATATTTTCGATCGATGCATCATTTACAATAGTTAATCGACGTCATGACACGTTAATTGGATACCATTTTTAATTAAAGTTTAAAGTGTATTTATTTAATTATATATAATTACGAGATAATTTCTGTGATTAGTAACTTTATGCTTAAGTAGTCATTTAGTTTACCGATTTAAATATTTATTTTTATTTGAATACGCGTGATACTTTTGCATTGGCTAAAATGTAATTGTTAGTGCGATTACGAGCAAAAGCGAATCTCTCATAAAATTATAAATTTATGAATATGTCAATGCGATTTTATTACTTAAGGTAGGAATCTAACATAATACTCTCTCAATAACTCATACGTGATTTACGTAGAATTATGTATCGTTTCTCAAGAAAAAACGCTCCATCGTGTTAGTACAGCTAAATGAAACGATAGTTTTATAAAAAATAAAATTACTTTACAAAATAAACCAGCAATGAAACACAAAATCACAGCTGATGCTCAGATCAACGAACGCACGGGTGAAACTGTCTCAAAAACTAAAAATACTAAACATAATAATCAATCCCGCCGAAACAAACCGCTCCTTTTGCGGTGGGCCGCGGCCGCCGCTGACGGCACTTTGATCATTTCCGCGTTACTAGCGCCATGCCCGGGCGTTTATTGATCAGGATTCATTTTTTTTCCGTCCCATCATCAAAGGTGTCATTAGTACTATCGTCTTCGTTTTCGGAAGCGGTCTCCTAATACCCAGTACTTACATAAAAAATGCTATTTACTTAAAACAATTTTGCTTATACTGTACACAATTCTTGCTTATAATATACATCGAATTGAGATAATTTCTTATTGTTCTATCCCATTATATTTATGATATTCAAAAAAAACCGAAAAATAAATAAAAAACAATGAAAGAATTGAATATCTTTCGACTTAACATGATACTCGTACACGGGTCACACTGAAATTCTTAAGAAAATAAAAAACGGGTCAATGTCAGTTGCCGATATTTTTATTGTTTTTCGAAGTAGCCTCCATTCCTCTCTATACATCTTCGCATTCAATGGAACCACTGAGAAAAGCAGTGGGCCCATTCTTCCTTAGGAGTCTCTTCTATAGCATTTGCGAACGCACTCACCGCAACTTTAGGGCTCGTAAAGCGAATACCTTGAAGATCTTTAGTTCTTGGGAATAACTGATAGTCGCAGGGCACCAGGTCAAGACTATACGGTGGTAGACTCATTATATCGACACCTGCCATAATTAAACATTCAATTGTTCGTTCTGTGAAATGTGCTGAAGCGTTTTCGTGGTGAAGGAGGATCCTGCTTCGAGGGCGCAGATTTTCCAAGACAACAGGCAAACAACAATTAACATTCCAGTCTGTAGTAACTTCCATCTTCCAGCACAACTGTCGCAAAATGACCAATGAATGAACAAAATGTATGAAAATGACCTTTCCGACCAAAGAACGAGGCAATCATCTTTTTTCCTTAACTTCTTCCTTTCTTTATCTTAGTTGGCTGATCCTCAAAAGACACCCACTGAGCAGATTGTATTTTGGTCTAGTTTGGTTTGTAGCAATATATACAGCTTTCATCACCTATGTCGATGTCAATTACAGCATTCGAATCACCTCCGTTCCACGCGAAGGCGTTTCTGGTCTTCGGCTAAAGTATGGGGAATCCATCTGGTGCTTAGTTTCTGGACGCCTAAATGTTCGTGTAATATTTTATGTACTTGACTTATACCAATGCCTAAGCTTGCCCATATCTGCTGGTAGGTCACTCTCTTATCCCCTCTACAATGCGTCGCATAGCACTGATGTTATCTTTAGATGACGCTGTTGAAGGACGTCCTTCACGCAGAACATCACAGAGATTGCCCATATTTTAAGCATGCCGATCTCAGTGATGATCTGCGATCTCATTAAACCAATTGCAAACAGTGGAGATGGGACTTCATAATTAATTGCCAATCGAAGTCTATGATAGCTTTGTTATTGATGAAGACCACTACGAAAGTCGTAATAAATAATGGACCGAAATTTTTCTCACGTTTAATTCATTTTGAGGTGTAACAAGACTTTTGGAAATGTTGCAAATTCACAAAGACAAATGATAAATGAATGCAATATATCACTTTAGGTAAACAGAAAGTTCTATAATATCAAATTTCATTGCCAATGTTTCTAACTGGCTGATTCAAAAAACTTTCTTTTCTTTAAAAACCCATATTAACTAGACATATTATTTTATCTTCCTTTTGTGGCAGTATGAGACACGTTAAAACACACTCTTTTAATAAATAAAAGTAAAGAGTCTTCGATCCACGAGTGAGGCTATTTTAAAATAATGTAATCTTTGTCTGAATGACGACAGAACTTTCCCTAAGTTACCCGAGTATGCCAAGTGCCACAAAAATCTTTTTTCTTCACTTTCGAGCCTTTTGACATAGGCATTGGGAAATGGACATTATAAAATGGATTCCAGGATATGAGCTTTTCTATTTAAAAAGCTTTTAAATACGCTTATTGATTTTAGAGTTTATATAATAAAAGATTGCGTTATCACATCACAAACTATCAATTCCACTGCTGGCCGGCCTATATTCCCTGTATTTTCCTAGAAAACACGATCCTAAGCCACCTGCAGCCAACGACTTCCATGATCACTTATATTAAGTTCTTCATAACATTTTGTCTACCATATTTTGTTCAGTCTGGTAGGTGCAAATATTTTCATAGATTTAATATCAATTAGTTCATATAAAAAAAACTACTTCAATTATCATTTCTTATCATTAGATATTAACATTGTGATACAACAATGTGTTTTAACTAAGTATTAACATTGCAATTTATGTTTAAATTAGTATCTAGATTCTGTTGATGTTGAAGCTATTAGCCTATACGGCTCTCACAGCTTCGGCCACATGGCTCACGGAACTGAGGGGTCCGTGAGCTGGTTATGTAGTTTTTGGTTCTGCTCATGCCGAAGCGCTCATAAACTGAGCGTGTCGGTCTGCTCTGATCACGTTCCTATCTGATAGTGCCGCCTAAGTTGCCAGTTCCATAGCTATCGATGGATTCTCTAGTGTGGAGAATGGATGGTGATTTCTACTGACCGTCCGAGGTTTTGGTATACGGACCTAGCCTCTGACGGACGCCACCTATTGTCTGGTCAATCGGAAGCTGTGGGCAGTGAGAACCACCCTGACACGCGGACCTATCTAGTGTACGCAGTGTCGCGAAGATTGCGTCGTGCTCGAAGGCGAGAGCGCCGCGACGAGATTTCAGTGGTGTGTAAAGTTTCGGGGTCCGTTGAGGACGTGACGGGGTCGATGGTTACTAGTCCCGTAGGTTGCGGCGTTTACCACTAGCGGGTTGTAGTGCGAAAGCGCTTTCGCGAAGAAGCGATGGATATATTCCGGAATTGTGACGAGATGGAATTCACTGTGCAGATCGGTATCGCACTGATACGGTTCTGCTCCGGAAGCTATTCTGGTGAAGCGGTTCTGCAAAATCCGTAACTTGCGTCGACTTTTTAACTTATGTGCACACACGACAATGCGTAAATGAAAAAAAATTGACTGGTAATTAAATATGTTCTTAGCGTGCTTACTCATTTTAACAGTAAGGATATAAACTACTTAACTAACCAATATTCTTTTGCCTTAACTATCTTTCTTACATAACCCACAATTTTTACCTTCCCTTTGTGTAATTGGATGGTAAAAACCAAAAAACTAAAACTGAAATATATTTAAATATTCTTTTAATAAAAACGAGTTTTCTATAACTACGCAGTTATAGCATCGCCTCTTCATACACCCCAACCCTTCCCCTTTGTTGAGAGCTTATTCATTTCTATCGGAGGCTGCACCCAGACTTGCGCATTGCGTTTCCCGGGACTTAGGGATATTGTCGGTCGACGCTGCAGTTGCACTGTAATAACGGGCGGTACTGTACACGAATATAGTTTAGTTTTCTTGCTTGTTCTTAAATTTGAAGTTTATAATGTAGATTATTCAAAGTAGTTATATTAAGTTACAGTAAATATATTTTGCAAACAGTTTTGATTATCATCTTTAAAGACGTGTTTTAGGTAAGTATTAACATTGCAATTTATGATCAATTACATACGATTTAGTTTAAATTAGTATAAAATTAACAATTTACATTTATAAAATACGTAACATGCATCTACCTCTTAAGTTTTGTGCACGTTCTTTCTTCCCTATATGGAATAGATATAGAATATATATGCCATAGAAAATAAAATACTATTGTCAAATCGTAATTAACAGCCTCAAAACTAATTTCCTGTCCATCATGTCTCCCGATCCCCACCCTCCCCCGTGCTCTTCCCACCGTTAACATTTTTATCGATTGGCGTCAGAGCCTGCATTCAGACATGCGCGTTGCATTTCCCAGGGCTCAAGAATATATTCGGGTGAAGCAGCAGTTGCAATTTAATAACGGTCGACATCGTACGCCAAAATAATTTGTTATTTTTTGTTTCTTATCTCAAAGTTGTATCTGCATATTAAAAATAAATTTTGAGACAGTTTTTTTATTAATTCATTTCTATTGTTAATTTGAAGCAACAAATTGTAAGTATTAACTTGGACCATTTCTATTAATGTATAGTTATTTAGTCCGAAATAGCCGAATTGAGATATATTATTTATTCCTACACCATCTTATATTTCTTTAGTATTGCGCAATGTAATTGCACAATGCGCAAATTAAAAGAATAAGATTAGTAATTAAATATGTTCTTAGCGTATTTACTCGTTTAAACAGTAAGAGTATTAACTACTTAACTATCCAATACTCCTTTGCCTTAACTAACCTTCTTACATAACTAACGTTTTCCTTCCCTTTCCGGAATCGGATGGTAAAATCCAAACTAGTACCGTAATATATTTAAATATTCTTTAAATGCATTATAACTACGCAGTAATAGCATCGCCTCCTCATACACCCCACCCCTTCCCCTTTGTTGCGAGCTTATTGATTTCTATCGGAGGCTGCACCCAGACCTGCGCGTTGCGTTTCCCGGGACTTACGGATATTTTCAGTCGACGCTGCAGTTGAAATATAATAACGGGCGGTACTGCACACGAATATAGTTCAGTTTTCTTGCTTGTTCTTAAATTTGAAGTTTACAATGTAGATAATTCAAGTAGTTATATTAAGTTCCTGTAAATATTTTTTGCAAATAGTTTTATTTATCATCTTTAAAGTCGTGTTTGAAGTAAGTATGAACATTGCAATTTATGATCAATTACATACGATTTTGTTTAAATTAGTATAATATTAATAATTTACATTTGTAAAATACGTACCTTGCGTCGATCTCTTAAGTTTTAAGTTTTGTGCACGTTCTTTCTTCCCTATAAGAAATAGCGCGAGATACACAAGAGAAATAGTAGAAGAAAATAATAGACATCATTGTCAAATCGTAATTAACAGCTTAAAATCTTATTAATCCTGTCCACCATAAGTCCCGATCACCTCCCCCCCCTCCCTCGTTCTATTCAGACCGTTAACATATTTATTGATTGGCATCAAAGTCTGCATCCAGAAATTTCCCAGGGCTCAAGGATATAGTCGGGTGAAGCTACAGTTGCAATTTAATAAGGGTTGGCATCGCACGCCATTATAATTTTATGTCCTTTTTTTCTTAGTTACATCATAGTTGTTACTTGGCATATTAAGAATAAATTTTGACATAGTTTTTTTTAATGAATTTACTTCTTCTTCTGTATGTTTTTACTTGGACCATTTCTATTTTTGTTTAGTAATTTATTTATTAAATTACCTTTCTGGCAAATTCATTGTACTCTACTTCTCTGTTGTCACTACGCAGTTATAACATCGCCACCTCATACACCCCACCCCTTTCCTTTTGTTGATAGGTTATTGATTTCTATTGGGGGCTGCACTCAGGCACGCGCTTAGCATTTCCCAGGGCTCGAGGATGTTGTCGACTGATGCAGCAGTGGCAATTTAATAACTTATATAATTTTATGTCGTTTTTTGTTGCCTACATCATAGTAGTAACTCGGCATATTAAGAATTAATTTTGAAATAGTTTTATTTTAATTTATTTCTTTTGTTGTTAAATTCAAAGCAATCAGTTGTAAGTAGTACTAACTTGAAACATTTTTACTGACATGTAAAATTTTACTTTAAAATAAGTCCAATTTAGTTTTTATATTCCTAAACTCCTTTTCTTGGCTTAATAATTTTATAATGAAGACATTTAAAAATATGAATTGAATATTTTAATAATTAGGATATTAATTACACAACTATACAATATTTATTTGCATCAACTAAATTTCCCAGGGTTCAGTGGTATTGTCGGTCGACGCAGCAGTCGCAATATAACACTGTCAGCACCCCCGCGAACAAACCTTAGTATCTTTTCTTATTTTTTGAATTTAAGGTTTTCGAAGTAAATTATTTATAGTTGTAATATTTAGTAACTTGATTTTCTCAAACATATACAAGTATGTATATTATTTAATGTTTTCTTTTAGTGTACTAACTATAGAATTTATGATCTATTTGTAATTGTTTTGTTAATTTTAATATTATTTTTCATGGTTCTAAAATTACGTAACATGCATGGATACACAATGACAAATGTCATATCTTAAATACTGGTCTAGGAAATTATTTGCAAATGCGCATAATGAGTCTTAGGATGCTCCACCCTTCCAAGTGCTCTTTCCACCCTTAAACTATTCAATCATTGATATCGGAGGCTCTAAATAGATATACGTGTTGCATTTTCCTGGGCTCAAGGATATTGTCGGGTGAAGAAGCAGTTTTCAAATGTAACGGTGGTATTCACACCCCGATATTATTTAATGTCGTTTCTTGTTCCTTAATTAAAGTTTTAAATTAGCATATCACGAATAAATTTTGACTTTATTTTATTCTTTATTTATTCTAAGAATTTACTTTTGTTGGATTTAAAGTAAGAGTAAAATATTTGTATTTACTTTTTTGATTATTTCTGTGTTATATTTTGTGTAAAATTGGGAAAATTAAAAAAAAACGCGCAAACTAATAATTAGTTTAATATATTTTCAGCATCTTTGACTTGATTTAATCTGATTTGAATTACGTAACTACTCAATGTACCTTATTTTAATAAATAAATTTTATGCTGAATTCCACAGTACGTAAACTAAATAATTATTCTTAACTTCATATTTGTTTCTATACAAAATCCTATTTTGTAAGTAAACTAAATGTAAAAGGATAAAACTTGTGAGATGAAAATTAGCTATTTATCTATTTGTAATAAGATTTCTACTCTATAAAAATTACTGTAGTTACTAGTTTGTTGTTGGTTACTACGTTGGTTAGTCTACTAGTGTATTAGTGTACTATACCAATCAAAGTACGAGGTTTGGTTCTGACCTGACCCACGTCATCTACCCGTGTTTCGAAATAAATATTTAAAAAATTTATCAACATCATCATAAACGACTGCTGAACATATGCCTACTTATATATAACTTAATAAGTTTCGACCGAATAATTAATTACATATTTATCTATAATCAGATAATAAGTTATTATATAATTGTTTATTTCGCTTTAATATATACAAAGTAGTATTGTCGATCTGAAAAATACAATCTTAGCTTTTGAATTCTATCTTATCCTAATTTTTGAATTCATCTTTATATTCAAAATTGGTTTATTTGTAAGTACTTGTATACAACTTTATTGATCGTAGATTTTTTTAGAACATTTTTTCCTACATTTTTCAATGCGCCTGTTAAATGTTTATCCGTAACTCAGTAACACTGAAATACTATACTATATATATATTAATGAAATTGGATAGATTGAAACAAAATAATAATATCATCTCACAGACATAATCACGTATGTCAATGCCACTCACAAGTCAATGCTTGAGGATTTTCTTACTTTATCTTTTTAATATATTAAAATTTCATAAATTCATATAATTTTATATTATATTTTTTTGTAACTAGACATTTTTGTAATATGTGTATATATGTATAATGTGTGTAGTATGTATATATATATATATATATATATATATATATATATATATATATATATAATATAAAATAAAATATAACAAAACAAAGCACCGGTATTTCACTCTGATATTCTGTGAGGCCGTGGCACTTCCCCGGTCGTGGTCGTTACCGATTCACGTTGCGGCTGGAGACAGTATCTCTACCACCGATTTGAAATGTTGCATTTTCGGAATCATTTCAATTAATCATTCGAAATACTATCGTTACTTCATATCAATTATATATATCGTTAGTATATATTAATATCAATTTACAGTGGTTAATAAAACGAGAATATAAACGTGTTAATACGAATAAATATTTTCTAGGTGTTTGTCTCGCCTATTGTCATTATCACTGAATAATAAGAAAATACAATATAAATAAATACTTCGTAATTTCGTTTCATTCATTTCTGTAACTGTATTTGATTCTTGACGATTTATTCAATATGAACTGCATTTTATTGCAACTCTGTTTAGAAAAATAAAGGAACGGTTAATATCAATTTTAGTGCATATTTACAATGTGCATGACGATGAAGAATTGAAACACGAAAACTGAGCAATCGGCTAATTTTAGGGTTTACACTTTATTTGTTTTTTAATTAATGGTATTTATTTTATTATTCGCTAAAATTTAAAAATTATAGATATAAAAGAGATTTACAGACAGTAAATCCACATTCAGAAAGGAAATCATTAATGCAATAGTCGGTAAATACGATTCCTGTGTATGGATCTATTTGTGTATCTAGAATCTAAATTATCTAGCTGGTCATCAACTGGCTTTTCGAGTAAAATAACTTAGGGCACATTTATTTCAACAACCACGATTACACTTAGATAATTAAGGAAAACCTGTTCTTGTCTTTACTTTTTAATTTATATTATTTGTTTTAGGTATGTAAAAAACGCTATTGGCTTTGTAAACAATAAATAAATTAATAAATATAATATTATTCTAATTCATATCTGTAATTCAATTTCTCCTTCTTTATGTTATATATATATAAATGTCACGGTATAATAATATACGATGTTTTAGGCCGATCATGAGATAGTCGTTAACTCGCTAATAATCTAGTCACGGATGTCACAGTTAGATCCGGGATGGTCGATACAACGCGCCCGTATACATCCGGGATAGTCGCCAATATGTCGCACACGTTTTAAAATTCGATTGCTAAAGCAGATAAATAAGTAGCTGGGTATATCTGCCTCACTAAGAATTACTCATTATAGTGTATTCGAATACGCCAGTGCTCTATTGCGGATAACGACAAACACAAAATCATTTAAAATGTTTTTTTTATTCACTAATATGCAGATTTTTTATGATGATTACATTTTAACTGAACATTTGAAGAGACAACATTTGAGATTAACAATTCTATTATTGCTAGCAGCTGGAATCCCTCCATCATATTATAATGTCAAAAGGGCAACTTAAATGGCATAACCAAAATTAAGATCCGTATTGATGAAATTCCATTGTTGGCATAATTGTGAAGTTAAAAAAATACACAATAACGCAAGTAGTATTCAATTCATATTCCTACTTAAAAAAATCATTAATTGGTACATTCTTCTAATCAATATTGACCTCGATCTTTGCATAGGGGCCACGGAGCCATTATTCGGTTACCTCGAAAAAAAACACCTACTTTAAAATCAACGATCAAAGCGATAAGTTACAGAATAAAAGTATAAATAATAAGATACGAGGAAATTTTTCAACTGACTTTTAATGATTGTTTAAACTGATAGATGAGTATTCTTGTAATTAATTTTTTTCTACATATTTTCCTTAACAGCTACTTACGAGATCTTTGATATCTAGAGGTGTCGATCTTAAAACACTCTTAATACAAGGAAATATTCAATTGCAACGGCTTACAGAACACCAACATAAAATAGCAACGTAGCGTTACTATATTTTGATATTATTGATATTTGAGGGTGATAACAGTTCACCTGATAATAGGCCCTTGTAAGAATTAAGGATACTCATCCTTGAAAGGATTAAGGATACAAAAGTAGTTAGTCAAAAACTTACATTCAAGAACACATGATGACAAGACGTATTGATTCCTGTTATAGTTCAAACTACTTGGTCGAATAGGCAGTTAAGCTAAGCTATTTAGTTGTAAACAAATATAACATTAAACATGTGTATACACTGATTCATTCTACATACAAATCATAATTTGCCTAACTATAATATGAAAAAATGAAAGGGACAACGGCGAACGTTGCTATTTATCAACACATTAATAATGAAAGTATGTCTGTATGTATTTTCGATGTCGAGGCATGAATAGATGTACATATTTTTAATTAAATTTAAAGTAACATGGGCATATACAATGACCATCGGAATTATATCGTGTTATCGCAGCCACTTTGTACAACTCCGTCGATATAAAATTAGAATTACGTTATATTATCGTGGCGCCCCCGCTTCTATGGACTGGTTTTGTTACACTATTTAAAGTGATGTAGCTATGCGAATAGCCTACAAGCTTTTTATCGATAAAATTTATGTAATTGATTTTTTTACCACATGATTTCTCGTTAGAAGATAAAACCGATTCTGTTCTATATATATTTTGAAATTAATTCAGTTTTTAACAGTTCGAACACTAAACTAACAAAACTGACGCTTTATTTAATAGTAGGTACTAATAAATTTCAAGATTATCATCAGCAACTCTGAGTCTCCATTGGGACATAGTCCATTCAAGAAATTGGATACGGCTATCTAGTTTTCTGAAATTTTGCATGTATTTGGGAATAATTAATAATACTGTACGGTAATAATGTGAAATTTTCAGTATTACCGATATTTCTCAACACTCTATATTGCAATTAGTCAGTTTTTTGTATCCTTAATAATTTTTATTTCCATTCGTGTAAACGTCGTAAATCGTTAACAGCGATATTATTTAATTGGAGTTGGTTTATAACGTTATCGACATTAGATGTAGAGTGCGTGAGAGAGGGAGCGGGCGCGGGAGGACGCGCCGACAGATCGTCCGCCCACGGCCGGCGCCCGCGCAGGTGCCGCCCGCGCTTTACGTCTGCCCTATCCATAGTGTACCAACACACTAGACTTGACATAATAAATTCTTCTACTTATATTTTTACATTATCACATCATCATTAGTCTTTAGCTGAACGGTCACATAATTATAAATTTATATTACTTTTTTATATTAGATTAAAGTTCTATTAGAACATAATTCACTTTAATTAATGAAAATTTGAAAAAATCACCTAAAACTGTTGTGTATTCGGTATCATAATTTCAGGCCTACATTCCTTAGTATCAACTATTGAAAGCAAATACATTCCAATAACGATCCAAAACTTTTACTAGGTATAAAACATTGCTCTGAAGCAGAAGATAACTAAATTACTTTTAATATACTACACCATATATATTAGGTCTTTACCTATAAAATTTCCGTTTTTTTTATTGATTAGCTTTGAATTTTCATAACGTTTGAACATTTTTCGTTATAATGGATACTTTAAAAATTCGTGTAATTATGGAATATGAGTTCCGTCGTGGCATCAACGCGGCACAAACGGCACGTAACATCAACAACCTTTACGGAGAGAACCTTACAAATGAACGCACAATCCGTTATTAGTTTGCCTGGTGCCGTTCTGGAAATTTTGATTTGAAAAATGAACCTTGTAGTCGTCCGGACACTTTGGCAACAATGATGAATAAAAGGCGATTGTCGAAGCTGATGATACTCATTCTACAGCCGAGCTATCAGCAGCTTTTGATGTTAACATCGAAACAATATTGGTCCATTTGCGACAAATCGGTAAGGTAAAAAAATTGATAGATGGGTGCCCCATGAACTCGATCGCCAGCGTAACGTACGCGTTGAGACCTGCTCGCGCTGCTCAACAGGCCCAGAAATCAAAGAATTTTAAACCAAATTGTTACGTGCGACGAAAAGCGGATTCTGTTCGACAATCGAGAGCGCTCATCAAGTTTGTGAAATCCTGGTTCAGCACCAAAGCAATGCCCGAAACGAAAAATGACCGACGAATGATGATTCATCACAGTTTTTTACCAAACGGCATGAGCATTACTGCAGATGTGTACTATGAAAAGGTGAAGACAATGATGGAGAAGCTCGCACATCCGCAACCAGCTTTGATTAATCGATCGTCCCCGCTGCTCCTTCACGCCAACGCGCGACCCCATACTGCACAACAGACAGTCTCCAAGCTGCAAGAGTTGGGGTAATGGAAGCTCTCCCTCATCCACCGTACTCACCAGACCTTACACCCACCGACTATTACTTTTCCAAAATTTGGACAACTTTTTAGCGGGGAATAAAATACAATTCCCGAGAGGCATTACAAAATGCCTTTGAAGAGTTTATTGCCTCCCGTCCAGCTGATTTTATCAAGAAGGTCATCAACAAACTACCACTGCGTTGGCAAAGATGCATCGATTACATAGGTGATTACTTTGAATAACAGAAATAAAAAAGTTTGAAAAAACAATACTTTAACTAATTTCATACAAAACGACAATTTCATAGGTTATACACATATTATTATAGGTAGGTAGATGCTGTTAGCAAAGTACTGTATCTTGTTGCATACTGTAAAATGTTTGTTATCTTAACATACAACTAATTATTACCATGTCTGTAAATGAGCACTTAATTGTTGTTGTAAAGTAAATATATATATATATATATATTTACACTACAACAACAAAATATATATATAGTTAAAATATTTTTTTAAATAACATATGCTGAAAATGAATGATAGCTCGTTTCTTTATAGTCTATGGTGATAGAAAGCCTCAATGAACGCTAGTGAATGGACAGTGAATCTGTGAAATAATGCGAACCTACGTTGAGTCTAGCGACTCTCATCCTGCATCACTGGAACCGGTCCCTTATCTACACCGAGCGAGTTCCTACGCATTGAGACGATGTCGATGTTACCGTACTTTTATAGTTTTGCACAATGTTAACTTGCGATGTTGCCTTAATAATTCTCCATACGTTTACGTTTAGAAGTATTCGTTATTTAAATTTTTGTATGCCGCTGTTTTTGAATACTTAATGTTAAGATGGCTTCATTAATATTTTCTATATTAAAAACACTTTTCTATATTAAACAGACTTATGTACATACTATAGTTATATGCTGCACAATCACAAGTTGATGTGCGACAGATATGAAACGGAAACGAAACAGTATATATGTAAATACGATATAGTCTTTTTTCTAAAAGACAATGTGTAGTTTACCAACACGTTGCTGTATTAATGTAATCTTGTTTATAATCTTTCAAGAACAATTAAGGTTCAATATTCGTTCCACTGTTATCAACTGTAAGCTTTGGAGAATTCTTACTATCTTTCTAAACGTCTTCGTTATCCAGATAACGAATACATTACATCCACGTCCAGACGCTACTCCTATATTTCCAATTATTTGGATGTTCTATCTGATATCAATTAAAACAATTATATATGACAATATAAAATTAACAGGCTGTACGTCCACGTCACTGAAATGGCGATGGGCATTCGTTTAAAAACCTAACGCACCATTATCACGTCATAGCATAAAACTGAGTCTTCTGCTATCTATCCTTACGCATTTATAAACATTGTTTAGGTTTTCGAATATTAAGTGATTTTAAGGAAGGTTTGCATGTATGTAGCAAAAATTAATCAGTTAAAATATCAAAGCTAGTTATGATGATGGCGAAGTTTACATATTATGCTTTATTACTAAATGTATGATATTATATATCCTACAGATTATGTAAATATCAGGCCCAGCCATGCCTGTTGACTAATAATTAAAATATCCTGACATTATGATGATTCTATTGATTTAAATGCTGTTAGCCCATGCGGCTCTTACAGCTTCGTCGGACACAGGGCTCACGGAACAGAGAGGACCTCTCCTGAGCTGGTTAAATTTTGGTTTTCTTACTTACACAAAGAGCTCATCCACTGAACGTGTCTGTCTGCCGTGATATCCTGGCATTGTTACATAATATTCATATTGATATATAGATTTTATTGTCATTCGCTGATACATAGATTTTACAATGTCATTATTAACATTAATTTAAGATGATTCGTTAAAGATTCAAATGAAGCCGAATCTTAATCATTTGATGCTATCTCACGATTTACACCCACATGGGCCAATTCAATCGATGCGAGTTTTTTTTTACGTACAACAATAACACAATAATATTATGTCATGTTAACTCATTTATTCATTATGAACGCTTCGTTTTATTGCTATAGTTGAATTATCCTTGACTGACTGAAGGAAAATGATTGACGGGATTAAATATAAAAATTAATTTATCAGAGTATTTTGATCACGGTGATATCTTAGGATTTTTACCAGATGACTACGTTGTAGGTCCTGGGTTAGATACCCAGCTGAGCAAAATTTGTTTATAACAAATTGTTGGTTTTTGTTATATGATTGAATCTGAAAACTAATTTATATTTTTTATATTTCACTTGTACTAAGCTAATTGAAGAAAAAAAGATAATATGAATAACTTCATTTTCTTTTGTTACAGTCCCGCAATGGGCGAAATTCTGGTTTTGGCGATAACCGTCGTCGGGGCTATGGGTTTAATCCCCCATGGTACTATTGGGGAAAAGGTAAATACTTTTTCTAGCGTAAATTAGGCAAGTTAACTAGGTTTTTCATGTTCTAATCATTACGGTGGTCATTCAATTTTTGACGAAATACCACCGTAATATAGCAGAATAATGTTGCTGTGTTTTGTATGGCGAGTGTAGCGATCAGGAGATCTCTATTACTGGTGTCGTCTTAATATTAAACTTTAAATGGACAGCAATAACAACTTCACTATCTAGTTGGGACATTTTTATTTGTGATGAACTATTGTACTCTAAAATTTAAATAGTGAACTCTTACACTCACAGTGTTTCATCTATTACTAGGAACCTATCCTTACCGAAGTTTTACTTCGTGAGGTAGTCGAGCGTTTGCGGAAGGATTTCAACGAAGCAGCGTCGACGTACCTCGAGTTCCCAGCCAGCGACCGACACCTCGCTATGATTGCCCGTGCCAACAAGGAGCTGGAGCACGAGCAGCTGGATTACGACTCGTTGATCGACAGCAACCCCAGCCCGAGCCTGCGCGACCAAGAGTACCTGCAGCACAGGTAATATATTTTGTTAGCAATTATTGTCAGTTAAAGCACTCTATTTCAAGGAATATCTGATATACATTAATGAATACATTATAATGTACTCATTCATTTGACTAGTCATTGTCAGCAGATGTTATCGTAATAAATTTACTTAACAAGTAGAATTACTTATTTTTGTCTCATACGTTTTATAAATACTAACTTGAAATTTATATTTGTACGTAGCTCTTTATGGGGCCATCAGTACGTCACCGGAGGAGCAGGAGAGGGTGAACAGCGCCTTCAGCCCTCCGGCGTCCTCCCAAACCGACATATGATTAAGACCGATGCGGTGCTGCCGGCTTATTGCAATCCTCCAAATCCCTGTCCCGTTGGCTATACTGGTAAGGTTCTTTACACTCGTTACCTGTCACCGGTTTTAATAATCAAGCATAAAATACACACTGACATATGCATATCTCGCTATGCATCCTAGCAAATCCATGGTAACGTAACATTATATAAAAATTAATAATTTAAATGTCAATAGCAGATTTTTTACTTCATTTTAGGTATAAATAGGTTCACTGCTGATTAAAATCATTAATTATTTCTAGGTTATTGCTGATATTAAAATAAAAAAACATTACAACGTTTTTTGGCGTATGTAAAAATGAAGCGTAATAAGAGATCATCTAATTAGCAAGTGGTTGCCAATCATGTGAAAACATGACAAAATATAATTACGAAAAATATAATACGTAATATATAATTAAAAAAAGAAATCACGATTAAGTAGACTCATCAGTAATAAGGTTACTGATACAAAAAATTCTTTATTTAAATTAAATTTAAAATTCATTACTACACTACATGTCAAATAAACTAGGTATTCCGTTTACATATTTATGTATCAGTAGAATTAACTTTCTTTTATTTTTCGATCAGAAGAGCAAGGCTGCATCAGTGAGTTCGAGAACACAGCCGCTTTCAGCCGCGAGTATCAGCTTGCTCAACGCTGCATGTGCGATGGGGAGCACATGTTCAGCTGTCCTCCAGATAGCTCCTCCGACCTGGACCTCCGCTTCCCCGATCACCATAAGAACTTGGTCGCGAAGAAGTATAAACCAGACGTAAGTCATTTAATATAATTAGTATTAATTATATCCTTTGTGTTTGTTTTTTCTTGTAATTGAAAAGTTTAAATTACAACAGAAACACTTTTACCGAATTTGAATGGATTGATAAGACAAAAATTTTATTTAGCTAAAACTTTTGTCGTTTTTAGTAAGTAAGTTATTGATATTTCAGATAGAAAACCCTTATTTGATGGGGGAACGACTACCGATCGCGGCCAAGAAAGGCTTTGATGTCCAAGTGTATTAAACGTAGAATATCTATTTAGTTTATCTTCGTGGTTTCGACCGCGTTAACCTTATATCTATACATGTAGTAGGAAACATTGCAACCTCATGTCAGTGTACGCAGTAGAATAGAGTAAGTTATGGATAGAGCACAAAGTGAGAAACATCTTGGTAGAGGGTTCACTTTTGTGGTATTATAATTTTGTGTAACGTTAACTGAAGTTCTTATTCCAGAATAATATTTATACTTATACATGTCTGATGAACATGACGAACAACAGTTAGCAATAAAACAAACAAAAGTAAAAAAATTTCTTTACATTATTGCACAAGTGACGATATTATTAAAAATACATTTACGAGTATCTTTTATACATTTTCTGCTGTATTTTTTACTTTTCACTCGTGAATTCGAAATTCATTCGCAACCTTAAATATACTACAGTCGTAAATTTAATATGTTCAAACATAATCATGATCATAATTTTGACAGTGGTAGAGCTATATATTATGATTTCTTGTCAAGGATAAATTTCGATGTCATAAGCCGCAGGGATCACTCGCCATTTGTATGCTCGCTTGTTAATCATAATAAAAAAAAACAATATTAAAAATCTCAATAAAAAAATAAAAAATAAAAAAACCAAAAAAAAAATAGTTAGTAATAGAGTTAAGTTAATTTTTTTTTGTAAGTAGTAGTAGTAAAGTACACACGTAAATTATAATCTTATAGGAGGTAAGTGAAGTAAAATCTGAAAATACGAATACAAAATGGAAACTGTTCGATTTAATAGAACCAAAGAACAAAGTAATATATTTTGCAATGACTGTCACCTACAATCACGTGGTTTCAGTACTCGTCTTACGATTAGTTATTTAAGAAAACATAGCCCGTTATAAATTTAATGGATAGGAGTGACAGACAGAGACATTCAAATTTCTGACCACTTATTAATTTATTTCAGTAGTAATTGCTTTGGATTACTTGAGTTAGAGCATGGCATATTTATTAACTTGATTACAAATAAGAGCTAAATTATATAATAAGGCGTTACCTTTCTGAAAATGATAGGAATAGTAAGGAGAAACAATGTACTTTCCTTTTCTTTTAATTTGGCTATATTCGCAAGGATAAAAACAATGATAAGTTAAATAATGTTGTGTAACTTGTCAATAAAGTGCAATATTTGAGCGACAAACCTTTTTGGATATACGATATTTTTTCTATTAATAAGATAAAACACCATAGATTAAATCCTTACGACGAACTGCCTAGGGGTTTTGCTCCTCGGTGCTATATTTAACATTGCTGACATGGCCTCCCCCACAAATCATTCCCAGCCACCTGCATCAATCGACTTAGTGCAGATTTGCAAAGATCATCACTCCATCTAGGAGGGGGTCGTCCTATTTTGCGATATCCAATCTCAAACAGCACCGATAACATGAAAAGAATAAGTTTAAGGAAAGTCGATAAATAAAAGTTTTAGATAAATAGAGGTTTTAATAAAATCAACAATCTAAGAAAACCTTTCTAGTTAACCGACTACATGAAACTTACTTGCAAATGAATTTGATGTTGTAGGGCCCGTCCTTTGAGATCATTGAGAGTAACAGAAGACAAAGACATCTTATTCTATCGAGTCTTCTTGCGTTCATCATCTCTCTTAACATTACTATGACGTTAAAAATGAGGTTATAATATCTAAAATGGCCCTACAATGTTGACTTTTTAGTATTCTTCCTTAAAATGGTGACAGGTTTGAATATAAGCCATTATTGGAAACCTTCAATATATAATTTTTTTTTGTTTTGTAGTATTAATTTTATTTGGAAACATTGTTTTAATAAGAACGTAAAACATTATTTCTCCTTACTAACACTATATCATAATAAAAAATATATATCGTCCTAATCTGACATAACAAATTAAACTATATATGTATGTATATATATATAAATATATATATATATATATATATATATATATATATATATATATATAGACACAAAACCAACGTTGCAAAAACTAGGAATCAAATCAGGGCATTCGACTAAAAGTACTCTAATGTTATATACATATATATTTATACATTAGAGTACTTTTAGTCGAATGACCTGATTTGATTCCGTTTTTGCAACATTGATTTTTGGTTTTTGGTGTGTACACCCGATATATAGTATCTATGTGTCTTTGTGACAAAATTTGAATTTGCCTCATAGTAATAAATTTATCAGCCAAAGGCGTTGTCATGCTCTGATGAAAGATTAACACAGATTCAACAATGACGTTTCCCATACCAATTTTGCTCCTAAAGGTGAGAATTGAGTGCAACATTGGGAAAGCCGCTTTAAAAGTAATTGTAAATAACAAATCAATTAATCAACATCAGCGTCAAAATAATTTTAATATGTGTAAAATATAAAGTATTGAATAGCTGTGACATGCAAATCACATTTATCTTTGTACTTACGGATATTTAAAAATGCCTGCTTTTTAAAAATTCTAAATATAGTTTTAACCGTATTAAAAGTCATTCAAACTTTAAAATTTAAAAAACTTTGGTGTAAATATGAAAAAATGGCACATCGCAATGTTCATAAGTCAATGAGACAAATAGTAATTAAATTAATATGTAATTATTTCAAAAATACGTTACATATTGCTAAATTTCAGATTTTAATGAGTTTTTTTTTTTTATTTCCTTAAATTTCAAACGCTCTCCTAAGCCCACGACGTGACTACCACGGACGTATGTAATATTTCTAAGCACTGACACCATACGAAATTTTCATCAAGGTGTCTATGAGTTACATACTCTTACCATCAATAAAAAGTACACAATCAACTAATTTTAAAGATGGTACTGCCATGATGTAGTTAGCCTTCAGTCGCAACTTGAATAAGCGGGCTCAACCGAGGTAGATATGAATATGATATGACATCAAAGAATATGATCGCGAAGACGCAACATTTCGTATGGTATGTAGATGTCATGGGCCGCAGTTATGACTTAACTTCAGGTGAACTGTGTATTCTACCTTTGTTATGTTTTTTAAGTTAAATAATATAAGAAGTTTAATGACTTTGATGATAAATACGTGTAATTATAATCATATATGTACATTAAAAAACGGAGTAATGCAAATGATACATAATATAATACATACCTGTAAATACGTTAGTATTAATAACGACCTGTCATATACACTCATACATTAGATATTTAGATTTACGGTTATGCCTAATATAAAGGACTATTAAATTCTGTTTTTTACAGTTTTCTTTGAATATGTAACATATAATATTTACGTATATTTTTTATATTATCATGAAATATCATCATTATGAAATAAATATAATAATATATCCGATTATTAACTTATGTTTTTATTGTTTGGTTTAAATATTCAACGTATGATATTTACGAAATTATTTATGTTTTAATTCGTTTTTTTTATTATATCTAAGTCACGTAGAAGGTTAGTTAGATTATTAATAAATATAGAATAGTCCAGATTATAATATCATAATCAATAAACACTATCGAGAAAAGTTCTAAAATAGTATTGACTATCAGAGTATAAATGTATTTATTACACTGTCTATGACTGACAAAAGCCTATTAAAAGTGGCCCAATGATTAGTACTCTACAAAAACCTGTGCCAATCTTATAAAGGCCCGTACAGTACTTAATGGTGGGTTGTAGATCCAGGCTTTATTTCTCAACCGAGGCAAATATTTATAGTAGAAATTGATGCATTTCGGGTATCAATTTATATAAAAATTCCCATGTAGCTTCCCAAGATTTCGGAGAAATAGATTGGAAAGTTTCAATTGTTTTTACATACTAATAAGTACTTCTGAGTTTGCGCAGATTCTAACAACGCTATAATTTATCTTGTACATTTGAATTTTAATCTATTTATTTGCTATTTAAAAGATCTTGCACTGCACCGACCTCGCGTGGTTGAAGAACATCACTGCTAGGTTGCAGACTCCTATCCCTTTCAGAGCTAGTATTTGGGCAGAAAAATATTTGATTTTCGCAACTTTGTGCTAGTGGAATATCCCATGTCGCTGAAACTGCTTCCAAACCCTTCTCAGATCTTCACACCTACGTCATAACGTCACGTAAAATGAGAGCGAGTAAGCCCTATTCGTTTGCATAAGTACTAACAGCACTAAAATAACCTGTGCCGTATTTGACGTCTTGTAATAATAACCAGAAGATATCGCTGCAATCAAAGATTTAATGTGTCATTTCATTGAATTCCATTGAAAGGTATATGTTTCAGGAGGTAAAACTTTACCCGTAGCTCAATTAAATATTTATCACATACAAATATTTCATTTCTAACAATCAAATGAAATTTCAATCAAGTCATAGTCAGTGTACTAAACACTATAAAGCCAGTGAGTCTTCCGTATTAGATATATAATTGTATAATCATTTAGGTTACTTTAAAAAAAATCTTCATAGTCGTATAAAATAAATTCAACTTCAGTGTTATTCATTTATACATAATACGTAGTATATTGGAATTGTTTAATCAACAAATTATATTAACTTATTTTTTTATAATTTCAATGACAATTTACACAAACGGTTTGAATCATATCGGTACTGACACTGGCAATAAATTCGCATCGTAATCTCTAACAGACTTATCTCCATAGAGCTGAATGCTGAACATGGAAGACTATCCCTAACAAATATAATAGTGAATATGTAAAGACTATTTTATGATTATGATAACAATAAGAATATCTGAGAACTTCTTAAGCTTTTCACTGACATAAATTTAAAATGAACTAATAACTTTTTGGAGAAATATGGTCTTTATATTCATGATTTCCATTAAACATCCGGACAGAAGTGGTGTAAAATACACAATTTACAATAATCAAATAGAAATCAGATTAAGTTTATGATCAATTTATCTACAACAATACACTATTACCTATAAATGATATCACGCTGAACTTCATACGAATGATTTCTAATCAGCAGTTCCAGAATCTAAACAGCAGTTGTGTTGAGTGGAAAAATCTAAGGAAAAAAATACTTTGTAAAGAGAAATAAAAAACGTAAATGTAAAATACTAAACATCTAAGTTTAATGGCAAAGAAATAATTAAAGCTTTATTTGATATATGATCTGCAAATGCTAAGAGACTGAAGATATAAAACAAGTTACCAACCTTACATTGCAACTATTATCACTTATGTACACATGATCTTTAGAGGACGTGTGGATAAGTGATAATAAATTGTTTTGTCTGAACACGTAAAGTGGTAAGACTATTGCGCGGAGATTTCAATGTCAACTATTATAAATTACAAAATATAATTATTACTGCCGCCGTGTAGTGCCGGCAATAGAATACGAAGTGGCACTACTCCATATCTTCCCGTGGAGGTCGTAAAAGGCGACCGAGGGACCCACAGCACGATCATCCAGTGCTTTCATCCTCCAACACTTAATCAAGTATAAACAACAAAAGCAATATGGAAGGTGGGATTTATTGCGTTCACCCCAAGTTACAGGGAAAAGGACATTAAGCGGAGGATATAGTTTTTTTTTTAAAAAAAATTGTGATTATGGATTAATGTATTTATCGATATGATTCGCTGTTGATGTGAAGAAAATTGATGTCATCCGAGGGGTTCGTTTAAAGATGTCTCAAGTATTTGTGAATAATCTCGAGCAACAAACTAATATTAGGCTAATATTAATATTACTACTCTTACAATTACTAACATCGATCCTGGTCAAGGGAGTAGTCCCGATCAGGTTATGCTCGCACCTAATTTCTTGAACCTCTTTAAATCGAAGAGAGTGTTTTTCATGATTGCGGTACTATCAGCGTTTTCCTATCTTTTTTTTATTTAATCATCTCTATCAATCAGATTATAATAATTATCATACCCATTCCATTAATAATAATTTTCATTAACCTTCATAAAATTAAAATAAAATATGTACATTATTGATAAATGCGACGTGTAACTCTAGTCAAAACCAGTAGTTTGTAAATATGTAGAATAGTTTGTAAAGTTATAAAATATTTATTTTTTTAAAAAAAAACCAAAAAAATAAATAAAAATTAGTTATTAATCATAAAGCATCAACATCATAATAGCGTAATGAATAATTGAAGCATTTTAGAGAACGTATATCAACTGACATGACACAATAATAAGATTATACTATTCTGCGGACTTTAATGAGACTATAAATTCTTACCCGCCACGATGCGGCGAGATGAAAAATCATAGCTACGACATCAATTTAACACGATCAAATATGAAACTTCAATCACAAGGAGTTAGAATTGAATAAGGGAAAAGGACAAGGACTTTTCAAAGAACTTCTATATGGCGTACCAACGGCCAATAAAAGCCTAAACAATATAATATTAGAGATTACTTCCGACAGAGAAGACATGGCGAAATAATCCTTTGATTCTCAGAGATTGTGAAGACCTAAAACTTCAATGTTGATTCAATAGTATATGTTGGGCCAATGCAGGGCTTCACGCGCACTGATTATCAGCGCTACTTACGCACGTTCATCCGACGGAAAGGCAACTGGAGAATGGGGCTCAGTCTTCAGTATTCCTTATTCAATACGGCATTTCACTAGGCTTTGCCCAACTACATCTTTACATCTAAATTTTTCTTCGATTCAGTTGACAAAATACACCATTAAGGGGATGCCTTTGTTTATGCTTAAGAGTTACGACTTTATGACGAGTGAACCATTCAGGAAAATAGCTTTGAACTGTTGGGTCGCATATTTACATGCCACTCAACTGAAATACGAGAATGGTCGGAGAACAGAGACCTACTCTATAGAAATATTTATGCTAAGTAACTCTATCACGACAACGGTTCGTCACATTCGTTATGAGAGACAGTGGCAACGAGGCAATTCAGCTGAGTCCTCAGTGGTGAGAAAGCTTACGCATCTTTATTTCGGAGAACGTCTTTTGTAAAAGCCGCAGTGATCATCAGGTAAACTGGGCTCAGTTGGACTGAGTCTCTGTTATCCGAGCATTCTCGTTCATTGACCCTATTTTTACTATATTTTCACTACTAAAACGGCTTCTTTTCTAATTTATTATATAAAATTACCATTTACCACTTTATGAAGCAATACGATATTTTGACACTAAGAAATCCATAAGTTTCAGCAGGTCTATACTATTTTGTTAATCGCCTCCCCTTTACGCATGACATCGCAATCCAAACCATCTCTTACAGGTGTCTTACTATGAACGGATTATAGATTAAGGCAGATAGGGTCTCGCGAAGTAGATGTTGGATATGAGTAACATCATCAGTGTACACAGTGTTTAGGTCTGTATAGCTAAAGGTACGTGTTATAAATGACGAAGGGTGGTCCAAGCTATCACTGTCGAAATAATATCAACTCCGTTGGCAATTTGCCGTCGGACAGCCAAGATTATGCAGATTGTAAAAATCTTGGCATCTGGTCATTGCGCTACGTTTTGTTGGATATGCACGTGCCTTTGGCCACTTATTTTTGGAGTGATTTTAGAGATGACCTTTTGCGGGATAGTTCACCTTAGTCTCAAGGGTGACGAAACATTCATGCCATCCTATCTCTTCGTGGGGAGGTGTTTGTGTTTGTGGTACATTTTTGTAGCCATGTGTTTCGCCACCAAATATATGTACAATTTACCACCCAGGTTTTAATCTACTCGCATTTCCCCCTTAGGGACGTATTATTCCTACTTCATTTATCGTCAAACAATATCGAAGATCAGTTATTTCCAGTACCACTACTTCATAGTTATATTCTGATGGGCGAAGCAATACGTAATAAGCAAACGAATCTCTGCAGTGACCATCTTTTATAATTATTTATTTTAAATCAACAAACAGTGAATAAATACGGCAAGGTCACGGAAAACTAATCTTCAATCCGAGCGGTGAGTAGTTTCGTTATCATCAATAGTGCCCCGCGACGAGATTCGCAATGAAAAATATTTTCAAAATCTTTGCCCCGGCATTCAATCTCCTATATTGAAGTTCATATTTGGGGTAAAGTTAAAAATAATTTAAACAGGAAAATATCTAGTGAAAAATGTAAAATGTTTGATAAATATATTTTTTTCTTACTTTTAACATATTGGAAATAAAGCGGCTACATTTGTTTTTGCCATAAAGGTCGGCCAAACAATCAGTATTATTTGGGCGCAACAGAAAAACTGCAATAAAATCATTATAGATAAGTTTAATCTCGAGCGTTCATTTCAAATGTCACATTTTTTTCGTAGATATATTTTACATTTTTTGCAACATCTAATACACTGTATTTCAAGCCGAGGTTATATTAATAACTCCTAAGGGCTTAGCCACACTAAATAGCTTTGAATAAAAGTGGGAGGTTTACGTTTGATGAGGATAGGGTTTCGCGAAGTGGATATTGGATATGAGTAACATCAACAGTGTACAAGGTGTATAGGTCTGTATAGCTTAAGGTACGTGTTATATCTGACGAAGGGTGTCCAAGCTTTCACTGACGAAATAACAAAATTGCCTTCGGAAAGCCAAGATTATGCACATTGTAATAATCTTGGCATCTGGTGATTGGGCTACGTTTCGTTGGATATGCACATGCCTATGGCCACTTATTTTTGGAGTGTTCTTAGTGATGACCTTATTGCGGGATAGTCCATCTTAGTCTCAAGGGTGACGAAGCATTTTTGCCATCCTATCTCCATGAGGGGATATGTTTGTGTGTGTGGTTACACTTTTTGTAGCCATGTGTTTCGCCACCAAAAATATGTACAATTCACCACCCAGGTTTTTATCCACTCGCATTTCCCCCGTAGGGACGTACTGATCCTACTTCGTTTATCGTCAAATAATATCGAACATCAGTTATTTCCAGTACCACTATTTCACAGTTATATTCTGATGGGCGAAGCAATACGTAATAAGCAAACGAATCTCTGCACTGACCATCTTTAATCATAACTTATTTTAAATCGACAATCAGTGAGTAATTACGGCAAGGTCACGGAAAACTAATCATCAATCCGAGCGGTGAGTAGTTTCGTTATCATCAATAGTGCCCCGCGACGAGATTCGCAATGAAAAATATTTTCAAAATCATCGCCCCAGTATACAATATCCATTGTCAAGGGTTACCCAGCATTCGACACCATCTTGTTTTTTTTCAAGCTGATGGCCACTGTGAGCTCGATGGCTTTTAAAATTTCAAAAGTTGGTAAAAAAAAATAAAAAAAAATGTAAAAACATAAAAAAAACTAAAAAATAAAAAAAATCACCAATTATACATATACAAGTATCTTCACTGGAACATGGATCTTGGTTTTTCCCCTGTATTCCAAGCCGAGCTTATATTAATAACTCCTAAGGGCTTAGCCACACTAAATAGCTTTGAATAAAAGTGGGAGGTTTACGTTTGATGAGGATAGGGTTTCGCGAAGTGGATATTGGATATGAGTAACATCAACAGTGTACACAGTGTTTAGGTCTGTATAGCTAAAGGTACGTGTTATATCTGACGAAGGGTGTCAAGCTTTCACTGACGAAATAACAAAATTGCCTTCGGAAAGCCAAGATTATGCACATTGTAAAAATCTCGGCATCTGGTCATTGCGCTACGTTTCGTTGGATATGCACATGCCTATGGCCACTTATTTTTGGAGTGTTTTTATTGATGACCTTATTGCGGGATAGTCCATCTTAGTCTCAAGGGTGACGAAGCATTTTTGCCATCCTATCTCCATGAGGGGATATGTTTGTGTGTGTGGTTACACTTTTTGTAGCCATGTGTTTCGCCACCAAAAATATGTACAATTCACCACCCAGGTTTTTATCCACTCGCATTTCCCCCGTAGGGACGTACTGATCCTACTTCGTTTATCGTCAAATAATATCGAACATCAGTTATTTCCAGTACCACTATTTCACAGTTATATTCTGAAGGGAGAAGCAATAGCAAACGAATCTCTGCACTGACCATCTTTAATCATAACTTATTTTAAATCGACAATCAGTGAGTAATTACGGCAAGGTCACGGAAAACTAATCATCAATCCGAGCGGTGAGTAGTTTCGTTATCATCAATAGTGCCCCGCGACGAGATTCGCAATGAAAAATATTTTCAAAATCATCGCCCCAGTATACAATATCCATTGTCAAGGGTTACCCAGCATTCGACACCATCTTGTTTTTTTTCAAGCTGATGGCCACTGTGAGCTCGATGGCTTTAAAAATTTCAAAAGTTGGTAAAAAAAAATAAAAAAAAATGTAAAAACATAAAAAAAACTAAAAAATAAAAAAAATCACCAAATTATACATATGCAAGTATCTTCACTGGAACATGGATCTTGGTTTTTCCCCTGTATTTCAAGCCGAGCTTATATTAATAACTCCTAAGGGCTTAGCCACACTAAATAGCTTTGAATAAAAGTGGGAGGTTTACGTTTGATGAGGATAGGGTTTCGCGAAGTGGATATTGGATATGAGTAACATCAACAGTGTACAAGGTGTATAGGTCTGTATAGCTTAAGGTACGTGTTATATCTGACGAAGGGTGTCCAAGCTTTCACTGACGAAATAACAAAATTGCCTTCGGAAAGCCAAGATTATGCACATTGTAAAAATCTCGGCATCTGGTCATTGCGCTACGTTTCGTTGGATATCCACGTACCTTTGGCCACTTATTTTTGGAGTGTTTTTATTGATGACCTTATTGCGGGATAGTCCATCTTAGTCTCAAGGGTGACGAAGCATTTTTGCCATCCTATCTCCATGAGGGGATATGTTTGTGTGTGTGGTTACACTTTTTGTAGCCATGTGTTTCGCCACCAAAAATATGTACAATTCACCACCCAGGTTTTTATCCACTCGCATTTCCCCCGTAGGGACGTATTGTTGCTACTTCACGTATCGTTTAATAATATCGAAGATCAGTTATTTCCAGTACCACTACTTCATAGTTATATTCTGATGGGCGAAGCAATACGTAATAAGCAAACGAATCTCTGCACTGACCATCTTTAATCATAACTTATTTTAAATCGACAATCAGTGAGTAATTACGGCAAGGTCACGGAAAACTAATCTTCAATCCGAGCGGTGAGTAGTTTCGTTATCATCAATAGTGCCCGCGAC
Organism: Teinopalpus imperialis; assembly: GCA_029286865.1. NCBI lineage: Eukaryota > Metazoa > Arthropoda > Insecta > Lepidoptera > Papilionidae > Teinopalpus > Teinopalpus imperialis. The sequence continues at coordinate 3,145,325 of JAGSMU010000039.1, forward strand.
GAGATTCGCAATGAAAAATATTTTCAAAATCATCGCCCCAGTATACAATATCCATTGTCAAGGGTTACCCAGCATTCGACACCATCTTGTTTTTCAAGCTGATGGCCACTGTGAGCTCGATGGCTTTTAAAATTTCAAAAGTTGGTAAAAAAATAAAAAATCACCAAATTATACATATGCAAGTATCTTCACTGAACATGGATCTTGGTTTTCCCCTGTATTCCAAGCCGAGCTTATATTAATAACTCTAAGGGCTTAGCCACACTAAATAGCTTTGAATAAAAGTGGGAGGTTTACGTTTGATGAGGATAGGGTTTCATGAAGTGGATATTGGATATGAGTAACATCAACAGTGTACATGGTGTATAGGTCTGTATAGCTTAAGGTACGTGTTATATCTGACGAAGGGTGTCAAGCTTTCACTGACGAAATAACAAAATTGCCTTCGTACAGCCAAGATTATGCACATTGTAATAATCTTGGCATCTGGTGATTGGGCTACGTTTCGTTGGATATCCACGTACCTTTGGCCACTTATTTTTGGAGTGTTTTTATTGATGACCTTATTGCGGGATAGTCCATCTTAGTCTCAAGGGTGACGAAGCATTTTTGCCATCCTATCTCCATGAGGGGATATGTTTGTGTGTGTGGTTACACTTTTTGTAGCCATGTGTTTCGCCACCAAAAATATGTACAATTCACCACCCAGGTTTTTATCCACTCGCATTTCCCCCGTAGGGACGTACTGATCCTACTTCGTTTATCGTCAAATAATATCGAACATCAGTTATTTCCAGTACCACTATTTCACAGTTATATTCTGATGGGCGAAGCAATACGTAATAAACAAACGAATCTCTGCACTGACCATCTTTAATCATAACTTATTTTAAATCGACAATCAGTGAGTAATTACGGCAAGGTCACGGAAAACTAATCATCAATCCGAGCGGTGAGTAGTTTCGTTATCATCAATAGTGCCCCGCGACGAGATTCGCAATGAAAAATATTTTCAAAATCATCGCCCCAGTACACAATATCCATTGTCAAGGGTTACCCAGCATTCGACACCATCTTGTTTTTTTCAAGCTGATGGCCACTGTGAGCTCGATGGCTTTTAAAATTTCAAAAGTTGGTAAAAAAAAAAAAAAATGTAAAAACATAAAAAAAACTAAAAAATAAAAAAAATCACCAAATTATACATATGCAAGTATCTTCGCTGGAACATGGATCTTGGTTTTTCTCCTACCTGCCCATTAGGGAGTTGATCATAGGGAATGTGACAAAGTTACAAATAATTTAAAGAGCAAAGAGTCTGTTACGGTTATTGCGTTTTTATTTATTAAAATTAAAGTGGGATGTTTACGTTTGATGAGGTATAGGGTTTCATGAAGTGGATATTGATATGAGTAACATCAACAGTGTACAAGGTGTATAGGTCTGCATAGCTTAAGGTACGTGTTATATCTGACGAAGGGTGTCAAGCTTTCACTGACGAAATAACAAAATTGCCTTCGAACAGTCAAGATTATGCACATTGTAAAAATCTCGGCATCTGGTCATTGCGCTACGTTTCGTTGGATATGCACATGCCTATGGCCACTTATTTTGGAGTGTTCTTAGTGATGACCTTATTGCGGATAGTCCATCTTAGTCTCAAGGGTGACGAAGCATTTTGCCATCCTATCTCCATGAGGGGATATGTTTGTGTGTGTGGTTACACTTTTGTAGCCATGTGTTTCGCCACCAAAAATATGTACAATTCACCACCCAGGTTTTATCCACTCGCATTTCCCCTTAGGGACGTATTATTCCTACTTCATTTATCGTCAAACAATATCGAAAATCAGTTATTTCCAGTACCACTACTTCATAGTTATATTCTGAAGGGAGAAGCAATAGCAAACGAATCTCTGCACTGACCATCTTTAATCATAACTTATTTTAAATCGACAATCAGTGAGTAATTACGGCAAGGTCACGGAAAACTAATCATCAATCCGAGCGGTGAGTAGTTTCGTTATCATCAATAGTGCCTCGCGACGAGATTCGCAATGAAAAATATTTTCAAAATCATCGCCCCAGTATACAATATCCATTGTCAAGGGTTACCCAGCATTCGACACCATCATGTTTTTTTTCAAGCTGATGGCCACTATAAGCTCGATGGCTTTTAAAATTTCAAAAGTTGGTAAAAAAATAAAAAAATCACCAATTATACATATACAAGTATCTTCACTGAACATGGATCTTGGTTTTCCCATGTATTACAAGCCGAGCCTATATTAATAACTCCTAAGGGCTTAGCCACACTAAATAGCTTTGAATAAAAGTGGAGGTTTACGTTTGATGAGGATAGGGTTTCATGAAGTGGATATTGATATGAGTAACATCAACAGTGTACAAGGTGTATAGGTCTGCATAGCTTAAGGTACGTGTTGTATCTGACGAAGGGTGTCAAGCTTTCACTGACGAAATACAAAATTGCCTTCGAACAGTCAAGATTATGCACATTGTAATAATCTTGGCATCTGGTGATTGGGCTACGTTTCGTTGGATATGCACATGCCTATGGCCACTTATTTTGGAGTGTTCTTAGTGATGACCTTATTGCGGATAGTCCATCTTAGTCTCAAGGGTGACGAAGCATTTTGCCATCCTATCTCCATGAGGGGATATGTTTGTGTGTGTGGTTACACTTTTTGTAGCCATGTGTTTCGCCACCAAAAATATGTACAATTCACCACCCAGGTTTTTATCCACTCGCATTTCCCCCGTAGGGACGTACTGATCCTACTTCGTTTATCGTCAAATAATATCGAAGATCAGTTATTTCCAGTACCACTACTTCATAGTTATATTCTGATGGGCGAAGCAATACGTAATAAGCAAACGAATCTCTGCAGTGACCATCTTTTATAATTATTTATTTTAAATCAACAAACAGTGAATAAATACGGCAAGGTCACGGAAAACTAATCTTCAATCCGAGCGGTGAGTAGTTTCGTTATCATCAATAGTGCCTCGCGACGAGATTCGCAATGAAAAATATTTTCAAAATCATCGCCCCAGTACACAATATCCATTGCCAAGGGTTACCCAGCATTTAACACCATCTTGTTTTTCAAGCTGATGGCCACTATAAGCTCGATGGCTTTTAAAATTTCAAAAGTTGGTAAAAAAAATAAAAAAAATCACCAAATTATACATATGCAAGTATCTTCACTGGAACATGGATCTTGGTTTTTCCCATGTATTACAAGCCGAGCCTATATTAATAACTCCTAAGGGCTTAGCCACACTAAATAGCTTTGAATAAAAGTGGGAAGTTTACGTTTGATATGGATAGGGTTTCGCGAAGTGGATATTGGATATGAGTAACATCAACAATGTACATGGTGTATAGGTCTGCATAGCTTAAGGTACGTGTTGTATCTGACGAAGGGTGTCCAAGCTTTCACTGACGAAATAACAAAATTGCCTTCGGAAAGCCAAGATTATGCACATTGTAAAAATCTCGGCATCTGGTCATTGCGCTACGTTTCGTTGGATATCCACGTGCCCTTTGCCACTTATTTTTGGAGTGTTTTTAGAGATGACCTTATTGCGGGATAGTCCATCTTAGTCTCAAGGGTGACGAAGCATTTTTGCCATCCTATCTCCATGAGGGGATATGTTTGTGTGTGTGGTTACACTTTTTGTAGCCATGTGTTTCGCCACCAAAAATATGTACAATTCACCACCCAGGTTTTTATCCACTCGCATTTCCCCCGTAGGTACGTATTGTTCCTACTTCACGTATCGTTTAATAATATCGAAGATCAGTTATTTCCAGTACCACTACTTCATAGTTATATTCTGATGGGCGAAGCAATACGTAATAAGCAAACGAATCTCTGCAGTGACCATCTTTTATAATTATTTATTTTAAATCAACAAACAGTGAATAAATACGGCAAGGTCACGGAAAACTAATCTTCAATCCGAGCGGTGAGTAGTTTCGTTATCATCAATAGTGCCCCGCGACGAGATTCGCAATGAAAAATATTTTCAAAATCATCGCCCCAGTATACAATATCCATTGTCAAGGGTTACCCAGCATTCGACACCATCTTGTTTTTTTTCAAGCTGATGGCCACTGTGAGCTCGATGGCTTTTAAAATTTCAAAAGTTGGTAAAAAAAATAAAAAAAAACACCAAATTATACATATGCAAGTATCTTCACTGGAACATGGATCTTGGTTTTTCCCATGTATTACAAGCCGAGCCTATATTAATAACTCCTAAGGGCTTAGCCACACTAAATAGCTTTGAATAAAAGTGGGAAGTTTACGTTTGATATGGATAGGGTTTCGCGAAGTGGATATTGGATATGAGTAACATCAACAGTGTACAAGGTGTATAGGTCTGTATAGCTTAAGGTACGTGTTATATCTGACGAAGGGTGTCCAAGCTTTCACTGACGAAATAACAAAATTGCCTTCGGAAAGCCAAGATTATGCACATTGTAAAAATCTCGGCATCTGGTCATTGCGCTACGTTTCGTTGGATATACACGTACCTTTGGCCACTTATTTTTGGAGTGTTTTTATAGATGACCTTATTGCGGGATAGTCCATCTTAGTCTCAAGGGTTACGAAGCATTTTTGCCATCCTATCTCCATGAGGGGATATGTTTGTGTGTGTGGTTACACTTTTTGTAGCCATGTGTTTCGCCACCAAAAATATGTACAATTCACCACCCAGGTTTTTATCCACTCGCATTTCCCCCGTAGGGACGTATTATTCCTACTTCATTTATCGTCAAACAATATCGAAAATCAGTTATTTCCAGTACCACTATTTCACAGTTATATTCTGATGGGCGAAGCAATACGTAATAAGCAAACGAATCTCTGCAGTGACCATCTTTTATAATTATTTATTTTAAATCAACAAACAGTGAATAAATACGGCAAGGTCACGGAAAACTAATCATCAATCCGAGCGGTGAGTAGTTTCGTTATCATCAATAGTGCCCGCGACGAGATTCGCAATGAAAAATATTTTCAAAATCATCGCCCCAGTATACAATATCCATTGTCAAGGGTTACCCAGCATTCGACACCATCTTGTTTTTTTTCAAGCTGATGGCCACTGTGAGCTCGATGGCTTTTAAAATTTCAAAAGTTGGTAAAAAATAAAAAAATGTAAAACATAAAAAACTAAAAATAAAAAAACACCAAATTATACATATGCAAGTATCTTCACTGGAACATGGATCTTGGTTTTTCCCATGTATTACAAGCCGAGCCTATATTAATAACTCCTAAGGGCTTAGCCACACTAAATAGCTTTGAATAAAAGTGGGAAGTTTACGTTTGATATGGATAGGGTTTCGCGAAGTGGATATTGGATATGAGTAACATCAACAGTGTACAAGGTGTATAGGTCTGTATAGCTTAAGGTACGTGTTATATCTGACGAAGGGTGTCCAAGCTTTCACTGACGAAATAACAAAATTGCCTTCGTACAGCCAAGATTATGCACATTGTAATAATCTTGGCATCTGGTGATTGGGCTACGTTTCGTTGGATATCCACGTACCTTTGGCCACTTATTTTTGGAGTGTTCTTAGTGATGACCTTATTGCGGGATAGTCCATCTTAGTCTCAAGGGTGACGAAGCATTTTTGCCATCCTATCTCCATGAGGGGATATGTTTGTGTGTGTGGTTACACTTTTTGTAGCCATGTGTTTCGCCACCAAAAATATGTACAATTCACCGCAGGTTTTATCCACTCGCATTTCCCCTTAGGGACGTATTATTCCTACTTCATTTATCGTCAAACAATATCGAAAATCAGTTATTTCCAGACCACTATTTCACACTTATATTCTGATGGGCGAAGCAATACGTAATAAGCAAACGAATCTCTGCAGTGACCATCTTTTATAATTATTTATTTTAAATCAACAAACAGTGAATAAATACGGCAAGGTCACGGAAAACTAATCTTCAATCCGAGCGGTGAGTAGTTTCGTTATCATCAATAGTGCCCCGCGACGAGATTCGCAATGAAAAATATTTTCAAAATCATCGCCCCAGTACACAATATCCATTGCCAAGGGTTACCCAGTATTTAACACCATCTTGTTTTTTTTTCAAGCTGATGGCCACTATAAGCTCGATGGCTTTTAAAATTTCAAAAGTTGGTAAAAAAAAATAAAAAAAAATGTAAAAACATAAAAAAAAAATTAAAAATAAAAAAATCGCAAAATTATACATATGCAAGTAAATTCGCTGGAACATGGAACTTGGTTTTTCTCCTACCTGCCCATTAGGGAGTTGATCATAGGGAATGTGACAAAGTTATAAATAATTTAAAGAGCAAAGAGTCTGTTACGGTTATTGCGTTTTTATTTATTAAAATTAAAGTGGGATGTTTACGTTTGATGAGGATAGGGTTTCGCGAAGTGGATATTGGATATGAGTAACATCAACAGTGTACATGGTGTATAGGTCTGCATAGCTTAAGGTACGCGTTAGATCTGATGAAGGGTGTCAAAGCTTTCACTGACGAAATAACAAAATTGCCTTCGTACAGTCAAGATTATGCACATTGTAATAATCTTGGCATCTGGTGATTGGGCTACGTTTCGTTGGATATGCACATGCCTATGGCCACTTATTTTTGGAGTGTTCTTAGTGATGACCTTATTGCGGGATAGTCCATCTTAGTCTCAAGGGTGACAAAGCACGCGATGCCGCTCTATCTCCTCGTGGGGAGGTGCTAGGGTGTGTGCGCTACATTTTGTGACGCCTCTGTGTTTTGTCATCGCAAATAAGTACAATTTACCACCCAGGTTTTAATCTACTCGCATTTCCCCCTTAGGGACGTATTATTCCTACTTCATTTATCGTCAAATAATATCGAAGATCAGTTATTTCCAGTACCACTACTTCATAGTTATATTCTGATGGGAGAAGCAATACGTCATAAGCAAACGATACTCTGCAGTGACCATCTTTTATCATTATTTGTTTTAAATCAACAAACAGTGAATAATTACGGCAAGGTCACGGAAAACTAATCATCAATCCGAGCGGTGAGTAGTTTCGTTATCATCAATAGTGCCCCGCGACGAGATTCGCAATGAAAAATATTTTCAAAATCATCGCCCCAGTACACAATATCCATTGCCAAGGGTTACCCAGTATTTAACACCATCTTGTTTTTTTTTCAAGCTGATGGCCACTATAAGCTCGATGGCTTTTAAAATTTCAAAAGTTGGTAAAAAAAAATAAAAAAAAATGTAAAAACATAAAAAAAAAATTAAAAATAAAAAAATCGCAAAATTATACATATGCAAGTAAATTCGCTGGAACATGGAACTTGGTTTTTCTCCTACCTGCCCATTAGGGAGTTGATCATAGGGAATGTGACAAAGTTATAAATAATTTAAAGAGCAAAGAGTCTGTTACGGTTATTGCGTTTTTATTTATTAAAATTAAAGTGGGATGTTTACGTTTGATGAGGATAGGGTTTCGCGAAGTGGATATTGGATATGAGTAACATCAACAGTGTACAAGGTGTATAGGTCTGTATAGCTTAAGGTACGTGTTATATCTGACGAAGGGTGTCCAAGCTTTCACTGACGAAATAACAAAATTGACTTCGGAAAGCCAAGATTATGCACATTGTAAAAATCTCGGCATCTGGTCATTGCGCTACGTATCGTTGGATATACACGTACCTTTGGCCACTTATTTTTGGAGTGTTTTTGTAGATGACCTTATTGCGGGATAGTCCATCTTAGTCTCAAGGGTTACGAAGCATTTTTGCCATCCTATCTCCATGAGGGGATATGTTTGTGTGTGTGGTTACACTTTTTGTAGCCATGTGTTTCGCCACCAAAAATATGTACAATTCACCACCCAGGTTTTTATCCACTCGCATTTCCCCCGTAGGGACGTACTGATCCTACTTCGTTTATCGTCAAATAATATCGAAGATCAGTTATTTCCAGTACCACTACTTCATAGTTATATTCTGATGGGAGAAGCAATACGTCATAAGCAAACGATACTCTGCAGTGACCATCTTTTATCATTATTTGTTTTAAATCAACAAACAGTGAATAATTACGGCAAGGTCACGGAAAACTAATCATCAATCCGAGCGGTGAGTAGTTTCGTTATCATCAATAGTGCCCCGTGACAAGATTCGCAATGAAAAATATTTTCAAAATCATCGCCCCAGTACACAATATCCATTGTCAAGGGTTACCCAGCATTCGATACCATCTTGTTTTTTTTTTAGGCTGATGGCCACTGTGAGCTCGATGGCTTTTAAAATTTCAAAAGTTGGTAAAAAAAAAAAAAATGTAAAAACATAAAAACTAAAAATAAAAAATGTAAAAACATAAAAAAAACTAAAAAATAAAAAAAATCACCAAATTATACATATACAAGTATCTTCACTGGAACATGGATCTTGGTTTTTCCCCTGTATTTCAAGCCGAGCTTATATTAATAACTCCTAAGGGCTTAGCCACACTAAATAGCTTTGAATAAAAGTGGGAGGTTTACGTTTGATGAGGATAGGGTTTCGCGAAGTGGATATTGGATATGAGTAACATCAACAGTGTACATGGTGTATAGGTCTGCATAGCTTAAGGTACGTGTTATATCTGACGAAGGGTGTCCAAGCTTTCACTGACGAAATAACAAAATTGCCTTCGTACAGCCAAGATTATGCACATTGTAATAATCTTGGCATCTGGTGATTGGGCTACGTTTCGTTGGATATGCACATGCCTATGGCCACTTATTTTTGGAGTGTTCTTAGTGATGACCTTATTGCGGGATAGTCCATCTTAGTCTCAAGGGTGACGAAGCATTTTTGCCATCCTATCTCCATGAGGGGATATGTTTGTGTGTGTGGTTACACTTTTTGTAGCCATGTGTTTCGCCACCAAAAATATGTACAATTCACCACCCAGGTTTTATCCACTCGCATTTCCCCTTAGGGACGTATTATTCCCACTTCAGTTATCGTCAAACAATATCGAAAATCATTCTTTCTAGACCACTATTTCACAGTTATATTCTGAAGGGAGAAGCAATAGCAAACGAATCTCTGCACTGACCATCTTTAATCATAACTTATTTTAAATCGACAATCAGTGAGTAATTACGGCAAGGTCACGGAAAACTAATCATCAATCCGAGCGGTGAGTAGTTTCGTTATCATCAATAGTGCCCCGCGACGAGATTCGCAATGAAAAATATTTTCAAAATCATCGCCCCAGTATACAATATCCATTGTCAAGGGTTACCCAGCATTCGACACCATCTTGTTTTTTTTCAAGCTGATGGCCACTGTGAGCTCGATGGCTTTTAAAATTTCAAAAGTTGGTAAAAAAAAATAAAAAAAAATGTAAAAAAAAAAAAATGTAAAACATAAAAACTAAAAATAAAAAATGTAAAACATAAAAAAAAATAAAAAATCACCAAATTATACATATACAAGTATCTTCACTGGAACATGGATCTTGGTTTTTCCCCTGTATTTCAAGCCGAGCTTATATTAATAACTCCTAAGGGCTTAGCCACACTAAATAGCTTTGAATAAAAGTGGGAGGTTTACGTTTGATGAGGATAGGGTTTCGCGAAGTGGATATTGGATATGAGTAACATCAACAGTGTACATGGTGTATAGGTCTGCATAGCTTAAGGTACGTGTTGTATCTGACGAAGGGTGTCCAAGCTTTCACTGACGAAATAACAAAATTGCCTTCGGACAGCTGAGATTATGCAGATTGTAATAATCTTGGCATCTGGTCATTGCCTTACGTTTCGTTGGATATGCCCGTACCTTTGGCCACTTATTTTTGGAGTGTTTTTAGAGATGACCTGTTGCGGGATAGTCCACCTTAGTCTCAAGGGTGACGAAGCATTTTTGCCATCCTATCATGGAGATATGGAGTTGTGAGATGTTTGTGTGTGGTTACACTTTTTGTAACCATGTGTTTCGCCACCAAAAATATGTACAATTTACCACCCAGGCTTTTATCTACTCGCATATCCCCTTACGTACGTACTGTACCTACTTCACTTATCGTCAAATAATATCGAAAATCATTTGTTTCCAGTACCACTACTTCATAGTTATATTCTGATGGGAGAAGCAATACGTAAAGTTACGGCAAGGTCACGGAAAACTAATCATCAATCCGAGCGGTGAGTAGTTTCGTTATCATCAATAGTGCCACGCGACGAGATTCGCAATGAAAAATATTTTCAAAATCATTGCCTCAGTACACAATATCCATTGTCAAGGGTTACCCAGCATTCGACACCATCTTGTTTTTTTTCAAGCTGATGGCCACTGTGAGCTCGATGGCTTTTAAAATTTCAAAAGTTGGTAAAAAAAATAAAAAAAATCACCAAATTATACATATACAAGTATCTTCACTGGAACATGGATCTTGGTTTTCCCCTGTATTTCAAGCCGAGCCTTATATTAATAACTTCTAAGAGCTTAGACACACTAAATAGCTTTGAAGAAAAGTGGGAAGTTTGCGTTTGATGAGGATAGGGTTTTGCGAAGTAGATATTGGATATGAGTAACATCGACAGTGTACATGGTGTAAAGGTCTGCATAGCTTAAGGTACGTGTTGTATCTGACGAAGGGTGTCCAAGCTTTCACTGACGAAATAACAAAATTGCCTTCGGACAGCTAAGATTATGCAGATTGTAATAATCTTGGCATCTGGTGATTGGGCTACGTTTTCGTTTAAGTGTAAAGGTTATTTCGAAATTACCAAATCCTTATTTCAACTTACATATATAGTTAAAACACTACGGTTCAAGCCGGGCATTTGGAAATAACTTTTAAGTTTTTAGGTATATAATAGATATTAAGGTAACTAGGAAGTTTACGATCGATGCAGATAGAGTTGCGTGAAATAGATATTGGATATGAGTATTATCATAAGCGTACACGGTGTCTAGGTCTGGATAGCTTTGGGTCCGTGTTATATATGACAAAAGCTGGCGCAGCTTTTACTGGCCGAGTTTAGAAATAATGGCAGTCATTGCACAGCGTTTTGTCATATATGCGCATACCGTTAGTGACTTTTTTTTGGCGTGTTAATCGACGACCTAATTGCGGGACAGTCCACCTTTGACCCAAGGGTGACAAAACATACGACGACATCATTCCTCCTCTGAAGTAGATTGGTGTTTGTTTTTTGGGTAGCCGTTTCTGCGGCCTACGTATTTTCTGTCACCAGTAAAATTGTACGCACGGGCTACGTAATACCACCATGATTTGGTTTGTTACCGGGGATGTTGTGGAGTTATAAAAGATAGTTTAACATCGCGGTTCGTTTAACATATACCATTCCCGAAAGGTTTGAAATAAAAGAGGCAAAAGAGAAGAGTAATTTAAGTAGGTATATTAGGTATAACGACAATGGATGTTAGAACTTTTGAGGTCAAATTTTCTTTTTATTAAATGTAAATTGAAGTTAATATTATTTTTTTATTATTCTGAACTTTGGACTCATATACGAATGATCGTTGTTTAAAGAAAGTTTAGTAAATAAAATAATAAACCATAATACCTCTAACATTGAAAAAAAAGAACTATATTTTGCATCGAAAGGAAAATTTATTTCTCAATACATTTTTCCTTTGGGTGTGAAATGTAGATATTGCAGTGCGATCAATTGACATCATTATGTAATTCTAGTATACTATACTTAAATGTTTATCCACTTCTATAACAAAAATCTTTGTATCTATCTTCTATTATATTATATATATCCTCTTCTACATAACAGTAGTATAGCCACGATGCAACTAGTTTCTAGCTGGACTATGATGGATCGGCTCGACCGTGGAAGAACCATCAATCTAACATAACAGAGCGTCGGCGTGAAATAGTAGCATAACGCCGTTGTGTTGCGTATGTTGGTGTAGGGATGCGGGGATCCAGTTACAGATAACGAGACATTATATAACAGTTCTCGGTGGTGACAGCAGAGTTGTATCTTGAACTTTTTTTGATTATGGATGTATTTTTCTTTGGCCACAGTCATAACTTACCATCAGATGAACTGTGTGTTCGTTTGTCTCACGAACATTATATAAATTTATAGTATATTTTATAATGAAAATCTTCAGGACATTCCAATATATATACATTTCATATATATATATATATATATATATATATATATACATATATATAAATTAAATATTAAATAGTTTCTAAGACTTACAAAATATTATAATACACAAAATAAAAATAGTACATACTTATATATAAGGCCATAAAATAAGGTTTTTTATTAAGGACTAGTATAGGGAGTAATGTTCAAATTAAACAATTTAAAAATCTGTAATATAATTTGATTTTAATTTTCAACATATTTAATATAAATATTATTTTTAATTTACAAATGTTTTTATTTTTGGTAAATGGTTAATTGAGCATTCATTCATCATTTGATTCTTTCTTTATTTCTTTATCGTATTTTTTTATTGTCTGAACTAATATTAATTATTAGGATTAACACTGTACATTACGTCATTAATCATGACAGAGAGTCCCAAAAATACGAATATATTTAAGTACATAATCTCAAAGGATAGATTCACATTGCTGGATAACGATCTTTTGTGTGATTAGATTAAATAAATGTAATATTTAAAGAACAAGTAATGATAATAAATATTAGTAGTTTTTGTAAATTTGAAACAATGGAACACGGCGACATGCATATTAATAGTAGTATTTCGAGGGTAACGCAGAAACTGTGCGGTGCAGCTATATACCAAAGAAGTTACCCTTAAGTGTACAGACCTATTCTATAAATCCTTTAGTCTTAAAGACGTATAATTTTCAGTAAGTAGATATAGTTTATTAGGGCCAACTATTTGGGAAAATGGCCGTCCTCGTGCTATGTACTCGGTAGTTATTCACAAAGCGAGGGTTGAACGAGCAAAAGTATATCTCTTATAAATGAATGTGGCGTGATAGTTAGTAACAATTGCGTATAAAAATTTAAAATAATTTTTGAATTTTAATTATTTCATTAGTTTCAAAATGGATTCACTATTTTTCTTTTACATTTAATAGAAGGATGACGACGTACAAAATTAATTTAAAAAATATTCCTCTAATTTTATGCATTACCATTGCGTTCATATATTTGAATACAATTATTTTATTATTAAATATAATAATTAAAATTTTAATTATTTATTTGTTTTTTAAAATCTGAAATTATTTCGGTAATTCCATAGGTTTGATATATATAATAATTGGAAATATTATAATACACAAAATAAAAATAGTACATACTTATATATAAGGCCATAAAATAAGGTTTTTTATTAAGGACTAGTATAGGGAGTAATGTTCAAATTAAACAATTTAAAAATCTGTAATATAATTTGATTTTAATTTTCAACATATTTAATATAAATATTATTTTAAATTTACAAATGTTTTTATTTTTGGTAAATGGTTAATTGAGCATTCATTCATCATTTGATTCTTTCTTTATTTCTTTATCGTATTTTTTTATTGTCTGAACTAATATTAATTATTAGGATTAACACTGTACATTACGTCATTAATCATGACAGAGAGTCCCAAAAATACGAATATATTTAAGTACATAATCTCAAAGGATAGATTCACATTGCTGGATAACGATCTTTTGTGTGATTAGATTAAATAAATGTAATATTTAAAGAACAAGTAATGATAATAAATATTAGTAGTTTTTGTAAATTTGAAACAATGGAACACGGCGACATGCATATTAATAGTAGTATTTCGAGGGTAACGCAGAAACTGTGCGGTGCAGCTATATACCAAAGAAGTTACCCTTAAGTGTACAGACCTATTCTATAAATCCTTTAGTCTTAAAGATGTATAATTTTCAGTAAGTAGATATAGTTTATTAGGGCCAACTATTTGGGAAAATGGCCGTCCTCGTGCTATGTACTCGGTAGTTATTCACAAAGCGAGGGTTGAACGAGCAAAAGTATATCTCTTATAAATGAATGTGGCGTGATAGTTAGTAACAATTGCGTATAAAAATTTAAAATAATTTTTGAATTTTAATTATTTCATTAGTTTCAAAATGGATTCACTATTTTTCTTTTACATTTAATAGAACGATGACGACGTACAAAATTAATTTAAAAAATATTCCTCTAATTTTATGCATTACCATTGCGTTCATATATTTGAATACAATTATTTTATTATTAAATATAATAATTAAAATTTTAATTATTTCATTAGTTTCAAAATGGATTCACTATTTTTCTTTTACATTTAATAGAACGATGACGACGTACAAAATTAATTTAAAAAATATTCCTCTAATTTTATGCATTACCATTGCGTTCATATATTTGAATACAATTATTTTATTATTAAATATAATAATTAAAATTTTAATTATTTATTTGTTTTTTAAAATCTGAAATTATTTCGGTAATTCCATAGATTTGATATATATAATAATTGGAAATATTATAATAGTGATATAGAACCATTGATCCCGGAAATTTACTTTAAGATTATACCTACCTTGTTAAGTCCATTATAATTATTTAAGTCCATAATAAATCCTAAATGTTAATTTCGTTAAGGTTTCGCATGGAAACGAAAGGATGTTGGGCATGATCCGAGGTATAGGAAATGTTCTTTTTTTCTATTAGATTTGTGTGACCTATGTGGTATGCTTTTGTATTTAAATCTTCTTTTATAATTAATAAGGGCTGTATTTTTGTGAGGAATATCTTTCATCCCTCGTTAGTTATATCGTAGTGACAACAGTTTGTAAGGCAAGCTTAAAATGTGATCATAATTTTAATTATATTAAGAATTATTTATTTCCATATAAACAAATACCGGTCAATATGGATTCCGTTGGCGCTTCTTTGATTATTGTTTCTTATATTATTTTAACTTGAATTTCAATTACTGCAGACCCACTTTTTATAAGTAGAATTGGTGAAAGAGATGCCCTAACAATGTTCTCGCTATCAAAAGTAAGTTATACAGCAACACCCTCACCACCTCATTCACAGGTAATAGTTATAAAATTTGACTTTCCAACCTAATGCAAATCGATTCCATAATATGATATCTTTAAATTTTTATCACTTTTTTCGTGTTAAATTGTTTGAATTATCGAATTATGATTGATAGCGCATTTTATCCAAGGTACATCTTGATAAATTTTCTAAAATAAAATATTGACCTGCGTTTATTTGATTATTTCGTTTAATAAGTAAATGATAATGAAAATTACTTATTTCGTAATCATAGATCGCTCATTGAGCTTGGTTCTGAAAACAACTAGGCCTCAAATTGGAATGTAATTTGAAAACGTAGTAAGAAATTTAATTAAAGTTTACCATTATTATCTTGTGTTAAAATTCATATGATTTGCATGCTTTAGTAAATGGAAAATATTAACCTATAGGAGATAAGTAAGTATGTAAATATAATATGGAGACATTCGAAGTAAAAAAAGAAGCTTACTGTAATTTAAAATGTATTGTAAATAATAAGCTTGATTATTAATAGTACTTGTTCTTCTCAAAGAGAACCGATACCATAGGCTCTTAAGGTCTTAGTCGAGTTCAAACTAATGGATGCTAGTGTTTTCCTAGGCTGTGTGCTTTTTCCTACTTAGTTTCTTTTGACATGTTGCAAATTAATAATATTCATTATTATGCGGAATATTTCTTGAGAACTTATTCAAAAAAAAGATATATTTAATATTCAAAGGCGAATCAAAGAATGCATACCGTAACAAGCGTGTAAACATGGATTAGATTAATATACTTATCATATACATGTTATTATTTTACCAAGACAACTCGCAGAAAAATTATAACATGAGAATTACATAATTAATTTTAATAATATCAATACTAACAAATATTAATAGTAATAATTAAAATAATACAATTAACAACCTTATATACTTACAGAAAAATAAAATGCTCTATTATACATCTCAAAATTACATGTTAAATGTCTGTCATATAGAGTAGAAATATTAGGCACTTAGGTCATAATGAAAACCACGAGTATTGTGATAAAATGTATTTTAATATAAAACTGAAACACCCATAGATCAATATTTAATCTAGATGAACTACTATATTTTTAGAAACAACTATAAAAGGAACAAGAGTACAACAGTACAAACACAAAGTGCAAATAGGCAAATTCATAATCTTATCTAGATCAAATCTCGAAATCATCGTAATGTAACTGGTACATAAGAAACGAAGTGTTTAAATGCAACCATTGCTTTAAGTAAAATATATTAATTAACCACTATAATGAAGATATATAAAGGGTTCAGGTTTAACAAGTCTAACACCCTATTGAACATCAGATAAATTCAAATATTAATAAACATGAAATAAATAAATAGTTCTCCCTGACTGTATAAAAGTACTAATGTATATTTTGAAACGCCTTTGGATATGTTTTTGTAATAAGTTAATAATAAATAAAATATTTATTAAACATAAATTTAAGACTGTATCATATTAGGTTTTAATTGGCCAAAATATGTTTGAAACCATTGTATAAAACAGACTCGCAAAGGTCTAAACTAAACTTCGTAATTGGCTTTAAAAAGAGCCAAGAAAGACTACATGCATAATATACAACATTGATAAAATACATGTACACAGTTAATAGACATATTTTAATTTTTTACTAATAATGTCACTTGTGCCCTTTTAAAGTGTTTGGTATTAAAATTTTAAATTTACGTCATGTATCATTAATATCGGTTACTCTCTATTTTAAGATAAATGTACTACGTATAACGTTGTGTTATATTTTGTAAATTAAATTTACAACAATGTAAATGATAAAAGCATTATTTTCGATGTATATTTGGTAAGCTATGTATTCATTTATCTATCTCTACCATTCTCGATTGTATCGAGCGATTGTTATTTTTTATAGCATCAGTGATAACACAGATGTATGTATGTGTAGGTTTTTGAAAAAGAAAGAACTGTAAGTTTTTGGACAAAGGCGGCATTAATTTGAGGTTGCAATAAAATGTATACGCTATTCTTCTGCTTAACATTTAATAAAAATATGAATATCAATGTACTTGTTGTTTCACTTCAATCCTCACCCAATTCCAAGGAACATCCTTAAATTTCCCTTAAAGGTAGAAAAAAAAAAAAGAAATTAAAATTAAAATATAAAGAAATTAGGAATCATTTAATGTCTTCTGGATCATTGATTTCCCTACATACTCTTATATGGCGATAGGTAACTGGTATGTTATATGCAAGTCTGCTGAAGTCGATAAAATCAACAAATTGGCTGAGAATAGTGCTTAGAGCTTGTCTGAGGGTTATGGGGTTATATTTCCATCTATATTTTAAAATAAGTAATTCCAAAAATTATGTGCCAGTATTCAACTATAGTATTTTTTTTCTGTTTTCAAATTTATAATATAATAAGCTTCAGTTACTGTTCTCTAATAAAATAGAGAACAGTAACCACCAGAGTAAGTAAGCACCAGAATCGAAGTTAACTATAATTTACATAATTAATAAAAATAGTGAAGTAAAAATACATACATTACAACTGTAAGATATAAAAATTCGACGATAAAATATTTAATATATAAAACAGAAAAAGTAAATGTGATAGAATATGGGAAATCAAAGAAACCTAAAGGTAAAAGTATGAAGAAATTGTCTATTGTTTATTTATCCTTTTATTTAACATTGAACACTGAGTCTCCTCGCCTGACAGCAGTCTCAAGTCGAATCTAAGTCGAAAACAATTCTTTTAAAACAGAAAATCAAAATCCAAACTTATACGTTCAAAATAAAAATCAGCGTTCTCGAACGACATACTACCCAGCTCGTCACCAGTTCTTAATATTTTAGCAGTGAAGAAGAAGCGACGTAAGAAACTCTCCAGCAACACTTATCTATTTGTTTGTTGTTTTAATTATTACAATAAAATAAATAAGGTAAAATAATAAAAAATTACAATTTCTCATCACAATAATTAAAAATTTTAGCGCACACACCAGTTCGCAACAATATGAAAACATGCAACAAAGTGAAAAAGAAAATAAAAATACCTGTATACTATAATATAAAAACACAGAATACATAGCATAAATTATATTCTAATAGTGGTAGAGCCACATTACAGTTTGTTTCTAGCTGCAGAATAAATGAGTCAGCTCGACCGGGGTAGGACCACGCCCTCACAGAATACCATCGTAAGATCACAACATAATACTTCTCTGTTTAGTCTGGTGAATATAGGGACCGGAGACCTTCATTACTGGTGATGAGGCGTTCCATCTCAGTCTTCAAGCGTAACAATGCATCTGCATTATGATTCCTAGTCAAGAATGAATAGATGTCATGGAAACACTTTTGCCATCAGGTGAACTGTTTGTTACCTTAAATGTAGTAAAAAAAAATATATAGAAGCTTGGAGGCTGAGTGAACCTAGTACAGAGTCGATAAAGGGCATTCCTAGTAATTTTTATTAACATTTCGGTTTGTCAAGTAATCTGAAAGAAGAGAGAGAATCTCATATCGTGACCATACGCTGTTTTGTCCATAATGACAAGGCTTGAATCCGCATTGACTATCCGAGATCTCACAGTGCAGATGGAGCTTTGACTAAATAATGCGTTCAAGCTGCTCCATGCGGTGAAGATAATTGTGCACCTCAGTAGAGATTCAATCAGGGGACAAATCCGGAAGAAAGACAACTGACAAACTGTATGTTCATCGAATATCGTATAACAACCTACGCCTGATGAGATTTAAGCCAGGACCAGGACTCCTAGATTTTAATTTCGACATTACAGATCGGCTAACGCTGTTACCACTCTTACAGATGAAACTGTCGTACGTAAATACAACGACGACGACACGACATATAACATTATAGTAAATAAATCTAGATTTTGTTGATGCAGTAAATACTGCCGCTAATAAAATATACAAGAGCGAGCCTTGACCCCACTGACAGTCTCCGGTACGTAGATTTAAGTCCGGTCCACGGCATACAATCTCTTTATTGATTTTACTTTGCTCAATGGGTAGTTACCCTGGAACGCAATGCGAGGATTTCAGGTTTGTATTCTGCGTCGAAGTAATGTTCTTACTGCAACTTAAATGCAACAAGAATTGTGTACTTTACTATATATAGCAATGTATTTCCCTTGATGCATTGTTTCAACGAATAATAAGTACGATGATATTAAATTCGTTTCACTCATAAATAACAAAATTGCTAGATCATGGCTAAGGCTCTGTTTAAACGTCAAATAAATATTTATTCTTTACTTATCTCGTTTTATTTACTTTTGTACACTGTATTATATACAAGGCAACATGTAAAGGTACAACTCACCTGGTGGAGAACCACGCTCTCGCTGTATATCTACATGAAATAGCAATATCAAATTTCTATATTTCGTATGGTGAGTATCGTGAGTCCGGGGCCCACTTACAGGTAACGAGGCATTCCATCTCAATCCTCAGTGGTGACAAGCTTCTTGAAACTTGAATCTTAACCGATGACTGAATAATGTTGTATATAAAAAATATATTTTAGGACGTGAAATCCACTAAACATTGAATATTAGAGCAGAGTGTTATAGAGCATCTACCTATATAAACCATAGGCTGTGAGTGGATACCGTGAATCGGCAAACTTAGTGTGGGGTGCCCTGTAACTAGGTGGGGCGATGATATTCGTACGGCAGCGAGCAGAGACTGGAGAAGAAGAGCTAAAGACTGAGCTCAGTTCCGTGCTATGGAAGAGGCCAATGTCCAGCAGTAGACTGATACAGGCAAATGCTGATGATGGTATAGGCTGTTTTTTTTACTTTGTGTACACGATATAATCTAAAATGCAAAAGCTATATATCAGAAGACAAAGACTAAACTAACTGTACGTGTGTACATGAAATTTGCCTAGATCCTAGGCTATAGTCGACGCATTATGAACTGAGGCTTCGAGTCATAAATCATATTTATCTGTCTGTCTCGCTCGCACTTACAGGTCTTATGGAGAGGTGTAGTAATGTGCATAAGAATTGTAGAGGTGCATATCGATAGCGGGATAGGTACGATATGCTTAATTATGTTAAGTATTAATAGGAATAATTTTTAGCTATCTGAAAATAAAAGTTTTTAATTTGTTAATGTACAAAATAAAATGTTTGTTTCGAAGTAATAATAGAGAAGCTGTATAGATCGTAATGTGGCTGTTTTTATCTTTTCTAGGGATGATCGACCCCGATTGCGCAGGTAGCTAAATATCGACAACGGGTTGCATTGCGTGCAGATTCCTACTGTCAGTGACATTTATTGCCCGAAGACTCAGTTTAAAATGCGTTGACTATAGTTGGATAGAGGTGCCCTCCCTAATTTAGCTCGTGTGGCAGTTTGTGTTGTGGTGAAGTTGAGATGACGAATATGATAATGAAGACGACCGAATACCGTAATAGTTTGAGTATCTGACTGCAAAGTTACAGCTGGACCCAACCGAGGAACAATATTTGGGTTTTTTTAATATAGAATAGGTGGTAAAGGAGCGATTGTTGGTTTTTGGCTCTGCGTGTCTTTGACATTACATTGGAGTCCTCTGATCTTATTGCACGTGCAATACAATTAACTAGAAAAGAGAAGGACGAGTGATTTCCGTAACCATGCTGTAACCATTCGTGACTCAGAAAACTCAGAGTTTGCATGAATGGTTACAGCACTATAATAAATCCTGCACAACCGGAAGATAACACCGGGTCGAATCAGACCTGGAGGTCGTCATCAAGGGCTTATATCATAATGACTTTAACTGATCCGGAGTAACTAGGATGATTAAAAATTATATACGCGTCTTTCAATTCGATATTTAATTTTAATTTAATTGTGCAAAATAAAATTAATTAACAAATAAATAAGACGTTAAAAAAGAGATTCATTGTAAGAGGTTTAAACTCATTCATACTTTTCGGGCTGATGGCACTGTTAGCCCAAGGGCTTTTACAGCTTCACCGGGTTAAAAGGTGACCAAGCGCTGAGGGCGCTCAGCCGAGACCTTTATTAGTGAGTAACAAGAACAAGGGTTCCCGAGCATTGGTTCGGACTGTTACCCTGTTGCGCGCGAGCAACTGACCAGAACCTAGGCTCGGTCAGTTGCTTCTGATGGATTATCTAAATAAATATATCTATGTTATTATCAACGATCTGTACTACCACTTCGGATGCGGTGGCGTTGGAGAAGTGGCGCAAGAAATACCACCGGTCTGAGATATGACGGTATCGCGAATAATTTTGTTGTTTACGACGCCCTCGCCGTTGTCAGGGTGGTAGATTGGTATAGTTTTGGAGTGTAGTGTGTTGCTTGGGGCCTGATAGTTGCTTCGTCGGGGTAGTACGAGGGCGTGCTTCGGTCTCCTTCAGTCTCGGGGAATATTCAAGATGGGATGTGTTTCGTCTAGTGAGTGTAGGGATCCGGAGACCTTTATTACTGATGAAGAGGTATTTCATCTCAATCCTTAATGGTGATAACATGTCTGCATTATGATTCCTTATCAAGGATGAACGTATATGTCATGGGCCGCAGGAACAACTTACCATCAAGTGAACAGTGTGCTCTTTTGCTTTTGCTTACGGTATTAAGCCCTCTCCGCCCTTTGTATCCCTTTTCGTAAAGTGTGTCCAATAAAGTTAAAATAAATAAATAAATATATTCTGGTTTCCCGGGAACTTAGTAAGTCTGCATTTCAACTTGCAACTAACAATTTTATTGGCGCCGGCATCCGGTTTCGAACTCAAGTTGCTGGCGTAACGTGAATTAAAAGCTAGCGTTCAAACACTGAGCTACCACGGCTCGTTTTACTTTAAAGTAAAATTATTAATAATAGTTTTCGTCACGTCCCAAGCATTATTTCATAATCAAAACATCAATACGGCTTCGGTGAAGGTCGTGTCACGGTCAAGTATGGTCGACGGAGACCTTATAAAGGCCAAGGTTACATGGTCCATATTCGAATAGACTTGATTTCATATAACATATTTCTTTGATATAAATATAGCTCGATATTCCTATCCATATAATTCTTCGTAATTTGTTATAAAATAGATTAAAAGGAGTACATAAAATTTCTCTCTATTTCAGTAACATAAGAAATATATATATTATACCTAACACCTCAATGTAATAGGAATACCTTTAAATAGAAAAAACTGATTTGGGTCTTCAAGGTATAGTTCTAAGGGTGAGAGACGAGCACACAATTAACGTAATGGTTAGTGTTGAGTGCGGCCCAAAAACACCTGCATCCATCCGAAGCAAATGTTCAAACACATGCGTTGTCAAGCTTGAAGAATTCTTTTTTTGTATTTGTGTGATGCTGTTGCTCCAGTGATCTTTACAGCTTTATCTCAGCAGACTCGACTAAGCGGAAGGCCCGCTGAGTAGGGAGACAACGGCGGTGCTGGCAATGCCGGCACAAGTTCTGCTACTGAAACTCCGCAGCGCTCCAAGCCCTATGAATGAAGAGCGTCAACGACAATAGAGGAGGCAATATACGATCCGAAGGCTCCTCATAAGGAGATTCTAACCTCAGCTCGAATCGCTATGGAAAAGGAAGCCTGAGGACTGCGATGAAATGCCTCGTTACCTTCAATCGGATTTTTTACATTCACCATATGAAACGCAGTAGAATTATACTGCTATTTTACACTGGTATCTCGGACTATCGGACCCAGGGGTCCGTCTGTTCGAGCATACTTTGAAAATCTCCGCAGCATGTTTTTTTTAAATTCGTGACCGATAGAAGCGAAGACCATTGTTATTTTTTACAAAAATTTTATTTCTTGTCAAGGATATAAACTTATGCGTTACCCGTATCACTTAGCGTGCGATATATCTGTATATAATAAATGTATGTCACCTACATTTATAAAGAGATCTCTTGATAAAATATACTATATTAATTCTTTTATGATGTCACAATTTTTATTAGCTACAATTTCTAAGTAGAAATATTTGAGACTCTTTAGTCATTATATTAAATCTATGTATAAGTATATTCGAATACGTCGGTAAACGCCATAAATGTAAATTGTTCAATATTTGATAGAGAAGTCAAGTTGCCAAAAGTTAATTTAAAAAAAAAAATTTAAGCAAATATTTTCTTATAAAACAAATAAGTATAAATACAAATTCCTATTCATTTAATTTATTCTTACAAAAATGATGAGACAATCAATTTAATAATTAAAAAAAATGGTGGTGCTTTGGTTTTGTATTTTTTTTGTTTTATATTGTAATTTGAAAGAAATAATTAAAAAAAAAATTATTGGCAAGATATCAAGTAATTTAGAAAATACTATTACACAGCATAAATATATATGTAGAGTTAAATAACAAAATGTAGCAAAATTTTATTTCGTTTCCTTTTAGATCATTCATAGTATATTTTACGTTGTGCGTTGAAACTTATCCATCAAGTTTTTGAAGAATTCCAAAAACTTAATTGAATTCTTTAAGAAGTATTTTAATTAATATAAAACGAAATGTTTTAGTTACAAATATATTTCAAAATTAAAGTTTCGTTCCTTTTGTCAATTTTACCAGTTTAACATAAAAAAATAATTAAATAAGCATGTAAATGTTGTAAGGTTGCACAATTTATAAACACGTTTTTAATAAAATAAAAACAAATAATATCATTTCCCGGTTGGTTTAGTCTGATATTAAATTTGATATGGAATTTCTTTAGAGCGAGAGAGCAGAGCACCTATCAATTTATTAAAATACTAGCAATTTAAACATATTTTTTTATGCATTAATGATATAAAAAGTTCTTAACGAAATTATTGTTCTCATCTATAAGCGTATTTTTTCCTAAACTAAGATTATTCCGACTTTTCATTTAGTTTAATAAATAAGAAGTTATGTAAACAGCGGCGCGTCGTGTTCATTTGTATCTAAGTCTAAATAAACTATACTAATATCACACTTGTCCTGTAGCGCCGTGAATAGTTTTATTATAACTGCAGATTAAACAAACACTATAATCTCCAAATTAAGCAATTAGAGAAATATATATTTCCACTATCTAGTCCGCACAAAATAATTGGAAACGTTAGTCGAGTCACGAGCAAGGTCATTTGTCTCCATTTTCCAACACAAAATCCTGAGTACAAGATATTGATATCACCATAGACAATTAAAGCTCTCGTCCGGCGACTTCCAGTCGAAGTCGCTCTATAACAATGTTATTTTATTACAATTCACGCATCACATGACGTCATGACGATTGACGTATGGGAGCGTGATCTGAATCTCTTTACTGTCCACTCGGTACTTGATACGCAATCGTTTATTTAGCATAGTAGGTAACAATATTATTGCAACGCAAACGGATCTTCGTTTTTCGTTAGCACTAGAGCCTCCTTCGCTTGTGCTTTCTACGCACGTCTCGGTCGCGAGCCCCATCGATCGCAATGGACGGTCCTGCCGCCTCCGTGAAGTGATGGTCCGTCGCGCAACCGATATCAGTTCACTCCCACTGGTAAACACTTGCACTGTTTAATCTTCTGTAGGCGTTTACGTTTGAAAGGAGGATTTTGGCCTGGACAACGTAGGGTTACAGTTATCCAGGAGAACTTCTTCGGTTTGCAAAACGAACAAGATTTGAACGCGGGTGGAGGACGCTCGTCGTTTCCGTCCTTTCGTCGCGGACCTTTCGGTATGTAAAACGAATTGCACTGTCCGTAACAGAATTTGTTTATCACGGTGGCTGGTAAACATCCAGGTTCGCGGATCTTCTGAACTAAGGGTTCCGTTTTACACCAATCTTCTTTGAGATATTCCTTTTTCGTGACGAAAAGAGCGTTTTTCGATGATTTGAGGATTTTTCGGAAATCAACTCCGGGAGGTATTTCTGTGCTGTCATCTTGATCGGGCATAGAGACGACCATGGTTTCCGAGCTACCTTCCCCAAGCTCGTTCCTTTGCACGTATGCCGAGGAAGCCGTTGCCTCTTCCGTTCGCCGTCGCGCGGCAATCATCTTCTCAACTTGTTCGGTGTCGATGATATCCAGTATCGAGTCGGTCGGTGTGAACGGTCTTTTGCTGCCCACGCCAGCACTTGCACAGGCCGCCAAGAGCGCAGCAGCCACAAGCCAAACGTAATTCTTCATCGAGTTCACCATCTGAAATGAGTATATGTAATTAATATATCGTCTACGTATGATAATTAATAAATTGGATCGGTAAGTAGCATACGTTGTACGTTAAGGTGTTAGTACCGTTTCGTAGGCAGTGCGTCGGTGTCTCTTGTCCGCGGGCGACGCGCGGTGTGCGTGTGCGCAGTGCCGGAGCTGTAATGAACGCTCGCACTCAATGGGCCGCCTCTCAATGAACGATATGACTCACACACCGCGCCTCCGTCATAGAACCGTTACTACGACCCGCTCTTCGCAGAGTCGACAACTTGCACACGTGTTTTGGATTATATTCACAATAACATCCCGAGCTATTTTTTTAATAAGATTACATTTAAATAGATAATAGCATAGACTGCCAGTAAACAGCAATAAAACTCCTTCTTGTCAAAGACATACATATTATCTAAATGATAACATTTTCTTAGTTTTGTCTCGAAATATGTGACTATGATATTATTTAATACTACCTTCATGAAACTTGGCCTCTTAATGACAACCGATTAGTATTTTTTTTTATATATAGAAATTAAAAGCTTTTAAATATAAGGTTTTTTAAAATCTTGCATTGAACGATAGAGACTGAATGGATTTAAGTCAACATCATTTTTTTAAAAATGCAATTAAAAACAAGAAATTACTTAAACACTGATAATTTTAATCGATATTACGTCTTTACATAAAGGTGACACATTGGAATATTTCAATTTACCACCTTAACAAAGTGTTAAATTCTTCGTTATTAATGATAGTGTATATCTGTTATATCATATATCAAAACATCATTAAATCAATCACATGCTTCTCAGAGAAGTATAGTGCATGGGCATTAAAACGTACCAATTTACACAACTACTCTTTGTCAATAATAGTCGGGAGAGATTTTCTCACCTATCGCGCCGCGGCGCCAAACCAATCCGCTGTTTCGGCGCGAGGGCACACAGGCGCCGGTGCAGATTGTGCCTTGGACCAGATCCGAGATCAACACGTTTCCGCCCATTTGTGCTTCCCACAATGCCCATAGAAACCTAAGGGGTATCCGGAGCCTTCTGCGAAACGTAGGCGCTGTGTGGGTGCTTATACTTGAAATTGCATTTTTAACAAATTATTATTAGAAAAGTTTCATTAATTATTTATTCCGTTCCAAATATTGCGCAGTTTAACAGTTATAAATAAATACTATTTAAAATATTTCACTCATAAATCAATGATTAATATTAGTAAAGTTTTCTAAGTATTTTTCTGTGTTGTGTATTTAGTAATTGGTTCAAATAATCAATTTATTTCGTCCGCAATAATGTATTTTTGTTACTTATTACGTAATTTTCAAATTGCACTTTTTTTACATTATCAAGTACGCGTGAAAAATTTTAATACATAAGTATTAAGTAGATCTACATTGTTTATGTCTTATGTATAACGCAATGTAATGCATAGATAACGCTTGAATCTTTTTTAATTTTAAAATATTGAAGTTACCTACTAGATACGTACGTAATATATTTATTGCTACGATTTGACGACTTCCTGATCGATTTCAACTTCGGCGATATCTTCTAATTATCATATTAGCAGATTAAATTAACTGCGCAAGGTATATTATAGTGCTGTAATATAAAAAAATAGACAATATCGCCATCGTAGACTCACTCGTCCCTTTCTCTAGTGCTATGTCATGCACGTTTAATGAGATTGAATTGACTATAGGTAAGTTCAGATACAGTATCAAAGACAAGAGACATACATGCAACAATACCCAGATCCGAAAATAAGCAGTTTATGTTACACTAAAAATATTAATAGGTAGGGAATCGAACCCAGGTTCCCAAGACGCAGTAGCCTGGTACGCAAAAGACTACGCCATGCATGCGCCGTAAACTACACTTAATAAACATAGACGGACTTGGAATTTCAATATTAATGGAATACCCATAAAGTATTGTAGGAATAACGTATTGGAAAGAGCTTTGTTACTACACGAATATTATAATTGTATCTTTATTGAGCGCAGAAGGTCTTATATAAATAAAAAATAAACATTATCAACCGCATTCACAATCTTAATCCATTCGTTTTGTTATTAAATTGTATTTTTATATAAAATCAGGAGTGATAAACGAGCACAAAGTTGGCACACCTGACCGTAACCAACCCATACCTAACCTAAGTTAGGACTGCGGCCCATAAACGCCTACATACATATACCATGTCCTTAACATAGTCTAAAGATGTAAATGTTGTCGCTACCAACGGCTGGGTCTAGTCTGGTCTCAATCTCTACGCTACTGGAGCTTCAAGTATTGGAGTATAGAAGACGACAACTGAATTACTTAATATTGCATTTAATTGGTACCGGGGATCAAATTCGGTTATCTTGCTTAAGGAAAATAAAAAACATACGCTTACACACAGAGCTACCACGGCTATTAGACACTAGTAACTATTAGACACTAGTAACCACGGCTGCTGGCACGCACGGTTTTGTCGAATGACTAGAGATATTCGATAAATCCGTGCGTGCCAGCAAATTCTTCTCAAATCAACTGCTCTAATAATCAATTTAATCAACAAATTAAATCAACTATTTGCAATAAATGAATATTATACTTTAGTTACGTTTCTAATATAATTAATGACCATTTGGCATAGTGGATCGAGCTCTTGGTTGCTGCGTCGCGATCCCTGAACACGATTCCCAGCCGATTATTAATATTTGTGGTATTATAAATTTTTGATTTTCAGGTCTGTTTGTGTTAACCATGAACCTCCTTTCGATCTTATTGCACGTGCGTTACATCGGACCAGAGATAGGCATGACGAGTGAGTTCAAATCACACATATGTACATATATCGTACGCAGTTAGGCTGAGTTTTATAAAGCGTACTTGAACTTTGCCCAGGCTTTGTATTTGAAATATTTAAAACTTTATTTTTAATTAGTTTAATAGCATCTTAAAATATTACTAGGAGCATGTAAGTATTCGGTAAGTCAAAATTTTGGTAACTTTGGCTATGGTAAGCATAAGCTGATTATATGACTATAAATTAAGTAAGCGTAAAGCTAAACTAAGTCGAAGCAAAGTCTAAGTGCTCTTGATAAATTTCAGCCTTAATAACCTGACGATATAGCTGTGCTTGAAATATGAGGATCAATTCTATGTAAGGAAAATAAAAAAGTGATTCCTGCAGCCCATTCTTTTTCTTCATTAATGCATTCATCCCGCATTCATCGTCGATAAAAAAATCTAAATGGATTATGTATCCCTTAGGAATAAGATGGAATGCCTCGTCACCAATAATAAGTTATAAGATTCTAACCGCCATCCAAGTGTGTGTTAATTTTTTTTTAAAGAATAAAAACCAACAGCATGGACATTCGCAACACCAGAGGAGTCGAAGATGCACCGCCGTCCTTAGTGTTAGTCAATGCTCTTGGTTTTTAAGCTGCTTTAAAGTTTCCAACCCCAGCAGAGCGTCCATCAATGCGTTACATAGTATT
This sequence comes from Teinopalpus imperialis, assembly GCA_029286865.1. Taxonomy (NCBI): domain Eukaryota; kingdom Metazoa; phylum Arthropoda; class Insecta; order Lepidoptera; family Papilionidae; genus Teinopalpus; species Teinopalpus imperialis. The sequence goes on from JAGSMU010000039.1 coordinate 3,174,115, forward strand.
TAACTTTGGATCCTAACCTTACTTATTTTACCTATATATGTCTAAATGTATAGTTTAAATTAGAGAGAAAAAAAATACGACGATAAAGTACCTTTGCGTTTGTGTGAATATTTACCGGCTGATAAGCGGTCCGCGCATAGAATGTACATTTGTTATATATGATAGTTATTAAACCCAGAAGATATAGCCGTGATCTAAACCTACGTTATTTATTGATTATATTGGGCTATACCAATCAATACTAAACTTAACTAATAATTATACAAGTAATAGGTTAGTGCCATTTACTCAAAATCAATTTTAATATTTTTTGCCCACAAAATTTTAAAGCTGTCTTAAAGCGTATTTACCACTGCGTTTGTCGCAAGACATGAATTAAAGATTGAATAAAGCGAAGGAAGTCTTTTAAAAGCCGTAGTTTTTTTTTTCATCCCAGAGGCGCTTAACAGTGGAATGTTGGAATTTCATTCATCAAATGTTCATTCAGGGGCCGTTTTGTTACCGTAGAACTAGAAAAAAAAAATGTGACCATAATAAGCGTAAAGGGGACCCTTAGCGACGTGCCGTCTGAGTCGCCCACGTGTATACAGCGTGTTCTAATATTTATACCTTCTTATCTTTAATGCTTTACTGTAAAGAGTAATTTACATACTTTATAAAAATTTAAAATGAATATTTAATATGGATAATAATAGATTTTAATTACTTTAATACCTACATTACATATAATTTTTTAACTTACCAAAATGTGCCGCCGTACGGTGTGGTTGTGCCATTATTAATAAAATATAATAATATTATCCTTTATAAATCAAAAAATTATACAGTTGTTGTTTCCAGAACTATTGGTCTGCCTACTTCTTAATCGTAATTAATATTAAATAACTTTAATATATTTTCTCTTCGCTATAAAGTGTTACAATAAATCCAAATTAATTAATAGGTGACAAAATTTTTACTTTGATGGTTAACAAGTTACATCGAAAGTATATATGGTACAAAAAATTTAATTATGTACTCTTAATATCCCATATATTATGAGTATTTTTTTAATATACGAATATTTATCGTAGACGGAACATCGGAGTTATTTTTTATTTTCTCAAGAGTGACAAACATGCACACAGTTTTCCTGATCTACATTGATATGTGTCTTCGATAAGAAATCATTATACAGATGCGTTGTCACCCTTGAAGACTATGATAAACCAGTAATAAAGGCCTCCGAATCCCTACACTCACCAGACGAAACGCAGGAGTGTTATGATGCTATTTTACGCTGGTATTATGTGCCGACCCGTTCATAACCAGTTCCAGCGTTGCTACCACTACTAAATCTTACTTTATATTGCGTGATAGAGCAGAATGCTGTTAAGAACTGTTTACAGCATAAATGGTACAAAAAGTACTACGATCTCACACAATACTAGTTTAAATTATTAATCATATAACACCAAATACCTCGTTCACCGATAGAAACGTAAATCATTGCATAATTCGAATATTCGATAATGTATTTTTTTTTGTAAAGCATTGGTGGGAAACGCAGATCACCTGATCGCAAGTGAATACTGCCGCCCATGGACATCCGCAACACCAAAGGAGTTGCAGATGCGCTTCCGGTCTTTCTTATTCTCAGTTAATTCAGGATAAAAACTTCACTTCTCGCTCAAACGCATACGTTATATTTCTCTCATTTTAAATGGAATTATCACATCTATTTGTTTTATAAATAGTTGATGTAATCTCCAATTTTCAAATGCTCTGAAAAAAACTACCATTACATAGGATAAATGCACAACACAAAGCAAATGTGAACCAAGACATGCCTGGATGCACTTCAAATAATTTCCGTGCATTATGACGTCATTAACATTGTTGTATTATTTGGCCACATCCTGTACATACAGAATTCGACTCGAGCGTTAAAATATAACAAGTCATTTTGTTGCCACGCATTTATTAAAGAACTCTGGCTTTAAGGTACAAGAAACGCCGGCCGCTTCTCAGAACCACGAGAATCCACATTTTGTTGATCCGACATTTTTAACGCACGTAAACTAAAAATAACAGTGTTTTAAGTGCACTAGTAAATTATAGACATAAAGTATAAACTAAATTTATGTTGGTCACAGTGTGGTCTAGTTGGAATATTCGGCTAATATTTCGTAAGGAGGCGTTCGATTCTCAAACGAGTAATATGAATGTTGAAGGAATTGTTAGTTTTCAGTCTTAATGTGTGCCCCTTGTTCTTTATATTACGTCTAAAGCTTCCTTCAATGTTATTGCACAAACATTACATTAAACTTGTGAATGTGATGATGCGTGAGTGTATCTGTTTTTCTGCAAATGCCTGCAACACCAAAATATATGCATCTTTCGCAGTCAATGTCATCTGTTAATAATCAGAATATATAATCGCGGTTGAAGTCAACGAAAAGAACATCGATTAACATATAATATATTAATAAAAAAGTGCCATTATTATTTTAAACTACTTTGTTTTATATGAGTATAACTTAATATGTTACGTTGACAATATTTTATAAAATTTGAAAGAGAGTGATTTTTTTGTATGTATATTTTATAGATTAATCGTATTTTTTTTCAGGCTGATGGCCTCCGTTGGCCCGAGGACTTTAACAGTTTCACCCGGTTGAGAGGTGTTCGTATGGCCATTTTTATATAAATAAAGGCAATTTTAAGTCAAGGAAAACTTCTAAAAAGTGGTACATGAAGAACATTCTCTTGAATTGAAACTGCGTAACGTGAAAAAAAGCAAGAATGATTTTAACGAGTCTAAAACCTCATAAAGTGCCTCAAAAAACAACAAAGGTGCAAAGGCCGTTGGATTGCATAAACCTATTGATAAAATGACTAACATTCTGACAGCGTGGCTTAACATATCCTTATGGGTGCTATAAGATGTAAACCAAGCTGCAGCTAGTTTCTACATACAGACTAGGGTGCCGACCAGGTGGGTTGATCTGTTACATGGTAGATAACATAATAATGCTATTAGCTATGCTAATAGCATTTTTAAAATTATGGCGATTGAAAAGAGTGGCCATGAGTTTCATGACAAATTATTGCCATGAGTTCTACATGGCGAACTGTCGACTTTTTTGAACTTAACGCTTGTGAATATTTAAAAAAAGGTGAAGTAGCTGCCTTTTTATATAAGTCCCAATGCTGGACATTGGCCTCTCTAGAGAGTGTTAGGGTCATTGCTTATAATCCACCACGCAGCTTCACTGCGGTGTGACGGACTTCATGTCTTCGATTTTTTTTACTATTTTCTAGATATTTCCTCTCAATGCTATCCTTCAGCGCCGATCACGCACTTATAATTGCAATTATGCAATTTCATTGGTTCACTGGGTTAGTTAGTCGAACTAGGTTTGCTCGCGTATCGGTAATTTTTCAATTCATGGTAAGTGGTCAGCTCACTTTCTTAGCGTTTATAAGCTTCCTGCACTTTGACAAATATTTCTGAATAATTACTTGTTAAATTTTATAGAATATAAAGTATTTTTAATTGTAACATTTTTGGGTACGGTAGGATTACAATTGGTTATGCGTTACTTGTTATGTTTTCTATGAACGAACGTGTTAATGTGTTATGTTTGAAGAGTATACCTAATAGTAAATATATGGTTTAGCACGAATGATGCTCAACTTAATTATAACAATTTATATATAAGGTAATATTGAGATTGATTATTTTTAAAACTAAAACAACATTATGATAATAATGGGCGAAATTTCTTCTATTTATTAGATATAAATAGAAGAAATTTCGCTGTTTCTTTATTGTATCTGTAAAATAATTTATATTGTATGGAACAGTTGAAAAACATCTGAAAACTTATTTAATGTAAGGTAACAGCGTATATATATAAATCCCACTTTTGGGCATACGTCTCCTGTTTAAAGATGTTAGAGTCGTAACGCATAATTCACTTGGCGGACATCACAAGTCTTTAAAATATATTTTATTTCTTAAACATCGTGAACCTCACGATGTTAACTCCACTATCGAACACGTATATCAGGACTTAAAATTGCAACTACATAACAGCAATTTCACTAGTGCCGAAACGAAAGATTGAACTCAGTTTGCTCGCGTACCGTAAAATATAAGCGAGCGCTTAGACACTTATTAATGAACTAAATAGTAATAGAAATATTTGATTCGTCTGAGAAACGAACTGAAGCCGACTCGTGTACTTTAACCAATAACCCATATCAAATAATGTTTATAAAATTGTAACACGGCATCATCGGTGTTATTTACATCACTGGGCACATAAAGCGAACTATGTACTAACTATTACAATACATCCCACCAATTACAATCGTACAGAACAGAGGTACTGAATACTGATAGATTAACTAGACCGACAGTCTACTAAAAATAAACGAACAATTCTATTGTAGAGTACTATTCTCAGACCACTTGGTCTCGACTCAGTGCAATTGCAGAGAACATTAAATAAACTACAATTATTGCGTTCCTCAACAATAAACCTATAAATTTCAATATAAAGAAGTACAAGAAATAATTTATGTGGTAGTGCTGTATTGATTTTTAAATAGCCAATATTGAATTTTTCCAACTTCGTACAAATTGTCGAAACAGAAACTAAATATGTAATAAATGTGATCAATTTATAACAATATTATTGTTTGAAGAATGCCATCTTTAACGTAATTGTTACCATACCAATTATATCTACCTTGTTTGTGTAATAGCAGATTCTATCCTAATACGTAAAGTTTCGTTCAGAATAGAATAATTATCTCTTGTTATAATGTTAAATGTATATGAAGTGCTGATCCGATCATATTACATAAGTAATAGTATATGTTATTATGTGGAAAGTTTCATTGTCTAGCTCTGAAAGTTTTCTATTGTTAAAATTATAAATTATATATATATTTATATATATATATATATATATATATATATATATATATATATATATATATATATATATATATATATATATATACTCTTGACCGTGTTCCATTCCGTTGCACTGGATTCTTCCGTTATTCTTTCCTAGTACAAGCCATACGCCTTTTGAACGCCTTTCCGGATGATGTCAAGAATGCACCCAGTAAAGTTTCTTTTAAATCTGTTCTTCGATAACATTATTTGAAGGCAAATAACATCTGATATATATATATATTTCCTCTTGGTATTTGTTACGTCTTATTGTGATGTGTCTATAATTTGATATTTTTATCTAATTAACCTTTTTTATTTGCCGCCCTTGTAAACCTGTTGTATGGGGAACATAAAGAATATATATATATATATATATATATTGCAAATGTAAATAGAATAATAATATATTTAGAATCAGCTTAAACACGTGCCGGGTATATGAATAGAAAACCGAAAATAACATATAAAAAAACGTCTGAACCTCTGTCTTGAAGTTGATTAATAATAATATAACGTAATATTTTCCCGTATATACCTATCTATATAATATAACTAAAAATTTTGAGCACCTAATCTACAGTGTGCTACGTTTAGGAAAAAATCAGTTCAGCAACATCGAAAATTGCGGTTGCATTTTATCCGCATTTATTTTTCGACGCCAGCTTGCATACTTCTAACTCTGTACTCCAATATAAACATCCAATATATCGTTCACTTGCAATTCATTCGAGCGGCACGTCAGATGCGCTGCGCATTTAATCAGAGTAGCATTGGGATATTCGTCATTTGGTTTACGAAACGCGACTGGTAGGCGCCATGCATCCCGCTTATTGTCCATATATATATCAACTAACTTAATCGTCCCCAATCGCTTTGATCAGCGAACCTTCACGCCGGCAGCGGCGCCACGGCCCGCATAATTCTACCCAGACAAAAAATTCCAAACACAATCAAGACCAAAGTATAACTCCAGGTACCTACGGACATTTAATACTGGCAGACGTATAAATCAAACCGATGGCTCTAACAACTTATGACATAAAATCCTTTATTATTCACACGTGAAATAAAAAGAACTCTGACGCTTTGAATAGCGGAGTGCGGGCCACGCATCGAATAACATTATGGGATTATCTGAGCTTTTAGTTTCTTTATGAATGGAACAATTAACTACGGACGTGATAGAAATGACAAAAAACGTCTTTGCTGTTTTCGTTTTGTTGGATTCGCGTTGCAAATCTGATCCCCGACGCCTAAAGAACACTTCTGAGAAACACCTCGGTTTGATATAAATACCAGAAAAAATGCAGCAAGATAATTGATTTATATCGTCGACATCCTTTTAATTAGTTTTATAAACGGAATTTAATATTTACAAGTTCCCAAGGTTCCTTTCAATATTTAATTGATGACATTGTTGGGTTGATTTATTTATTTGTTGATTTTCTGGATTTGAGGAAGCCTACAACCATCTGCCCAATAGTATTGTGAAATTTTAGTTAAATTACAAAAGCTTATATTCAAAAGTAAGGGGATCAGACAAAAATGTACTAAAATAAAAACACGTTAAAATAAATGGATTATATTTCATCTCAGAAATGTAAATATATAACAAGAGATAATACTAGAAAAAACTGAACGTGGTAAAAATATAACTATGTTGGCGATCTATACCTCGATTTGTAAGTAAATAGGCAAGAAGTAAATAGTAAGTAAACCGGGAGAAAGATAGGGTAAAATTTAACCCTACACCTATCTTAAAAGTATTTTATAATACATTTAACAGTACACTTTTAATACATAGAAACGTTGTACTCAAATTAATGTAAGTAGTAAAGGTATTAAAATATTTCTGTCAATTTTCTGTAGATCACCGATCTCCGTGCCGTTTGTAGAATCTTTGACTCAGTCAGTGTTCCCTTTTATAATTAAGTAAGTATCTTACTATATATTTTATTTACTTTTTACCGGGCTTAAATCAAATGGTAAAAGAGTCCTTTCTCAAAAAGCATGCTACAGTATATAGACAAAGTGTAGTTGATCAATGTGGTAAACGTTAAACAAAGCTTTTTGTGTGTTGGGTCTTTTATTTGTTATTTTTATTTTTCACTTAACATTATTATTCGTCAATAATATTTTTATTGTTTACATACTTTATGTTAGCTGATATGTGGCAAAACTTTAAGTTATCGTAGTTAGAAATTTTATTTTCTCTTATTATAACCTATTTAGGCTTAAAATAATAAAATAGACAATGACGTGTTGCTGATTAGTTTCGCTATTTCTTTCTTTCGCTTCCCAGTTAAAACACTAGGAAGCGATGAAGGGGATTTGCGGTCAGTGTAAAACAATTTCATGAGACATTCTGGTTGTTACTGATATAATGTATACGAGATAAGATCGGATGAAGGTTCTGAAACAGTGCCTAATAACCAATAATGTCTTTACGTGTGTTAATAAGTCCCTCGTAGGTTGTTGCGACTGCTAATCTGAGGATGCCACTCCAGAACCTTTCTTCCCCATAAGCTATATTCCTGGCCCATTGCCACATCAGCTTTCTGATCTTTTTAGCTATATCGGCAATCTTCGTACCACTGTGATACTTTACATAATATATTATATGTATTTTTAAAACCGATTACCGATTATTGATTAACCAATAATCTTACCAAATATGTCCTTAGTGAAATGGTTTTATAGGGAAGAATTGTAATTATCTGAATTATATTTTAAATTTATTTTAATGCAACATTTTGTTCCTGTCTGTCTACTTGTCTTCATAGGGTAAAAATAAAAATTAAAGATGAGCTCAGAGGGGCGAAATCAAATGTCAAATTGCTTAAAATATACGAAATACACACACATTCAAGCTCAACCGACAAGGCTTGTGGGCTATAAGACTAAGTTGCTTTATCTCCAATGTTTTGTTTGCGACGTTTTGTTTTTAGATTTATTGATCCGAGCTATAGACCAGTCTATTAATTATTGCATTGCAATGTTGACTTACATTTAAATCACGAAACACGCGGTATAGTTTTATGAAACTTCAATTTGCAAATGTGCGTAATAGTCGAGAGTCTAGACTTGAGGTCAGTTAGGCAATAAAATGGCAAAACACACGATTATTTAACTTGTTTGGTGCAATCGACTATGAAAACTATTTTTAGAAACGTGTGAACAAAACGCCAATTAAAATGGTAATCAAGTATCACGCAAATAATGGTAGATCTAATAGCTGCAATTTGTTCGCTTCTTCTTATATCGGGAATACCGTGTCTTTATTTTACTTCTTTTTATTTTGCAACAAATTCGGAAGTAATTAGTAATAATATTGTTAATAGAACAGTAACCGCAACCGTCAATCAATCTGTAAAGATACAGGCGAGTTATTTGAACTTGAGAGAGGACTCCTTAGAGGTTAATTTGCACTTTTGTAAATTGATTTATAACTATGATGCACGTTTTTTTAACACTTCACTTCAAATGCCTAACGCAGGGGCGAGGAAAGATTGGGTCGGCACCAAAAAAAACCTTCCTGTATTCCACTTCTACGTAGAGCCTCGGGAATGCTTTCGCATTTTCCTTATGAGCCTACCCATAGATTTGACCAGTAGTATTAGTATATACTTTCGCATTTTCCTTATGAGCCTATCCATAGTTTTGTCCCGTAGTATTGGTATATGCTTTCGCATTTTCTTTATGACCCTACCCATAGTTTTGACCCGTAGTATTAGTATAGGCCGTAGTTATGACTTATCATTAGGTGATAAGTATCATGTCGTCCTTAATTACATAATTTATCTAATATCAATGATAATTATATACATATGCTGCATATTTAAAAAAAATATATCGAATAAGAAAGCTTCAATAGCCCTAATAGTTTAAGTGTACGATTGAAACTTAACATCATAGTTGAGTACTGTCGTAAACCATCTTCCAGCACATCGTATAAGCTTAGTTGGAGTGAATATATTAATTCAATTCATTCTTAGTTGCATTGCAGGTTGATTTATCCAGCGTTCAACCGACTGCGATGCAGGGTTATGATTTATTCAAGTATTTATATCAATGTGTTTTATTCCCACTCATACCTGTCGACAATGATTTTAATCACCGTCATATTACGGGTGAAGTTGAATGTTTGATTCTGGCAGATTGACAGATGTGAGGGAGGTATCTCACGCGAATGTATCTCCGGCTGCTTGTACATTACGAGAGGCGCGAGGGTCGGCGACGACGCTTAAATATTACATTCGTTTAAGCTTTATATAACCATAGATACATTACGGTAAATAATACAGTATTTAACATAGTATAGTCTTTGTTAATAAATTGTCCTCCGCCAGTCATCATCGACCAAGTTGGATGAGAGAAAATGTACCATGCCCGTTTTATCTCATTGTTTGCTTTAATACTTATCTGTTATTTAATATTCTTCCCAGATGACATCTTGTAATAAAAAGATATCGCTGCAGTAGAAATCAGCAGTACAGCAGATTTCTGGCAGCATATATATATATATATATATATATATATATATATATATATATATATATAAACATAATACATATATACATGCATGAAATAATAGATCTTTACCTATGAAATTGTCGTTTTGTATGATATAAGTTAAAGTATTTTTTTTCTAACTTTTTTATTTCTGTTATTCAACGCCCATGTAATCAATTCATCTTTGCCAACGCAGTGGTAGTTTATTGATACCCTTCTTGTAAAAATCAGCTGGACGGGAGGCAACAATCTCTTCAAAGGTGTTCTGCCTCTCGGGAATTGAATTTTTTTCCCTCTTAAAAGTTGTCCAAATTTTGGAAAAAGTAATAGTCGGTGGGTGCTAGGTCTGGTGAACAACCCCATCTCTTGCAGCTTGGCGACCCTCTGTTATGCAGTATGGGGTCGCGTGTTGTCGTGTAGGAGCAGCGGGGACGACCGATTGACCAAAGCTAGTTGCAGATGTACGAGCTTCTCCATCATTGTCTTCAGTTCTTCACAGTATACACCTGCAGTAATACTCATGAAGTTTGGTAAAACTTTACCGGTTGGACTCCCCGATTGAGTTACTTGCTTGGTTTCTTATATAATATGTTTTGCAAAAACTTTATAAGCGCGATTTGAAGCCTAGCAGAGTAGTTAATATTTCAGAGGTTTCAATTTGTGAAACAAAGACGATACCTTATCTTACAAGAAAGACAACGAATAAGTTGGTACAACCGTTCCATGAGTAAACTAGAAGAAATATTTCTATGAACGTTTTCTTTGATTTTTAGGATATTGCTTTGGTGCTGAACCAGCATCTTACCAACTTGCTGAGCACTTTCGATTGTCGAACAGAATCTACTATTCGTCGCACGTAACTATTCGGTTCAAAATTCTTTAATTTCTGTGCCTGTTGAGCAGCGCGAGGCAGGTCTCAACGCGTACGTATCGCTGGCGATCGATAAGTTCGTGGGGCACCCATCTTGCAAGCTTTTTTACCTTGCTAATTTGTCGTAAATGGACCTAATAGCATCATAGTATTGCCTCTTAATCCTCAAGGATAACAGCTTCTGTGCATCTTGTATATTCATTGAGGGTGGATTTAGGTATATACCATGTTCATTTGCTATCCATTTGGTAAATCGTATGAATTACATTTCATTATCATCTTATTATGAAGATTAAACGCACGAATACAAACATTTAATATTCGAATAATTTGCTTACCTCGAGTACAATAAAATAGCTTCCCACATAAGGTTACATACGAATCAAATTCATAACCGTTTTATGCTCGTTGAAAAATAGGCTCGACGTCAACAAATTCTTTGTCCAGAAGAACATCTTCAAAAAAATTTAAACATAACAATATTATTACAACGCCACACCAACTTTTCTCAGTACCAGTACAGGATAAAGACTGTGTTATATCAGTTTTTCAATCAGTGTCCATCGCTTTAATGGATGTGTTTTCAAATATTTGTTATTTTTACAACTCTTACATTTACATTGCTTAATTTCACACCCACTCACTAATAACGTCATAATCACGCACTACGACACTAGTTTTTCATTAATGTCAAAATACTTTTCTACATGAGTTGTAGGTATTTCAGTTCGTATATTGATGTACAATCAGCGACTTGAAAATGTCCTCAAAGGCAGAGCGAAATTGTACGCTTGTTTTTATCAACCTCACCACACATGTCGACGCACTTGCAAATTTTTTATGTACGCTTTTAGTTGAATTTGCGTTAGTCCGGAAGTCATTATCCACAGCCTTATTTTGTGTGTTTTGCCGTCAAAATGTAACGTTAAATTAGCGCGATTTAACATCAAAATTTAGGTATTTCATCTTGGATTTTTAGTATATTAATTAGTGTATAAATTTCATTACATGGTACATACATTACTCGCAAAGTTTTCTCTTACGATAATAAGAGCCTAGTACTCTACCACTGTTTTAAATGGAATTAAAGCAAACTAAATTCAGTCACCGTTACGATCGGCATCTTTGAAACATATTAATTATCATTATCTGATTTACCACGCGTTCAAAAACAACTACACGAATTTGACGTAACCGCAGTAGAGTCGAGTCTTTTATTTTATTTTGAATTATTTTACTATATAATTATATTATTTAATTTTATATAATTATAAAATTTAATTTAATTATCTTTGTGTGACCGAGTGCTTATGGCACTCGAAACCTCTATAAAAAAAGTAACCTCTATAAAGTAAGTACAGAGTGAAAAAAAAATTTAAGTGGTAAAACGGCAAAGATAAAGAGAAAAGAAGAAATAGAACAAAAATGAACCCAGTTACGAATATTTCTCCCTTCTTCGTTCTATAACCAATTTTACAAAATCATATTTACAATCTTTTTTGCGTCAGAAATGTTTGAAGTATTACATAGTCAAATTTCTCCAATGCTAACTTCTTGGTAACTATGTAAATTAGGTTAAGGCGACTGGAGGCACAAAACAATTGAAAAAGTCAAAACCCAAATAGCAGTAGTTACACGGCATTACTAGCTTGAGTTTATGGGCAAATCATGCAAGGAGTGCCAATTTTTAATTGTATACCTATTATTAGCGTTTTAAACGCTATAGACAAAATTATCGTCGTAAAATGGTTAGCATCATCAAAATGTCCAATATATATATATATATATATATATATATATATATATATATATATATAGATATATAGTAATTAAAATATAAATTTATATATATATATATATTAATTTATATTTTAATTACTATATATCTTCGGTACTACGGTCTTCGTGAAGCTTGCTAAGTAGAACATCATGTGGAAACAACATGACGCAATAATATGACCAATATAGATGCAATACGGCAATACTACTAAACATAGTGCAGTGACGTAAGTATTAATTGTATATTGTTATCCTTGTAGCGCTTCATTGGCAAAGGTTTGCTGGTTATCCTGAAGCGACAAGAAGTAATTTCGAATATCGAAATTACGCAAAAGGGCATATGATAAGTTTTATCAAATTAACGGCAGATGTTCCCTCAACATGACCTGTAATTCAATCAACAATATATTTTAACAATAACAACAATATATAAAACAAAATTAGTCGAGTAAAAATATTTTAATTAACGTAGATAATTTTTTAATGACTATAGATGTGAGAAACGAATTCACAGGATTTTGGGGAATTTGAGAAAAATGTTTGATTCGAAACACCCAGACCTTTATATATATATAGTAAGGCGTCTGGTACTGCAATATTCTCCTACATGGAAATAAAAAAAGAAAAGCCTAATGTATAACTTTATAAAACAGCTTAATAGTTTAGATTTGTCGACGTAACTTAACGTCGTAATTTCGAATCCACCATTGGACTATTGTCAAAAACAATCTTCTAGCGTACGTATTTTACCTTGGTTTGAGTAGTTTACGAGGATGTTAGTACATCTAATACCATGTATATTTTGATTTACGTGAAGTTAAGTTCAAATGTATTTATGTTGTCATTAATGAATTAATGTTTATATGATCCAACATTTATTACGATATTAATAGTGACAAAAGATCAAACAATTCACTTACTAGTAAATAATTACTGTGGCTCATAAACTCTGCATTCATCCTCTATAAGAAATCATAAAGCGTAATTAACCTATGAAGATAAGATATAACTTGCCTCGCCTCCAGTAATAAGGCTCCGGTTTTATTCCTCCCACCAAATGAAATACATCCGTGCTAAACGACTATTTTATGCAGATTTTCTTTAACTCATTTGTACAATAGGATTTAAGTAAAAAGTATATCGGACCTTTATATTCATTATTTGCAATATTCTTGAAAAAAAAATAGTTCATTTTCATTCAACTCCCTCTTCATCAACTGTCCGCACAAATGAATGTTGGAGCTTAATGATAATGTTTAGCGACGAATTGTTTTTTACGTTAATAACAGTGAGAAATCACTTTAAGTCCCATTAAATCATTATGTCAACGTTAAATCTTAATCCACATGAAACTGAGGGGTAAAGTTGTTTGTGTAAGCTATGAGGAGTCGTTAGATCTGCATAATCGATGCCTGCCACTCGTTGTCTGTGTTAGTTCAAAATAAACAACACTCCGTTGAATTACATGTGCAATTTGTTCAGTCAGTCTCAAGTAGAAACTATCATTAAGTCGCTACTTTTAATGCTCAAGTTCTCAGTTTAGCATAACAAATGATAGACATGCGACATTCTTCTGCGACGAATGCATATTGGATGGAATGTTTCCGGCTAATTGTAAACATATTGATGGGTATCGGCGTCGCCTCTCGGCTGATCCGCTTAAATGCGCTTTATCGTCTTATTAATATCTGACTTCCGTGACGATAAATTTAACTGGTGATCGACGCTGAGATCGATTATCGTCGTATAAATCTCAGTTTAATGGAAACAATTATTTTATTTACAATATGATTTAATAGTAAATGAAAAAGAAAATAAGCTAGGTAAAGTTATATGATTCCTCTATTCAGGATTATTGGTTTTTTCTTATATATTTTATTAAAGAACCTTTATCTAATACTCCTCTATCTAGTTTATTTTCTAAGAGAGTACATTAGAATTGCAAAAAACCTTAAAAAGCGGACAGAATTTCTTGTTAAATTATTCAAATTACAACAATTATGCCATCAAATACTATACGATAAAGTCACTATAGAAATCAGGTTGACAGATTTATTCAGACAGTATACAGTTGACATTATATTTATGATTAAATCAAGCAGAAATTCTCGACTACACCGCATATTTAGGCGTTGATGGATGAATAGTTATTTCACACCTATTATCATGTTTTTTATAATCATTTCATCTCAATAAATTTACTTTGCTAGAACCTTTTTTAAATATAAAATAAGGTAGCTAGGAAATTATTCGCTAATGTTGCAAAAATATAATTTAATTCTTATTTTGTTACAATTGCTTTCCGCAACGATGTATGGATGGATAATGCTTCCTAGAAATCTATGTAGGAGTTGACTAAGGATATATTTTTTACCAGTTTAAAGCCAGCCTGCAGTTACTAGTTAAATTATTAAATGGATCGGTTCAACTTAGGCAAGACCACGCCTTCACAAAATACCAGCATGAAATAGTAACATAACGCTGTTGGTAGTGGTAGTGAAGCCTTTCATCTCAATTCTCGATGGTGCCTATGAATGTTTATGTTAATAGGCTGCAGTCACTTACAATTAGGTGATCTATGTGCTCGTTGACTACTCTAGTATCAAAAAAAATGGTTTAATGATTTTCAAATATAAATTAATAGATTAATCAATGCCCGAGTCTATGAGTAATCAGTCATTCAATTGATTAAAATAGTCTCATATGTAAAAATTCTACGCTTAAAGCTTATTCTACGTAAAATACTACGTAACGCATGGAAAGACGGTGGCATTGCTTATAAAACTAGTTAAAGAAAATTACCTTTTTCTTTCGTCATATTATCTCGTTTATACATTGGTGTATATCTTTATATAAAGTTTAATTATATATGCATATAAGAAAGTAAGTGCACACTCAAGTACACTTCTGGTATAAGATATCCAATAGAAGAAATTTCTTTCATCTTTCTACAAAAATTTATTTATAATAGTTATTTTCACTTTTATATATGTGTACATAAATAATTAATTAAAAACATACAAAGTATTTTTACTTCACTATATAAATTACAATATAAATATAGATAATGAAGTCTTTAACTTCACCGAAACAAACTTGCGAGCAGAGAGCCCGCGAGTAGGGGGCGGCGAAGGTGCTGGCTCGACGACGGCTGCATCACCGCTGTACTCCGACGCCTGTGGACGAAGAAACGCCAACAGAGGGCGGCGAGTAACAATCCAAACGAGTTCGAAACGTCGGCTAGGACCACTACGGACATGTTAATTATACCTGTAAATATGTTAGGAGTCACAAATATTTCATTATATTCGTAGTGTACTGAAATATTTTTCTTAAAAAAAACTGCATACTGTTTACCATAATAATATAAATATTTTTTTGTCTATGCCATTGACAATCCGTCTAACAATGGTAAACGGTAAATACTGGATTAGAACTCAAATATTTAAATTAAACTTAATGTTTGCGATCTCAGTTAAAACTAAAAATCTAATACTTCATCTATCCGTAAGTAGCGTTAAGGGTGATAGGCAAACTAAGTGACACTTTAACATTCAACTATAAATGTGACACAATTCCTTAATCTATGCGATAGTAGATATGAAACTAAAAAATGTCAGCAGCATAAATGGGTCATTTAAGCTGAGATATTTTTTTATATACAATGTGTCCTCACCTCGTGTTAAGTGATCACTGTTGCCCATGAACATACGCAATATCAGAGGAGTCGCAAATGCGTTGCCGACCTTTAAGAAAGGTAGGCTCTTTTTTTGAAGGTCCCTTAGTCGTATCGTTTCAGAAACACCGACTGCTGATTCCACAGATATTAGTTTATATGTAATATTGCTGAATATAATAAATAAAATAATGTTTGTTACCCTCAATACAATAAAATAACAAAACACGTGACATGTTCGAAATAATACTTATAAATCATGTACTTTACTAGATGTGATTTGTAAAAAAATTCACGTAAAGAGCACAGTGTTGGATTGCCAACCGACGAAATGATGAGGATGACTTCCGTAGAATATTTAAGTAAAATATCACCATCGGACTGTTGCTGTTGCTGTTGCTGTGCTGTTTTGCACGATGAGTAATGGGAATAAAAATCTGGAAAGTACAAATGTAAAAATGCACCCCAGTTAACTAGGATGATTGTTGATGGCATGCAGGGCTCGTTTAATTAAAATCAGATGATTAGCTACTTGTTAGTTATCTTTATTCTCTAAAACACCTACGAGAGACATATATATATATTTTTAAACTTTCAAAGCAAGTGCTTGACCACGATCCCACCTGATGTTAAGTGGAAGTGCAGTCCTGGATAGTAAGACGCACTAGCTCAGTAATTTTTAGCCTATTCACTCTACTCTTGTAAACACCCACATTGTAATCGTAGAGAAAGACAGACACGGGCAAACTATTCCATTCCTTTGCTGTACGAATAATGAAAGACGAAGCAAAGCGCTTCGTTCAGGTTTGAAGGATGTTCACAACAAAAGGATGAAATCCAGCAGTGCGTCGTGAGGTCCGATAGTGGAAAGGGGATGGGGAATTAGATCATGTTATTCCTGAGTATACTCTCAAAATTCATTCTGTGAAACACCGAAAGGGTAGCCACCATAGCATGGCATAGCCGATAATGAACTCAGTTAGAGGTTGGTATACCTTAGTCTTACAATATTAAACATCTAAACAAACAGGCGTCAATGCCACTGTATTGTATATTTTTTTTAGTTGTTTTGTGTATATTTCAATAAATGTGACACAATTAACAAGTTGGAGCCTTAACGATTTAATTCTAAACCAATATGCAAATTCAATTATCCACTCTTGAGATCATAAATTATAAGATAAGTAATTAATTTTCAAACCTTGAGCTTGCGTTAGTCTAATAACACCAATGCTCCGGCTTGGAGTGGTTTATTATAAATTCGCAACAGATCTAGTAACCTGAAGGCGTTATAAATTAAAATTAATTATAATTAGCACTGTTGTTGAAATATCAAAACTTTAACAGCTGTTGAAACACGATGCACGATATGGTTTTGCGCAAGGCACTAGAGTTGAAAACTTTTAACTTGCCAATAATAAAGTCCATCTCTTAGCCACTGAAACATTGTCGACAGTGGTGTCAAGTTACTTCCTTAGGTTCGGCTTTTATGCTTTACCTAACCTGCAACGGAATATAAATGAGTATATATGTATGTAATATATTAGGTTTCCTGTCATGAAATCAATCAAAGAATTACAAATATGTTCGCTCGGTCAGCAAGGACTTAGCTTTTACAGCATACGAACGTACCTTATAGTCCATATCATCATATCTTATACATACTCATTCTCTGTGCCTAAAACTTGCCAGCATTATGATTTCTTGACTAGAATGCAAGTGGCTGTCATGAATCGAAAGAATAACTTTTCATCAGGTAAACTCATGGCACCTTTGTCACTCGTAAAGTAATAAAAATTTCAACAACTCAATCAGCCCAAGCAAGACTTGTTGGAAAACATAACTTGTGTAATGTAGCATTTGTATCGACTAGTGGACTCGGAAGAGTATTCAGATCAGCTATCAGAAAAATCGAGCAATTAGGTAACTAGGCTAGGCTACGAAACTATGTTTATTTCCATCAAAGCTAAGCTTTTGATGTGGAAGGAAATGCTCTTGGTACGAGACCCATAGCTAGCCTTAGAGACTAACACATTCATTAAACCATCCAGTATTCTATCAGTATTAACTTGATCAAAATCAAAACGATCCTATTGGTGAGTATCAAACACCACCTTTGCTACGCCTCCTCGTATATCGATGGTGGCTACCTAATGGTATACAATATATTCCTAATGGTATACAAGTATTTCTTGTTTCTTTATTATTATAACAACATAATAATAAAGAAGCAAGAAATACTTTATGATAATAAAAATGATGGTTTATATCGGAATTTTTCGAAATTTCTTTACCGAAATGAATAGAGGAAATCTATTCATTTTGTATTTGGTAAAGCTCTCGAAATCATTATTATCAACATTAATCATTATCATCTTCCTCTATCTATCATTAACATTAAACACGTATTGATACTTAATAATGATAACTAGAAACTACCTAGGGTTTTTTTTATATTTGACTTATGTGAGGTCGTTCTTTAAAAATCAGGCATAACGCAGGTGAAGTTAGCACACTCTTATATGCTATACGATAATATATTATAACCTCTAATATTTTGTACGTAATGGGGTATAAATGGTCAAACAAAATTTAGTCAAAGTCAACCCCATTCTGCTAATCAATCCGGGACAGGACTTGACTCAAGCATCCTCTTTTGAAAGAAAGCCATTGCCCCAGCAGTGTGACCTAATTAAATTATTATATTAAATAGTGTACGTACATATTTATTTTTGAACCATCGTGCTTTAAACAATTAAGTTTCATTCTCCTTAGGTTGACGTCAAGTTGTACAAGCAATTGCGATCAATTGTTGGACATTAAAGTAAATAATTTTCGTAATTAGCGGGGACAGTGTCTTAGAAATGTTGTAGTGTTTTACTCGTTAGGATTGTTGATTTAGTTTATTCATAAATCGAGAGCTATAAACAATAACTACGAATATTAATTACTCACTGATTATTATGCAGTATTCTATAATATTTTAATAATCAAATTCAGTAAGTGTTCTCATAGAGTAGCATTAGTTGAAGCATGAAGACATAATCGGAATGGCAAAATATTTTTTTGAAGTGAAAGTGATAAGAAGTGCTATATTGTTTATAGATATAATCTCTGTAACACTTACAGATGCAAATGCTTTGTGACAGTGCCCCACTAAGAACTAAATTGAGACGCTGAATTTATAATGATCTTATAAAAAAAAAATAACAAACTAATATTTGCAGCCAGAATAACTTAAAAGTATATATACAATAAACATGTATTGTTTTCAAACACCGACAAACGCTGCGCTAGAGCACAGTGGTAGAGTCGTAATAATATTTTTATAATGTTCTCATTACTAATTACTTTGCTTTTGTTACATATTGGTCAATAATTAGGATTATTTAACTCCTGAAAACACGTGTTTCTGAATTATTATTACCCGAGTTTACTTGGGTTTGTTCACGGGTTACTTAAACATTTAATATTTTATTGGAGTTTTACTTTATTTTCCTAATTTAATTAAGGTGGTCTTAAACTTTTGGCCTGCAGTGTATATAATAATGTTTGTTACCCTCAATACAATAAAATAAGGGCATACACGTGACATGTTCGGATTAACACTTTTCAATCAAATACTTCAAACAGTGAGAATATACTGCATTAACGAATGGCAATTAGTATATTCACTTGGTGCTGCTCTGCGTGGTGGTCGATTATCTACGGTTGTCATTATACTGACATATATTAGACAACTGCGGCGGTTCGGGTTTATGAGGTGTAGGGCGAAGTGTTTCTAAGACTTGCAAAACAATTGTTGAGAATAGGTTCGATTCCGAGCACAATATTTGTGTATCACAAATCGTTCTGGGTGTGTTATAGGACATATACATACATAGGTACGTCCCGTATCCTTGACACTGTATGTGAACCTTCCTCCGATCTTATTGAATATGCATGGTACGAGGAAAGGGAACGACGACTGTGTGATTCTGTGTTTGAGCAAATATTTACGGCACTATAATATATTCTGCTCAGTGGATGTCTTATAATTAACAGAAGATATCGCAAAAGGATATATATATATATATATATATATATATATATATATATATACATGTATACATATATGTATATATATATTGTTTTAACTAAAATTATATCGATCGTTTTAAAACAATTGCTTCTAACAGTGTTGATGATGTCAAAAAACACTTAATTCGAAATGTATTCAAAATATTTTTATTTAGATAGCGCATCTATTCCATTATGTTTTCTGTTAAAGATAAGTCTTCTCTGCAACTTGAGATAATTTCACATTACAAGTTGTTACGCTATGTAACCCTGATTAGTATCGTTATCGTACAAGGTATGTACATATAAATCAGTTACTGTAACCACTACGTCATGCGACATGCCCTTTAGATAATCCATGTATAATAGACAAATATATTTTTCTTTCTCTGACCTTTACGATGGCTTGAATATTCATGGTTACTATATGATATAATTAGTGAGAACTCTAGAAATGTGTACTGTAAACATTATTGTATGTTTTTAATCCACAGGAGTTTTCGCATTTCTTTCGTAACACTACCGGAACTAAAAAAAACATTTCTTGCGATTATATAAATAGGATTGAAGATTTTTTTAAAACGTGCCCTATGATAACGATTTTTTTAGCGACATAATATAATTACACTGGGAGGCTAAAGATGCGCCGACCCTTACGCTGGGATTGATTGTATTTCAATGTCCAGTTTCACTACGCTAATAAAATAATTTACGACTATGGCTATACAATTTACGATATATTATTAAGATCTTAAAATTTATATCTTAAATACGCGATATTATTTGGAAATTAGTTTAATTTACTTTTACAAAAAGTGATTTTGTATTTATATTTTGTTTACCGATACTAGATTACACATCTGAGAACCTTTGTACTTTTGTGAGATCTCCATGTTAAATTAATCGTATCAATCATTAAAGCAAAATCAAAAATTGGGTGAAATATTAACCTCCTACGGTATGTGTAACGTAACGCAAATAAAAAGGTCTTTCGGTCATTTTCAGATAATTAAACATTTTTAACGACTAAAGTTTATTTATTTAATCGAAGCACATTGCTTCAAATAGTAAACAAATAGAGGATTAAGTAGGAGTAGATCATTGTATACAAACAAGGAATATGACGTCAGATCACGGTCGGATTTGCTGGTATTAGTAAGTATGTCATGCGTAGGATAGGGACAAAAACGTGGAAATATTAACGATCTTTTCGTAACTCATTCACCAGATATAGCTTTGCTTAATATTTGTCTTGTAAATATTTGGCAAACCGATGACATACGCCATATAAGTTGAACTTTATTTCGTATATTAACTCATAGTTTTAATCTCGTGGTGATGTATTATTATTATTATATAAAGTAACGAACCAGCACACAGTTCACCTGATGGTTAGTGATTCCAGCGGCTCTTGACAAAGAATCACAATGCAGATGCGTTCTCACCCTTGAAGACTGTAATGGAATGCCTCGTACCAGTAATAAAGGTCATCGGATCCCTGTACTCACCAGTCGGAACACAGCAGCACTATACTGCCATTTCACGCTGGTAATCTGTGGGGGCGTTTTCCTATCCCGGTCGACCTGACCCATTCATTCTGCTATCATATGAAATCATACATATGATAACAGTGGTAAAGCTCCAAGAATACAAAGTATAACAATCGATAAATTTACACCGCGTACCTATTACTAACAAACCTCAATAAGTTCCTGCACATAAATAAAGAACTCTGGTGTACAAGCACCCAAGATAAAAAATTATAAAGCATATAAACGACTCTATTTCACAATTCTACTCTACTTCCTCTTCACATCGGATCGATTTGTTCCACTGGAAACCGTTCGGAGTATTACTCACAACGATTATTATGTGCAATGACATAACTGCCTATTATATCCGACGGGACATTCATTATTTTAATTGTAACATAACGTAGGAATTGAAGCATTTAAACGGTAATATCTATAATTGTAATTATAATCATTATTGATACAACAAATTATAGACATATTTATTCATTTAAACTTTATTGTTGTCACCTTATACAAGGGGCAAAAAAGGTGGACTTCATGTCTTCTTTACCAGCCAACCCCTGGGTAGGAAGAAATTGTAGTTGGGGCATTCAAATAATATATATATATATATATATATATATGTACTTATATATTCCTATGCCTAAAACAATAATTATTGGAATATATACGAAATAAATAGAATAAACACACATATAAAATATACTTTTATTTATTTATTTATAATTTATGTTCCTTATATAAGGTTTACAAGGGCAGACTTAATGCCCAGAGGCATTATTTACCAGTCAACCCTGGGAGTTCGAGAAAATATGTATAAAAAATAAACTTTTATATAAATATATTTTCTTAGCTATTTGCTAATCTTAGCAAAACGACAAGAGTAACTTAGGATGTTAATAGCCCGTAGACGTCTTCAAATAATCAAGTGTTCAAAAAGTACCTAATGGTTGGTGATCTTTAATGAGGATGAAGATTGAAGACTGCAATTTAACTCGCTGAAAACTTACTTTACTTACTTTCTGTGAAATAAGATACTTTAATTTAACTTTAACTTTAAATAAAGTTGATATGGCCTGCAACGAAAACTTGCTACATTGGGTTCCCAAGTTATGTAGTACGTAAATGTATAGTGGCAAAATAATGATTCCATTTATAAATATCAGGAAAAAGATCCGGGGAATCCAAACGTGCAGACGTTACGTCGTGAATAAATAGCTTATCCATAAGCATTCGGCTTTCCTCTAGTATTAATAATTTATGATTACGACAATTATTTATATACATACGTACTAATTACGTACATATCAGTGAGTGTATGTAGGTAATAATATCTTTACATGGCAATGAACTACTTTAAAACGTTACAGACATAAATATATATGAAAAAGTTAGACAAATACGTCTAACAAAACTTCCGCTTTAACTGTTTTCTTGATCATAAAACTTTATTCGCATGAATATTTTTATCACTAACATGTAAATGGGTATTTTGAAAATTGACAGGACCGAGGTGTAAACGCTGGAGAACACCTAATGGAATACTTATAAAGTCCGATCTAAACTTCCAGTATTCTGCTTTATTTGATAGATAAGATAAACTGTACCTAATGAAACATCCTCACTCATTGGTCTAAATTTTGCAGTTTCGACAGGAGAATGATACGGTATTAGTAGATAACGTCAAACTGACCACCGTTCACTGTTTTTTTATAGACGATGTTGTTGAAGTAGTATAAATATTTTTTGCTTTATATAAAGAATTCACTAGTAAACTTTGTTTATTTATCTAAAAATCAAAACTTATAGCCATAATACGCTGTTTTATATAATTAAACATTTAATACATATATATTTGAGCAGTTAAAGTCTCTCCAAAAGTCTTCCTTCGCCACTAGTAGTAGTAGATGTGCGTCATTAGAACGCCGTGTGCGGGCCAGTCCCAATAGCGTCTTCGTTATAATTGTGTCAGTAATGGGCAAACTGGTCCTACACTCTACACCAGAGGCTCCCAGACTTTTTTTCTCAATGACCATTTTCAAAATTTAGCTAGTTCCGTTGGACTCCCTGCAGCTGCATTTCTACCATATTCCCAAAACGCGACAAAACACATACACATATAGATCTATATATGTATGTTTACTTTTACATTTTTATTTTATTATCTATTATATTTTTATGATATCTAGTACCAGATATAGTCCGTAATATTGTTTAGGTTGTTACCAGATGACAGCAATGGCGCACGATATAATATTGTGTCAGTACACAAAAATAGAGTAAATCACTCGTTTTCATGATCAATGGATACAACACATTTTGTAACTTCAGTGATGCTCTTCCGCAAAATCGCGTCACCTTAGCACCTAATTACATTCTGTGACATGTATACTATACGCGTATCTTAATCTATAGTGTTGGCGCGTGCTGTTCTCGGCGGGTGGTTAATTATGGTTCGTAGATAAACCACGCCCAAATTGTGTATATAGATGTTGTAAATTGCCTTAAGCCATTAGATAAAATCATAAGCAAAAGTCAATAAATTTTCAACATTTATAAAAGCTTTCTTTAAAAATTTACATATGGTCTACATTTTTATATCAGTAAATAATGTGACAAAGAGACAAATTTTACACAACTGATTTATATATATATATATATATATATTTATATATATATATACATATAAATATATATACATATGATATACTTAAATACCAGCCATCGCAAATAATGATGCTGCCGTATAATATAATATATGAATATATAGCAAATATCGTTCAGGCAGTTCAAAATAACTAATAACTGTTCCCGGTTAGGTTTCTGCTCTTTGCGAATGTCGTTCTAGTTCCTCAAAATACGAATATCTCCCTACTTCTCCAGAGGTAATATGTTAATTAATTTTAGTTGTGAAACCCAGTTTTAACACTTCCTATATTTAGAAAATCCAAGAAATTGTAATGCAAGAAATTTGCCACAATATTTCTAGTCTCTGACCAATACGTCATCAAATAATATACTTAAAACTAATTTGGCCATAACTAGTGTTCCAAAAAGTTCCTTTTTTAATTTTTCTAAATTCAAATTTGGAATGCGTTTAGTATCTTTTAACAGTGGTAGAGCTAAGGGGACAGTTTGTATCTAGCTGCAGTATTATTAGATTGGCTCGACCAGGATAGGATCACGTCTACAGAATACCAGCGTAAAGTAGCAGCATAGTACTGCTGTATTTCCGTTGCTTAGTGTAAGGTTTCGGAGACCCTAATGATGACGAGTTTTTCCTTCTTAGTCTTCGGGGCAACGCATTTGCATTATGATTCTTTATCGAGAAAGAAACGGAGCATCCACAGCCTGAAAGGCTGCAGGTAACGGGCCTCGGGGCTGTCCCCTGTTCCCGGGCTTATACTCGAGGGACAACTACTCCCCTGGCCCTAGATCCTGAGGTAAGGGTGTGTGTGTATTGTTACATACTTACGATACTACAACATCAGATCTCAATGTGAGGACGCTAAGCTAAAACGCATAAAAAGGCATACATCAGGCGCGACTGTCCCTACCTTCCTATCGTTGCGGTGGAAACATTTATTACATGAAAAAAGTTTATTAAGAGTATTTTAGTTAGCATTCAAAATGTTGAAGTTGTCCTTAACAATAATGAATGTGGGAGTAGTGGGCCACTTACCATTGGGTGAACTGTGTGCTCGTTTGTCACCATCAGTACAATAAGAAAAGAACATACGCGTGACATGTGCAGGTCACTTAAATCAACGACTTTAAACGTTAAGAGTACACTGCTGCACAAATGCCAATTATTCACTTGGCATTCATCTGCGTGGTGTTCGATTATAAACGGAAGTCATAAAAGACAATTATGGCAATGCAGCACTTTATGTGATATACGTTTACAACCTATCGATAATAACAGTGTGACTATTTCTACGTTTCCTGCAATATCGATAGGTATACCAACAATTCCGGAATCAGCGGCTTATTTTAGGCGGACGTGCCGTGAACGCTGTCAAAGCCAGAAAACAGACAGCCATTGAAGCCATATAACGACACGAAATATATTATCGCATGAACAGAAGATTCATGCTTGGATCTTTTTTCGAATAATTTAACAATACCTTAAGCTATGGTGATGCTTATGCTGGTACCTGCGGCCTATTAACACACGGATATAGGTTTAATGTTAAATTAACATGCACATCACGCTGGACTGTGAAATGGAATACCACGCTACCAGTAATTTTGTCGCCTGTTCATTACACTCACTATATGAATCACAGCAACGTAATTTTACACTTATATTATGTTAAAGCTTGGTTCTTCCCAAGAAAAGAGAGTTAGAAAAAAGCCGCAGTGGAGCTCTACCACCGTCGTCAATCAACTTGGTCTACCAACTCGCTTACGATCTAGCGCATCCATCACTCCTGTGGTAGATTCAAATAACGTAAGGTCAATCAGAGATCTGGTCAAGTTTGTGGCATTTCCAGATAGTCTGAGCGGGATTCGAGATACACTTATACTGTAGCTAGAATCTAGTTCCATTGTGACACTACCATTGTTAGATATTGATTGTAGTAAAAATCACTGGCTAAATTGTTATGTTATTGTTTATAACGTATTTCAATTATAATTGCCTAC
This sequence comes from Teinopalpus imperialis, assembly GCA_029286865.1. Taxonomy (NCBI): domain Eukaryota; kingdom Metazoa; phylum Arthropoda; class Insecta; order Lepidoptera; family Papilionidae; genus Teinopalpus; species Teinopalpus imperialis. The sequence goes on from JAGSMU010000039.1 coordinate 3,200,148, forward strand.
AGGCCGTCAATTATTTAACCTACAAATAATGCAGCCAGTATTGGCTAGGAATTATGCTAGATATGATTGATATATTACTCAGTGAGTCATAGTTTTGGACTATTACTACAGCGTATTCACTTGAGTGAAAATATTGAAGCATTTAGAAGCTAAAAATATAGACACTTGTATTCTCGTGTTTGTCGTAAACATTCTAAAATCAAAATAATAATTGGTTTAGCAAAGATGCAGTAAATAGCTAAATAAGCTTTTATTACACACCAATGCTCCTTGTGGTGTATGAAGTTACTGGTTACCAGTAGGGTAATGAAACCACGCACCAAGATCTATATAACATCAGCATTAAGGGTAACTACTATTAAGTTTAATGAGTGCTCGTTATCTAAATTTCACAGTGCGCGAATTTTCATGTGTTCATTATGACAATTCACGAATGTATTAGCTACACTTGTCGCGACAACGCTAACTTCAGGCAAAGACAGTTAATAACTTAAAACATATAATAAAAATTAACCAGGTCACTTACTCAAAATTTCAAAGAGCTTTAAAAGCGATACATATAGGCTGATAACCCGACATATGGGTACACGTACCTATATATTAGTAAAACAGAAATATATTAAAAATGGTAATCCAAGTCATCACTTGCAATAAGTAGTGTAAGGTTTAGACAACGCGTTTAATATAAAGTGGGAAAATTGTAAGCTTATTTGTGTCTACGAAGTTCGAATGTATGATATACGATACATGTTTACATTGCCACAATATTTTTGTTACCAGTGTTACAGATTACATCTAAAAACCAATTTAACGTCATCATTTAACTTATTTTATTATGAGAAAACAATACATTTTTAAATATTTATTCTTCAATAATATAATTAAAAATTAAAAAAATATTAATAATAATTTCCTTTTTGTCAACGACAAATGTAATGGGAAACAAATATCCAATATAAATCAAAAAACATTTAAATCTATCAACTTCCTATATGTATATTATGACGGCTGAATTGCGAATATTGCTGGACGTATTACTTGAACGAGCGAGGAAATTGCTTTGACGCGCACGAATTTCTACACGTATAATCGATATTGGTGTTAACTTTACGATGTCTTTATCGACCACGACAAATCGCTGGCAAGCGGGCGTCAGGACTATGGCACCGGCGTCAAAGCAAGCTTCAATCAAACCGTAAAGAACAACTGCACACGATAGATAGATAGATGCTGATGTTTTTGAGTATTATTTTTATTAATTTAATGGCTTTAAATAATTGTTATTATTATGCCAGACTAGCGTGATACATTATTATTTATTTATTTGTAATTTACTTTATCAAATAAGTTAGACAGTTGTGTCGCCCAAAACAAAGGTGCCTTTGTTAGTAATTCAATAAAGTCTTGATAGTTTCCATGTTATGCGCATTTATTTGATTTCAGACGGCGGCATTGTGTAGTTTTTATAGTGCCTATTCCTAGCTGCGAAACTATATTTGCGTATTTGTAATTCTTGGTTTTTATAAAATATTAAAGCAAACGAGCTAGCAGCTCACCGGATGTCAGTGATTGCCGTCGCCCATAGATATCCGCAACACCATACGAGTCGCAGACGCGCTGCCTTCCTTTAGGAAAGGTGTCGGCTCTTTTCGGCTTTCTTGAAGGTCTAATTAAGAGTAAACTCAGAGTAGTTGTTTGTGGCAGAAAATTTCAACTTGATTGCAAACCGTCGAGATGATGAGGATGAAATTTTGAATTCTGTCCGTAATGTTCGATGTTTAAACTCAGTGGCTGGAATTAATCCGCACAACTCCTCAGAACACTCTCCATGGTAAATTTTGGTAAAAATGCAAATATATATATATATATATATATATTGTTATATCTAAATATATCGATACCTATAAATCATATATATAGGTATAGATATATATAGATATAACACAATGCCAGTGAATCAAGCCGATCGGAAAATGCCTCATCATCAACGATCCGAGCCGTTCTTCGTTGAATGCGGTCAAATGGAAGGAGCTTGTACTAGGGTGCCCCAGCCCAAAGATGAGAACAGTATTACATATGAGGCCGAACTTGCGCTTTGTAAACCCCGACAGAAGCCGTACTGGCGTACCTCATGAGATGGCGGCTTACAATGGATTCCATTATTTTCGAAAACACGGAGGCAATAGGCTTGTAGTTGATCGGATCTGAGCGATCACCTTTTTTAGGGATCGGGTGCGCCAAAGCTGTTTTCCAGCAGTTCATGACGACCCCCAAAGGGTATATATTAATACCGAAAAAGACGCATAAAAATCTGAAGCAAACTGGAGCACAATTGGAGGGATTTCATCAGACCCACTCGACTGGATGTGCAGGGAGTGAAATGCTTTGCACACTGACATCTGTAGAAATTGGACATCTGACATGGAGCTTTCCTGCCTTAAGTTTCCTCCAATCTTGTTACACGATGGTATTCTGTGAGGGCGTGGTCATTCCTCGGTAGAACGACCTATTCATGTTGGGTTGGGGTGCAAGGGTATTTTTACTAGGTTTCTTCTTTTATAAATGGGCACTAAGTGCCGTGGTTGATAGCAGCAGTGCTCCCCGATTATGCCTATTTGGACTTTTTTAACGTAATATAATAAACGCCTTCACTAAGTACCAGCATGTAATAACATAATAATACTTTGTATTTTGTATGGCGAGTGAATGTATCTGGCAATTCAATAGCGAATCCTAAATTTGATTCTCAAACGAGAAATCACATCAAATTATTTTAATGACATCGACTCTTCTAAAGCATGAAAACAATATTATATTGCTATACACCCAAATTATTTTATATCCTCTACTAACAGTGCTATTTCATCAATGATAGATATTACTTCCCAGTCGATATATGACATACATCCAAGACCACCTACGTCGAAGCGGAACTGAATCAATAATATATCTAATTGCAAGTAAAAATTAGCTTCGCGGCGCATCGCCGATGCCATTTCGTATATTCGCTTCCCGGCGAATCACTGTCCATCAGACAGACGGACCAAACGGCACTAAAACGAGATAATCGAATATAAACATTGTGAGTCATTGTATCGATGTCTGTGTGTCTATTGATACGTTCCGGGCATCGGTTCGTGGTAGATGCGGTTTCCACTGTCAGATTTTGACCGTGATATTGCGTAGTTAGATTACGTATATCAACTTTTATATTCATTAGAATATGTCAAATATTTTAAACACTGACATTAGAGTCAATACATGTTTAGTGTTTACGAGTCAATGCTCGTGTGATTGGTATAAAAAAAATTCAAGAATTTCCAGTATATACAGGTGGTTATTTAAACAATGAATTCCTGAAGTGAACTTAAAATGCTGAAAATAATCTATAATTATGAGTAATGTAAATGCCGAGTTCGGTAGAACACCGTAGATGAACATAAAAAAACTATATTTTGTACTTATGCATCCATTGTAAATGCTGAGTTTGGTAGAACACCGTAGACAAACGTAAAAAAACTATATTTTCTACTTATGCATGCACTGTACATGCTGAGTTCGGTAGAACACCATAGATGAACGTAAAAACTATATTTTCTACTTATGCATCCATTGTAAATGCTGAGTTCGGTAGAACACCGTAGACGAACGTAAAAAAACTATATTTTCTACTTATACATTGTTAATGTTTGCATACGTATAAAATGTGGAAAACCAAATTTTATTTCCAAAGCTTTCTAATATTTTATTATTTTTCATTGATGCAACTATAGTTTGTTACCTTTCCTATACTAGTTTCACATTAACAACACAATTTATTTCAAGAAATTATAATAACACTGAGCATATAGCTCGCTCACCCAATGAATTTTGGACCATTTGGATCATTTCCAAGAGATCACTAATCCATCCTAATGGAAGAACCGGGCTCAAGCATCTTGTGTTACACAATTTTGGACTCGGCATTACTTTTTTTTCGATACGATGTGATGACGTCAAATTTGACTTCAATATGACAATATAACTTACAGTTCTGTGTTGCACACTAAACAATGATTACTCTTCAGTTTCATTTTATAATTGTCTTTTTTATAATACATCGTTTATTTTAAACAGCACAATGACTAGAGTGTTAATCTAACTGTATATATAAATTTTCAATATTCCATTTACTATTTACAAACATCACTTACTTTTCTTACATTAGTGATAGATATCGACAGTACATAAAAGAAATGAATTAAACTTTTCATTATCGTTTCGATATTCAATTCCGTTTGTAATACTACACGCGTGGTCAAAAAATTGACCCGAGCGTTATGCACGAGTATGTCTTTAAAAAAATAACTGAGACCTGAATTATAATTTTCTTTTTGAATTATTAAAGCTGTATATTTCGGCTTCTAAATAAAATAAATAAATATTATCTTTTCCAAGAATACGACCCAACAACATGTTGTTATTGCTAATCACCATTTTTGCACGTGTTTTCAATGGTGCTAATTAGGGGTTGTCATGCTCTATACTATTTACCTGACTTACCCTTATCAGTCAGTCGTCAAACGCCAACCGTGTACCAGTATACCGGTAACTTATTTCTTATTATTGAACACAAACATTGCCTAAAAATAGACACATCTATTGAAGATGCAGGTCAAGCGGCAAAGGCAAGAGTCAACGATAAGTGATACGTGAACCAGTCTGCTGTGCTCAGAGTTTACTGGCTTTATCAGGAGACTAGTAGCTTTAACCAAAGAAGCGTATCCGGCAGCAAAAGGTGCACATCAGAGAGGGATGATCGATTCATCTTTAGTACTTGGCTCAGTTATCGGGCCCTCTCTGGCGTACAAGTCAAAAAAGACCTCAGATAATCGCGAGGAGTTGTTAGCGGCTGGACAGTCAGAAGAAGACTAAAAGCGGCTAACTCCAAACTGGCCCTAATTTGACCTTAGCTCATCAAGCAGCCCGACTAAGTTTCGCAAGCACATGACCTGGACGAACGATCAGTGGAGCTCTGTTCTCTTCTCAGATGAAAGCAGAGTGTGTCTTCATGGCAGCGGTACACGATAACGAGTCTACATGGAGAATGATTCGTTCAGTGCTGCATGAGTGAAAATATGGAATTTGGAGGAGGTTCCCAGCTGGTGTGGGCGGACATTTCAATGGAGGTATAAATCCAGTTGGTTTTTATCTAAACTTGCGACTGAATTGGAGGTTCAACGTCGAACCAATACATTGAAGAGATATTAGGGGATCATCTCATTTCTTACGCAAACATCATATCATATATCAGTGAAAACTTTGTGCTAATGCAAGACAATACCCATCCATATACTGCAGCTTCTGTTCCACGACACCTGCACGAGATCGAAATTGAGTATATGGAGAGGCTAGCATGTAGTCCGGACTTAAATTCTATTGAGCATTTATGGGCCGAGCTTGAAAGAAAAGTTTGGTCTAGAAATTCAGCGCCACCTATGACGTTTCTCAAGAAACAGTGAAAAATCTTATCCGGTCTATGAAGAACCGATTAGGAGCTGTAATTAGAGCCAAGGGGTAACATTAAATATTGAATTGTTTTCTATTATATAATTTATGATTGTTTTGTCTTTTGTTGTATATTGTATGTATTTTCTTTGGTGTGAATAATTCCTTATTTTAGAGTTTAATACGAATTTTGTGTATATATATTTTATTATTAATAAATATGAATTTATTAAAATTAATGTCATATCATTTTAAAAATAAAACCTTCACATTTAATCTACCATTGTCAAAGAATAAACCTGTGTAACACATTTTTGCGAAAATATTTTGACCGCAAGTGTACGACGTGAGTCGATTTTAGTGCACACGAGTGTATTATTACTCTTGTCAAATCTCACAAAAATCTCCAAAGTGTTGCGTGTACCGTGTCTCATAAATCAATTAAAGAGTAAAGTAAGAAGAAGTCACGACGGTTCGAACTGTCGTGACTTCTTCTTGGTATTAATTATGAAACGGAAATACGTCAGAATGCGTCTTGACTATCGCACTTCGTTATCATTCAAAGTCATTACGGAAGCCCAACGGAAATTCGATTTGAAAAGTGAATGATTGAACATTAATCTGTAAAGAAACTTATCATATGATGTCCTTCGGGTCGACTTCGACCACGATATCTTCTAGTTATCATCAGACTTCGACTGAGTAGGAAATATCATTTCGCCAACATAGACCAACTACCATGTCATCGTATCAGCAAATCAGTCAGTCGGAGAGCGCGAGAATCATTAGGATAACAACAATTATTATTCTTATCCGACGAACCTTTGATAAATAAATCCTAGCAACTTGTAGTCATGTGTAAAATGATTTACTATTATTTACAATAAAGTAGTATATAAGTATTATATATACATGACAAAACAGTAATACATGCAAGAAATAAAATAAAATATTTCGTGTGTCCGTCAATTTGAAGTGGAGCCCTCTCTACAGAGGTGTCATTTTATAACTTTTACATATACAAATTCAGAATAATTTAAATATTTGACGACAAAGGCGAGTACCGCTCTTTAATTTTTTTAACAAATAACGCAGTCTTTACCGCACGAAGAAGGGAGCATAATATTTTCCACATTCTAACTTCATACAATACAATTTTTAATATCTTCCTAGAGCATATTGAGAGTATATCATGATTTCTTTTAGATTTTGATTGATTTGTACATGATTTTGATTCGATGAAAATACAGAATCCAAGCAGTCGATTGGTCGTCGTTCCATCTGAGTACTCGGTTCTGACTTAGCATATCAATCTTGATCCAAGAAAAACATCTAAGGCATTAGCTGTAATAATAATAATAACTACTACTGTTTAATAATTATAATACTAAATACTGGTAACTACTAAAATTATAGTCACCATTAGTATTTTATAGTAAAATACGAAACGCAATTAGGCGCTTTTCATCTCGTTCCAATCACTGGATAATACAAAATTTCCATGAGCTTCTAGAAATACAACAGGTATACAGCGCAGGTCTGAAGATAAATCAATAAGTGGGGTATAGGTGTGAGGTGGGTGACGGAATAGGGTGGTAGTTGTGGGTTGGGAGAAGGGGAAGTTTACCTGTACATTCGCTGTAAAATTTTGCGAGTTTTAACCTCAGCGTCGCTTAAATTTAATAAGAATTTTAGAGGTGTTCTGATTATGTTTAAAAATCTTCTACAGTAAAAATAACAAATGAAGTTAAACATCAAATACTTCCTAATACCGTATAAGTACCTATAAGCTTCTAAAAATGAAACATCCGAGGTTTAACATACAGCCTCCACTATAAATTAATTATTCGTATGAGAGTTGGCAATTTTAATGCGTAATTACTTAAAAAATTAATATATACAATATTATTTGGCATTCCAAATCATTTCGGGTCGCGCCAGTTTTTAACCACAGTGCCGAGTCACCATTAAGAATTTAATGGGAGTTCTGATTATGTTTAGTAATTCTTCTACAGCAAAAATACCAAATCAAGTTATTCTTTCATTTCATTTCATCAAATACTGCATTATACCGGTATAAATATCTATAAGTCTCTAAAAATGCAACAGTGTAGCTCTCAAATACAGCCTCCACGATAAATCAATAAGTGGTGTAATAGAGGTGGGTGATGGAAGGGTGGTAGTAGTGGGTTGGGAGAAGGGGAAGTTTAACTGCGCATTCACTTTAAAAATAAAATGTACAATATTATGTCGCACACCAAAGCATTTCGAACCGAGCCAGTTTTAAACCACAGCGTCGCGTCACCAATGACAATTAGATGGGTGTTCTGATTATGTTTGGTAATTCTTCTTCAGCATAAATACCAAATCAAGTTACTTTCCTTTCATCTCATCAAATACTGCATAATAAGGTATAAATATCTATAAGTATCTAAAAATGCAACAGCGTATGTCTCAAATGCAGCCTCCACTATAAATCAATAAGTGGTGTACAGAGGTGGGTGATGGAAGGGTGGTAGTTGTGGGTTGGAAGAAGGGGAAGTTAAATTTGCATTATACTATGATGCATATAGAATATTATATGGCGAATGAAATAATTTCGACTCGGGCCAGTTTTAAACCGCAGCTTCGCAAAACCAAAAGAATTTTATGGATGTTGTGATTGTGTTAAGTAATTCTTCTATGGTAAAAATAACAAATGAAGTTAGATATTCCTGTTACCTCGTTGCATATACTGCATAATATAAAGTTCCATAAGCTTCTTGAAACGCAACAGCGTTAGTCTGAAATGTAGCCTCCACAATAAATCTATAAGTGTCGTATACATACGTGTGGCTGACGGGAGGGTAGAAGGTGTGGGGTGAGAGTAGGGGAAGTTTTATTACGCATTTGCCTTAAAAATAAAACTACGCAATATTAGGCGGCAGAACAAAGTATCTCGGGTTCCACCCAAAAATCTACGTTACATCCAGTTTTCACCGAGTTTTTTAGAGTGTACCTATTCGTCTATGGTAATGCTTGTATATACATTTAGTACTATATAAATTTCCATGAGCTGCTAGAAATGCAAATGCGCGTCTGAAATTCAGCTTCCACAATAAACCAATTAATAAAGTATAGGTGTGGGAGATGGAAGGGTGAAAGTTGTTGGATGAGAGAAGGGAAAATTTTATTACGCTTTGCTTTAAAAGTAATACGACACAATATTATGTGGTTGATCAAAGTATCTTGTATCCCACCCTTAGACTCACATTCCGAACCGAATTTTTATTAGAATTTTAACCGAAGTATAGCTCGATTACTATGAGTTTTATGGAGTGATTTGATTTTCTTCGACAATTATTTTATAATAAAAATACCAATATCAATTAGGTTTTCCTTTTATCCGGGTTAAATATTGTATATCTTACATACACACATTTACTACAATATAAATCTCCATAAATTTCTAGAACTGCGCCGATCGGAAATACAGCCTCCACAATAAATCAATAAGCGCCGTACAGGTGCGCATGACGGAAGGAGGCAGGTGAGGGCTGGGGAAAGGAAAATTGAATTAATTTAAGGTTTTATCTAAGCTTACATCTCAACCCCACAAACTTGGTTTGGTCGTCACTCTATCAAGTTAAGTTTATCTTAAATTACTATAGGCAAAACAAGGTTGCCAGTCGAGAACATATTTTTTTCTTACTTCTACCCGATCCTCAATACCGTTCTATTCAGCTAGCTTATCCATACGCCGGTATAATTAATCGCAAATTTCGTACATTTTGATCTTCTAACCGATCAAAGAAGAATGAATAAGAAATATATAATTTTGATTAGTTATTTTTAATTTTTCCGGTATATTTATACTATTTAACTAAAAGTACTTAAGAGGTTATAATATATAAAATCGAGTGAAAATATATGTTTCTGCAATGAAATTAATAATATATTTTATATTTGTTTTTGTCTTAATTTTTTTTTCTAATATGGAGGTTCATGCATACATGATATTATCATCATCACCCAACACATAATAATTTGAATCTATTTTCAATTGTCAACCGAGAAATCAACAAGCAAGCTTAAAGTAGCTTTGGTTGTATAATAGGTCTTTACCTATGAAATTTCCGTTTTGTGTGTAATAAGTTGAAGTATTTTTTTTTCTAACTTTTTTATTTCTATTATTCAAAGTAGTCACATCGATGCATCTTTGCCAACGAAGTGGTAGTTTATTGATGCCCTTCTTGTAAAAATTAGCTGGACTGGAGGCAACAAACACTTCAAAAGCATTTTGTACTGCCTCTCGGAATTTTTTTTTTTTTTCCCGCAAAATAGTGGTCCAAATTTTGGAAAAAGTAATAGACGGTGGGTGTAAGTTCTGGTGAGTACGGTGGATGAGGGTGAGCTTCCAACCCCAACTCTTGCAGCTTGGAGATTGTCTGTTGTGCAGTATGGGGTCGCGTGTTGTCGTGTAGGAGCAGCGGGGACGATCGATTGATCAAAGCTGGTTCCAGATGTGCGAGCTTCTCCATCATTCTCTTCAGTTCTTTACAGTACACATCTGCCAGTAATGTTCATGCTGTTTGGTAATCACACCGGCACTAGACCAACAAACAGTGACCATAAACTTTCTAGAGGTCATTTTTCGTTTAGGGCATTGCTTTGGTGCTGAACCAGGATCTAACCAACTTGCTGAGCGCTTTCGATTGTCGAACAGAATCCACTTTACTTCGCACGTAACTATTCGGTTAAAAATTCTTTCATTTCTGTGCCTATTGAGCAGCGCGAGGCAGGTCTCAACGCGTACGTTGCGCTGGCGATCGTTAAGTTCGTGGGGACCCATCTATCAAGTATTTTTACCTTGCCAATTTATCGCAAATGGACCAATATTGTTTTGATGTTAACATCAGCTTCCAGAACCTTTAATTCATCATTGTTGACCAGTGTCCGGACGACCACAAGGTTCATTTTTCATACCAATAACGGGTTGTGCGTTCGTTTGTAAAGTTCTTTCCGTAAACGTTGTTGATGTTACGTGCCGTTTGAGCCGCGTTGATGCCACGACGGAACTCATATTGCATAATTAACACGAATTTTTAAAGTATCCAGTATGACGAAAAATGTTCAGGCGTAATGAAAATACAAAGCTAATCAATAAACAAAAGACTGACTTTGTAAAAGGAATGTCATGTTTTTAAAACAAAATTAATTTGAATTTAGAATTCACAGCCAATCAAAACTTTTTTTTGGTTTGTAATGGCCGATACTGAAGAACGGCAATTTCAGCGGTAAAGACGTAATACTACAGCTATCTGTAGTTCATAACGATAATAAAGTACTCAAACGACACGAGCTATCTCTGTTAATATTTGTATATTTTTTTAAAGGTGTTATATTATTTATATGGCAAATATAATTATCATCCCACTCCCTAATCGATGATCCTAATCATTAAGAGCGTGAGATGAGGGGCAGAGCCACCCCCCTCGTCACCTAACCTTCATACGTTTAGCCTACAATGATTTATATATGATAGATACAATCACTCTCAAATTATTTTTGTCTTCCTAAATCTAACGTCTAAAAATTCACCTCACGACAATATCGGTCTCGGATGGCAATCGAAGTAAGCTAAAAATAACATTACCAAGAATACCTTAACAAAAGCTTTTAAAATACCAAAGGTGACAGTTGCTGAGATTTTTTTTTGTACGTAGAAATACATAGGTCTTAGCTATAATGCCATTATTACGTTACATATTACTTATATAATATATTAATAATACTGTACTAAAACTACTATATACTCTTTTAATTATAGTATATTAGTTACAATATAACACCTCGCAGAATACCATCGCGAAATAAAAATATAACATACATAATCAGGTAGTTTTCTGGTAAATATAAGATAATAACACTTGTCAGTATGAGAAACGTGAACAAAAAACTGGTTTCTAATTTAAACGCCGAATGTAGCAACGCATTTACACTTTCATTTTGTATTTAATTGTCAACAACTAATATACCATGTTATCAGAGATATAGTCAATTTCTTTCACTCATCAAACATATTTCATACATAGCAAAGCTGCATATTAAGCAGATATTCCTTATATGTGTGGGTCTTACTCGATCGAGACGCTCCAGTCATGTAACGGCCGGTTTTTAGCCGTAGTGTGGCTCAAACACAAAACACATACCAGGTAATTACGTGTTCGTCGTGTGGCCATCTTTTGCTAGACATAAAACACCTTCTAGCCAGGTTTTAGGACCTACGAGTTAATCGTCCATTTACTGCAAGAAGTCTTAAACAGATTGTATTATCATCTACCAAGGAAACATCAAACAGTACGTTTGTCTACTTTTCTTATAAAAAAAAATCTGTCAAAAATCCTGAAGCAATGGACACAAACGTTAAACCGACGTCATGAGTTGGAGTGTAATTTGGCAGTATGGCGCTGTTATCAGAGCGGGCCTGCGCAAAATATTGGCACTAATCCACGCTTCCGAGGGCACACCGTTAGCGGGGAACTGGGACGTGAGAGTGCGTTGCCTAACACGCGAAATAAATTACCGAAGCCGCGTTAAGCGTTATCGATTGATAATAAAATCATGGAAATAATATACGGTCACGCAATGTAAAGTAACAAATCACAGAATTTTTTATGTTTGCAACTTTAACAGAGATATAGAATGTATCAATAAAAGACTGCTATATAAGTTTATTTTAAGTTGATCTTGGTCTTGGTCTTTTTAACTAATTAAAGAACCGACAAAACTTCGAATTGCTTTTCTCCTGGATTTTACTGTAAAAATCGTCGAATGGTATTGGTGCATCGCAAGGAAACCATCGGCCACTAAAAGGCGTTACACGAACCATATAACTTGTGATACGCTAAACATTTTTCTTTTACGTATCGATGTACCCATATAATTTACACATTCCCTTATCAGAGTACGGCAACATTTAAGACGTTTAATTTAGTCTTGTACAGGCCCTATTAAATAGATAAATATTTAATACTGTCCCATTCAAAACATTGTTTACCCAAATAAGCTCAAAAGTATAAGCTCTGTTTGAAATATTGACAAGCTAATTTTACAATAATATTCAAGTTGTTATAAGAGGATCTGTGTGTGTGTGAATGTTTATTCCATTAACGTAAATATTTACGGAGATACAGATTAACCTTCCTGTAACCTAGGCTGTAACGCCTATATAATAAAATCTGAGATTCAGATTGAAGTACATACACGAACGAAGTCAATTTGTTTACTTGAGTAAATAGAAGATAAAAATACTTTAAGAGCCTTAGTATAACAGTTTGAAGTTATACAATCTAGTAAGATCAGAACACAAGTTCTGTTTTAATTTATTTTTAATATGATATATATCGTTTCTCGCCTGTTCTTTATTTCAAATTATATGAGTAGGTGTATAACCTACACATACCATTATAAACCCTTAATATATTCTACTGGTTATTTTTAAAAACCGTGTTCTCACACTAACTGGCTGCTGGGTTGGATTGCCAGACGATGATATCCTTCACAGTTCTCATGAATATCTGTTTACGATTGGATGACGTCACGTAGTCAACCCGTTTGACCAAAAGGCTTGATCTTCCGCTAGGCTAAATGGTTAGCCTAGCCAGGCTAACCATATGTTTAATAGCCAATGTTTCAATGATTGTATCGAAACTCTTTATATATATAAATATATTTATATGCAAGGTTGTACGAAACTGTTATATCGTGATTCACGCTTCGGTTAATGGTCGTATCCGAGCCGTGTCAACACTATCGCAACCGGAAATCTATATTTTGCCACCGTAGCTCAATTCGGTTAGGATGATATTGTAAAAATGTATAATTTCTTGTATCATCCTGTGTATTAATAAAAGCCACTTAGTTTAAGTAAAGGCTATTCACGCACTACCTGTACAAATTTAATTTTAAGCTCTCATTACGTAAAGAAACTTCGAAGCGAACCGTTGATTGATCGGTGTTATCACAAACTTTATTTAAACAGATTTAACTTTGACAGTGGTTTCCTGTGTGATTCAAAATCAGAGCGTTATTAAATCGAGGATTAAAATTGCGTCGTTTTGTTTTTTTTTTATATGCAGACATAAAAAACTTTAACTGTACCCGAACCTTGGTACAATACGATGGTGATATCTCTTGATCAATTTGGTACATGGCAATATCTTCTGCTTATTATTAAATGTCATCAAATGCACAAGGTATATATTTTTATTTCCTCCACTATCGTGCAAGGTGTTAAAGTAGAGCACATTTGTAGCAAATTTGGTCATATGGTATCTCCCAAAAAAATATATAAAATGTTATGTATATAAAAATAACTGAATTAACTTCCTTAAGGAGGACAATTGCCTGTCGAACTTTCAATTGTCTGGGTCAGTTAGTTTGAACCATCTTTTAAGAACAGACCTATCGTTGCATTCTAACTAGATTTTTATCATTGATTGCCTTGCCTTGCAGTGTGAAGTAGCCATTCAGGCAGACGCCGTGTTTATCCTCCTGGAGAAGAAGAAGAAATACTAAATTTGTTTCGGAGATCCTACAATCTTTATAAGGGCTGTGACAAGAAGACTCGGACTATCCCAGTGGCAAGTGATTTAGATTGCATGGTTTACAAGATTACTTTAGATGGTTTAGGCCTACTGACATCTAAACTGAGTATTACGATTTAAAATTCTTAAATCTTCATCAACTCAGAAATTACCAAGTTTCGGACACTATATCATATGACCAAATTTGCTGCAAATGTGGTCTTATTTAAGCTCTTACAATGAATGTATTGTAATTTATATCACCCGTATAAAAGTGGACGATAGGAAACCAAAGTAGAATAACAACAAATAAAACATTCATGACTGTTAAAAATCTTTATTCTTCTATACCAAGAAACACCTGGCTGCCGAGCCAATGTATGTTAAGCAATTTTTATCTGACAACTAGAGTCACCAAGGATATTTATAAGGACATCGCAAAACCTGCCGAAGAATATTATTCAGTTATACCATCTGTCAATATAGGTATAGGTCACCGATTTTGTACACAGCTAGATTGCTAATATGGCTTCTCTTACATAGATTTAATAAAAACTCTAATAAAGGAACATTGGAAATTCAAAAACTTTAAATTTACATGCAATAAAAGCCCGTTTTTTTCTAGGGTATGGTTGGCTTAATTATTACTGTTGTTAGTTGCCTTTTTACATAGGAGAATGCATATAGGGGTGGGTCCCATCCTGACCCCCACAGAGGTGGGGGCAAGGATGGGTTATGTCTGTCTCACACCGACTAAAACCCCATGAGTGTTCCACCAACGTCACGTATGGCGGGCCTACAGGAACGCTTTCGCACATATCCGCGACCCCTCCTCCGGTGGGTGGACATCCCCTTCCCCAACATCCCCCATCCCCTCTAGGCAAGGTGCGCCGCAACATAAGCGCGCCTTCCTACTCGGCCACCTCTGCAGCTGGGAAGTGGAACCACCCTGAGTCTGCCCCCCCAGAGGCCAGGAAAGCCAAACAATCCCAGCCCCCTGCGGCGGATCCGATCTACGGCCCCACCACCGACAAATGTTCGGCCGCAGAGGACAGGAAGAGCGGCAACGAAACATCGACACTCCTCTCCCACCGTGACTCCGACAACCTCGGCTGCTGAGGGCGGGGAAGCCGGTCCCTCAACCCGTCACTTCCACCCTCCTCTCGTTGCTTGAAATATCGGCTTGTAATGATTGATGAGCCAGTTTAATGAATTTTTACGTGTTTGAATGTTTACGTTAATTCACCTTAAACGTTGATGTCTGATGACGGCCTAGGATAAGATCCCCCCTTATCATATTCAGGACTTTAAAGCTTCAAGTGAAGTGTAAATTGCACAAAAAACATTAACATTTTAAGAGATGACTTCGGCTATGACATTTATATTTATCCGCAACAAAGATTCAAGATGCACATACGTTGTCGGGTCTCCGTATCCCACACCTACCATACGAAGCACCATTATGCTGTTTCTGTCCTGCTGGTCCTTCCCCGATTAAGCCGATCTATTCATGTTGCACTATTTAAAAATTTATTCTATTTATTTTAAGCTAGCTACGGCGTAATTCTAACACTTAATAAAAGTGCGTTTTTGCTTTAAACTTCGTATCGTAGTACATAGTTTTAAAAAAATGCTATAAGAAAAATATAAAGAAAACAAATATAACATTTCCACAAAGCAACACGTTTGGGGAATTCCATGATTTAATACCATAAATTAAGGCGTAAGGTGGCTAGCCTTTCAGTGTTTTACAGAATACATTTTGGAGAGTGTGCTCAGGTTTATGATCTAATTCCCCCATCCCCGTTCCAATATCGGACCTCACGACGCACTGCTGGATTTCATCCTTTTGTTGTGAACATCCCTCAAATCCGAACGAAGCGCTTTGCTTCGTCTTTCAGTATTCGTGCAGCAAAGGACTGGAATAGTTTGCCCGCGTCTGTCTTTCCCTCCGATTACAATGTGGGTGTTTTCAAGAGTAGAGTGAATAGGCATTAACTGAGCTAGTGCGCCTTACCATCCAGGACTGCTTTTCCGCTTAACACCAGGTGGGATCGTGGACGAGCACTTGCTTTGAAAGTATAAAAAAAAATTAAAAATAAGAAACAAATCTAAAATATTTGTTTTTTGTGAACCAACAATCTCTGCTCTGATCTAGGCGTCTGAATCAACCATTCTGTAGTCCTAGAAAGTATCGCGCACTGTTAGCCAGGGGGCTTTCATGATGATTTCTCTTCACCGAGTTGAAAGGTGTGACTAAGTGCTTAGACTCAGACAAAACCTTTAGCACATCGCGTCTCGTCACCATCTGCTACATAGGCCGTGAATGCTGTTCTTTTAAACATCCGGTCGCATTTCGTATGTCGTTTACTCAGAACTCCCCATAACTAACAACCTAAACGTCAATTTAACCTCTCTTAGATATCTTAATTGTAAAGGCAAATATGTACTTCTTAAGTTGACCCTACTCGAATTACCTTATTACTTTATATTCTGTATAAGCTCCTGGAAGTAATTCTAAACACTATTGTAGCTTCAACACTGAACACTTGCAGATAGCTTATTTTCTGACAGATTAGCCAGGATGCGCTAGTGATTTTGGGGTAATATTTTTTTTTACAAAATTTACATGCTTTGTATTTTGTTATTACGAACATCATACGTAAATTCACATATCACAATTATAAAGGTTACACAGTATATTATAAATAGACGACTTTACATCGCAGATAAATGCGAGTGATGTACGTGTTTTAAATTTGGCGTAGCATAATTAGTGTTCTTAATAAATAAAAAATAATATTATATTTTATATACTGCACAATTGACATAATTTGGTAATAACAGGAAGGCGTCGCTTGGGAACCCATGTGAATATCATCTAACTAAGGATTCGAACATTTGTATCATTACACGTCAGCTGAGCTACAAGGGCTAAATTACTTTGATACGTCTCATATATATATATATATTACGATATTTCGGTCTCTCGGTTTGGTTCGTTGATTGAAGCGGTGGCTTTGTTGCAAACCGTTTTTGCGCAGTAAAGTCATAGGCCATAATATCATCCTTGTTAAGGCGTACATGAAACTGGAGTGTATGTTTTTTGTCAATGCCTTTGTACTGTCCTATTATATTTTTTTGTGCTGCAAATGAATTTGTCCACGATAAAAAGCTTACGATTAAGATTGCTTTGACGTTTACTTTACTGTTATATCTGACATGGTGATATCAATTTTATAACGTTGCGTTTAAGGATTAAGTATATCTGAGTGAACTTGTCAATTGGGCCTCAAATGTGTATGTAATAGAAGCATGCAATACATCACAGAAAGAGTGTCCTATTGTGCGATATGCAGAACAGCTATTGAAGAACCAGTCCAAAATAAAAATAATTGACTTTTTTTTGTGTATGTGTGATGCTATTAGTCCAGAGGCCTTAACAGCTTTATCTAAACAGACTCGCGAGCAAGAAGCCCTCTGTGTGGGGAGACAACTACGATGGTGGCAATGCTGGCACTAGGACTGCTACTGCAACACCGCTGCACTCCGACCCCTGTGAACGAAGAAGTTCGATGACAACAGATGGGGCCTCTCATAAGGATGTTCGGACCTCCGCTCGGATCGCTACCTAATAGGGATTGTGTTTTTGCACAAGTAACATGCTTCCCTAGGTATCGTATGCAAGACCCAATCGTCGATCGTTGATTGCCCTTACTTATCTAAGCGCTAGTCCTCGGAATAACGAGAAAACGTCATGAGGGGGATTTCGATAAATTTCCTCTCTGGGAAGAGAACGAAGAGTTCTATAGTGATGGTATGTGATTATACGGGTCCTTAATGCTGAGTGAGGTGTTAGCGGAAATATACTAACTTTTCCCTAAATGATATGGCAAATAATATGATCCAAACTGTTATCGTGGGTTTGTAAAACAATAAAACATTATTTATGGAATGTTTATATTTACGATATTTATAATTAACGAATTATTTAGTAAAATCTTGTTATTTATCGAAAATCCATTTTTTAATAAATATCGAATTAATATGCCCTAAGATTACCTATTTAATAAGCCTTTCGATTCTAACTTAGCCAGAGTTAGAGATCGTTTATTAACATAACTAATTACTCATTAATGTTAGTAACTTTAGATTCTAACTTAGCCAGAGTTAGAGATCGTTTATTAACATAACTAATTACTTATTAGTAATATTATACTTAATGTTAGTAATATTGCGAGTGACAAATGAGCACAAATTTCACCTGATTGGTAAGTAATCACTGCTTTTCACGATATTTACAAGCACCTTCAACTCAAAATAAAGATGCCTCTTGACCTGTAATTAGGTTCCTGAATCCCTACAGTCATTATACGAAACACAGCAAAAGAAAATCACAACATTTTTATTACAAAAATTTTAACCCAAAGTTTCTGCCGGTAAGTTTTACTTGAACTAGTGAGAAGATTGAATAAAAAGAGATACAGAAAAACCGCCACCATCGTGACTGCAAAGCTAGAAAAATTTAAATCCACCAAAAAGGCCCAGTACAAAAAGCGTTAAGAAAATGCTTTGCTTAAAGTCTAAAATATTTTGAAAAAGATTTAATAATAGAACAAGAATACAGACCATATTCTGTTGTATATATTTATTCTTTGCATATATATATTTTCTTATATATGAATAGATGATTATCTTCTGTTAAGCATAATAATCATTAACTTATGTTTATTTCAAATGTAATTATACTTAAATGGTTACTACAAAGCCGGCATAATGGACATCGCAACAATGTTATATAATAACAGTAAGATCATATAACAGTTCCGTAATATTATACTGTTTATAGCAAAAAGTCGTTAACAAAAACGAGATGAGATAATTTTAAAACAGATCAATGATCAAAATATTATATTTGTGGCTGAAAGAACGTGCCTATTGTGCAAGCAATGCTACGACCTGACCTATCATAATCGATTATATGTAATAGTTTCGATTTTAGTGATATAGAATTTGTCCTTTGCTGAACAGGATTTCCCGTAGATTAAACAAAGCACAGCTCTGAGCTAACTTCATCCATTGCTTAGATTCTGAGAGAATAGTTTTACATAGTGCTGGATTCGCCCTTAAAGAATTATTGGCATTTAAGCTTTTATTACAGCAAAACATAACAGTCTTGAAAATAGCCGTATTGCATGAAAGCGTTTCGGTTTTCTATAGGTCGCATTTTGAAAAAGAATGTTCCCAGGAAATATATAAAGTGATCTCCCCAGGCTTATTTCAACACCGGATAACGATGCGTATAGAAAGGTCCATTCTTACATGCTTACACTCATTCTTACAAAACAGTGAAACCATCTCTCCTTCTGTATTCCCTGACCGATATAATTTGGACCACCCCTACATATATAAGCGAAATATGTATGCATGATATATCAACACAACGCTGGAGTGTTTCGTATGATGAGTGTAGGGATCTCGAGATCCAGTCACTTGAGATCAGGCATTTTCTTCCTTAGTCTTCAGTGAAATATGCATATCCAATCCTTGCTGAAAATGATAGTAGAGGGGCTGCAATCTTCACCTACCATCAGGTGAATTGTATACTCGTTGTCATTAAAAGACATATCTCCTCACAATGCTTTTTTGCTTGGAGTCCTTATTATTCGAGTACGAGGTATTCCATATAACAAAACTCTGCTTATCTTTATGTTTTCTAAAGAGGTAGAATGTTTTTGTCCTTGGCCGCAGGAATCACTTACAATACAGGAAACCAATAACGAAAAACGTTACATAACAAAAAATCCAGACTGAAAGTTATCACTATTTATATATTTTATTATATATACAAAAAATAAAAGAGCCAAGGTTGTAGTGTATTTATTTATTTATTAAATGGATTACCAACGCAAGATAGAGCATTTAAATTTTATACTATACAAGAATAAGGTATTCTATATAACTGTTCTTACAATTATAGGTAATCACAACATGCTTAAAAATGTGTGAATGAATATAAACTTAAAAACAGGAATTTAAAAAATATTTTTTTTTTTTTTTTTTTTTTTTTTCGGGCTGATGGCCGCTGTTAGCCCCAGGGCTTTTACAGTTTCACCGGGTTGAGAGGTGACCGAGCGCTTATGGCTCTCAGTCGAAACCTCTATATATGGGTAACCAGCGCAAGGGCTCCCGAGAGGGAGCCTCGGCTTGGACCGTTACCCTGTTTCGCGAGAGCGTCTGACTCGAGGGTGCCCAAGAGGGCCGAACCTCGGCTCGGTCAGTTGCTTCTGACAGAGGATTATCTTAATTAATATCACTATTATTATTAACTACCTGTACCACCACTTCAGAATGCGTGGGCGCTGGAGAAGAAGTGGCGCAAGAAACTCCAGCAATGCTTCTATCTGTATGGACTGGAGAGAACCGGCCAGTGACATGGCGGTATCGCGAATAACTTTGTTTGCGACGCCCTCGCCGTCGGCGGGGGCGATATGAGGGTGCAATGTTTGTGTGTTGTGTTTTATGAAGGGCTTGGGCCCGGTGGTTGCGTCGTCAGGGTCGTCGAGGGCGTGCCTCGGTCTCCTACGGACGCGGGTAAATCTGTGATTCGCGATGGGATTGTAAGTGGCGGCACTTACAATCAAAGGGTTTCGGTGTGTGACGGCAGAGTCGAAATATCGGCGAGAAGCCTGCTTCAGGTACTGAGCTATGGTCGGCAGCTCAAGATCTATGTGTAGATTTTCGTTACGCAAGAACCACGGCGCACCGGTGGCCTTGCGCATGAAACGATTTTGTATTACCTGAAGTCGGTGAATGTGACGCGGGGAGGCATGCGCAAAGACGGGGCTTGCGTATGTCATTATGGGTCGGATGCACGCTTTGTAAAGTGTAATTTTATTACGCAGGGACATTTTGCTATTTTTATTAAGTAACGGGTGCAAACGACCTAGGACGAACGCTGCTCGATTCCGTACGCGGTTGACATGCGGACCGAAGGTGAGTCTTTCATCTAATGTGACGCCTAAGTATTTGACTGTCTTTCCCAGGGATTTGACGATCAAATAACTCTATAGTTTGGAGATGCGGCGTTTTGTTGCGCCGAGAGAAGTAAATGGCTGCACTTTTGGTGGGGTTAACCTCGATCCTCCATTTCCGAAACCATTTCCCTAAGGTGTTGGCTGCAGATTGGAGGCGTTTACAAATAGCGTCTGGTTTAAATCCAGACACGTAGAGGCCGGTGTCATCGGCGAAAGGGCTAGCTCTACACCGCGAGTGCGCGGTATGTCGTTGGTGTAGAGTGTGTATAAAGTAGGACCTAGGACAGAGCCTTGTGGTACTCCGGCACAAATGGGGTGAACCTCGGAGCGCGTTCCCTCGACGCGGTAACGAAAGGTTCGATTTCGGAGAAAATCTCGTATGATAAGTACGAGTCGATCATATACAAACTATATGAGCTCGGTGTGCCAGACCTTGTCGAAAGCTTTCGCCACGTCGAGAAAAAGTGCCCCAGTTTGGTAGCCCTGAAGAAATTTACTGAGGATGTGCTCCGTGATGCGGTGCACTTGATGTGTGCATGAGTGTTGGGTGCGAAACCCGAACTGCTCATTGATTGGCAGCCCTCGGGACAGCATGAAGTCCTTGAGGCGGGTGAGGATGAGCCTTTCATATACCTTACCCAAGACTTTGAGTAAGCTTATGGGTCGATAGGCTGATGGATCGGTTGGATGTTTTGAGGGCTTGAGAATCCCTATGACATCGGCTTCCTTCCAGGTGTTCGGGAAGGTGCCTTTGGATATGGCCGCGTTGTAGATTATCACCAGTAGGTGTAAAATGGACATGGGTAGGAGTTTCATCACCTTGTTGGTGATACCGTCGGGGCCGGGAGCCTTGCGTGGTCGCAGGTTTTTAATTATGGACTCAACTTCGGTGCATGTAACTTGAGTGTCGGAATCGCGAGGTGGTTCCTTACTCCTCCGGTCGACCTCCCTGTTAACCATTGCAAGGTGAGCGGCGTCGATCGGTAGGGTGCTCGGTGAGCATTGGAGCTCGAGATTGTCAGCCAGACATTCGGCTTTCTCTTCGTCTAAGAAGGCGGGGGGTTTATTAGGACGCGCTAAGGGAGGCATTGTTTGGGCGGTGCCCCCTTTTAGGGATTTGGGAAGTCGCCAGTAGGCGAGATGGGAAGGTTCGATGTTGGAGAGGTGATTATCCCACCGATCGTTCCTATACTGGGCTATGCGTGATCGGACTTCACGCTGAAGGGTACGTAGCACCAGCCGGTTACTTTCAGTGGGATATAAGTCGTGGGCACGAGTCGCCGCATTCTTGCGCCTCATTAGGTCCTTTATGTCGTTTGGCAGGGTCCATCGGTGGTCTTCCACCGAGGGAACCTGCCTCGAACAATCCACGATTACGGTCTGGATGTGCCTAGTGAGGGCATGAACTGCGAGGTTCATGTCGTTGACTGAAGATATGTTCCTAGGAATAGCATCTAGGTGCGGTGATGTGGCTTCCCTCAGGGCGTTCCTGAGTCGGTGCCAGTCTACAATGGTTTTGGTGGAGGGTGAGGTTGGGGCGGAGGGCCCTAACCGAAGAAGAACGGGGCGATGATCGGAAGCGAGCTCATGGATTACCTCTATGTCTTGGAAGGCGAGATTGATGTTCTTACAGATGGCAATATCAAGCACGTCCGGTGCGTGACCCAATATGTATGGAAAATGGGTAGGCGTAGTAGGCGCTACGACGTCGAAGTCGAGTGCGTCGCTTAGCGAGTCTAAAGCCAACCCCCGGGGTTGATTTTAGTTGCATTCCACCGAGTGTGCTTGCTATTGAAATCTCCTGCCAAAATGACTGAGTTTCCAAGGGAAAGGAGCGCCACGAAGTCGCTTCGTAATACTTGTGCGTCACGTCTGCAAGGCAGGTAGACGGACGCGATTGTGATGGGGGCGTGGCCGGTCATGGCTAGCTGACAGACCGAGGCTTCTAGGAAGGTTAGGGTTGGCGTATCGACGGGCACGCAGTGCAAGGACTTTTTATAGTAGATGAGAGTTCCGCCATTAGCGGCGGAAGTTCTATCATTCCTAATGATGTTATAATTCGCGATGTTGGGATTGCGAGTGTGCGGTTTGAGGAATGTCTCTTGCACTAGGAGCACGTCGACTTGGTGATCGCGAACAAAATTGAAGATTTCGTCGCGTTGATTATTAATACCGTTCGCGTTAAAAATGCGACGTTAAGGAACGCGGTTTTACTCTGCCGTTGTAAAGGCCCTCTATGCTTGAAAATTGACGATGGCTGACACTACATGTTGGTAGCGCATTGTGGCAGCAATCCTGATTTCGGGCTTGCCATTGGAGTCCCTTAGGGCTTTTGCAAGGGCTGAGACGTCGGCGCCGTTGAAAACGGCGGCGAAGCGACACACAAGGTCGAGGTCGCTTTCGTTAACCGGCCGTCCGGCTGATGGAGGGGGCTGCTCAACCGGTTGAGCGACGGTCATTACGCCAGTAGGAGGTTTCCATGCGGGACGTAGAGGACGAACAGGAGCGAGAATAGGCGCGGGAGCGGCGATCGGTGTAGCTACCTTCGGTGCGACTTTTAATGCCGGGCGTTTCGGCTTTGAGACCTTTGGGCAGCCAAGGTAATTGGCTGTGTGTCCCTCTGAGTTACACAGGACACACGCAGGGGGGCCCGAGAGCAGCTAGCTGGGCCTTGTCCTTGGGTCTCGGACAGTCGGCGGTGCCATGGTCACCCAGGCACTTTACGCATCTGGGTTTCCCGAAGCAGTTGCGAGCAGAGTGGCCATATAACTGGCATCTGTGGCACTGGCCCGGAGGGCCATTTTTATGAGGGCGCTCTATTGTGAGCCCAGAAAGGTGGCAGCACGTTTTCAGGTTAAATACCTGCTTCCCTGCCTCGGACCTTTCGAGGGCCACAATTACCATGTTGAATGGCTTTTTGTTATGCCCACTGTACATCCTATGCACGGATAGGACGGGTAAATTCTGAGCCTGGAGGTCCTCTTTGATGAGGTCTGCGGGGATTTCACGCGGAAGGTTTTTAATAACCACTCTAAGTTGGCGCTCTTCTGCCAGGGTGTAGGTGTGAAAGAATACACCTTTGTCTTGTAAGTAGCGGGTGACCGCTCTATGGTCACCCGTGGTTTCTAGCTGCAGTTTAATGCCTACAGCGGTGGGGATCGCTTGATATTTGTAGCGATTGGAAAGGGCCGATACGACAATCGGCCATTTATCTTGTGCCTGTATGAAGACAGGCGGCGGGCGTTCGATGGCTGTGAGACAGCCGAAGTTTGGGGAGCCAGTAGTGGCGCGCTGAGGAGCGGCGGGGGCTTGCTGTGAGGCTGCAGAGGGGTGCCTTGGGGTTGGGCCACAGATGTCGATGGCCGGGGAGAGGGACATCGCTTTCCCGTTTTTCGCCTTGGGTGGCGGCGTCGGGGCGGGTGAAGCTCGCTTTTTCGCTTCTTTCCACCAGCGTGAAGTTGCTGGTGTCTTGCGGGAGGTCCTCGGGGGACGAAGGGCTATCTAGCTCCATTTCGGAGACCGAGGAGGACGATGAGGGTGATTTTTGCCCCTCCGGTAGGGGTTGCTCTTTTATAATGTCTTCGAAGACATCGGGGTATTTACTCTTCAGGCAGCTGACCAAGTGTACAAGGAAATCCATTGTTGGATTCTCCATTGTACACAAATTATTAATAATATTACTACTATTACGCGGGATGTGTGGCCTCCGGTGGGGTGCCGGGGTGAGTAGCCTACTTCCCTCGCTGCCGGGTATAGGCAGGGAGGATGTGTGCCTAGTTGTGTAGCCCTAGTGCGTCCAAGTGCCAATCTTATTTGTGCACTTGGGTGTGTGCTTAGAGCTAACTAAAAATACGCGTGAGACAATTATAAGTCTAGCGGGTTGGTCAACCTTGGCTGGGGCACTACCCAAGGCCAAGTTTACGTTGACTCCTTCCGCTATCTTGCGTTTCCCAGAAGGGGAACCGCGGGCGTACAGGGCTTGCCCTACACTAGCTTAGTTAACACCGCAAGGTATCCACTAGTATAACCACCCAGGTGGCTTTACAATAGCTTTCTTGGAAACTAAATTCCGATCACAATAGCAACAGCAATAAAATTGCTCGGTGTATTGTTCTCGGAACAATGGATGCGCAGGTGGCTTGCTCGGGGGCAGGTAGCTCGGGACGATCGTGGCGGGGAGCCGGGCGACCGTTCTCGGCGACTGCTGAGCGTCGAATGTTGTTAAAAAATAATTAACAGATTAAATGTATATCCCTTTTAATTCTCGTTACGCGAGCAAACCGTGTTTGATCGTTCATGCACCGGCACAGATGAAGTTGATTACAATTTGAAGTGTTGGTTTAACAAGTGCTCGGCCGTGAAGGAAGACATCGTGAGGTAGCTTGTTTAAGATACAAATAAAAATATATTTAGAAGACACCTGAAGACGCCCATTTGGCGCGGAGTCGTTTGGTGCACTATGTTCTAAAACAGAGAGTGTTAGAGAGGAGGCCAATGTCTAACAGATGTATTTATATATATATATATAATAAATATAATGTCTTTGTGTTCGTCTTCTATACGTTCGCGCATCTTTCATTCGATTGCGTTAAAACTTTGGCACTTGCGTGAAAGTGTCCGACGCAATGCCGTCAATGTACAGTAAGTGGTGCGCGAACTTCAAGCAAAACATTAGAGCATTACAACACATGCCGGGCATTAGCCTGTTTTTTATAAAAATCATTGCATCATTGCTTTATACATTTGTTTATTTGTACTCTGTTATAATTAAATCACGCCATTAGAATTAACAAAGGTCAACAATACGAATGATATCTTGGTATCGGATAATTACGACAACTCGACACGACTGGATAGGACACCAATAGGTATATCTCGGGACTGGTAAACTGTTGGATTAGTACAACTAATTTTGTCCGTAATAATATTTCTTTTAATTACATTGAGAGTAGCTAACGAGCACAAAGATGGTAAGTGATTCCTGCGGCCCATGAGATCTACATTCATGCTTGACAAGGAATCATAATGCAGATGCGTTGTCACCCTTCATGACTGAGATGGAATGCCTCGAAACGAGTAATAAAGATCTCCGGGCCCCTATTATCACCACACGAAACACTAAGCATTATGCTGTTATTTCACGCTGTTATTCCGTGAGGGCGTGGTTCTTCCCCGATGGTGCTGACCCATTCATTCTGCAACTAGTCACAAACTGCAGCGTAGCGCTATCACTGTTAAGTAAAAAAAATATTTTCATCAAGGAGGTAAAGTTTCTTATCACTAGCGATAAAAGAAGCAAAGAATAATTTTCTTAATTATTTTAATGATGAAATCATTTACACTTTGTGTTTGTGTTTTCTATTTATAAAATTAGAGATGACAAACGAGCTCACATTT
Organism: Teinopalpus imperialis; assembly: GCA_029286865.1. NCBI lineage: Eukaryota > Metazoa > Arthropoda > Insecta > Lepidoptera > Papilionidae > Teinopalpus > Teinopalpus imperialis. The sequence goes on from JAGSMU010000039.1 coordinate 3,226,636, forward strand.
CACCTGATGATAAGTAATTACTAGCCCATGATATCTACATCCATTCTCAACAAAGATTTAAGATGTACAGGTGATAACGCATCCTTGAAGACTAACATGGAATGCCTGTTTATTCTGGTGTTCTGTGAGGGCATGGTCTTTCCTTAGTCCATATTTAGTTAATTCGTAAGAAGCAATTGACCGAGCCGAGGTAACGGTCCAAGCCGAAGCATCCTCTCAGGAACCCTTGTGCTGGTTACCCATTAATAAAGGTCTCGGCTGAGTGCCACCTTTCAACAAAGTGAAGCTATAAAGCTCTCGGGCTGGCAGAGGCCATCAGCCATAAAAAATAACCTAGTACATGATCCACTTCTAGGTCTACGACGACCGATTCATGTTTCAGCTAGAAATGTTACTTTAGTTAGGATTTTGAGGAAAGACAGAGATTACCAATTAATGCATTCGTTACTTGATGTTAAATAATAATTTTTCCTCAGAACCTTATATTCGTGATGCTGCATCTGGAGATTTTTTCATCAAAATAAATAACCAGAGTAATAAAATCAATTGTTACGATGATAAGTTAATAAATAATAAATGAAAAACTTTGAAATTATTCCAAACTTTCAAAGTTTTTCATTTATTTTATTACTTTATCACTTATTTTTAAATTGTACATATCCAAAAGAAACAAATCCATAGACGTATCGGTTATTCATTTTAGGAAATTACATCACTTGATGTTTTTATGCCATAAATGACGGCATTTTAACACGTGTGTATAATTTAAAAGAGAGCATATTTTTTACAAGCGGTCAAGTAGTGAGTATTTGAGAAATAAAAAAAAACTTATGACTAATGGTTTATATTTGCTATAGCACATACAACTTTTATCTTTGTTTCAGTTATTCTTCGTGTCAAGTACAATGAGAAAAATGTTTTTTTTCATTTTCCATGTCGTAACAAAATGCAAGTGGAAACACGTAATTGTAACTAGTCTATGCCATGATCCAGTGGATCTTGAATCTTTGTGGAGGACGTATGTGCTCGTTTGCTTTCTTTATAATTATAAGGGCGACAAACAGACCTACATACCTATTCCTATTCATTTATTCATTATGTCTTTGCTACTGTTACCGCCTCACCTTGAGTTTCAAAATAAAAAATATGTCTGTACTTTTGTAAGAATGTTATCAAAATATTTAAATACTCCAGGAGTATGAGATTAATGCACATGAAATAATTGTCACGAGTTATTTATAGTTTGGCGAATATTGGGACAACTTTTTGAAAACCAAAATTTCTTGTATGTTCAGTTTTCGGAAGCTGACTACTAGCACCTTTAATTTCCAACAAATTACCAGTAAAACTACAACTTCTTAATGATGTACTCGTATGATGTCGATGAACGGATATCGGTTTTTGGAAAAACGTCCTGATGGTTGATTTATACCACGGCGATATCTTCTGTTTATCACTAAATGACATCTACTTTGCAGAATATACGAGTATTACAATGTGTATCCGTGCAAACATAAAGGTACTCGTTTTCTCCCTAGTCCAATGAGATTGGAAGGAAGCTCGAAAAGGTAGGATACGGACATACACAAAATATATCAGTATTGTGACACAAAATCCAACAATTTGTATGGTATACATATTGTACTTTGTCTTAGAATAACTCCATAATAACTTAATTCGAGAACCTAGAAGAATTTGATGGCATTGCTAGTTCAATATCTTCATAGGCTGTCAATCGGCCATTCATGCCGTACGCAATGCTTCCTTTGTGGTGGTACCTTGGACGCACGTTGGTGAACCACAGAGTGGTGGTGTACGAGGCACCATTTTCTTTGAACACCTTCATTTATGGCTGAGTTGTAAATGGATGGAAACTTCGTAATAACGCTACTCTCTCTGCCGTCTGCGACTTAAGCAAAGCTGCAGGGAAGGAGGAGTGTCGGTGTTACGATACACCGCTCGCTCTTCCCTTCACAAATTAACGGTGATCGATGGCTAAGCTATAGACTAGATCCGCTGTAGGAGGCATGTAAGACGGATGCAGTGCTCGCTTTTTTGACCCTAATGGCCTACGGGCGGGAGTTTTTGTTCCCACTTTGAGATGAGGGGTCGTTTAGGAAGGCGCGCCCAGTGTTTCGGTCCACCCTGCATGGATAATGGGATGATTCCACCCTTACGACGGGGCTGATGGAGGATGGCCGTTCCCGAGGCCCCACAGTATGCAACGAAGATTGAACACGTGAGGTTTTAGTCGACCTAATATAATAACCCATCCTTGCCCCCACGAGGGCGAGTATTCATAATATTGCCAGGAAGCATGATCTTCGACCACGACTTCCCGCAAACTAACGTATGTGTTTACCTTTTTAAAACATAAAATTAATCAATCATACGTGTGTTTTGTTCATGGGTTTTTAATAAAATCGACCATATAATCGACACAAAACAAGTTGAATGGCCAAAAAAATATCAAATGAATAATTATAATTAAGATGTAAACTTAATCGAAAAGCATTTCGGTATCTGATAAATCGATACATGATCTCATTGTGGTTTATCTGCGCCGGTTATCTATTCACGACAATGACTAGGTGAGCCGCGGCTAGACACCCAACGATAATCATTAAAAACCAATCACAATCACTCATTCTGTCCCGATCCAGCCTCAATAGCGTCAAACTGAACGGTTACGTCAGACCCTATGGATGAAGTCAAAGATCTAATTTGTATGGATGGTGCATAGTTTTAATTAAAATCGTGTAAAGAATTATAAATTAATTAAAACAGAAATAAGAAATATTTTTTTAAATAATAAGTTTGTTTTAATTAAATACTTTTTGTATGTGTACTAGTTAGCTAATTTAGTACTACTCGTATGTAATGTTTGGTATGTTTGTTAACAATATTTGGAACAATATTTTTAACGATAACAATAAATGTGGCTTTGTGACAAGGACGGCATACGGTCGTGGGTTTGAATAACAGGAAGTTTGAACGAAATAATCTCTCACTACCCACATTTATGGTGCGATGTATGTAGGTACTACGAAAGGCTCATTACTGACTGAGAGTAAGCTGTATAATGTAACAATTTTAAGAATAAAGGCAATTTAAATAGCATATTACCATTTATTATATTTATTCAGTACAATCAAATATATATATGTAACAATTCATCATTATAATATATACAACTATATAAATTGGATTACTAACATACCGTCATTAAAAATCCTTAATTGATTATAGTCATTAATTATTTTTAATTAATTTGACTAATAAAATATATATGTTTTAATTACTAGATGATCATTAGATAATCATTAAATGAATATAAATAATATTATCTCTACGGGAACCGATCTATTATCATGGACAGAACTATTGCTACCAATGAGCCTGACACCGAGATAATAGACCGGTCCGTACGTCGCGTAATGCTACTTGACGGGATATTAGCTGGGATAACATGACAAGAACCTCATTGAAGTCGAAATAGAAAAGTTAATCAGTAATGATTTCTTATATTTACGCGATGCAGTATCCGCGGTAATATAAGAAGAAAGCATTTAATAAAACTAAATTTACGATTTTTAGTGTATAATTTAAACTGTTTTATCTCTATGTATCGAGTACTTTACAGCACATATGGTCACGGGGAGGGCTGAGGTAAGACACACCCTTATTCAAGACAAGCCCGAACTACCGTCATCTTTGTAATTATTTATTTTTGTTCCGATACGAGTCTTGATGTCCGTAATATATTTGACTGGTATGGTTGTAATAAAAAAAAAGTTAGGAAGTAGTAATATTATAATCAATATATCTTTTAAATCGCGTTGTTTCTACTCAGAGTTTATTGCTCACCAATCTCTCGTAATTTAATTTAAACATGTTGTTATTAAAATAAAATTTTATTAAGTCCCGTTTTATTAATAATTAAGTAATAGGTATTTCTCGTTAATAAGAAAACCGAACAGACACATTATTAACGAGGTCTCATCCAAGCCGGTATGGCAGCAACTGAATCTGATGTAACAATAATATCGAAAAATACGGTGATGGGAAAATGAAAAATATAAAATTTAATATCTAGTATATCAATTTATTTGTTACATAAACATTAACCTAATCTGGATATTAAACTTTATCAATCACGTTCAAATTTATCCACGCGGTTCCAGGATGGCAATTTTTTTTCAATAAAATCTACTTCGGTTTAAAAATCTAGTCATCGAAAAATGTTATGAGAATATTTGTTTCATATTTACCTTTTCCAATGATATCTGTGATAGTATATTTAATAATTATTTAGTAATATATGTTAATAAGTTATTTTAATTCGGCGCTTCCAGAATAATTATGTGCAATGTACATGCGCCACGAAAATTCACGCCTTTGCGACACGCGCCAATGCATTCAATCGCTTTAAAACAAATGGACAGCTACCGAAACACCAAGACACGAGCCCTTCACTACGAAAATACTGAAAGTGACATTATTATATACTACCACGTTTAATATTTAAGTCTTCTATTTATATTCAAAGGATTAATATATATCGACACTGCTCAAGCGCAGTAAGAACGACGATATCCTCCTGATCGCATTTTTTTTTAATGTACATTAGCCAATGCTTGTTTACAATCCCATCTGAGGTTGATGGCGTGATGAAGGCATGGATGGTAAAGCTCAGCGCTACACTCCAAGGGTAAGACTGCCACAAGCAAATTATTCTAATCCTTAGATGTTCGTATTAAAACCAAAAAAGTATACCACTACATCCGAATGAAAGATATATCTACAACGAAAGGATGGATTCCTACCATACGTCTTGTCCGATGATGAATAGAGGATGGGAAAATCATGTTATGTAACTCACCTGCGCACACTTCCATTCGACTTTAGCGACACCTTTTGGTTGTTAACAGATAACATCTACTGCCCAGAAATATAACGTTAGCATTCTTGCAAACAGACACGCCCACCACTGTGAAACGTTTCGATTGTTTGGCTATAGGACGAAAAGGGGGAGATATCACTAGGCTATCCAGATTCTGTTGATGTTGATGCTGCTAGCCTATGAGGCTCTTACAGCTTCATTGGATACAGGGCTCACGGAACTTAGGGGTCCGTGAGCTGGTTATAAGTGTTCCCTATGTTTGTGGTTCTCTTACTTACACAAAGCGCTCATAAACTGAGCGTGTCGGTCTGCTCTGAGGTTCATTAGGCTAGGTGGTCAGTCCCTGTATATACACCACGTTTGTTCGGAAACTGATATGGTGATTCGCGCACCTTCTTCGATTATTTATCGGTCCCTGTGACGCGCCAGCGCCGCCTGAGTAAGATTATGTGGAATGCGTAGCCTATAAAATCGCTTTAAGCAGTGGTAGAACCATCATCATTCATCTTGATTCTAGCTGCAGCATAAATGGATCGGCTCGACTGGGAAAGGACTACGCCCTCACAGAATACCAGTGCTACCGTATCGTTTGGTGAATGTATGAATTCGTATGTGTGAATGGTGGATTGGGACGCATAAAATAAAGATTGACCTCCAACAACGAACCCTGTACTAGTGACTACAAGGTACTCCAACCGCGACGCCACCTAGACGTCGTGTCAAATTTCTCAATCTCTGTTTACCTGACTCATTATAGAAATTAAGTTACATTATAACTTTGAAGATACCGACCGGCCCCTCGAGTCTTACGTCACCTTAACGAAGCGACATTAGCATATTTTTTACTACACTCGTCTATTCTAATACGATACGTCTAAAAGTTGTCGAATTAATGATTTATTAATTATATTTCTCTTACGCATTTCAACAGTTGTTAATAATTATTAATATCAAATGACTACAGGTTGAAAAAGTTCAACCAAATAAGCTTTTATAGCGCAACTGTATTAAATTATAGCTTAGCGCTACTGGCTTTCGTATAAGAAACCGACAACCGTTACTGTTTACTTGGCAGTCATGGTTTCAGGGATTACAACGCATTTACATTCAATTTTGCAAAAAAATTATCAAGAGTTGAAGACTAAGGCAGACCTTGAAAAAATGTGGTGACTCCACAGTCAGTTGTTTCCGATATGGGTAACAAACATTTACACAGTTCATTCAGCTTAACAAGACTAGCAGTTGACCTGATGGCAAACGATGACTCGCCCAATAAACACCTACATCAATCCTGAACTAAAAATCAAGATCCTAATGGCGTTGTCACCGTTAAGGACTAAAACTGGCTACCTTGTTTCCTGAGATTGGCTCTCCAGTTGTCTCCAACGATGTTATATTGATTATAACGATGGTATTCTGTAAAAACGTGGTTCGCCAACGAGCTGACCCATTCACGGTGCAGTTAGAATCATGTGCGGTTAATATCTTTGTTCACAGTTATGTAAGCATACGTGACAATGTTGCTTGCAAAATTTTAAATCGACCAAAACATGAATGCTCCGCTGACGCACACCTACATAAAAGAGCAACAGAGTACTATGTCGTGTTTCATATGGTTATAGCAACCAGATACTTTGCTAGGAAGCAACCTATTTTAGTCTGACAAACGGAAACTTTTAAACGGAATTAAGAAATCAAAAAGAACTGATGCGTCAACATTTTGATTTCTTAACTCCGTTTATGTAAATATCAAAGGCAGCAACGATCACTTTCTTATATATATGTATAAATGATTCTAATTTGTGTTCACTCTGGTTTCCCTTAGAAAAAGTAAAGCACCCTGTATGTATCCACCACGCGGCTGCTGCCTTCACATGTCGAATATTTTTTCTCTTTTATTAGACATACAAGTTTCCTCACAATATTTAATTAATTAATAATCTCATTGGTGCTGGCAGCGGGGAACGACCTCGGTTTGTAAACTCGCGTACCGTAAAATTAAAAACGAGAGCTTAGGCACTAACAAACTTCAACAGTGGTAGAGCTACACTGCATTTTGTTTCTAGCTGCAGAATGAATGGGTCAGCTCGACCGGGGTAGGAGCACGCCCTCACAGAATACCGGCGTAAAATAGCATCTTATCGCTGCTGTGTTTCGTCTGATCAGTGTAGGGATCCGCAGACCGTAGATAGAATGTTGATGTCATGGGCCGCAGGAAACACTTACCATCAGGTGAACCGTGTGCTCGTTTGTTACTCTCTATGTAATATTAAAAAAAAATCTATTGTAGTCTATTGACTGGCTAATCAATAGCTTAGCAACCAACCCACAAACATGGCTTAGTAGATCAATATCTTATCGCTTGCTTATAATTTGGCAATGAAGTAAAACATCGTAAAGAAACATCTATGTCTAAGAAATAAATAAGTAGATATTTCAGATTATGGAGAGGGGGGTTTAAAAAGGTGTTTTTATTATTTATCTTTTAAATTATGAAAGCTTTAAAAAATCGTAAACTAGTGTGACTTATAAGTAATAGTTGAATGTCAGTTATATTAATATTTGTATATTGTTTTAAATAAGCAGCATAGTTCAAGATCTGACACATAGCTTTGCATTCATTTAGCAGAGGTCAATATACCACGACCGACGGCCGCCAGTAAATGCGCATCAAGGTCATATATATTGCATTTTACAAAGATCGCAAAGATGGTCTATAAGATGAAAAAGACACAATAAAATAGACATCAAGGCCAAATTGTTCTCGCTTTGATTACGGACAGGGTGGACTTACTATTATTTTCTTACCTTTTTTATGAAACTAAGAATTTTTATGAAACATGCACGCCTGATCGTACGTGACAACTGCAGCCCATAAACACCTACATTCGTTCTCATAAAAGACGTTTACTTCGCCACCCTTGAAGACTAAGATTGAATGCCTCACACTGATACGATGAATTGTGTTATAACTTCCTAGATAGGTGTTAGTAATCCTCTTAATTTACACATTTACACTTTAAATATTAATATAATAGTTAAGATATGCATTGCTCTGTCGGTAACTTTAAAACTCCGGTAGATTAGATACCTTAACTATCTAAGAAATAACAGCGATTCTAGCGTTCTGTACAATTGCGATGACACCTCACGTGCTCTCCTATGTATATAAATACATATACATATATATATATATATATATATATATATATATATATATATATATATATATACATGTCTACAGAAGTACGTAGGTACAAATTTATATAATATTTTTTTATTATACCCTGAGTATCAAACGAGAATGTAGTCCATAGACAATAAGTTTTAGTGCGGCCTATAAACATCTATATTCATCCTAAAGAAAGATTCAAAATATATATACATGAGTGACAACACTCTTGAACGATTGACTTGAAATACCAAATTACCAGTACATGGCTCCACGATTCTCTAGCCTAGCGTTATGTTTCTACACCCTAGTTTTCTGTAAAAGCGTGTTCCTTCCCCGATCGAGTCGAACCATTTATGCTGAAGCTATAAAGCAATTACAATCTGGCTCAACCATAGTAAAAATTGAAGAATTGATTTGCTTTTTTGATTGCTAATTATTTTAGTCTCGACTAATATGATAATTGCAATAGCATACAAACGTAAAGCGCTTTGTAAACAGTTAATTAAAGAACGAAACGTATGTGTTACCTTCGGAGTCCAGACAGTGATATAATCTTAAGTCTGTTGACTAGCGAAGCGGTAAAATAATCCTATTGTTTCTGTATGCATAATTTTGATATATCGAATCACACTATCGTAACTCGTGACGCTTGCCTTAAATTCCGTAATACGTAAGGAACCTCAGTCAATACCTATTATTAATTCATATTATTATTTTTTTACATAAACTATTTTAATTTATACTACTCGATTAATTTATAAATACTGGTTAAGCAGGCGTTCAGTGATCGTGTTAAAATAGCATTTCTGTGAAATATATAGCATTTAAAAAAAAAGAATGCTAATAGTGCTTATAACATTACCAAAAATCCGGTTAAGTAAGCACTCAAAGTAAGCTTAAAAGCTTGTGCAAGGAGATGCTTCACGAAAGTAGTAGTCTTACGACCCCAAGTTTCGCGAACCATAACCTAAGCCATCAAGTGCGAAGCTTCAATTTTACATTCGACGCTCATCATTCGACGCTCAGCAGTCGCCGAGAACGGTCGCCCGGCTCCCCGCCACGATCGAGCCCGAGCAAGCCACCTGCGCACCCATTGTTCCGAGAACCATACACCGAGCAATTTTTATTGCTGTTGCTATTGTGATCGGAATTTAGTTTCCAAGAAAGCTATTGTAAAGCCACCTGGGTAGTTATACTAGTGGATACCTTGCGGTGTTAACTAAGCTAGTGTAGGGCAAGCCCCGTACGCCCGCGGTTCCCCTTCTGGGAAACGCCAGATAGCGGAAGGAGTCAACGTAAACTTGGCCTTGGGTAGTGCCCTAGCCAAGGTTGACCAACCCGCTAGACTTATAATTGTCTCACGCGTATTTTTAGTTAGCACTAAGCACACACCCAAGTGCACAAATAAGATTGGCACATGGTCGCACTAGGGCTACACGACTAGGCACACATCCTCCCTGCCTATACCCGGCAGGGAGGGAAGTAGGCTACTCACCCCGGCACCCCACCGGAGGCCACACATCCCGCGTAATAGTAGTAATATTATTAATAATTTGTGTACAATGGAGAATCCAACCATGGATTTCCTTGTGCACTTGGTCAGCTGCCTGAAGCGTAAATACCCCGATGTCTTCGAAGACATTATAAAAGAGCAACCCCTACCAGAGGGGCAAGAATCACCCTCAAGGTCCTCCTCAAGGGCCTCTGCCTCATCGTCCTCCTCGGTCTCCAAAATGGAGGTAGATAGCCCTTCGTCCCCCGAGGACCTCCAGCAAGACACCAGCAACTTTACGCTGGTGGAAAAGAAGCGTAAAAAGCGAGCTTCACCCGCCCCGACGCCGCCTCCCAAGGCGAAAAAAACGGGAAAGCAATGTCCCCTCTCCCCGGCCATCGACATCTGTGGCCTAACCCCATGGCACCCCCTCTGCAGCCTCACAGCAAGCCCCCACCGCTCCACAACGCGCCCCTACTGGCTCCCCCCTAACTTCGGCTGTCTCACAGCCATCGAAACGCCCGCCGCCTGTCTTTATACAGGCACAAGATAAATGGCCGATTGTCGTATCGGCCCTTTCCAATCGCTATAAATATCAAGCGATCCCCACCGCTGTAGGCATTAAACTGCAGCTAGAAACCACGGATGACCATATAGCGGTCACCCGCTACTTACAAGACAAAGGTGTATTCTTTCATACCTACACCCTGGCAGAAGAGCGCCAACTCAGAGTGGTTATTAAAAACCTTCCGCGGGAAATCCCCGCAGAGCTCATCAAAGAGGACCTCCAGGCTCAGAATCTACCCGTCCTGTCCGTGCATAGGATGTACATTGGGCATAACAAAAAGCCATTCAACATGGTAATTGTGGCCCTCGAAAGGTCCGAGGCAGGGAAGCAGGTATTTAACCTGAAAACGTGCTGCCACCTTTCTGGGCTCACAATAGAGTGCCCTCATAAAAATGGCACAGCAAGCACACTCGGTGGAATGCAACTAAAATCAACCCCCGGGGGTTGGCTTTAGACTCGCTAAGCGACGCACTCGACTTCGACGTCGTAGCGCCTACTACGCCTACCCATTTTCCATACATATTGGGTCATGCACGGGATGTGCTTGATATTGCCATCTGTAAGAACATCAATCTCGCCTTCCAAGGCATAGAGGTAATCCATGAGCTCGCTTCCGATCATCGCCCCGTTCTTCTTCGGTTAGGGTCCTCCGCCCCAACCTCACCCTCCACCAAAACCATTGTAGACTGGCACCGACTCAGGAATGCCCTGAGGGAAGCCACGTCAGCGCACCTAGATGCTATTCCTAGGAACATATCTTCAGTCAACGACATGAACCTCGCAGTTCATGCCCTCACTAGGCACATCCAGACCGTAGTCGAGGATTGTTCGAGGCAGGTTCCCTCGGTGGATGACCACCGATGGACCCTGCCAAACGACATAAAGGACCTAATGAGGCGCAAGAATGCGGCGACTCGTGCCCACGACTCATATCCCACTGAAAGTAACCGGCTGGTGCTACGTACCCTTCAGCGTGAAGTCCGATCACGCATAGCCCAGTATAGGAACGATCGGTGGGATAATCACCTCTCCAACATCGAACCTTCCCATCTCACCTACTGGCGACTTCCGAAATCCCTAAAAGGGGGCAACGCCCAAACAATGCCTCCCTTAGCGCGTCCTAATAAACCACCCGCCTTCTTAGACGAAGAGAAATCCAAATGTCTGGCTGACAATCTCGAGCTCCAATGCTCACCGAGCACCCTACCGATCGACGCCGCTCTCCTTGAAATGGTTAACAGCGAGGTCGACCGGAGGAGTGAGGAACCACCTCACGATTCCATCACTCAAGTTACATGCACCAAAGTTGAGTCCATAATTAAAAACCTGCGACCACGCAAGGCTCCCGGCCCCGACGGTATCACCAACAAGGTGATGAAACTCCTACCCATGTCCATTTTACACCTACTGGTGATAATCTACAACGCGGCCATATCCAAAGGCACCTTCCCGAACACCTGGAAAGAAGCCGATGTCATAGGGATTCTCAAGCCCTCAAAACATCCAACCAATCCATCAGCCTATCGACCCATAAGCCTACTCAAAGTCTTGGGTAAGGTATATGAAAGGCTCATCCTCACCCGCCTCAAGGACTTCATGCTGTCCCGAGGGCTGCCAATCAATGAGCAGTTCGGGTTTCGCACCCAACACTCATGCACACATCAAGTGCACCGCATCACGGAGCACATCCTCAGTAAATTTCTTCAGGGCTACCAAACTGGGGCACTTTTTCTCGACGTGGCGAAAGCTTTCAACAAGGTCTGGTACAACGGGCTTATATAAACTATATGAGCTCGGTGTGCCAGATCGACTCTTACTTATCATACGAGAATTTCTCCGAAATCGAACCTTTTGTTACCGCGTCGAGGGAACGCGTTCCGAGGTTCACCCCATTTGTGCCGGAGTACCACAAGGCTCTGTCCTAGGTCCTACTTTATACACACTCTACACCAACGACATACCGCGCACTCGCGGTGTAGAGCTAGCCCTTTTCGCCGATGACACCGGCCTCTACGTGTCTGGATTTAAACCAGACGCTATTTGTAAACGCCTCCAATCTGCAGCCAACACCTTAGGAAAATGGTTTCGGAAATGGAGGATCGAGGTTAACCCCACCAAAAGTGCAGCCATTTACTTCTCTCGGCGCAACAAAACGCCGCATCTCCAAACTATAGAATTATTTGATCGTCCAATCCCCTGGGAAAAGACAGTCAAATACTTAGGCGTCACATTAGATGAAAGACTCACCTTCGGTCCGCATGTCAACCGCGTACGGAATCGAGCAGCGTTCGTCCTAGGTCGTTTGCACCCGTTACTTAATAAAAATAGCAAAATGTCCCTGCGTAATAAAATTACACTTTACAAAGCGTGCATCCGACCCATAATGACATACGCAAGCTCCGTCTTTGCGCATGCCTCCCCGCGCCACATTCACCGACTTCAGGTAATACAAAATCGTTTCATGCGCAAGGCCACCGGTGCGCCGTGGTTCTTGCGTAACGAAAATCTACAAATAGATCTTGAGCTGCCGACCATAGCTCAGTACCTGAAGCAGGCTTCTCGCCGATATTTCGACTCTGCCGTCACACACCGAAACCCTTTGATTGTAAGTGCCGCCACTTACAATCCCATCGCGAACAAAGTTATTTGCGATACCGCCATGTCACTGGCCGGTTCTCTCCAGTCCATACAGATGCGTTGCTGGAGTTTCTTGAAGATATGAGACGTTCTCGCTGTTTGGACACGTTATAAACAATTAATTATAAACCGCCTATGATACGAATAGACTCGCCGGTAAAAACATTTAATACTAATGAGACATTCCGATGCGTCTATATTTATTTCCAGTTATACATTATTACCGTGGTTGAGCGACGGACGATGGCAAGTCTGAATCTTTTCTGTTACTAAGGGTGACAAACGAGCACAAGGGTAGAGGGTAAGTGATAATTGCGGCCCATAAACACAATATGCTCTTGCGATTTAACACTAGAAGACTGACCTGGAATGTCTTTATATCGGTAAATGAGCCTTTGAATACCTACTTGCCATGCGAAACACAGCAGAATTATACTGCTGTTTCTGTGAGGTTGTAGTGCTTCTATGGTCGTACCAATCAAGCCATATTGTAGCTGGCAACGAGCTACATCTTCGATCGAACGAATTCCCACCCAGCATTCGTTTGATGCAGAGATTGTAAACACTCATACCACATTGTAGTTGAGCCATTATTAAATCATGTTTATTATGGCGATGATATCTCGCCTATTAACATCGTGCTTCGTATTCAGACGTCGGGCGCCGCGTCTCCCACGTGGCACTCTGGCGCCTCACGCTGCATTAGGCAAGTAATACCGAACCTTATCTAACAATAATTCTCTTATTTTATGTACACGACTACAACAAACTACCTGTTGTAAAACATGCTCATAAACTAAAGTATTTAAATGTATGTTCGAGCGGTGAGTGAAATAATAAGTGAGATTGTTCAAGAAATATATTGAAGATAAAGACATTATAGGTAAATGAGATTGAACGTGTTTTCACAATCGGTAGACAGATATAGCAAGTGCTACTCAAGTTTTACATATACTAAAGATCTGTTTAAGTTATTTTAAGTTTAATAGGGACAAAGAAATGATAAGTTTATTGCTATTTATTAAACAAAATCAACTGGGTAAGACACATTATAGTGCCATTTATGTTTGCGTAACCATAGCCAAATCACTCACAAGTCGCCTCCGTCCATAGAAATGATAATGATAATATCCTCCTAGTCGATTTCAAACACGGTGATTTCTTCCGCTTATTACTAGACAACATCAACTGGGTACGCCACATTATAGTGCATTTAACATTTGCATAACCATAGCCATATCACTCACAAGTCACCCCCGTCCATAGAAATGATAATGATGATATCCTCCTAGTCGGTTTCAAACACGGTAATTTCTTCTGTTTATTACTAGACAACATCAACTGGGTACGCCACATTATAGTGCATTTAACATTTACATAACCATAGCCATATCACTCACAAGTCACCCCCGTCCATAGAAATGATAATGATGATATCCTCCTAATCGGTTTCAAACACGGTAATTTCTTCTGTTTATTACTAGACAACATCAACTGAGTAAGACACATTATAGTGCATTTAACATTTGCATAACCATAGCCAAATCACTCACAAGTCACCCCTTCCCTAGGTGGATGATCTTGGATTTGTAGTAAGATTGGAGGATATTTAAGATACAATGTCAAAGATACGGGGCATGAATAAAACATACCCGTAAACCAAAAATTTGTGATGCACAAGTTATATCTACAACGAAACGATTCCTTGGTTGGGAATTGAGTCCACGAGCAGCGACGCAGCGGCATGATATTCTAACCACGCGGCTGTAGTATGGCGCCTAGTACAACGAGTACAATATATATTAAGATGTCTATTAGTTGGTGAGGTCAATTTCCTAGCCACTTGGCTATTTATTATTCCTTTTCAATATATTGAATATACACATAATTTATACGATCAGGATGTATTTCATAAAAATGAAATATTGACCACTATTAGCCAATTTCAAGAATATTATAAAATATATATCTAAGTATTTTTTTTTCAATAATTATCATTTCATAGCACCACCATTTTGATTCCTGCTTTGATCTATACGTACATATGTCAGTCTTGGAACCATAAGATCCACACCACATCTTATAAAGGTTGCAAATATCCACATTGAATGCAACCCACACGATTTATATACTATGGCTGTGAAGTAGTCAAAATGAATTGGAATATGACAATTGCTTAAATTTTTTGAAATCAAAACATACAGCTAGAAATTCTAGAAAATTCATGTGGCATTTTGCTTCATATTCACGCCTTAATACGGCTAGGTATAGGCCTCTTTTATAGAGAATGTATTGAACTGTTAATTGGCACCGGCAACGGAGATGAAACTAGGTTTAGTCCTGTACCGTGAAAAATCATCACTTCTTATAAACAGTGAAAGTGTGACGTTAATGTTAAAGACCTGATCAATTTCGGCCACGGCAAAAATTCACAAATTCTTAATCATTTATTTGTTAATATGACCAGATTTCAAAAATGATTTCAGTGAAAATAATCGACAAGAAAATGAAGAAGAACAATTACATACCTTACCTTTTT
This sequence comes from Teinopalpus imperialis, assembly GCA_029286865.1. NCBI lineage: Eukaryota > Metazoa > Arthropoda > Insecta > Lepidoptera > Papilionidae > Teinopalpus > Teinopalpus imperialis. Next base: position 3,241,950 of record JAGSMU010000039.1, read on the forward strand.
AAAACAAAATTTGGTTATAATCATATATGTAAATATATGCCACAGCTTATATTGTCGCATCCAAGATGTAGAGTAAAATCAAATATGGAAAATAAACCTATTAATTAAAGTAACAAAAAATACTCTAACCTACAATATGTATAACGTGTAACAACTATCGCGACTTTAAAATATAATAATGCATAATACATTTGAGTAAATCCTGAGTAAGACTTGACCTGCCCCCCTCAGAAGATATTTCTAATTATTACCATTTGTAATGTCAATCTAGCAAGTAAAATATTATTAGTAACTATAAATTTTACTAGCGCCGTCGTCATTTTTCTAAGTTCTATCTAATTCATATGCCAAAAGATCAGAAGAACAATGATGATGGAATGTCAACAACACAGAACATTCGCAAAAGACATTTATATCCAACAATTAATATTACACGATCATGGTTGAAAATCCGAATGAATCCCCAGACAAAGCAGACTAATTTCTACTTGGCCAACCTTTCTGCATTAACACAATAAACGAAACGCATCATAACTTAAATAAATTGTTACCAACATCATTACGTCATTAATCACAGATTTTTCCGTTATACTCATCAATGAGTTAACTCATTACGAAATCCATGAATACGCAATTGTGTTGCCACGTTCAAGGTTAGTAATGAAAACGGGGAAACCCGGAAACTATTGAGTGCAGTAAATTTACCGGCTACGTGTTGAAGGAAAATGTATTGTTATGGTTTGCCTGGAATTGAATTTGGAGCTGAAAGTAAAATAATTTTAATATAAAATAGAATTGAAAAGTAGTATACAATTCACCTAATGCTATTTTTTCCCTACGACTTACAGACACGTCCATCGATGAAGATTGAATAAAAATGAGCATGTCTCGTAAGGACTAGGACACATTGCAATTACTAATAGTGGTCATACTGGTAGGTTGGTGGACAGGAACCAATGAAGACAAATGATATATGCAACTCGCCTAATGTATGCGTATAATTTGCATGCGTAGTAACAAATTAAAATTAAATTACAATAGAATATATACATTTAAAATTACAAAATAATCATATTTAAAAAAAACAAATTCATAAGATATCACATATTAACAATTATCAACAGTTCTTTGTTATTCAAAAATGATCTACAGTATAATATAGCATTTAGTGATTAAAGTTTTTATTCAATATTTGTTAAAAAATGACAATTTATTATCTTTCAGAATACAAGATACTTTATTATATATTTTTATTGACATATCAGATATATTCTTTCTAGCGACTTTTAATTAGACGCTGGTACGAATAATTTATCTTTATATCTGCTTTTAATTGAATAAAACTGTTACGTTTACACAAATGTAGATGCTTTGAATTTTGTATCTTTGTACATAACAAAGATACAAAATTCAAAGATGTATATTGAAGGCAGAGGGACAATATTGTTGTCTTTGAATAGAACCTTACAACTCGGGAGATTATCACTACCACACAGGGCTCTCTACTATGAATACCGTTCCTGCTTCTTCTGAATATCCGTATAATCGTAAGAACGTATCCATATGCTATAAACTGCGTGTTTCGTGTTCTGCAAATTATATTACTTTATTCAAAGCGAGATTAGCTGCTTGGTCTAGATCATATTTAGTATTGCCTTTAACTTCTAGAGTTGTATCATCCGCGATTTACATTTACTTTTGGTACAATTTGATAAGACGTTGATGTAAATCAAAAAAGCAATGGCACACTGCTTTGAGGAACGCCATAATAGTTTATTAGACATTGAGATGTTCTATGAGTTTAGTAACTTCAATAAACTGTAGTCGGTTTTTAGGTAGCAGTCAATCGAATGTAGTGCAGTTGCTGTGAAACCATACCATTCTAATTCAGAAAAATTCTAATTAAAAAGAAGAAGCAGATCGTGTGAGACGAAAGCTTTACTCATGTCTAGAAAAACTGTTATAAGTGGAGTATGAGAATTTAGATGATTATATTAATTTATCCCTAACGCGAAAGGCAAAGGACTTTAGTCCATACAGCCAGGTCTTGTTCGTATGATGCTTGGTCTGAAACTCCTATGAGAATTTAGACTTTCGATGACAGTTTTAATTAAAAGACAACATGGCAATGTTGTCGATCACTTTCTTTTGAAACCAAAATTTTCTGGTTTTAAAACATTAACCGTATTTATAAATCAATATAATTCCTCAAACATATTTTTTCAAAGATCTTTAATAAAACAATGAACAACGTAATTGACAAACTCATGACGTCATCCTGTGACATCTCCCTTTTGTATAGTTGTATAGAATAATTTAATCAAACTGGAAAAATTCCCTCCTGAAAAGATAAATGTATTATATGACAGAGTGGTTCTAACATATATATATTCCGCGCATAGTTTTGAAACTTATTAAAATTTATATAATATTTAAGTCGTCATAACTAGTTGCGTTTGTGTTATTCAGCAATTTGATAGTTTTATTAACAGATGTGAGATACTATATACTATTACTATTGACTGGGAAATTATGATAATTAAACCTGTTTCTTACTTTCTGCTTTATGAACCTTACAGATAAGGTTCATAAAATATTTATTAAAACTTATTAAAATTTATATAATATTTAAGTCGTCATAACTAGTTGCGTTTGTGTTATTCAGCAATTTGATAGTTTTATTAACAGATGTGAGATACTATATACTATTACTATTGACTGGGAAATTATGATAATTAAACCTGTTTCTTACTTTCTGCTTTATGAACCTTACAGATATGGTTCATATAATATTTATTAAAACTTATTAAAATTTATATAATATTTAAGTAGTCATAACTAGTTGCGTTTGTGTTATTCAGCAATTTGATAGTTTTATTAACAGATGTGAGATACTATATACTATTACTATTGACTGGGAAATTATGATAATTAAACCTGTTTCTTACTTTCTGCTTTATGAACCTTACAGATAAGGTTCATAAAATATTTATTAAAACTTATTTAAATTTATATAATATTTAAGTCGTCATAACTAGTTGCGTTTGTGTTATTCAGCAATTTGATAGTTTTATTAACAGATGTGAGATACTATATACTATTACTATTGACTGGGAAATTATGATAATTAAACCTGTTTCTTACTTTCTGCTTTATGAACCTTACAGATAAGGTTCATAAAATATTTATTAAAACTTATTAAAATTTATATAATATTTAAGTTGTCATAACTAGTTGCGTTTGTGTTATTCAGCAATTTGATAGTTTTATTAATAGATGTGAGATACTATATACTATTACTATTGACTGGGAAATTATGATAATTAAACCTGTTTCTTACTTTCTGCTTTATGAACCTTACAGATATGGTTCATAAAATATTTATTAAAACTTATTAAAATTTATATAATATTTAAGTCGTCATAACTAGTTGCGTTTGTGTTATTCAGCAATTTGATAGTTTTATTAACAGATGTGAGATACTATATACTATTACTATTGACTGGGAAATTATGATAATTAAACCTGTTTCTTACTTTCTGCTTTATGAACCTTACAGATAAGGTTCATAAAATATTTATTAAAAATCGCTGCAATTTCGTCAGGTTTAGTTATTTTTATATTTATTTCTTATATGTTCAATCTGACCTGTCACCTATTTTTTGACTTTTTATTATAATTCAAGTTGCATTGCAATTATTAAATTTATTTTTTATATATATATTATATTGTATTTACTATTTCTTAAGCATTCTTAATACATCTCTAATATGTTACTGTATAGTGTGAATTGATATAATTAATTTTTTTATTTTTCTCTTGTGGTCCGATAGTCTGTACTTTGTGTTTTCAAAAGTACCCTATCGTAACAAGATGATATTAGAATATTAAATTAACCTAATTAGATACTTATAAAAACTATTTAATCTTTATCTTTGATTTTGTACAAGAAATTAAAAATGAAGTGGTACAGAATAATTTGATTGTTAAAATTAATTGCAATTATGATCGACAGTTAATTAATCTATCAGAATTAATTTAAAATAGTATTGTTATACTTTATGTTAGATGTGCAGACTTTCCGTTTTTAGTCCGTCCAATACCATAATTTGAAAACAGGTAGGTACGTCACAACTATGTAAAATTACTTGCAATTTTTTTTGTGAACGCCGCCTCTAATTCTTTTATGGCGCCTGCAAATTTTGTACCTTTAAAGTTGGGGAGCGCGGTATCACCGTTCCCCAACTTTATAGGTACAAAATTCCCGGGCGTTGGTTGATCCGAGCATCAGCTGTTTTTGATTTTGTGTTTTATTGATGGTTTTTATTAAAGTATTTTTTATGATTTCATTAAGCTGTACTAACATGATGGAGCGTAAAAAATGCTAATAAAACATTTAAAAATATGATTTTTTTTAATCAAGATCGATTTTTTTTCCGTCCTATCATCAATGGTGTCATAAGTACTATCATCTGTATTCGTTTTCGGATGCGCTCTCCTAATACCATATAATATTTCATAATATTTTTGTAAATACTAGAACACACAGTAGAATTAATGAAGCATACTATTGATTTAAATACCTATTGTTTATTTATACGTTTTCATTTCAAATTGTGCATGTTCCATACCTAATTTGCAGTTGCTGTAACTCATAGCTACTAATGCATCAATGTAACTAATAGATTTAGGCTAGGTTTAGGTTAGGTTAGGTTAGATTAAGTTAGGTTTAGGTTAGGTTTAGGTTAGGTTTAGGTTAGGTTTAGGTTAGGTTTAGGTTAGGTTTAGGTTAGGTTTAGGTTAGGTTTAGGTTAGGTTTAGGTTAGGTTTAGGTTAGGTTTAGGTTAGGTTTAGGTTAGGTTTAGGTTAGGTTCAGGTTAGGTTTAGGTTAGGTTCAGGTTAGGTTTTCATAATACAAACAGTGATACCTGAGAGCCCTGTGTGATAGTGATCCCCTCCCGAGTTGTAAGGCTCTATTCAAAGACAATAAAATTCGCGTTCATTATACACCTTTGATATTTATATATTTGTACATAATTTCCTTTGTTTAAACGTTACAGTATTCAAATCAGTCCACTGTTGAGCATACGCCTCTTCCATAAAACGCCACTGAGCTCGGTCTTCAACTCTTCTCCTCCAGTCTTTGCCCACTGCCCTACGAATATCATGACCCCAGCGCATTCGTACCAGCGTACAAATTTGTCTCTAAAAAAATGTCTCTAGAAAAACTGTCTCTGGTATGTCAATAAAATGATATAATAAAGTACCTTATATACTCTTAAAGATAAAAAATTTAACTTTTGTTGAGAAATATTTATTTAAAACTTTAATCTCTGAATGCTATTATTCTGTAGATGAATGTTTAAAGGACAAAGAACTGGACATTATAAATAATTCAAACACGATTCACTATTAATCATTGTAAATATTCAATTACGTGGCAATTTTTGGCATTTTAAATATATATATTATTTTGGCGCATACCGCATCCTTTGCTACGGGTAAAGTTGCCAATAGGCAGTGCATTACACAAGCAGTCCGTTTATCTTTTAATGATTTCCTGAGGAATCGTTAGTCGAAATTAAATTATTATAAACGAAATGTTAAGATTGTAATTGCCTGTCTATATAATTATCTCAGGCTATTATTTGTCCTTTACTCATTCGCTTTCTGCATCTATCACAATTTCTGCTAATGGTAATAAAACAAATAAATAAGGTTTCTAATTCCTATATTTTATATGTCCTCGCGTCAAATTGCAAGTTTATATATGAGATTGCCTGCAACGTGACAACATCCGCCAGCCCTTTTGGGTTTAGCCTGTAATGAACACGTTTCTATATCTGAAATATTGACAATGGTAAGTCACACTACAGCGAAGAGATCAGACTCAGTTAAGATCTTTAATAACATAATATTTTTTTATGTAACTAAAGATTAGATTAGGAAATGCAATTTCCCTAATGGCACGTGATGACAGTCCATGGACTATAGATGTTTATGTCCATTCTCAACAAAGATCCATGTACATATGAAGCCACCATTGAAAACGAAAATGGAATGTCTCGTAACCTGTTAAAGAAAATCATATATAGCAGTGTTATGGTGCTATTTCACGTTAGTTTAGTTAGTCTGTGGAAACGTGGTCCCTCACATGACCAAGCTAACACATTCATACTTCAAATAGGAACAAGCTGTAGCGTGGCTCTATCGCTTTTCTACATTTGTTCAACAACAAAATAATGTTTACAGTTCCAATAAACTTAAAGCTAAACTTATAAAACAGCCCAACTTCATACAGTCAAGTCAAGAGTGTTGTGAGCAATTCCACTCTTTGTCAATTGTTGTAATACTCATATATCGTATGCGAAGAAACCAATCTTTTTCCCATCAGCGGGAGTTTGTGATATGTCACAGGCTTAATAAACTCTCACAAATGTAGCAGAAACCTCCAATGATTTATGCAAACCTATAAAGAACAGTTTCAAATCAATATTTTATTACATACAAACTGGTATCGAAATAATTTCCCCGGAGCTACAGGCGCGCCGTTATCACGGGTCAGCAATGCAGACTTTTGATGCATTTGGCAACTCTGACGCAAATCAAACACGAATCGACTCCATATAGGTCAGGTCACGACATTCGAACTGTTAAACCAGTCGTAATATTTTTTATGGAAAATTGCATACAGTTCACTTGTTGGTAAGTGCCCCTTACAGCCAAAGATATCTACACTCATACTCGACTTGAAATGAAAATGCGAATACGTCATCCCTGAAGATTAAAACGTCTGGTTATAAATAATTAAATCAACGATTTCTTTCACAAACCGGACCAAACACAGGATGGGTAAGCTGCTATTTCTGTGTGGAATTCTGTAAAAGCGCGATTGACCGTTGCGCTACCGATTCACTTATGCCATACCTAGCTTATATGTAGCTTCCTGAAGTATGTGACGTAATAAATATATCCTGACTTTTTTTATTGATTATGCCAACTCCACCGCAGATCGGGATATGCAATCGTCTGACGATTGTGTCGGTCTGGAGTGAACGTTCGCACGGTGCTTTCTCTATTTTTACCCTGACCGCAAAATATCATCTCCGTTCCCGACTAGCGTCTCGCGATCGCTAGAACGTTTATACGAAAGTGAACAAATGCAGTTATATTTAATAATCAGCTATTTATAACATTTACTATTGTATTGTTCCATGACCTTATTTGCAACGGCAAAGGATTTAAGGCTACTCCTATAAGTTAAGATCTAATCTAGTCGTGACGGTAGCGTAACGTGTTGTCAAAGTACCTGGCTACTTGAAAATAATGAATTTGATTTGCTCAATATACGCGGACTCTACATTCGATTCTCATCCATGAAAATATTTGTACAACACAAATTTTCGTTATATTTGGTGTTTTTTAAAATATTCCGTATACCCCGTAAAGACGACTAAGTATTAAGTATTTTACTTACAACTTTTCATTGCGTTCTATAATATATTGAAAAGCACATGGAAATGTTACTTAAGTTTTTATTCAGTACGAGGCAGCCTTCGCACTATATATAATATAAAATATTTAATATCCAACACTGAAGAGCTTTGTGTGGAAAATATGTATTAGAAACCAGACAAAAAGGTAACGCTTTGTTATACCGGAAGAATTCATTCACCACCGGGTGATCTATGCGAAGGTTCGTCTCCCTTAATCATAAAAGAGGCTACCTTTTTTATTTTAATCGATCGTCATCAAGCAATTATATCACACCTTTGAAAGCATAGTAGAGCATGCATTCTAAGCGCGGTGGTCTTGAGTTAAACATAATTGTGTAGGTTCCAAGTCCCTGACACTACATGCGAACGTTCCTCCAATCGTATAATACAGGCACTATGTCGGATTAGAGATTAGATGTGGGAATAATTAGTAGTTGTCTCTATGATTGAACAAATGTTCACGACATTCAAATATCTTTGATAGAATGCAGTTGAAATAATCATGGAACATCCAAAAGGTCGCCGTTGGCGAAATCTATCATGAAGTCGTTATTATTATCGTATTTTATATTCAATCTACACTTACAAATAACCGATCCTTTGCTCAACACTGCATAACGCTCGTAGCATTCGATGCGTCCATCAGAGGGAACCGTATTAAATGGTTTGCGGTATGCAAGTATGACGCACAGCCGTCAATGTTCGAACAGCGCGAAATTTTACATCACCGAGAGATATCCGCGATGATAGCTGTTGGAAATAGACCATATGCTTCACTGATCTTTGTTAAACATTGATTTTTGCTAATAAATAACAATTCTATAATATTTTCTCTTTACTAAACTGCTGGTATGAAAAGTAAAATATGGAACATGCTTTTTTCTCAGGCGGACGCCTGTAACAATTGCGAAAGGGTAGACCATGATTTTCTTAAAATGTAGACTGTATTTCTCAGGAACACGTCAATGAGTGATGGAATATAGTTTATTCGAGAGTTTAGTGTGTTCGAGGTCGACACTTTGCTAAACAAAGTCTTAGATTGAGGAGAACAAAATCCCCTTTGTCGTATCTCCTAATTTTAAAAACAAACCCCTTGCTACTTCAGCTAGTATCGAGCGACGTCCAGTACCGTGGACTTGGACGTTAAGGCCAAATCTTCCCAAAAATCATCAGCCTCTAAAAAATTAAGCGTGCTTAATAGACCGTCTGCAACTTGAAAAAGTGAACTTTAGGCCGAGGCACCCCAGTACCAGCTCCTTTCAATTGACCGCATTCAACGAAGAGCGGTTTGAATCATGATGCAGCTTGATTCACTGGCGTTGCGAAGAGATGTTGCATCTCTATGCATATTTTACCGAATTTACCATGGAGAGTGTTCTGAGGAGTTGTTCGGATCCAGCCCCTAAGTTAAACATCGTACATCACCTCGATGGATGGCATTCCACCACTGTACGCTTTGCGTGAACTTTTCTGCCACGCCCAAGTACTTCGTTCTTGCCATTGGGTTAGCTGCTAGCTCGTTTGTCACATATTTTATTAAAGTAAAAATCTAGTTATATATTTATTTTTTTAATTTATTTATTTATTTTCACCACAATTAAAATACATAGAATAAAAAATTTTACATAATAGAAACATGTTCTCCTTAATAAAAAAAAAACATTAGTACATATATTTATATAATATGAGATACATATATTTATATATTATGAATTATTACTCATTATTATTATGTTTTTTTTTAAATGTATGCAACTGCACCTACCACCAACTCTCACCACGCCACGGATTGACTGGTAGAGAAAATGAAGTTTACATAAATTTATGTATTTTACTAATTACATATATTCGTTATACTTTCACAGTACAGACTATACTCCTTTGAAACGCCCTTCCGGACGATGTCAAGAATGCACCCTGTAAAATTTTTAATCTCTTCTTCGACAACATTATTTGAATGCAAATACCATCTAATTTATATTTTTTTGTCATGGTATTTGTATATCTATATATTATATTGTATTGTATATATATTTATATTGTTATGTATGTATTATTATTTATATTTATTATATAATATTTTGTTTTGTATGTATGTATATTTGTAATTTGATATTTTTATCTAAATAACCTTTTTAATTTTTATGCCTACCTACATATTCTTTCGAACTCCCAGGGTTGAGTAGTAGAGAATATCTTGTAAACCTTATTTAAGGGACATAAAGAATAAATAAATATATTTAAAATTAAGACAAATGATCAAAATCAAACGCCAGTTGCGCAGGAAACTTTTATATCAAAACAGAAATTAAATAAAATCCAAAATATTAAAATTCGCACATATCTTATAATTAACACCTACACGCAATACCATATATACAAGTCCACGTCGAACGATTAGAAAATTCGCAACATTCGCTAATCATGGATGTTTTGATAGAATTCGCTAATCTGTATAATAACACGTTTAGCGTGATTATGCTAATTAAATCAAATCAATAACGGATGATTATAGTGGTATCTTAGGGAAAAAATATTGTAATTGCAAACAAAAATATATGATATAATATTTTTGTATGTGTAGTAGACGAAAATATATTTTTTATTTATAATTTCATAATCTGCTCAAGATTTTCATATATTCGTATTAATCGTTTTGGATAGTTTTGTTTAATAAATAATAAAAATAAAACTACTGTGGAACTAAAGTTCAAAATTCAAGAACCAGAAAGAAAATAAATACTAAATGATAAATTATAATAAAGCCTTCAAGTATGAAAGAGTAACTTCAAGACTTTTGTAAGTTGGGATGTATGATAATATTCTATAGACGACAGGAATCCTTAAAAGTCTTACAAATGGACTAAAAATATGAGGAACCAATAATGGCAATAAACCAATTAAGTTTAAGGCTAAAGCAATGAGAAGATTAACAGTAGAGAATGGAAGTCTAATAAGATCGTCGTTTATGGAGAGCTTTATAATTACAAGTATTATTAATTAACGTTTTTGTGTCCCTAGTTACATAACGGCGACTACAGTGACGTCAGGCTTCGTGTCCTTCGCAACGACAAATCGAGATAAGGGTCAAAGTTAATGCCGTATAACGAAGACAATGGCTACGAGTAATAAATAACCATCAATTTGTCTACATATTATGTTGTCCACAATCACTTACTTAAGGATAACAATCATTGAGATATTTTATGCGTATACGCACATATGGAGAAAAGTAAAGATATGAGACTCAAAAACATACATCAAAGATTGTGTTATAACAAACGTTGTTAAGAACTTCGAAGCAGGCGCTTAGTTTAAAAGATATCATAAGTAAAAAATGAAATTGCAGCAAAATGCTTTTGTAATTAGTGATGAGTGATAGAATTTTGAGGACCCAATTACATTAAAGTAAGGTTTACATTTCATCTCAGGGCTACCAACGCTTGGGCATCATGAATCTTTGCGAGAGTAGATGTGCCATCATCAGAGAAGTTACCTGGGGAGCCGAACGTACCCAAAAATATATTTTACTTTCACTTATATTTTGAGGGACGTTCAGTATTAGTGGTCTGAGTGCTTCTGATAAGGTGGTCTCTCTGTTTGGTAAGTCAGCAAAAACATTACTTAAGTAAAATGAGTGAGTGAAATGAGAGATGAGTGTTTTTATGTATATCCCTCATCCCAGACACTGCATCCTATTATTTCACAATGATTAGTTTGAGTGTGTATCGTAATATTTTTTTAATCTCGTTTGAGACTGTCACCACAGGAATTCTCACCTGATTTTGGAGAAGCTTGTAAGAAATACTATCGAAACATCAAAAATATCTTAAATTTTCGAAATTAGAAACCATCTTCAATTTTATTAGTAGTCAAAGAAAGATGTATCTATGGACTTCACTTGTTAAATAGCTGCAGAATGATCGGTGATGAGAAGTTGTATCTTATTAGTTCTTTCTTTTTGTAAATCATCTACCTACCGCTTAAAAAAATTGCGTTCTCTCTAATACAGATTATATCCTATAGGTCCATACCACAGAACACATGCTCGTGTAGTTTCCCCAGTGTTCAATATATAACTACTTTCCACAACAGAGGTTTCATTGCACAATTGTGTATCAATACAATGAGCACATTTTTCTCATCTGTCTGTCTACAGGATGGATGACGACAAAGAAACCCACGCGGACCTCCAAATCTGAGCCGACACAATGTCGCCCTCAATCATCAAATGTACAATTTTTAAATACAAAAAGCGTTCCGTCAGTTATACATATTCAATTTGTCAAATTAGCATTACTTGGTTATTGCGAGTGTTGTTGGTCATCGATATGTATTTAACAAATATGTGAAGAAAAGACAATACACAAATATATAGTTTTATTAAAATATATACTTTAAAAAACAATCTATACCTTTAAAGTTTAATTTATTCAACTTATATAATAGTTAATGCATAGAAGCATGGTGCGCGTGCATATTAATGAATTTTCTTTGTGTTTGCCCGAATGTTTACTGGCTCTATAATAAATAACGGCATAGTTGATGTCATCAACAAGTTACAACATTAACAATTAACAATTAAATACAAGTTGTTGAAATAGCTTTATTTGACTATGGATATTTTATAATATTTCTGTACGATGTATAGTTACATGATAATTACTTCGCATCAGTGCTAATTTTGTACCTCGTCTTGTTTCAATAATGGAATTAATAAAATATTTGTACTTTGCCTTATCCATTAACAAATTCAAGGACATTTTTTTTAAATAAGTATTGTTATCTGTTATTTTCAATTTCCACCTCATCGAAAATGGACATTTAAAATTTCATCATTTTTTTTTATATAACTAAAAACTATAACGTGTTGTGAAAACTACATATTTTCGTCAAAAGCCATGATAGCTCAACTTGTACTTCTCAACTCAATGTTCTTAGTCTCTTTTACAGGTACGCAAAAAATCCGAATTCCATCCCCGATGGCGGCCGATGAAATCGTTGATTACAATTTTAAGTTTACACGGTTAAATAAAACATCGTGAGGTAACCTGCATATCTAAGTAATAAATACAAAAATATCTAAATATAATCTAATAAAGTCCACCATTTCAATCTGGAGTCCTATGGGGTCCTTTAGAGGGCAGGTCAATGCTTGCCAGGACTCCGTCACCCAGCAGTAAGAATGGGTGTTACTTTACCACTATTTTCGTCGAAGTAAATGTTTTTGTGGTACACAAATATGGCTGGTAATCGAATGTGTTCTCTATTATATCTATAAAATTTTTTTTTGATAATATATAAATATATGTAATATAAATATAAGTGTATATAATATAATATAACATAACAATATATTTATCCATATCTATATCTACACACAACCGAACAGCGTCCGCCTTTCGTTGGGTTTTTTAGGTTTTTTGGCTGAAAATCAGCCCTGTGTTACATGTTTGTAGCACAGCATATTCTGAGCCAACCCCTTTTCGGCACAAGGTTTTTTATTTCTAGATGTTAAATTTAATTTATTTTGTTATTGTTCTGTTTTGATTTACATTTTTGTGCTTGTTTTGTTTTGTCCTCTTGTGGCGAATAAATGTTTATTTAAAATAAAGATACACTTAGGAAAATAATACCTTTTGTTCCTGCAACTACTTGAACTTCTTGTTAGATTTACCCATTCTTATAACGCTCTTCATCGCATATTGATTAGGTCAATGTAGGAAAAAATCTTTGCATTAGGGATTATGATGTCAAGCAGTACCCAAACAAAGGGGTCGGCATTTGAAGGAAAATTCCGATTCCGTTTTGTTCGGGCTGATGGCCCGACGGCTTTACAGTTTTACCGGGTTGAGAGGTGACCGAGCGCTTATGGCACTCAGTTGAGACCTCTATATATGGGTAACCAGCACAAGGCTTGGACGGTTACCCTGTTTCGCGACAGCGCCTGACTCGATTATCTAAATTAATATCGCTATTATTATAAACTATCTGTACCATCACTTCGGAATGCGTGGGCGCTGGAGAAGAAGTGGTGCAAGGAATACCAGCAACGCTTCTATCTGTAGGTACTGGAGAGAACCGGCCAGTGACATGGCGGTATCGTGATTAACCTTGTTTACAACGCCCTCGCCGTTGGGGCGTTATGAGGGTGCAATGTACGTGTGTTGTGTTTTATGAAGTGCTTGGGCCCTGGTGGTCGCGTCATCCGGGACGTCGTGGGCGCTCCTCGATCTCCTTCGCGATGGGATTGTAAGTGGAGGCACTTACAATCAAGGGGTTAGAGTGTGTGACGGCATAGTCAAAATATCGGTGGGAAAGGAAAATTCCGTATACCCTTAAGGCTGTAAAGACAATACATAACCTAATAAGAGATGGCACAATTGCCTCATTTTTTTTTTGACGGCCCCGTGGCGTAATTATCAATGGTCGCTTCCGGTTAGCGGGTGTTGGGTTCATATCCATACAAAGGTACAATATTTATGTAACACAGAAAGTTAGTATTTTTATTCTAGGTGTATTGGATATACTATGTCCTATATCACAAATCTTCTGCAGCAATTTTTTTGCGTATGCATTACTATCAATATTTAAAATGAAGTCAAGACCAGTGATTGCCTGGTTTTTCAGTTTTGTTTTGTGTTCGCGAATACTTCTACCATTATAATATATCCTGTACTATCGATCTATAACCAGAAGGTGATGGGGCTGGCATAACTTTAAGCTATGGTAAAAAGTCATTACACAGAAGGACAGAAAACCGGGTGATAATGGTGATGATGATATTGGTCGGAATCGAACACAAAATATCATTGTCCATTACATTAAGGTCCGTACATTAAAATATGTTGTGTGTTTAGTGTTTATTGTTATGTTTTTATTTAGTGTTTGAGATCACTATTACATCGACTGCGTTGCCAGACAATAAGTAAAGGTTACCTCTAGGTAATCACGTTTACCACCATGTTTACATGTGACTGGAAATGGCCCGGACAAAGGTTAAGGATAGGTGAAAAACCAAAATATATAATAGATATTTAAGAAATAATTTCAGTATCTAGAGAATTACTTCGTATATGTTATATATGTTATATATATCTTAAAATTAAACATATCAAAGGAGTAAACGAAACAAGCTCGTCTAGACAGCGCAATATAGTGACTTGGCTAGGGTTGCCGCCTTAAATTGCGTATCATAAAATTTAAGAGTTATAGCTACGTTGCAGTTTTGTTTTAGCTGCAGAATGAATGGGTCAGCTCGACCGGGGTAGGACGACGCCCTCACAGAATACCAGTGCGAAATAGCAGGATAATGCTGCTGTGTTTCATCTAGTGAGTGTAGGGTTCCGGAGACCTTTATTGTTGAAGACGAGGCATTCCATCTCAGTCCTCAAGGGTGACAACGCTTCTGCGTTATGATTCCTTGTCAAGGATAAATGTAGATGTCAGGGGCCACAAGAATCACTTACCACCTGGTGAACTGTGTGCTCGTTTGTTATTCTCAATGTAATAAAAAAAGATTGGATGGGGATACAACATTGTTGGAAACTACAGTACCGGGACTGATAAATTTCGATCACAAACGCACGTTCCGCATTTAAGTGTTGTGTGTAAGTCGTGTTATAGTAGATAAGAAAATCCATTACGTTTAATCCTGTAAGAGACAACGCTGGGAAAACTCCACGACAAATCATAGAATAGTACAATTGAAATAAACATTACAAATATGCTCGATAAAAATCTCAAAACTATATATGCTTTAGCATTGAGCTTTCGCAAGCTTTTACAACATCTTTTTTAAATCATATTAAGAGTGGAAAACGCACACAGTTCAACTGATAATAAAAGATAACTGTGGCCCATGACTGTTACATCTACCCTTAATATATATTCTAGGAGACAGACGCCACGTGCGTTATCACCCCTAAGGACTGAGATTGAATGAGATGTGATTGAGTAGCTACATCCCTATTCTCAACACACGAAACACAAGCGTTATGCTCACACGTCAGCACTCGTCTGCCTCCCTTCTATAAAAAAATACGCTTTTGAATATATTATTTTCACAAACCAAACACACAGAGGTCAATGATAAAATTAATCAGGCTGAATTTCTGGTATGTAGCAACCCTAGCGTGATCCGGACAAGCGCGTCGCCTCGTTGACGTAACTGCGCAGGTGTGCCAGTATCGATTGGCGCCAGTGTTTTCCCAGACGAATGTACATTGTGTTTTATTAAAATATATACTTTAAAAACAATCTATACCTTTAATGTTTAATTTATTCAACTTATATAATAGTTAATGCATAGAAGCATGGTGCGCGTGCATATTAATGAATTTTCTCTGTGTTTGCCCGAATGTTTACTGGCTCTATAATAAATAACGGCATAGTTGATGTCATCAACAAGTTACAACATTAACAATTAACAATTAAATACAAGTTGTTGAAATAGCTTTATTTGACTATGGATATTATATAATATTTCTGTACGATGTATAGTTACATGATAATTACTTCACATCAGTGCTAATTTTGTACCTCGTCTTGTTTCAATAATGGAATTAATAAAATATTTGTACTTTGCCTTATCCATTAACAAATTCAAGGACATTTTTTTAAAATAAGTATTGTTATCTGTTATTTTCAATTTCCACCGCATCGAAAATGGACATTTAAAATTTCATCATTTTTTTTTTATATAACTAAAAACTATAACGTGTTGTAAAAACTACATATTTTCGTCAAAAGCCATGATAGCTCAACTTGTACTTCTCAACTCAATGTTCTTAGTCTCTTTTACAGGTACGCGAAAAATCCGAATTCCATCCCCGATGGCGGCCGATGAAATCGTTGATTGCAATTTTAAGTTTACACGGCGCTCGACGATTAAATAAAACATCGTGAGGTAACCTGCATATCTAAGTAATAAATAAAAAAATATCTAAATATAATCTAATAAAGTCCACCATTTCAATCTGGAGTCCTATGGGGTCCTTTAGAGGGCAGGTCAATGCTTGCCAGGACTCCGTCACCCAGCAGTAAGAACGGGTGTTACTTTACCACTATTTTCGTCGAAGTAAATGTTTTTGTGGTACACAAATATGGCTGGTAATCGAATGTGTTCTCTATTATATCTATAAAATTATTATGATAATATATAAATATATGTAATATAAATATAAGTGTATATAATATGATATAACATAACAATATATTTAACCATATCTATATCTACACACAACCGAACAGCGTCCGCCTTTCGTTGGGTTTTTTAGGTTTTTTGGCTGAAAATCAGCCCTGTGTTACATGTTTGTAGCACAGCATATTCTGAGCCAACCCCTTTTCGGCACAAGGTTTTTTTTTCTAGATGTTAAATTTAATTTATTTTGTTATTGTTCTGTTTTGATTTACATTTTTGTGCTTGTTTTGTTTTGTCCTCTTGTGGCGAATAAATGTTTATTGAAAATAAAGATACACTTAGGAAAATAATACCTTTTGTTCCTGCAACTACTTGAACTTCTTGTTAGATTTACCCATTCTTATAACGCTCTTCATCGCATATTGATTAGGTCAATGTAGGAAAAAATCTTTGCATTAGGGATTATGATGTCAAGCAGTACCCAAACAAAAGGGGTCGGCATTTGAAGGAAAATTCCGATTCCGTTTTTTTTGTTCGGGCTGATGGCCCGACGGCTTTTACAGTTTTACCGGGTTGAGAGGTGACCGAGCGCTTATGGCACTCAGTTGAGACCTCTATATATGGGTAACCAGGACAAGGCTTGGACGGTTACCCTGTTTCGCGACAGCGCCTGACTCGATTATCTAAATTAATATCGCTATTATTAGAAACTATCTGTACCATCACTTCGGAATGCGTGGGCGCTGGAGAAGAAGTGGTGCAAGGAATACCAGCAACGCTTCTATCTGTAGGTACTGGAGAGAACCGGTCGGTGACATGGCGGTATCGTGATTAACCTTGTTTACAACGCCCTCGCCGTTGGGGCGTTATGAGGGTGCAATGTACGTGTGTTGTGTTTTATGAAGTGCTTGGGCCCTGGTGGTCGCGTCGTCCGGGACGTCGTGGGCGTGCCTCGGTCTCCTTCGCGATGGGATTGTAAGTGGAGGCACTTACAATCAAGGGGTTAGAGTGTGTGACGGCATAGTCAAAATATCGGTGGGAAAGGAAAATTCCGTATACCCTTAAGGGTGTAAAGACAATATATAACCTAATAAGAGATGGCACAATTGCCTCATATTTCTTTTGACGGCCCCGTGGCGTAGTTATCAATGGTCGCTTCCGGTTAGCGGGTGTTGGGTTCATATCCATACAAAGGTACAATATTTATGTAACACAGAAAGTTAGTATTTTTATTCTAGGTGTATTGGATATACTATGTCCTATATCACAAATCTTCTGCAGCAATTTTATTGCGTATGCATTACTATCAATATTTAAAATGAAGGCAAGACCAGTGATTGCCTGGTTTTTCAGTTTTGTTTTGTGTTCGCAAATACTTCTACCATTATAATATATTCTGTACTATCGATCTATAACCAGAAGGTGATGGGGCTGTCATAACTTTAAGCTATGGTAAAAAGTCATTACACAGAAGGACAGAAAACCGGGTGATAATGGTGATGATGATATTGATCGGAATCGAACACAAAATATCATTGTCCATTACATTAAGGTCCGTACATTAAAATATGTTGTGTGTTTAGTGTTTATTGTTATGTTTTTATTTAGTGTTTGAGATCACTATTACATCGACTGCGTTGCCAGACAATAAGTAAAGGTTACCTCTAGGTAATCACGTTTACCACCATGTTTACATGTGACTGGAAATGGCCCGGACAAAGGTTAAGGATAGGTGAAAAACCAAAATATATAATAGATATTTAAGAAATAATTTCAGTATCTAGAGAATTACTTCGTATATGTTATATATGTTATATATATCTTAAAATTAAACATATCAAAGGAGTAAACGAAACAAGCACGTCTAGACAGCGCAATATAGTGACTTGGCTAGGGTTGCCGCCTTAAATTGCGTATCATAAAAATTTAAGAGTTATAGCTACGTTGCAGTTTTGTTTTAGCTGCAGAATGAATGGGTCAGCTCGACCGGGGTAGGACGACGCCCTCACAGAATACCAGTGCGAAATAGCAGCATAATGCTGCTGTGTTTCATCTAGTGAGTGTAGGGATCCGGAGACCTTTATTGTTGAAGACGAGGCATTCCATCTCAGTCCTCAAGGCTGACAACGCATCTGCGTTATGATTCCTTGTCAAGGATGAATGTAGATGTCAGGGCCACAAGAATCACTTACCACCGGGTGAACTGTGTGCTCGTTTGTTACTCTCAATGTAATAAAAAAAGATTGGATGGGGATACAACATTGTTGGAAACTACAGTACCGGGACTGATAAATTTCGATCACAAACGCACGTTCCGCATTTAAGTGTTGTGTGTAAGTCGTGTTATAGTAGATAAGAAAATCCATTACGTTTAATCCTGTAAGAGACAACGCTGGGAAAACTCCACGACAAATCATAGAATAGTACAATTGAAATAAACATTACAAATTTGCTCGATAAAAATCTCAAAACTATATATGCTTTAGCATTGAGCTTTCGCAAGCTTTTACAACATCTTTTTTAAATCATATTAAGAGTGGAAAACGCACACAGTTCAACTGATAATAAAAGATAACTGTGGCCCATGACTGTTACATCTACCCTTAATATATATTCTAAGAGACAGATGCCATGTGCGTTATCACCCCTAAGGACTGAGATTGAATGAGATGTGATTGAGTAGCTACATCCCTATTCTCAACACACGAAACACAAGCGTTATGCTCACACGTCAGCACTCGTCTGCCTCCCTTCTATAAAAAAATACGCTTTTGAATATATTATTTTGACAAACCAAACACACAGAGGTCAATGATAAAATTAATCAGGCTGAATTTCTGGTATGTAGCAACCCTAGCGTGATCCGGACAAGCGCGTCGCCTCGTTGACGTAACTGCGCAGGTGTGCCAGTATCGATTGGCGCCAGTGTTTTCCCAGACGAATGTACATTGTGTTATATTAAAATATCTCAACCTAGTCTGTTTATGATACGATGTGATAGTGATTATGAATATAATTTGTATGCGATTATAATGTTATCTAATAATTTCAAAAGCTACTATGTTTTTCTTTACGAGTACGTACAATATTGGGCAATTTTGATTTCGTGACCGGATTTATTTATACATAAAAATAATTCCTGCAGCCTGTAATACTCACATTCATTAGGCATTCCAATGATGCGTAGTTAGTTATCCTTGAGGACTAAAGTGAAATGTCTGGTCATCTTTAGAAAAGTCTCCGCTTTCGTTTACTAACCAGACAAAGCAGCATTATTAAGCTATTATATTACGCTAGTATTCTATGTTATGACGATTAGTCATTAAGCCAACATATTCATGATATATCTAGTATATAATCAAGCCAACATATTCATGATATATCTAGTATATAAACAGGGCTCTTCCTCGGGAAACCTTGTATTGTTTACCCACTAATAGAGGTCTCGACTGTATCGCTCGAATAAGCACTCGGTCACCTCTCAACCCGGTGAAACTGTAAAAGCCCTCGGGATAACGACGACCATCGGCCCGAAAAAAAAACAAGGCTCTTCGAAGTGCAATATAAGTTATTTCCAACAATAACGGCAACAAACTAGCAAATATTATACCTGATGACAATCAGTAACAGATGTTACCCCAGAACTCAGAAGAATGATGACTTATAATTAAATGTACGGACTATGTAAATTTCACGGTGTAGCTTTTTATATCAATATGAAGTGACAAACGAGCGAATTTTTTTAATCTGATAATTAATTCTTACAACCCATAACACCTTCATCTTCCCACATTGAACAGAGCGAGAAGGAGGAACAAATAATATCTCTATTACATTTATATGTCATTCTTTATTCATTGCATAACTTTTAAAAGCCTATAACATTAATATAAATTTATGTATAGCTAAATGTTTTAAAACAATTGTACTAAAGTGACGTAACAATATTGAATCATTTGTTTAATCGATTGTTCGATGATTGGCGTCAGAGAAATATGTGTTATTAAAAAGTCAAATATCTCGGAAGTTATACTATATACATATAGTAATCAAAAAAAGTATTATAAATATAATTAAAAAGAAATATAAAAGTATAAGTACTAGTAACATTAATACGGAATTCACACACGTAGCAATTTTTTGCATATTCAGGGGGTTTTTTTTTATTACATTGAGAGTAACAAATGAGTTTACTTGATGGTAGATGATACCTGTGGCCCATGAGATCTTACACACATATTGCAGTTAGAAACAAACTGATGCGTAGCTCTATCACTGTAAAGATGGGTGATAAACGAGTTCACCAGTTCACAGTTCAACAGTATGATAAATGATTCCTGCAATCCATAACATTTACATTCATCGTCGAAAGGAATCATAATGCCGATGCGTTGTAGCAAAATGCAATTGCGCTAAAGACTAAGATCGAATGCCTTGTCACCCGTAGCAAGGGTCTCCGGATCGCAAAACTCATCAAACAAAACAGGGCAGCAGTATCGTACTTCACCGGTAGCGTGCGATTTAATTTTTTGTAATACCTGTCTAAACGTAACCGGCGCGTTAACGTCTTTTTTTGATCGGACTGATTCTTTTTTTCGGGCTGATGGCACCAGTTTCACCGGGTTGAAAGGTGACTGAGCGCTTATGGCACTCAGTCGAGACATCTATATATGGGTAACCAGCACAAGGGCTCCTATATAGAGCCTCGGCTTGGACCGTTAGCCTGTTGCGCGATAGAGACTGACTCGGGCATAAACGTTGTTAGCGATAAAAAAAACTATGGCAGTGAGCAAAATATAAAAGTTAGACAACAAACATTATAATATAAAAGAACACATTAAGTGAACTAAAGATCGACCGCTCTACGACGCAAAAAATATAATAGATTTCTGTTTAAAATATTACGTGTGACAAACGAGTAAATTGAAATAGTAAGTGATGAATCCCTCGACATCTACGTTTATACTCAACAAAGATGATCAAGATGCATTAGCGTTATCACCCCTAAGGACTGTGCTGACCCCTTGATGCCTGTAATTGAGACCTCTACAGCTGCACTCGACATAGAGAAACTGTTAGTACACGCTAGTATTATTCGAGGGCGTGGTCCCTCGAGCCGACCCATTCACCTTTCATCCAGAAACTAGCTGCAGCGTGCTTGTTAAAAGTAAATTAAACTATGCAATAAATAACTTTGTATTATTTAATTAAAATTATCTTAAAAAAGTATAATACATTTTTAAAATGTTTTGTGCTTCGTTTCCTTCGTCCCTCCTAGCGCCATCTGTTGTCTCATAGATGTAAAATCTCAAACATTATATTAACTTTGTTTATTTCATTTACATACTTATTTCAAAGAATATAACTAATATACAAAATAACCTTAATGGTCAATTGCAAGAAAAAGAAGTAAACCAGACGTGAATTGTGGGAACAAACTCTCAGAAAGCATTTAACATTACATAACAGAGATAAAGTTCGTTGCGGCTGTACTTGTTGTTCTATTTATTAAACTACCTTTCAGGCTATCTTATTGAACCTTTAATTAAATAAGACTTAAATTAACTTTAAGTCTTATTTAATTAAAGGTAATTTAATTTAAATTTTAATACTTCTATTTGTGTAGTATATACGATATATATATTTTCTTAAACTTTCCTAAGCCTTTACGCCCTCGTCGACGTCAAATTCTTATATCTAACCTAGTTTTATATTTTTTCATGTAATGAGATGGAAACCTGAACCTTTGTCAATTTTCTAAATTTAATAATTTGTTATTATATATATTTAACCTATTTGTAATGAAATATGTATGCTTTTGTTTTAAAATATATAAAACTAAAACTGTATTCCCCCTAATATTGACACTAAAATTTGGAAATCTGTAAAAGTGAGGCTTACCGCAGGGTCAAGCGAGCATTTCTTAACGATTGATATTTTTCAATCAGGGTAAATCATATCAAATCTTATTAGCGCTCGTCGCCCTCCACTCAAATCACTCGCCTAAACTCAAATACAGTGAGATAGAGTCATTACGTAAACATATGGTACACAATATAAAAAGATTAAAATTCTAATTCTTGCCTTAACTGGTTATATTATTAATTGTCTAGTATTTAATGTAATAATTTAGTCTATAGTATAACTATGTTTATTTGTAAAACAACACTTATTAGATACGGCGGATCGGGGCATCCTGGCACAAGTAAATATTTACTTAAAAGGATATCTCAAAAATGGATGTATTAATGTAAGTAATTAATTTTAACGCAAATAATGTTTTTTTTATTCATTTATACTATAATGCGCTGGTCACATCGTCACATAAATGACCACAGCGCATGGAAACTACAGTAGCAATGCGCTGAGTACAAAGTCACATATGTGACCACAGCGCATGGAAACTATAGTAGCAATGCGCTGAGCACGTCGACATATAAGTGATCACAGCGCATGGAAACTGCATTAGCAATACACTGAGCCCATCGTTACATAAGTGACCATAGCGCATGGAAACTGCATTAGCAATGCACTGAGCCCATCGTCACATAAGTGACCATAGCGCATGGAAACTGCATTAGCAATGCACTGAGCCCATCGTCACATAAGTGATCATAGCGCATGGAAACTGCATTAGCAATGCACTGAGCCCATCGTCACATAAGTGACCATAGCGCATGGAAACTGCATTAGCAATGCACTGAGCCCATCGTCACATAAGTGACCATAGCGCATGGAAACTGCATTAGCAATGCACTGAGCCCATCGTCACATAAGTGACCATAGCGCATGGAAACTGCATTAGCAATGCACTGAGCCCATTGTCACATAAGTGACCATAGCGCATGGAAACTGCATTAGCAATGCACTGAGCCCATCGTCACATAAGTGACCATAGCGCATGGAAACTACAGTAGCAATGCGCTGAGTACAAAGTCACATATGTGACCACAGCGCATGGAAACTATAGTAGCAATGCGCTGAGCACGTCGACATATAAGTGATCACAGCGCATGGAAACTGCATTAGCAATGCACTGAGCCCATCGTCACATAAGTGACCATAGCGCATGGAAACTACAGTAGCAATGCGCTGAGTACAAAGTCACATATGTGACCACAGCGCATGGAAACTATAGTAGCAATGCGCTGAGCACGTCGACATATAAGTGATCACAGCGCATGGAAACTGCATTAGCAATGCACTGAGCCCATCGTCACATAAGTGACCATAGCGCATGGAAACTGCATTAGCAATGCACTGAGCCCATCGTCACATAAGTGACCATAGCGCATGGAAACTGCATTAGCAATGCACTGAGCCCATCGTCACATAAGTGACCATAGCGCATGGAAACTGCATTAGCAATGCACTGAGCCCATCGTCACATAAGTGACCCTAGCGCATGGAAACTGCAGTGGCAATGCGCCGACCGCATATGGTTGCTAAAGTGACCAACGAGTTCGTAGACGCGTTTTAAAATGGAGACTGCGATTAGTTACAACGCAGTTTAGGATTGGGAGCATCCTCCGGCCGACGATGATCTGCGTATATGTGATACGTTGTCACACCCGAGAATTAAGATGTAATAACTCAACAGTAATTAAGTCTCAGAATTTTCCATACACTGGGCGAAACACATTAGCGAGAAACTCCTAGTTTGCAATGGAATTCCGTGTAAGCGCAGTGCAAGAAAAGCTGGAGGTGCCACAATTATATCAACCTGTAGTGTGAGGGCCACGTGACGCATCGGTTAAAGTGCCTGAATGCTACGTCGCGAGTTCTACGTTCGATTCGCAACCGTGCAACAATATTTAGGTATCACAATTTATTGCTTTTCATTTTTATCTTATACAAGCATTCCATCGGAATATGGACTACGAGTGCCTTTGTTTGCCCCAATGCTTCATCACAGCATGTCAATAGTTGACTTTATTTTGTGTGTGGTCCAGAGACCTTTACAGTTATATCTAATTAGACTCGCGAGCGGGAGGTCCGCTGAGTAGGGAGACAACGACGATGCTGCGAAGCTGGCGCGGAGATTGTCGCTACACCACCGTGGCACTACGACACCTGTGGGCGGAGAACGTCGAGAGGGGGGCGATAATACGATCCGAGGGCCCCTCATAAGGAGGTACGAAACCTCGACTCGGATCGCTATTTAAAGGGAGGACAGGTCGATATTTAGAAGCGGCCTAGAACACGAGTAAATCGCGTGTAAGCCGCTGTGCGAGGAAAACGACGTGACGTGTCTGAATTTACGTGTATGGATTGTGTAATGTTGAGTGTGCACGTCGGTGACTTTGGTCGGTCCGCGGTCAATAGTTGACTATTAACCATAAAAGTGTAGCCATAAACTCGATCTTACCAACCTTTATAGGTTTCCCGCAAATTTGGACAGATTATCACCCGATCGAGTGACTATCCTATTCTGTGACTACAAGTCTCAGATTCCCACTCAAGGACCTTCCTTCCCATCAGTTGTACAAGCTGAGGCTGCTATTGCCACTTCAGTTTGCCTATCATTTGAGCTTTGTTGGTCACCCTCGTCCAGCTACGGATGTCTACGTTATGTAATCTATCACACCAAGCTTAGCCCTCTTTACAGTTCGCCAATTAACTCGGAGTTTTCTCATACTGACGGCACAAAGCACAAAGTCCACTAATATCTTAAAAATGCTTTATTGCATTATTGAAATAAAAAAAGAAACCTGCGTCAAATGCTTTAACTCCGATATACGATAGACAATAAACAAAACAGGATTTTCTACATTGAACCTTTTTCTAAAAGTCGGAACCTAGAAAACCGGTATTCTTATTTACTTTGTTGATAACAGCAATTGAATTTATTCATAAAACAACCATCATGTAAATGACACCGTCGGTAATTCTAACTGTTGTGCGGACTACCTAAGGCAATCAAGATTATGTATGTTTACTTAGGGTTTTACTAGCAATATTAACCAATATATTTTCTTCTATAATATTATTTTTTTTACAAATATAAAATGGCGTACTGTTCTTCCATCTGTGTGTATATAACTGCTTCACGATTAATTGATCTTATCTGTATACACAATATTGTTATTATTAAGTACGATTATTTTAATATTCCGCAATATAAGCTACCTATTGCGAGATGATTATATGATTGTATTAAGTAGTTAGGTTACTTAGAGAAGTTGACTAAGGTGATTATAAAGATCCCGTCTTGCCACTTTGTCGGTGGCACAGGCTGTCGGTAAAATAAGAATGTTGGGACTCAAAGTGGCGCTAAACAAGTCCCAGGCTATCTGCTTTCACGGGCCTCGGAGGGCCCCACCACTGGGGTCGCACATCGTTGTAAGTGATGTCCGTATAGAAGTTGGGTCCAACATGAAGCACCTTGGACTCACCCTTGACAGCCGCTGGAACTTCCGTGAGCATTTTGTCCGCCTGGCCCCTCGCCTAATGGGAGCGGCTGCCGCCTTAAGGCGACTAACACCCAATGTTGGGGGGCCTGATGTAAGTTGCCGTCTCTTATACATGGGGGTAGTGCGGTCTATGGCCCTATATGGAGCAGCCGGGTGGAAGCTCTGACAGAAAGGACCAACGCTCTCCTAAGAAGGCCTCAGAGGGCGATGGCCATCGGGGTCATACGAGGTTATCGCTCCATCTCCTACGAGGCGGCGTGTGTACTGGCGGGATCTCTTCCTTGGGATCTGGAGGCGAGGCTCCTGGTAACCAATTATAACGGGCGCTTGGAGCTTCAACTCCAAGAAGAACGGCTCTCACCAAGGGAGTGGGAGTTATGGAAGTTCCACTCTCGACAGACATTGCTCGGTAGCTGGAAAGAGAGATTGGCCCAACCTAGGGCAGGCAGCAGGACTGTCGAGGCTGTACGTCTAGTCCTTGAAGACTGGATCAACAGGCGGCACGGATCACTGACCTTCCGGCTGGTGCAGGTGCTATCGGGGCATGGGTGCTTTGATAAGTACCTGTGCCGCATAGCCGGAAGAGAGCCGACAACAGTGTGTCACCATTGTGGTTGTGACGAGGACACGGCGCAGAATGCTCAGCTTGGGATGAACTGCGCCTCTCGCTACCAGCTTTTATTAAGGCTATGGTCGAAAGCGAGAGTTCGTGGAACGCTGGTGTTTCCTTCTGCGAACAAGTGATGTCGCAGAAGGATGCTGCAGAAAGGGAGAGAGAGATCGTCTGATCTCCCAATCCGCAGCCAGAGAGCCGGGCGACGGAGGAGGGCATTCCATGTCCTCCTTCAACCACCCTAACCGAGGCAGAGGCGGCAGACACCGGGGTTGTCCGTCGCTATGAAAATGCCAAAGCCTCGTGATGGCGCGCACGGTGTTCACGCGCGTCTATACGAAGAAGGGGTGGGGAACTCCGGCTCCAGCATTCCATCAGCAAAGAGGGGCCTGCAACGGGTTAAGGCTGTCAGGACTGCGGTAGTGTGCGAAAGCGTTCCCGTAGTCCCGACCCAGGGCGTCGAGAGGAACACCGTGGGGTTTTAGCCGGTAGGCGTCCGGCATAACCCATCCGTCACCCCCGCGCCGGAAGGGTATCCATGAGGATTTTCCCACGTAAAAAAAAAATATATATTATTTATTTTTAACTTTAAATTACTTTAGAGATGACTAATTTGCATATGGATTTTATTATAATTAATCTGTATCTTTTGTAATTTAATCCGAAATAAATGATTATTATTATTATTATTATCAGATAAGTAGATTACTTAGAGAAGCTTTTCATTAGATAAATCTAACTTAAAGTGAAGTAATATATTAGAGTGAAAGTAAAAAGTCAAATATAAATAGATTTTAATGTTACCTTCCGACCATAGGACACTAAAAATTTGAGTACATTTTTCTATGTAAAAAGGTACGTCTTATAGTCTGAAAAATACGATACATCCTTTCATACATTTTGTTAATGCAGTATGTTTAATTGATTCGTAAAAATATATATTAAAATGTCATGGTTAACAAAATTATTGAGCATCTAAACGAAACTTCAAGACTAGAAGGTATGTAGTTAAAAATGTATGTTAATTCCGAAAAATCAATCAACTAAATAAATACGAAAGTTATGAAATGTTTTGTTGAAGTGAAAATGTTATTTTGACCCCGTGAACAATTACGTTTTTGTGGACTACAATTTTTGCGTTTTCTAGCGTCGATATATTTAGCAAATGTTTACGCCACTAATATATATCCTGCCCAGATAAATATTTCTGGTAAAAACCATTAGATGTCGCCATGGTCGAAATCAAACAGGAGTACACTAGCCGTAGCGTGTTTCTTCTATATGTAGAATAAAAAATACTCAGCGGGCCTCCCGCTCGCGAGTCTAATTAGATAAAGCTGTAAAGGTTTCTGGACAAACAGCAATACTCAAACACACACAAAAAAAAAAGAATAATAAAGACAAGACATCTGTAATAAATAGTTTACTTATACAAAAATTTACAACATTAATGCTCCAAATATTGGAAACGCATCACTTACTGGCTTATTTAATCGATATCTAAATCTATGCAACAGTCCACTAGCTACAACCACGCCACTTTGTCTACTAACACTAAACTGATTTCTGTCCGCACGTAACTGTGGTAACTCTTTCGATCTGCAATTTTTGATCTTCAAATATATCCGTCGCGATTTGTCCGTTGAAAACTTTGTCGGTACGAACACGGCTTCTCTGTGTAGGGGGTTTCGGATTTTTCGTGTCCCCGGCAAAAAACGCACTTTACCACGTTTAATGACCGGCCTTAGAGGTAAATATGAAAAATCCTCGTCTGAGGTCTTCTCGGTGGTCGTGTCATTTGCAGATTTTTCTGGAAATTAAGAAAATCAGGTCAATTATAATTATATATCTCCAGTTTTTTATCTTTTGTTTCATTAAACTTCCTTTTTACTAAAGTCATATATATGACATAGGCCTTACATCGTTTTTTTTAATTATTTATTTGTTATTATGGCGTTTATGAATACATAGCCACTTAATAGATGGAATTGTTTCAGGTCTAGCTCAAGTCTAGGAAAAAAATCTAATATTGCGCATTGTCAATGATGATTTTTAAAGAAACAACGCACCTTTATAGGGGAAGAGAGTACGTCGAGGCAGTATTGAGTCACCTAGCATTTCGTACAACGTGTAGTCGGTCATCACGAAATCTTCTAAGTACGTGGTGGGTTCAGATCTTAGCAGACACGTGGATACGTCCTGCAAATTATAAATGTAATAAATAATACATATTAAATTTAAAATAAATTATACAGACAATACTTAATTCATACATTTTTGCTCGTGATAGAACCACTCTTCAGATTGATTTGATTCTTTCAGCAGCACGAATGGGTCGGCTCGACCGGAGAAGGACCACGTTCTTATTGTTACTTGCGTCAAATAAAAGCATAACGTTGCCGATTATCGTATCTATCGTATTTTTTCGTTCAGTACATTGAGAGTTACAAACGAGCACACAGTTCACCCGATGGTAAGTGATTCTTGCGGCCCATGACATCTACATTCATCATTGGCAGGGAATCATAATGCAGATGCGTTGTCACCTATGAGAACTGAGATGGAATGCCTCTTTAACAGTAATTAAAGGCCGTCGGATCCCTACACTCACCAGACGAAACACAGCAGCATTATGCTGCTATTTAACGCTGGTATTCTGTTAGGGCGTGGTCCTACCCCGGTCAAACTGATCCATTAATTCTGCAGTTAGAAACAAACTGCATCAGGGATACCCAATGACAGGTAATCTTAGTCTTCAGGTATGAACCACGCTATCTAGACATATACTATATTTGTTGACAATGGACGTAAACTATAGAAGCCCAATGAAGTGTAGGGTATTTTATCACCCATTAATGTAAAAATGTCTATATATGTATATAATACCGGACCAACATAACTATAAATATCTTATGGGTTAAGTTAAGTTTGTTAGACAGGATAAGGTCTGCCAAACTTAACGTCCTGGCTTCAAATCTGCTAATCGTCTATTGTTGTAAACCATCACCATTTTTTTTTTGCGTGGGGAAATGCCTACGCATACCCGCCCTCGCGGGGGCAAGGGCGGGTTATGTCGGACTCGCACCGATTAAAACCCCACGGTGGTCGCCACCAACGCTCGCGAGGGGTCGCGGGATCTCCATGAGGAACGCAGCCGCAGCCGTCCTGCGCTTCGCTGGGATAGCCCGTCCCGGGGGCGTGCGTGAAGATCACACCCCCAGAACCCTCGTGGAACTATCACGACGACACGGTACCACGTCGTGCCGTCGTCCTCCTCGGGGTCGCTCATACTGGACGGTCGGAGCCCCCACTCCGATCGTCAGCGACCCGAAGGGCCCCGTTTATGGTAGGAATACCGTTTACCATCACCTAGCACAAGCATTTAAACTTAGTACAGGTTAACGGGAACGTTAGTAATGTTAATACCGTTACTAGTAATCTTTTTAAAAAAAAATCGACAATTGAGAACGTGACGTTATTTATTTATTTATATATTTAAGCTTCATATACAGTATGTATAAAAGCGGACTTAATGCCTTAGGCATTCTCTGCCAGTCAACCTTAGGGCACAAAGAACTCGTCGTAAAATACTATCATATTATATAAATAAACAATATATGCGTAATTATAAAATACATATATAACAAATACAAATATACATATATATGATATATATATATAAATACTATTTAATATTGAGATGATTCTGCCAATCTTAAACGCGTAATGATTTGTACCGGCCTTGGTTTCAGGAGGGAGAGCATTCCAGAGTAGAACAGATTGAACAATGGAGAAGTGGATAAAGTTATGAGAAGGACACAGAAGTAGAAGGTTGTCGGTCGAACGAAGGTCTTTATCGTGGTTAGAGCCAATGTATTGAAAATATGAAGCTAGATAGGAAGGAGGATATCCTTAAGCGGTTACAGTAACGAGTGCGTAGACATCATTGTTTTAAAATAAAAATATTCATAAAAAAAAATTTTAAAATATTTTTTACAAAATACGTATAAAATAAAAAAAAACAATATAGGTAAACTCCAACGTAGTAAGAGCAACACGAGATTGTTAATGCCGTTGTATTACAGTATTTGTCGCAACCACAACATCCGCTCGCATTCCGTTTGTCATGAATGTCATGTTATAACTCAACATAAACGTCCTTGTAAATTTCCATCTGAAATACAAAGGTTACGGACTTACGGGTTACTAATTACCCTATTACCTAATATTCTGAATAAAATTCTGTAAGTAATTCTAAACTACTGTATCTTGTATTGTTTTTTTGTAGAATATATTTAGGTGGCCAAACGAGAGATCAGCCCAACCAATGGTAAGTGATCACCGCCGCCCATGGATATCCGCAACTACAGAGGAGTCGCAAATGCGTTGCCTGCCTTTTAGAAAGGTGTAGGCTTTTATCTTGAAGGTACTTAAGTCGTATCGGTACGGAAACGCCGCTGGCGACAGCTGATTGAACATAGATGTGCGCGACAGACAGAAAATTACGTGCAAAGGGCACAGTGGTGGATTGTCAAGCCATGGAGATGATGAGGATGAAATTTTCAATTCTGTCGTGATGATACGATGTTTAAACTCAGCGGCTGGAATTAATCCGGACAACTGCTCAAAATATTCCTCATGGTGAATTCGATAGTAAATGCATAGAGATGCAACATCTCTTTCTCGGTGCCAGTTAATTAAGCCGTTCGGAATGTACCTGATCGTAAACGATTCGAGCCGCTCTTCGTTGAATGGAAGGAGCTGGTATTGGGGTGCCGCGGCCCAGAGACGAGGACAGTATTCCATGTGAGGTCTGAACTTGCGCATTGTGACGTTGCCGTTTTTGAGAGGCCATTTAGCCGACCCATCCTATGCTGCAACCAACGCAGCTAATCTCGAATCATTCTTACTTGGGACTCAGTTTAAGAAGCTCATCTGAAACCTTTGCCATTTTAGCTTTAGCATACTTCAATCTGTATAGCTCTATCGTGGATACAATATGTTTAACTTTTTTTTTATAATATTAATGATACGATGTTTCACGTCACTCCTCATCAAATCCTCTCGATGGTTGACGATGCGAAATTTCCAGTCACGCACAACTACTCCGTGGAATCAGCTGTCGCCAGAGGTATTTCCTTACCGATACTCAGGAACCTTCAAGAAAAAGCCAACACCTTACTTAAAGGCCGGCAACGCATTTGCGACTCCTCTGGTGTTGCTGATGTTCAAGGGCGGCGGTGATCATATCCATCGGGTGGGCTGCTTGCTCGTTTGCCACCTATTCTATAAAAAATATATATATATTTCGTATGTGGTCCTGATCGAGCAGACCCATAATGCTACAGTAAATAGCTGACTACAGCACGCCTCTACAGCGGTTCCTAAGCTTATACTTACAAGTATGGTCTCCCTCAAATCAGGCATTGCATGCGTCCGTTTCGGCGTATGAATTAATGTATCGAGATGATCCAGATGGTCAGCTAGGCAAGTGATTAACGCCCTCCTGCCCAAAGCGGATACGCAGCGGATCATGGGAGCCGTGAGACGCTCCTTTGTGCCTTGCGAGAGGTAGTCGAACAGAATGCCTTTTCCTAAAATTAAATATATAAATTTTTTTATTAAAATACTGAGAACTGTGTTTTATGTTTGTTTGGTATAGATTTTATAGTTTTCAATGGACAACGTGCAGGGCATGCGTCTGACGTCATTTACGGGCCGTTCCCTACTAAAGTTGATTTTATTTTACTACGTTATGTTAAGGGTGACAAACGAAAACACGATTCACCTGATGGTAGTGGAGTTCTGCGCCCAATCTCTCCATACATAATACTCCAATTCATCCTCAACAGAATCATAATGCAGTGGCCTCGTCGCCAGTAAGTAGGGACTCCGGATCCTTACGTTCATCAAACGAAACACAACGGCGATACTCTGCTATTTGTCGCCGGTATTCTCTGAGCTCTATCAATCATAAAACTCAATAGGCCTATAGTTGGACGGATCCGAGCGCTCACCTTTTTGGGTTTGGGTGCACCAAAGCTGTCTTCCGGCAGTTCGGGACGACGCCTATCGTATGTCCTATCTATCGAGCCCATTCGACTTGTGGATGTCCAAGTAAAGAAATGCTTTGCGCAGTGACGTCTGCAAAAACCGTACATTTGGCATGGAACTCTCACACCGTAAGATGGTCGGTGGTGAGTTCTCCCTGTTATCAAGAGTCGAGTTGAGTGCAAAAAGAGAGCCCAAGAAGTCGGCTTCCTCCTTTGCGTCGTAGGCTCTTGTTGTTATCCAATTTGTGCAGAGATAGAAGAGATGGTTGACAGAAATTCCCTTGGACAGCTTTAGCGAGAGACCAAAAAGCACGGGTTCCCGAAGGGAGACGAACTAGCCTCTCAACATTTTTGCCAATGTGCTCAGACTTTGCTTGTGCAATAACCCTTTTGGAGGTCCTGGAGACAGAGTTGTACTTTTTCTTTAAAAAGTCACATTTTGCATCCCGTGACGCCGATACATCTGCCTAAGCCCGGTAACACTGCTGCTAGCTGCACTAGCGTGATGCTATTTTACAGGAGCGGCCAAACCAAGGCTGGGATTTGCCCCCGATGGGCACCGTTGAGAATGGAATGAAGAGTTCCATCCCCTGAAGTACCACATCGGATACAGATTCGCCAGCAGCGTTGGGATCATATCTGACACACACTCCAGTTCGCAGCGGCAACATGTGTTCCAATTTGTACCCCGTGAATCAGATGTATGAGGTGTCAGCCGGAGAAGATATGTTGCAGAAATCCACAGCGAGCGTGGCAGGGTCTGCCGTAGCCTTTTTGCTCCGTTTGCCCTGGCAGGATCCAGCTGCTCCAAAATACGCGGAGCAGCCGAAGCATACACGATCAGGCTGTTATGAAGCCTGATCGTGTAGGTAGAGCGTGAACGCCCAGTGAGTGTTTCTCCAAAACCGAAGGTCCTGATCTTCTGGGGTAGATTTTTTGTAAATACCGCTACCACGTTTTCACACAAAACAGTTTTTTCACACTAAACAATACATCCGCTTAGTTTCACCTAACCTTAAATATTTTCATAAATTTTTATTCGATATATTCCTATATAGCATTTGAGAAAAACCCAAATTGTTTTGTTGACCGTAGTCAATATCATGGTCACTTTTTCCGATAGGCATTACATTTGTAGTCAAGGTAAAGGTAAAGAAAGAATGTATGGGTGCGTTTCGGTTTGGGAGAATACTTACGGTACCTTACGTTTTCTCTGTATGGTTATTTAATTACAAGCCAAAAACATGATTTGATATTATATTTAATTTATAGAGTATTTAGTGGTTTTTGACTGTGTTATAATGTTATATATATATATATAATGGGCAGCCTGGTAGTGCGGTTAATATACCCTAGATAACGTGACTTTTTTTTTGTGTATTTCTGTTGGTTTACAGCTTTATCTAATTAGACTAGCGAGCGGCAGGCCCGCTGAGTAGGGAAACAACGACTATGCTGCGAAGCTGGCGCTGAGACTGCTGCTGCACCACCGCCGCATTCCGACCCCTGTGGACGAAGACCGTCGACGACAACAGAGGGGGGCGATGATACGATCCCAGGGCTCTTCATAAGGAGGTACGAAACGTCGACTCGGATCGCTATCTAAAGGGAGGGCCAAACTTGACAATTACCGCAATTAACTCTCGATCATAAATGTGATGAAACTCGTACAACGTTTTCAAGTTTATTACGTTAAAAAAATATACCTATGATCATACACATCTACAATTATACATATTTGGAGTATTTTTACGTTTATTTCTATTGGATGACCTTCAGTAATAGACCGCATCGTCTAGTGGTGAGAGAGGTATCTTGCCGAGACAACCGTGTTATCTATCGTCTACGGTGTTGCGGTTTAATTGAATTTAACTGTTTGTTAACTGTTTTTGTATAGCGAATAACTCACCTATTGCTATAAATGATGGCCAGGTACGTGTGATTTTCGTTAGAATTGCAACCATCTTCTCGGCCAGAGATCCATTTCCTAATATATTGGACACCATCACGGGAAATAATCTCTGGAACTGGAAATGAAAATAATTGCTATTATTTACGTTCTACGCGCCTGACAGGGGGCCTATGTTCAGTACAATGCTATCCACAGTGAGGATATCAAGGAACCGAATATGAAGGTACGCCTAGTGTGCCAGTACGTTTTGTCTAGGAGAGGTGTCAGTCGTGGCAATGTGTAGGGATGGTCCAGCAATGAACTGGTGATGGACAGAGTTGTTGACGAGAGACACGGTTGACGCATCTGCATCTTAGTTTGATAGATATAGACGTCATGGGCTGCAGGGATCACATCTTACTACCTTATTTAGTTAAAAATATATTTGGGAAAGACATCTACACACACACACATTGGATCTATTCCTGCACGACGACGCCCAGCTACCAACCTACGTAAAAAGTGAAATGAGCTCTTTTATCGACCCGACAGTCGTCGGAAACCACGGATGTGGCCCAGTATATTTGTGGTGTGAAAATATAAGAGAAATACGAGGACAATGCACAGAGGCTTGAAGACTTGCGCAACGTGCAATATTCTAGCCTGAACGTGAAGAAGCAATGCTACCCTGTGCTGCAAGCAGAATATAAAGAACTACGAGCAAAATTTAAAAAGGCCATCAAATGCCGAAAACAGACCACATGGTTTGAACTACTAGAGGTACTAGAGAATGATCCATGAGGGTCTCCCCATACACGTACACTGCTGTCGTGACAAAACTCAAGAGGTCCTGGGAGCAGCCAACTGACGCGGATCAATTACAAAATATCGTAACAACATTGTTACCACAACAAAACCAACTGGACTATAAGATGGAATGGATCGGATTCCTAATATAGCCTTTAAAACGGCTTTAATCAAGGACCCACACCCGTTCCTGGATAATACAACAGATGCCTTCAGGAAGGCAGGAAAAGTACTGCAGACTGTCTGTCTGAAGAGCAGAATGGAAAATGCGATATGCCAGTTAATCCAGAAAAACCAGTACGGTTTTCGAAGATCAAGATCGACTCTGGACGCAATAGAACGGGTATTAAATTTTGCTAAGAATACTACGAAGAATGCTGGAAAGGGGGAAGAAAATAATACTAGAACGCTCCATTACGGCACGGAAAATGGACCTGAGGTATACAAAGTTAAGGGAGGGGTACCACAAGGATCAGTGCTCGGACCACTATTGTGGAACATCATGTACGACGGACTGCTGAGACTGAAACGGACTGAAATCTGACGGAACCGAACTGCTTTCCCGGACAGTGCAATGGTTACGATAGTTGCAAAGCACATCCAAAAAATACGCAGGATATTTGAAGAAACCTACCGTCTTATACAGCAATGAATGGAATCAGCCGACTTAAAACTAGCCGAACACAGACAAGACAGAGGCACTTCTGATCACAAGTCCCAAGAAAGCCAAAAGGATCACTCCCGCCGTGGGGACAAATTACATAACCTCCCAAACACATGTCAGATACCTAGGGTTAATTCTAGATTCCAGGTTAAGCTATAACTCCCAGGTGGTGCATGCTGTCAAGAAAACTTCAGGGGTAACGGTCGCGCTCTCAAGACTCATGACCAACTTTGGAGGCCTTCGACAAAATAAGAGTAAGCTACTAATGACGTAAGTAAGTACATCGGTTATCACTTATGGTATAGGTATATAGGCAGATGCACTTAATGTCACGACGCATCGAAGAAAGGTGGAGACAGTGTATCGGATTAAAGCACTCAAAATCTGTAGCGCTTTTATCGCTGGATGCTCTGTCTGTGATTGCCGGCGTGATACCCATACATTTTCTTGCAGAAAAGAGACGAGCCTTGTTGGGCCATAGGAAAGAAACTAAAACAACCCGGACCAAAGCTCAAGAATCTCACTTAATGGCAAAAATAATGAGATAAATCCACTAAAGGACGATGGACACACAGGCTAATTGGTCAGGTGGAGAAGTGAGTTAACCACAGAGACATGGGCAGGTTAACTCACTTCTATCTGACACAATTACTGACAGGCCACGGATGCTATCGAGCATATCTCCATCGCTTCGGTCACGAGGACTCCCCGGATGTGGGGTACCAGAAGACGTGGAGCACGCATTTGTCGCATGCCCGCAATACAGAAGTGAACGCGAAAAGCTGAAGCAAGCATTAGGGACCATAGCGATGGAGAACCTAGTCCAGACCATGATAGAGACTGAAGATGAATGGAACCGAGTAAGCAGTTATGCTGCAACGGTACTAATAGCACTAAGACGCGATGAGCGAGAAAGGCGCAAGGCTTGAGGAATCAGGAAAAGCAATGATTGCTAAACCACCCCCACGAAGTAATACCTAACGGTGCTCCCGTGCGGGTTCACAAAGATCCCTCAGGAGGGTTTTTTTAATCGGTATTACCCCTAAATTATAATACCGGGGTTGAGTCCAACATTCTGCGCGTAAAGGCGTTCTCCATAAAAAAAAACACATACGCACACAGACACACTACACACACACGCACGCAAACAACTAAATACAATAACAGTTATAGCATTATATAAACAAAAATTGTATCCAGAACACACAAAATATTTATGTTTCTTTAAGATGTGCACAATCAAGTTGTGGGAAAATCAATATATTGCTTATATTTAAATATAAAATTATTTCATTATTCAAAAAACCCAGTACTCCGTTTAACAGAGAACTGGCATTCACATCCTTCTTTTGATCTCCAATGTAATAATCATATCAATAATTACTTCAGAGGCAGAGTGAGACACACATATTGGCTTAAAATGTATGGCCCTTTGAAAAATCAGTAATATTTAATTCTAGTATATTGTAGATAAATTGAATATTCATTATGAATTAAATGTCATTAAAAAAAACTACCTGTTGCTGTATGTTAGTATCTAAGCTGCAAGGATTGGAACAGAGAGCATCCACCATATCCAAGACATTAGACTGGAGGGGTTTCTTGGCAGGAACATTAAGAGCTTTTAGGTTATCATCGTTCAGCACCAGGACAGCTAAATTGAAGAGATTCGGAAATATTGGACCGATTCTTGTATTCGTTGTGAGATCCTCTACAGCTATTTGCTTAGGCTTCTTTTTTAGATTCAGTATTGCTGAAATAAAGAGATATAAAGAGATATATATATATATATATATATATAATATATATATAATATATATATATATATATATATATATATATATATAATATATATATATATATATTAAAATACAATGTAAGATGTATAGATAATAAATTATTTACTGATCAGTATAGTAATCCTTAACTAGGTAGAGCAACAAAATAAGGTGATGATTATTATACAGTGCAGCCATGCTGCAGCTTGTCAGCTTGTTTCTAGCTGGACCATAACAGTATGAAATAGCAGCATAATGCTGCTGTGTTTTATCTGGTAAGTGTAGGGAGCTGGAGACTATTACTGGTGAGGAGACATTCTATCTTAGTCATTATTGAGGACGAATATAGGTTTCATGGGATGCAGGAATCAGTTTCCATCAGGTGAACTGTGTACTTGTATGTCATTCCATTAAAATAAAACTTAAAAAAAAGATTAAACATTAATAGCAACAAACCTCTGGCAACTTTTGTGTAGTAGTTTTGTAAATTAAAGCTTATGTTACTATTGCTACTTAAACTTCTATCATCTGTGATCCATTCCACTGAGACGGAGGGTAGACTTGAAAAGACATATGTTTGGCTGGTCATGGCAAATTCAATCACATTGAGTATTTCTTCCTGAAAAACATATACAATTACATATTTACTAGCTCTACAAATTATCATAAATAGGATAAACATATAAACATTAGTAAAATTTCGGTATATAAGACATAATATATACATTTTGTATTAAACAGATGTTTGAGTAACTTTGATATTAAACTAAACTGCAACTATTTTATTTGTGCCTATGCTCTTATATTAAACTTATATTTAACATTTTGCACTCGAATTCGCAGCTCAGGCGACATTATAAATTAAGAAAATAACTCTATCTTGCTGCCGAAGGGACATTGATGTTTATTTTTGATGTATTTTATGATTTGTATTCTTTAAGAATTTATTATTTGGTGATATATTTTATTGTTTGTTGTTTTGCATTAAATAAAAGTAATTATATAAATGTACACACGTTTTTTAATAATACCAAATATTTTAATCTTCTTTGAAGCCACTTCCCTAGTAAAATTGTCCTATAGTAGCCATTTGTAAAAATTTATCGTGAGTTGAGAGTAAGCCACATTAAAAATTGCTCATAGTGCAAAGGTTTAATAATAAGATTAGAAACAAATTATGCAAAGTAAATAACGTATACGTAACGTAAATGATCACTTAAATTTATTAACATTGATAAAATTTTACAAAGCTATTGCTCTACTATATCAATACTACTCAGTTAATAAGGTTCAGAAATATACATGTACATATATAGTGCAGCTAGCTGTAATGAGGATTTGTCAGCTAGACCAGAGAAGGATCATACTCAACCAGATTACTAGTGAGAAATGATTAAAGTCCTAATTACTGGTCATGTGACATTTGTGTATGAATTCCATTCATCACTTACCATCAGATGGACCGTGTTCCTTTGTCACACATATTTTCATAATAAAATATATATATTTAAATGAAAATATACTTACAGTTTGATAGCACAATTTCTCTTCACCGAGGGGAGCATAGTTATTATTAGTTGTGCCAACGGCAGGACTTGTGTCTGACAGTGTGAAAACAGTATTAACGTCCCAAGAGTCGACACAGCTTTTCTTCATCATCTCACTGTGCAGTGCAATTGTCTGAAAGTTATAATTTCGTATTAAGTAAGTTCGAATTTACAGAGACACATTTTACATTGAACTATAGTCTGAAACCATCAGAAGTAACTGATCGAGCTGAGGTTCGGCCCTCTCGGGCACCCTTGACTCAGTTGGTTTCGCACCCATAGTAACGGTCCAAGCCGAAGCTCTCTCTCGGGAACCCTTGTGCTGGTTACCGATTAATAAAGGTCTCTGCTGAGTGCCCTAAGCACTCAGCCACCTTTCAACTGAGTGAAGTTGTAAAAGCTCTTGGGCTAACAGTGGCTATATCAGCCATAAAGAAAAATATACATTTAAGTGACAGCCCTATATACATAAATAGGCTTCAATGGCATGGATAGCCCTCCTCTCTTTAAGTGCGGATAGAAGAATTTTACACATCATTGAAATATATTTTTAATTTTTTTTCAACACCCATCCAATCTAACCGGGCATCAGCACTAAACAGTCGCTTAAATTAGTGGTTAGAGAACAACCTGCCATGTCATGGGGTTCAACTCCCATAAATAATGATTATGAATCATTATATGTATGTATTATTCTTTATTTGTTTATTACTTATTTTTAGTATTCTCTTTTTATTAATTAGTTTATTGCTACACCTATCACAATATCTCACCACACCTTGGGTTGACTAGCAGAGAATGCCTTTGACATTTAGTGTGCATGGCACTTACCATGAAATGCAAAATTTCATAGCAGCAAAGCTCTAAGCCGAGGTACGACATTTGATTATTTCCTATAAAAAAATTACTTACAGAGATCGTTTGTCGAAGTTTGTAGCTGACATCCTCAGCAAGGTTCGCAGCTGCTTCTCCAGTAAGTTCGACTGCGACTTGCTCCGCAATGGATAGAATTGAATCTGCTCCCACTCCAGCAAACTTGCCTTGCGTTGAACTCCCATCCTGAAAGACATATTTTGTGGATAACTTAAAATAAATAATGAAGTATTAATGCACAATCTATTACAATGAATATCTATACACCAATTAGAAAGACTTACACTTACACACAAAGACTTACTTAGGAAGATTTACATTTTACTGGTATAATTAGTATAGATATAGGTAAAAAGATAACAAAGGTCTACTAATTGAACTTGATTGTGTAGTTTTTTTGAAATTAGATTATATAGATAGGCGAATGTGAATATAAAACCAATTTTCTGTTTTTTTTGTTTTGTTGAAAAGTGTTGTTAAGTAATTATTTTACAGTAATCCAATAATATGTATATAACCAATTAACCAAGTACATTTGAACCCATTTTGACCTCTAAATCTTTAACATTAACAAGATATAGGTAATGTGAGTATTATAGTAATAGTAGTAATGATTTTGTTAAATATAACCACAACAGCTTGTACATTTTGGATGTCTTTTTACCAAAATAAGAGTGAACAAGCAAATTATAGGAATTACAATTTTTTTTTTAAATATATTTTGACTGAGAAATAAGCACACAGTATTTACTGTACCTGTAAGTCCTGCGGATTTAAAATACCTATATCCCATACAGAAAAAAACTGAGATGGACTGCTTCAATACCAGTTATAGGATCAATGGTTACACTACACTTTAATCTGCTATATTATGAAGGTATTCTGTGAACAAATGATCCCCATCTTGCTCATCCACTTTAGGTAAACATTGACTTGGGGACAATAATAGATTGGCTAGATCATGTGTAGCATACTACTTTCACCACCTAATACAAGTTAGATTTTGCTCAGTAGATTTAATTCAATAGTTAGTGTATTATGAAATTTTGGCAAGTAACTTAAAATTTTATAATTACATATAATATAATATGTAAATCACTTGAGTGTTCAGTTTGTCAATCTGTTAATATCTTTCGAGTTAAAGTAGTCAAAAATTATTTATCAATGTTTTTCATGATCTAAATTAAAGGATCAACCAAGGCTGTAAAATTTTTTACACTCGATGTTGTAAAGAAGCAGATTAGCCCACTAAATCAGTACTGACTGTTAAAATACCTATTTATATTTTGTAAAACATAAACAAATATTAGGTCCTTACATATTCACATGAAAATATAAAATTATTTATGTAAAAATATAAATTATATGGAAAAATTATATAAATAAGTAATAAATATATATTTAATCAATCAAAGTATGTACTATTATTATCTATGCACTTTCACAATTTTATGGTAGTTCATTGATTTCATTGCTGAAAAATTTTGGGAGGCAGAATAAATAAAATCTTTGAAAGCAGTTTGGACTGCCTCTTTGGTATTAAATTTCCAAGAAATTTTCTGAATTCCAAAAAAAGTGGTACTCTGTTGGTCTGGGGATGGTCAGTGTTGGTATATATATATATTTTTTTCCTTCCAAGAATTATTCTGAATTCCGAAAAAAGCGGTACTTTGTTGGTCCGGGAAGTATGGTGGGTGTCTATATATATATATTTAAAACTATAGTAAATTTCCATAGTTTTCATTTAATTGGTTACTTCGCATTCATGCAAATTAGAAGATATGTGCTGCTGTATGATATACGCTAAGCAATGGGATTCAGCATACATAGTATAACACCAACTCATACAATTTTATTAATAAATGAAATATTATTGACTATTTTTATGTTCTAATATCAAACATAAGCTAATAAGAACACAGCCATGTCCATCCCATAAAGATTCAAGGTGCACAATGGTCATCAAATTGGAGGACTGAGATGGAATGCCTTGTTAATTTGGTTCCCAGAGCCCTTCTATCACCATACAAAACACAGCAATGTTATGCTGTTATGACACAATAGTATTCTGTGAGGATGTGTTCATCATCATCAGGTCATCATATATCTGGTATGTCAATCATATTGCATTATGATAGAGACTACCTGTTAATGTAGTAACATAGAATGTACAGTTCACACGTCTATTCTCCAGAGTAAAAATAAGTGCATCTTGAATTTTGTTGAGACTATTTGTGTGTTGTTTATGTGTGACTATCATCACTTAATGTCAAAAAATCAAAAATATTAAAAATACATATAATAGTATGTTGATCCTTGTGATAATACATGTTAGTGCTAGCAGGCTAAGGTAGGAAGAACAGGAACATGAAAGTAAATGTATTAAAATGTAATCATTCAAAAATAAAAAATCTTATGCATCAGTAGAAAAAATATATATATATATATATATATATATATATATATATATATATATATATATATATATATATATATATATATACATATATATATATATATATATATATATATATATATATATATATAGATAGCATAAAAATACTATGATAAAGATAACATATGGTCAGAACCCGTCAACGATAAACACATTTATTTACATAGATCTATGAATATTTAAAAAAGTGGCCAGGATCAAGCAAAATGGAAATCAGTTTATGTTGTCTTGTTACAATTATAAATACGATATTACCATTTTCTTACCTTTTCTAAAAGTGGTGGAGTATCACATTGACTAGACCCACCGGACTCCGAAGCTACGGACTTGTTTTTATCGCGTTCTCTTCCGCTATTTACCTTTTTAGAATGATTTTTATTACAACTCGTTGACGACAGATTGGACATGATACAGTCTTTTAGAAATAACACAATTGTGGAAGCATTTCAGGGGTTGTTTCAATATTTTAAATTGATTTCGAAAAAAGTAAAAACAGCAACATGGTATTGGTATACAAATTACAATACAATACAAAAATTAATAATCCCAACGAAGTGACAGTGACACCTCGCAAAAGTGTTGTCATTACATAATATGAATTATGTGTATATAAATAGATATAATCTATAATTTAATTTGTCTATTATAGACAATACTATATCGTATAATCATCACACGGAAGGAATTTAAATAGTGCATCGTACAACAAGTATGAGCACTATTGACGCTCGACCGAAAGATATACCTTCGGTTAAAAACACGTTACTTCCTTCGGGAAGAAAACGTGGCCTAATAGAAATTAGAATTTGTTTAACATCATCATCACCCATGACAACATTACATACAGTTTAAGTTAGTCATAATTTACGAAACATTTTTCATAACTCCTAGGGATAGTAAGATGCAATATAATGGTGCTAACCTAAAACCTAATTTCTATAACATGGACTATGATCCTTTTTGTTTCTTCTTACGAGAGCATGACTGGAAAAGTGCTTGATAAACAAAATGAAGTGAAACACACTGGCGCTTCCGATGTATTTGCTGCGTCGGACAACATCCGCATGCGAACTTTTAGAAAACAAAGGACTAGAGGCCGGGATGCGCAAATAGCGCAAAGGCACATGCAGCGAATGAGCGCAGATGCGCGATCATACAGAAGCTGACGAGGAAAAAGGGCATTATATCCCCACTCGTCGCATTATAGCACCACAGTTGCAAATTAAAGTATCCGTAGGGTTAAATTGAACTAGATTTTGACAGCCCCATTCTATGACTTTGTTTAACAAAATCTCGACCTTAGACACAAGTTTGTTGTGGCACTCGTTGACGTGTTCACGAGGAATTTTGGCGCGGCCAGTGTATAACGTATCCCCTGTAATGTCCGCATAACAGTGAATGTTATTAATGATGATACGTACATACCTTATTCGTAACATAGTATACTCTAACAACCACCACAGCAAACTCAAATGAAGTAATCATGCGGGCACCCAATATAAAATTTTCTTTTTCTATTGTCTCTGTTATTTGATTTTTTTATACTATTTTTGTAAGCTGTTAAAGACACAATAACTTTATCTTGTCAACCTTCACATCATAATTCTTATTATTATTTTTTCTGTATGATTTTTTTATTATTTATTGTTTTATTATTTTTTCATTATAGTATATAAAATGAGGACCGCCACTTCTCTTGTGTAGGCTTCACGGAAAATCAGGGTTGTGACCCTAAGTCACAACAGTACCTGAGTTTCTTTTCTTTATTTGGCGCACAACAGTTTTTCATTTGTCTTCCATTTATTTATCATTTTTTGTTTATCTTTTTTGATTAGGTAAAAGGATCTT
The DNA here is from genome assembly GCA_029286865.1 of Teinopalpus imperialis. Lineage (NCBI taxonomy): Eukaryota > Metazoa > Arthropoda > Insecta > Lepidoptera > Papilionidae > Teinopalpus > Teinopalpus imperialis. The sequence goes on from JAGSMU010000039.1 coordinate 3,286,530, forward strand.
ACTTGTTTGTTTAATTGTTATTACTGTAACTGATTTTGCAATTAAATTGTGCCCTTATTCCTCCTGTTATCGATTATGGTGACGTGTGCTACCCAGATCTATGGCAAAATCTTCTTAATAAGTTGGAGCGCCTATTAAATAATTCCTTAAGATTTATTTTCAACTTACGTAAGTATGATCACATTTCATTCTATCGTCCACAACTCAAGTGGCTCTCTATTCGACAAAGTCCTAGCTCTAGAATTCTGCTTGTTCTCTATTCTATATTACATGATTCAAATTATCCATCTTATCTTTAATATGAGTTTCGGTTTTTACATTCCTCTCTTGACCGTGTACCTCGATTGCTAAATAGAATGAGAATAGTAGTAATAGTAGTAATTAGTGTTCCATTCCATTGCACTGGATTCTTCCGTTATTCTTTCATAGTATTCCATAGGCCATACTCCTTTAAATGCACCCAGTTCCTCTTGGTATTTGTGTATTTATGTGTATATATATATATATATATATATATATATATATATATATATATATATATTTATATTGCTATCTATGTATTATTATTTATATTTAATAGGTATTATTTTGATATGTATTTAAGTATACTTTTATCTAATTAACCTTTTTTTATTTTTATGCCTAACAACATATTTTCTTGAACTCCCAGGGTTGACTGGTAGAGAATGCCATTGGGCATTAAGTCCGCCCTTGTAAACCTGTGATATTATTATTATGAGCAACATGTCATCGATATGCAGAAACACCAGCATTTACTTTTTTGCGTTTGGAGTCGGAACATGCACCGCCAACTACAACCTTGATGGTACAGTTTTTGAGAAAACTGGTGACCCACTGCCACCCCTGGTGAGAAGCGCTTTATGCCAAACTCGATCGAAGGCCTTCGCTAAGTCCAGACTAACTACCAAGACCTCTCCGTTGGTCTCCACTGCCTGCACCCACCGATGAATCAAGTAGACCAAAAGGTTACCAGCTGAGCGACCCCGACGGAAGCCGTATCCCCGCGGTTGCTAATTAGCTGGTGTTGCTCTAAGTACTTCATGAGCTGGCAATGTACAATAGATTCCATTATTTTTAAAAACAAGGGGGTAATAGCAATAGGCCTGTAGTTCGACGGATTTGAGCGATCCCCTTTTTTGGGGACCCACCCACAAACCAAAACTCGAGCCGAGCTTCGGGACGACGCCTCAAGTTTAGACGTACCGGATAAGGCGCGTAAAAACCAGTGCCAACACAGTGCACACGTCCTCAGCACAAATGGAGGGATTGCAATACTCGACTTATGGTTATTCAGGGAGAGAAGTGCTTTTCCCACTAACGTCTGCAGTAATCGGACATCTGGCATGGTACTCTCATACCGCAAGGTACCGACCGGTGGTGAGTTCCCTTGTAATAGTCGAATTGGACGCAAAAAGAATTCCCTTGGACAGCTTTGGTGAGAGACTAAAATGCATGTTTTGTCATGCACTAGTCTCTCGCCAATTCCGTCAATGTGCTTTGTGCTTTGTATCTGCAATAACTCTTTTGAATAATCTAGAGGCAGAGTTGTGATTTTCTTTTAAATATTTATTTTGCATCCGCAAACGCCATTTTGCAAGAGCGAACAAACCAAGGCTAAGATCTACACCCATCGAGGATGGAGTGAAGAGTTCCATCCCCTAAAGTACCACATTGGAGACAGAATCTGCAAAATCGTTGGTATCATCCAGCAAAACCCCCATGGGTGGGATGCAAAAAAGACCGCATTCCGTCCCAATCCGCTGGCTCGCAGTGCCACACACGGCGATAACCTGCAAACCGCAATTTACAAACCATTATTACTATTGATTGATTTATATATAGTAACAAACCGCACCAACATCGATAATCTGTAGTTTTCAGTTTTTACCTTTGCATAAATCTAGAAGCGTTCTAGACTTTTTGATGAGTGAGGCAGAGAGTGATAAGAATGGTAATTTTCAGATGTTAATCACTCATGAACATAATTTGAACGTCTGAAAAAATTTAATATATCTATATATCATGTTCATTCACCAAAATATTCAAATACAAAATCAATTTAATTGTTTGTGTATACGTTTATGAGTTAAAAATATACATATTAGACGGTTAATTTATAGACGTTATGCGAAAAGTTTAAGTAAGTTTAAGTAGTTAGGCTTTTTTAAGCGAGACGGAAATATTTTGATATAGTAATCAATAGATAATTTATGTTGAGCCACCACTTTTTAACTTTAATCAAAATAGTAGGCACAAAATATATGGTTTTAGTGTATATAATTTAAATATGTTTTCTCTTTAGTCGTACAATAAGTGTTGCCATGGGTTACAGTAATAATAATAGATATTCGTGATAACTGACGCTCACAAAATTTTATTTTGGCAATAATACAATGATTAACTGTTATTTTAAGAAAAAAACAGCTTTTACTACGTGTAAAGTCAAATATCAATTTTCTTTATTTTTTAAGAACTGTGTGTTTCTTCTGTGTGTACCTTCAAAAAATATTAACCCCATAATACCATAATTAAGAACGATAAAGCCATAATATTACTAAATGTCATGGACGAATTGATTCAATGGAGCGGTACAGAAGAATATTTTTTTCAGTTTAACAGAATGTTCATTTTTCCATGTAGTTATCCAATGTACCTACATATATTAAATAAAAAGTATTTTAATTTATAAATATTATTAAATGGAAAAAAAAAAGGTTATGAAATAGACATAAATCGCGATCATGTTGTGTTCGACAAGAAACTAGCATTTCCCTTTCATATATAGGCATGACATTAGAAAGAGAGCCCTCAAATTACTAGGTGTTGTTTTATGTAATATCAAGAATTATAAGAATAATAAAACTTAAATATTACAGTCACTTTTATTACGTCTACCAAAATGACCTTTACAATAAAAACAATTTTATATTGGGACTTGCATATATACAAAAATGTTAGTATCAAGCAAATTTAGTTTGCACAAGAAAGTTTCGGTGCTCATACAAAAATAGCTTACATTTGCTTGCTAATCGGGAAGGTACAGAACATTTATTGATGAATAATTTGTTGCCAAATTTATTAAAAAAATTGAACTGTTAGCCTACCTTGCAACCCTGTTCCTTGAATTTATCTTAACACAATACAACGATATTTGACACAAATCGACTTTATGAAAAAATTTGTAAAATAATAAACGGATGCAATTAATGTTATTATGTATGATAAATTATGATACATAATGACGCTTATGGTAAATTTTTTGGTCAATTTACAATTCTTTACTTGTGCTACACTTTGTTGTTCAATTTAATTAGCAATTAAAGTTCTATTGTTTCCTTTTATCTTCAAATAATCAGTTTTTTTGGTCTAATTGCTTCAAAGCCTTTTCTGTTATTTCTGTTTAATTTATAATAATTTTGATTTTATGATTTTTTGAATTCTGTCGTCATATACGATGTTTAAACTCAGTGGCTGGAATTAATTCGAACAACTCGTCAGAACACCCCATGGTAAATTCGATAGAAACGGCAACGGCAACGCGATCGAAAATTACCTGGTCATCATGGATTCGAGCCTCTAATTATTTGTCCGACTGGTACTGGGGTGCCAGAGATGAGAACAGTATTACATTCGAACTTACGCTTTGTCGAGTTCGACACAGTGGGTGGACATGAAATACTGTCTCGCTCTGTTAAGCACGCCTAGATTTTTAGAGGCCAATTTGGCCTTACCCTCCAAGTGACCGCGGAACTGAACGTCGCTCGATATGTCAACGCTTCCGGATTCCGATATTAACTGGTGTTTTCAAAATAACGAGTTGCGATAGGATTACAGAACATATACTGTATGGCAGTGAGTACAAACTGCCTGTATACGTTTCTGCTTCAATGTACCCAAAAGAGAATACATAAACCCTTACCTGAACATGAAAGGTTTACTTGACATGAGTGCTAGAAGAGAGCTTCTTTACGCTTGTGCTGTACATAGAGTGATATTGAACTAAAAACCAGAATACCTACTTGAAAACTGATACTACTGATTCTGATAGAAGTCTTTGTATTAACGCAATTAAGTCTTCTGAAGATGTCAAAACATAAAACATCACGTTATAGAGGTTGTTTCAAATTTGCTGCAGCAATAATATGGAATGACTTGCCTCCCCCTCTGAGAAATAAACTAAGCATTGTAAGATTCAAAGCTATACAAATCGGAATTACTAAAGCGGCATCTTGCTGCAGAGAATTTGAAACATGCCTACTGGAAATATACGAATCTGAAAATTTTGTACTTACGCAACCATAATAACCCTAAAAATAAAAAAAAATCGCACACATACATCTACAGAATATTTACATACAAACCTACACATACATTAACAAATACACACAAACCTGACACATACTCTTGCATGTAAGAGAACATGTTAAACATTAGTAGTAGAAAGTCTTCTTGTCAGCTCAAACTTATTTTTTCTTTTCCTTATTGCGTATAAACACATTGTAAAATATAACTTTTAGATGGTGATCGGGAAGCCCTCAATTCTCACGACTCCCGCATTACATCTAAGGGAGGTGGGAGCGGCTGAAATCCAGCGCTGCATTGGACCATAATCCTGTGTGAGCAAAAGTTGAGTCATCCCCGTTTTCAAAGTGTATAATATTGTTTATGTAAAGTTGTTTATTTTTTCTGTGGCAATAAACTGTTCTATTTATTTATTGATTTATTTATATTTTATAGGAGTAAACGCAAACTTGTGTCTTCGTGGAGTTAAATTGGACTAGAGTTTTTCGGCCCAATTCTGAGACTTTGTTTAGCAAATTCTCGACCTCAGACACAAAGTTATTCCAGCACTTACACACAGACGTTAAGCCGAGAAATATTGGTGTGGCTAGTGTATAACGCATCCGAAATTATTTTAATTAATAGTTTGTTTTATCATGTTATTATTACATGATATTTAATTTTATAGAAAAACGATGCCTTGCTTGAAAATTATATTAAAAATGTAGTCTGCATATCTACTACTTCTAAAAAGGCCCAACGCCCAAATCAGAAACCGAATGAATGGAGAAAATTACAATTCAGCATTGATAAAAGAATGAGAATCGGAAAATGCTCCTGGAAATGGAATTTGAAAAAATAACTTAAAAATACTTAACAGTCTATAGAAAAAGCGAAGTTCAAGAATATTACGTGAGACGAATGCTATAAAAATGGGATTGAGTACACATGTATACATCTTTAATTTTACAATAACCACAGAAGGTTATAGACAATACTAAACACATCGGTTTTAAAATAAAATTTACCCCACCAAAACACTACAAGACAAAACAATGCAGAAAAGTCTGAAAACATCCATAGATATATCCAAAACAAACATTATCAAATCTTATTATGGGACGAGACAATAGTCCAATACCGTATTATGCAGGAAAAGTATAGTACACCGCACGGGGTAATAATGAAAACGTCAGAAAGCATTGAAAAAAAACAGGAAACGTGAAAGAGAGGAGGGAAAATAAATTAAAACAAAAATATATAACGACTACGGAAATAGGCAAAATTAACAAGAAAATATTATTATTAATGAGGAAAGATACAGACAGAAGTATATTATAAAAACAATTAGTTAAAGTTATTATAAAGGCTGTAACGGATAAGAAAGATTGGATAAAATATCGAACTTAATATTATCAACTATATAATTTTGATATAATTTTTCTACTCAAGAAGAGTATAAATTTTGAATATGATTTTTTTCTTGTGTAGATTATTTCAATATAGGATGTTAAAAATGTCCTCATGTCCTCCTGATAGATTACAACCATAGGTTTATCTTCTGGTTATTACCAGAAGACATTAATTTCGCAAGATATAGTATTAGACTTTCCTAAGCATGTGTGCAAACATAGAAACAATCACTTGTTGGCATCTTCCCAGTTCCGATATAATGCATGTGCAATAAAATCACACACAACCAGAAACCAAAATTTGTTTCTCTGCTAGGAATCGGGATATGGGAATCTAGTGCCTTCGACGCAGCAGCCAGGTAGTTTATCAGCTACGCCTTTGTGATGGATTCACGTTATATCGAATGGGCGTTGCCAACGATGTCGGCACAGTCCTGGCTGTTATGAAAAGGAGTAATCTCTTGCTAGGCTAGGTGCTTACTGTATGTTTGTATTGGAGCTCTCTGTAAATATACGGCGATCGAAGGCCGTGACGCACCGCCATACTATAGGTTGTTTGTGCATCAGGTGGCAGCACTGCCATATTACGTTGAATAAAATTACATATGTACTTCTCATACGCACAATCTGTATATACACCCAAGTAGAGAAACACGCAATTGCTTCACCCGCTTAACTCACTAATAGAAAAACAAATCGATAAAATAGATCAATCTCTATACGGTTCAGTTTATACTTGTCTTAAATAATTTGCTACTGCTCTTATCTTAAATTTCGTTCTTAAATTAATATTCAATTACGAGGAAGTTATTTACTAAAATAAATAGTTCAGCGCACCTGGGAAATGGATGAAAAGGTGAATTTAATTTTTTTTGACGATTCATTGTGAACATTGCTCATAAAAGTACAATGCCGATTTGCTTTTAGAACTCAAACGTAATAACAATGTTTTGTGTGTGACTGTGTCTTTCATTCTAATCGGTACTTAGTCAGAACTTAATCGAATTTAAACTTTTAATAATACACATATCGATCGTCATTTGCTAGATTACGAATATTGTTAACTCAAGATTTTATTGACTAAAATGTCCAGCCCTACTTACTCCGAACGAGTAAAAGTATATTTATAATAAACTTCAGAAAAACAAGATCCTAAGGTACTTGTGAATATGTATATATGCCTTAAACCGTATTATCTTTCTGTATATGATCCTTTTTTGCTACTTATGATATGTGCATTAAACGGAAAATGGTATAAAAGATGCAGAGCGTTTAAAGTAACATTCATTTTGTACAATGAGCTGCATTCCAACAAGGCAGGTACGTTATTCGTAGCCATTTTTTAAAGTACACCTACACATCACCTATTTTTCGTTTATTTTTATATTTTATATATAACTTCCCAGTCCCCAAATTTTGTCCACCGTAACTATGATTATTTTTTAATGTGTTTTCTATGCAGTTTTTAGTTATAAGTGGACTCGTACTATGCAGCATATCCGATGGATTTATTTTCGGCCAGATGTCCGGCATGGTGGATGCTTTGCGGGGGAAGGAAAGCGAAATAGCTCTCAGCGATAATGATGTTTCGTGGATAGGTAATTTATTCTGTCTAATTCTACCATTTGACCTCCGATAGAAATCTAGATAGAAATCCCTTTTCTGTATTTCTAATATTAATTTATGTTATATATATTTTAAATAAATAAAGATAATTTGGTTAGATCCACATACTAAATGAAAATGGAACAATTTTGATGCTGATGTCTGGAAATTGGAGTAGTTTGCACATTCACCGTAAGAAGTTCGTCAGTACAAGGTAACTCAGAATATACCATTTTTATTTTGTCTGGGGATCTTAATAAATTAAAAAAAAATTGTTAACTATCCCACGCACGGATGGTTGGCGAAAAGTAGAATCTACAATCCCATTACCATCCCAGCGTCTAAGTGAAAGACAAATAAGCTAAATAAGCTCTGCATTCACTTACTAAGTTTTCAGTTGGATAGGTCAACTTAACTAGGGATCACGCTTTCACAGATAACAGCCGAAAATAGCATCATAGAAGACTATGTACAGTAAGACAGTATACCGTACGGTGAGTATAGGGTACCGGAGACCCAATTACTGATTTACTGGTAATGAGGCGTTCCATTTCAGGCTTCAAGCGTGACAATGCATGTGGATCTTCAACCTTTGTTAAGTATGAAAGTGGATGTTTAGGGGTCGAAGTCAGCATTTGCCATCAGGTGAACGTTATGTTCGTTTGACACTTCTCTCATAAAAAACACGATCAACGTTCAACGGTGGTCACTATTATGTTTAAGTAACATTTCATTATTTTTCCCATTATATTTTTATTATGTTTTGTTTTTAGCTTCTACGATAAACGCAACATGCATATTTGGTTTCATCATTGCTGGACTTGTCACTGAAAAAGTCGGAAGGCGAAGAGCCATTACGTATCTGAGCATCCCGCTGCTGGCTACGTGGGTTATGATCTACAGTGCAACAGACTTGGTGACTTTACTTGCCTCAAGAGTGATAGTTGGTATCAGCTATGGAGGTGTGCTTTTATTAACTTACGTCACAATGGCGGAGTATGTAAGTTCAGGCAAAAGGCCTGTCTATGTCAACATAGCATCAGCTGTTGGACCCTCTATAGGGACCTCACTAGGACATGTGCTGTCTATTGTATTACACTGGAGAACCGTTGCATTGTTAGGAATCATTCCCACTGGGTTGTCAGCTTTTTTACCATATTTTTGGGTAGAAAGTCCATCGTGGCTTGCTTCTAAGGGAAGGTTCGATGAATGTATTGAAAACTTTAGACAGCTCCACGGTCGAAGTGATTCATCCGAAGCGGAATTAGACTTACTTGTTAATTTGGAGAGGGTGAAACAAAAAGACTATACGCCAAACAAACAATTTTTTTATTTAATTATTGAAAAGATCTCAAAAGCTTTGAAGCAAAAGTATTTTTGGAAGATAATTGTTTTAGTGTTAGTGATAAGTGTATACAGAGTGGCAGGTGGTAGAATATTGTATAGTACTTTGGCAATAACTATGTTACAAGAAATGACAGGAAACACAAACATTTTATTGTTTACATTGCTCGTAGATGGGTTTATTGTTTTAGGCTCAATTTTACCTTTGTTTCTTTTTAGAAAAATGAATATGAGAACTCTCTTATTTTCGTTTGGCTTAGTTTCGAATATTACACTTATAGTATTAAGTATTTGCCTTTATTACCTTCCAAAAGACAATTTGTATTTTGGGTGGGTTTGCTCCACTATTTTAGCATTTTATTTTATTATAGTTTATGCTGGTCCATATGCAGTGCTTGAAATATTACTATCTGAAGTTTATCCATTGGAACTGAAACCTTATTGTGTTTTTGGATTAGGAAGTTTTGCTGGTCTAGCAACATTTTTAAGTATCAAATTAGCACCTGGTATGTTCGCGATTATGGGTTACCATGGAGTATTTTTATTAAACTCTTTTATTACATTTCTATGCCTGGCCTATCTCTGGTTTTATATGCCAGAAACAAAAGGGAGAACATTGCAAGAAATCGAGCTATTTTTTAGGAATGGTAAATTCGTTGATTGTAAAAACTTGTCCAATTTTGAGCAATCCGAATTATTTCTTTAAAAGTGAGAGTACGAAATTGACTGTTGACTCATCTGCCATCATGTATTGCCTTTTTAGGTCAATAAATTTAACATGTTTATTATGATTACAAAATATCTAATATAATCTTATAATTATAAATAGTTTATAATGATAATTTTCATAATAAACTGTATTGGATAAATAATACAATATCTTAAATAGTATTAACAATTATATATAGTGTAAAGTTAAATGAATTTCTAAATGAATTTTCTAATTAGCACTAACTATGCAATGGCAAATACCAATTTTTACATACATACACATAACACGACGAAGCATTTCAACCATCGGTATAACCTAGATACATATTTGCCGACAACTTTGACTTTGAAATGTTTTTCTAACACGATTTCGTTGTTAAGTTACCTTTAATTAGTTGCAAATGGCGTCACAGTTCGTGTAAAGAGATATCACAAGAATTTTAAACAGATTTTTCATTACCACTTATAGTGATGCAGCTAAATTAAAAAAAAAAGACATTAAAAAAGTTTTAAGTGATACGTCGGCAATTGATGGTTCATAAAATCTATTACTTTCCACTCAGTTCAGTATCCGAACGTTATAATGAGTCTTTCGGAAAGGTTTTTAAACTAACAATTTAAGTAAACACAGTTCGGTCTCATTTTAATAAAAATATGAACTGTAGCGTTAATTTTTGCTAAGAATAAGATGAATGAAACATACTGTACTTCTGTTTAAGATATTAGTGTTTCTGATTGTACTCAATAAAATATATGAATTTCACTAAATATATAGTGTTTTACTTTATCAATTATTACATTATTATTCAATATTTATTATTTAATTAATTTATACATTATTATACATCATTATCGTAACTCCAATTTATTTTATACTTAATAGTTTCATGAAGTGGTGTAGAACCGTTGTAGACCCACGCTTTGGCTGGAATCGGACGGCTCAACAAGAAGAGCCGTGCTTTAATATCGACACAAAACATCGTCATACTACAGGGACCATTTGGACCGTTATCCAAGCCGAGGCTACCTCTTGGGAGCCCTTGTGCTGGTTACCCACTAATAGAGGTCTCGACTGAGCGCCATAAGCGCTCGGTCACCTCTCAACTCGGTGAAACTGTAAAAGCACACAGGCTAACAACGGCCAAAAGAAGAAAAAGAAACAGTCGTACTGCTGTGTTACCTAAGGTCAGAGAAAAGAAGACGAAGATACAAGCAAGATGAGCAGGTATTCCATCGTAGCGCTTAGTGGTGATGACGTATTTGTATCCTTGGTGAACATATGTGGCAGGATTCATATGATTGTTAATTGAGTGTGACCAACGTACATAAGTTCACGTGATCTTAAGTGATTCCAGCGGTCCATGACATATGAAATTATAATACAGATGCGTTGTCACCCAACGAAGAAACTTTTCGTCAGCAGTAATAACAGTAGCACTTTTATGCGTGTATTCTAGACAACGTGAACTGGATTACCTTTGCGTCAGTAAAAAAATTGTGTTTTCTTTAAAATAAATGTTAAGGAGGTATTTTCAAAATATTATTAGAGCAAAACGTCCAGAACTCACGGAAATTTGCCCTAGTCGCCGCGAACTTTGTTTATAATTAGAAGTGATAAACGAAAAACAGTTCACCTGATGGTAAGTTACTGCTGCCATCAACATCACATCCATCCACAATAAAGATTCAAGATGAACATGCGTTTTCGCCAAGGACTAAGATGCCCCACGTTCACGACACGAAAGACAGCAACGTTATGCTGGCGTTTCACCCTAGTATTCCAATATTGAGGTCATGGTCCATCTCATGACTGGGCAGATCCATTCAAATTGCAGCTGCTCTAAGACTCTAGCTGTAGCGTCGTATCTACCACTGGGAAATGTGAGTTAATTGTATCTGTACATATAATATTAAAGATGCAACTTTCACCATTCCTGTTGCCACTGCTCCAATTCCCATAGAATGTGTTGGGCTGTTTTTCCATATTTAATGTCAGACTTAAACCAGTCACACAAAGGGGATGGAACATATTTAAATGTAATTAATTTACTCATGAAAATTACATTACATTAACTAAATGCTTGGACTAGTTTTAAAATTTACATCACTTAAAATTTCTAAATTAGACAAAAAAAATAATTTTATAATTCTCCGAAGACAACACCCCCAACCCCCCTACCACTCTGGCACCCGTTGGCAATGAATGCCAAAAATGTTAAAATTGAAAGCTATAAAATCGGTAAGACTAGTTTTAGTACATGTAATGTTTTATGTTGTAGTTTAAAAAAAAGAAAAACAATGTAGTTATAGTGTGAACTATTCATTGCAATGTCTAGTAACTGTGACGATTGATAACAGAACACTATACTAGACGGAAATACGAGTAAGATAAAATTGACTTGTTCATTGAGCGACGCAAACATGGATTGCGTTTTTGGATATTTCTTTTATGAAAGTACTAACATTCGAGAACACACTTCATCCAAAGGAGTTCCTGCATCATTTGAGTACTAAGGTGGGATGTAATGTCATCAGTCACAAAGCGTTTACAGAAATCTCTCGATTGTATTTATAGATAGACTTACCTAGATAGGGTCACCTCGTGTCGTGTTAGGGACCCAATAATCTTGATAATGACTCGCAATTAGAATACCGGATGTTTGAATACAGATCACTCCTTCACTAATCCTGGTCTTCGATTCCTTGTCTGGACCAGTATTCAAGTAACACGAAATGTCAGTTCAAGGTCTGGGTGTGATCGTATGTCGTGTCGTTGACGCAGTGTGGGACCTTATTCCATGTGCTTTTTTTTTGAAGCTGAGAATGACCGTGAGAAAGGCAGTCGCCTTTGCATTGATGCAAATACTTACTTAGCAAAGGTAACGCTCCTCTAGATGTCACCGTTCTCGAAATTGACTAAAAGGAAACCTTTGTCATTGACATCTATTTCGTTTAGTACAAAAAATGTTAAAGCTACGTAATATATTTATTTATTTCATGTAAATGCTATATTTATGGGAAGTAAACCTCGAAAATCGACCTAAATAAATATATAAATAAAAAGATATCGATCAGTTAGAATACATATAACATAACATTTGTTCATACGATGACTCGTAGATACATTTGGAAGCCATTCTACCAATCGGCAGCAAAGCGCAGACCATACCATGCGGGAGGCGTTAAATTTTATTTTTGTATTATTTCGCAATTGCGGAAAATCCGTGCAAAATAGTAACATCCACTGTTGTGTTTCGTATGGTTAGTATAGAGGCCTAGTAACTGATACTGCGGCATTCCATTTCAGTGTTCGGAATAGTAAAGCATATGCAACTTTAGTCTCTCAGGATTTATGGTAGGTTTTTATGGTCATTACTTACCACTAGGAGGACAGTCATTAAAAAAAGAAACTATTAGTAACTTTTGTAACTTTTCATGAACCTAAAATAACAGACTGAACTCGGGACTGTACTTAATGTTATGTAAGGATCAAGGAATTATTTACTGATGAGTAATACTCGATGCTTTTGGACCGTGGCTGGACTTTTAAGATGGAAGGATTTACTTCAAACGAGTCCACAGTTCATTTATGTAAATGAATTATGATATATAAATTATTATATAAATTCTTTTTTTAATTTAAACAAAGATTCAAGACGAATATGCGTTAGAATCCCTGAGAATTAACATGGAATACCTCGTTCCATTTCATCCTCACCATCTAATTTCATCCTCATCAGTTGGCAGTCCACCACTGTGCGCTTAACGTGAAATTTCCTGCCACATACAACTATTCTGTGGAATCAGCTATCGCCTGCGGTATTTTAGATCCGATACGACTTAGGCACTCTCTCCTGTTGCTGATGTTCATGAGCTGCGGTAATCACTTACCATCGAGCGAGCTCCTTGCTCGTTTGCCACCTATTCTATAAAAGAAATGTATCTTTCTTAAGCGAATCCTTGCACTCACCATTCGAAATAGAGCAGCTGGTACAAGAATACGCTGCTCTGTTACAGCGTGGCATTCTTGTGTGGGGGTGTGGTCCATGTCTCATGCAATCAATAAAAAACAAGATTCACATGTGATATCCTGATATTCACCACTCATCGTCTATAAGATATCATAATGCAGATGGTTGTACGATGGAATCCCTCGTGACGATTAATATTGTTTGCTGACTCTTTCACTCAACACACGTAACGCAGCAGCGTTATGCCACTATTTTGCGCTGACATTCTGTAAATCCGTTTATGAAACTAAAGAAGAAATACAAAAAGAGGAGAGAAGAGAATGAGAAACTACGACAAAAACAGATTACTAAAAGCTCAAAATACACATACGTTATCATCCCTAAGGAATGAGGTTACCAATAACTGGATCTTCGGATGCCTACACTCATTAAACACAGCAACAATATCTCCTATTTCACGCTAGTATAAAGTGAAGGCGTAGTCTCTCCCCGGTCAATTTGACAAGGGTCATGCTAGACATACTCTAACGTGGCTCTACCATACCATAGAGAAGGGGTCAGGCTGTCTGTTCCTGTACTTTTTTAAACTGCTGATATAATCATATATATATATATATATGTATATATATATATATATATATATATATATATATATATATTGTATGTATTATTGTATTTATATATGTATTGCTTTTGCTACACCTATCACAATATCTCATCACACCTTGGGCTGACTAGTAGAGAATGCCTTTGCCATTAAGTCCACCCTTTGTGAACTTTTAACTTTGTTGACGTTACTGCAATAAAGAAAAAAATAAATAAATATGTAAATCCTTCCCGGGCGTGCCGTCTAATTGCATACAACAGGCAGTTTCCAAGTATGGTATGACCACCGTTACAAATCGTGTTACATCTTCAGTATTGTAATCTTAAGGTTGCTTGACTACAATTCAAGCGGAATTTCATTGAATTAGAAACTTAGTTTAAGCAGCTTAGAAAAAGCCTAGCTGAATTAATAAGGCACACACTACTTATACACGACACGGAATACATTAAATTTTAAGTAAATTCAGAACATAGCATAAAGTTCGTTGTAGTTATTAATCATAAGTGCATTTTTTTATTTCCTTGATATACACACAGTAACTCGTGTTTGTATATAAATATGTTTTTTTTATATATAAATAATTAATAAATACCGCTAATTATTATTTTATGTAGCCTTATGCCCGCTTCATTCATAGACCTATGAATAAAACATTTTGTTTTATAACTAGGCTCTTCGGTGTTTTATGGAAATGAGTATTACCTCATTCTGTAAAATAAAACATTAACAATTTACAAGTTATAAAACACCAGTTTTTACGATAGAGTTTGTGTTATCGGGCAGTAACGGCGATCCGTTAAAATCCAATAAAGAGTCGGACTGAAATACAGATTAATATTTAATTTTAAATTAGAAATGTATATATATTAGAAATATAAATAATAAATTAGAAATATATATATCACCGTGTTAAATCACGTGGTTTATATTTGACGTAGCCATTAAAAACTGTGGGTTTACAATTAATAGGGTGGCCCAACCTATTTTACTCAGACCCTACAGGTGGTAAACGAGCACACAGATCACCTGACGTGCTCGTGATTCCTGAGACCCATGACACGTTCACCTTCGATTAGGAATGCGTTGTCCACTCTGAACACTGAGATAAAATAACTCCTCTACAGTAATAAGGGTCGTATTTAATCACAATAGTCAACAGTCACGTTGTTCTGCTAATTGTTGTTCAAGTCTAGATATGTAACATATTTTCGTCAATCTAACTGCATTCGAACCTCCATCTAATCTTATTGCGCATGTAATTAATTGGATAAAAAAAGAAAATGAGGTCTATTATTTATATCTTACGTATCTGGTAATTATCATACGAATTCCCCGTGGTTGAAATGAATCGGTTCTCATCATTTATTGCATATATTGACCTAAAAATTAACTTACTGTTGATCTGTAAGATATCACATTTAAAAAATAAATAAATAATGGAACCTATAATAAAAAAGAAGACTTTGTTGACAGTAAGATTTTGTTGCTTATCTCAGCGCTTGCATTTTTATGAACGAGATACGAGGAAGAAATTCTATTTTTATTGCTGTTACAGTTCGTAAATAACAAATGTAAACATTATCTTCACTGTCGCTAAATATAGGTATCTAATACAGTTTGTTTGACAATGTCCGCTTATTTTGCATACGGCATGTGCAATAAAATAAGGTGGAACAAAAGTATTGAGGCATTTAACATGTTCCATTCAATAGACACAACTCACCTTGAAACGAGAGATATTTTATTTTAATTTTAAGTGCTGTCGTGGGTTTATTAATTTTAAGTCTTTACACGCTTTTGTGTCTTCAATGTGTTTTAAACTATTTTAATCATATCATGTGTTTGCATTAATTTGTTTGTTTTATAATTTCATGGATTTATTTTTGGCCAGATGTCCGGCATGGTGGTCGCTCTGCTCGGGCGAACCAGCGAAAACCAGCGAATACGATGTATAATATAAATATATATAAACAAGTGCTGACGCAGCGTCATTTTATAAGTTGTCCTTAGCTGCATCAACATAAATGGGTCGGCATGACCGGGGAAGGGCCACTCCCTAAGAATACTTACGAGCAAGGGCGTAATGTTGCTTAGTTTCGTAAGGTCCGCAGACCCAGTAGTGCGTTCCATCCCACTCCTCCGACACACGTGCATTTTATGTTTGCTTATGATGGATTAATAGTTAACTTGAGACTTCGCTCGGATGACGTAAGAGCGAGGTTTTTTTTTATGGTTAATTGTATTGGTCTTATAATAGTGTTGTGTATAATTAATTATAGTGACATAATTAATTATACAAGCAGAAACTTCACTGTCATTGTCTGTACAGTAGCTGTCACAATCTGAATCACTCTCGTATCCTAATTGAATGATTAGTTCCTGTTCGTGTGTTTCTTGGATTCGATCTTTTACCCAATATTCTCTGCATGATCTACGTGATTGACTTCCTTTTCCAGTCTTAAAAGGTTATCACTTTTAAAATAAGATTTCGTTCAGCCCTGTGTATAGTCTTACCCATGTTTACATAAAACTATCAAACTGATATAATCAGGTAAAAAAAACAAACGAAACCAAACGAACGTACGTTAATTGTGAGATTGCTAACGGTACTGACGCGTCTTTGGCGAGAACGGTAAGAAGGCGGGGGTCGGGAGGTGAGCGCGCATTCCGCTCAGATCTCAAGTTAACTCTTGCGGGTTATATGTTTATGAACTGAAAAACCACTTACTATCTTGATTTTGTTCTCTTTTCTCAGCCTCAATTTCATTAAATAAAAATATGTTTATTGCAATCTTCCTATCCTAAACACAACAATAGGTATAAATACCAAATTATTCTTTAGTACACTTTGATTTTGCTGTTTTTTTTATTCTTTTTTAATTGAAATCAATAATGCTAGCAGTGCTATAATTACTGACGTTCCATTAACCACTCTAACTAAGCTTAAATGCTTGTGTTAGGAGATAGTTGACGACAATTGTCGAATGGCGGATTCGAACCTACGACCTTAAGTTTCGCAGTCCGCACCCTAAACCATCAGACTGATGACGCTTATCACAGTTCTTATGCTTAAACCAATTTTACAACAAGGAACTAATAGTACTGCACAATAAAAATATCTAACTTCAAAATGATTTTTTTTATATATATTTTATAGACTATTAAATACCGTAAATGTATACCGGCTTGCTGTATCTCGGTGATTACTTTTCCTAAATAACTAATTATTGTATTTTTAATATGATTACTATGAAGATTAATGTCCGTAAACGTTATCAATCTTCACGGTCCCTAAATATACTTAACAACGAGATATGGTAAATTTGGCATGTGAAGGAAAATATGTTGGAACAAAAGCCGTGAGGCATATTATATGCCATTTAATTGACACAATGATACGTCTTCAAACACTACGACAGGTATTTTATTCAAATTTTAATTGCTGTCGTAATTTTATTAATTTTACTACTTATTTTGTTTCACTCAATTTAATGTTGAAACATAAATTTATTTGATTTAAAATTTCAGCTATTTATTATAAGCGGCCTGGTATTATGCAGCATATCGGACGGATTTATTTTTGGCCAGATGTCCGGCATGGTGGACGCTTTACTAGGAAATGACGGTGAAATAACTCTTAGCGCTAGCGACGTGTCATGGATAGGTAATAACTTTTTAAACATACATATCATTCTAAAATGCAGAAGAAGATAGCAGAGCAGACCCCTTTACAGATTTTCTTAGGTATCTTGAGTGTGAGCATTATGTAAATAATATTTATTTTAAAATTAGAGATGTTAAAAGTTATGTCTGTTTTATCAATTTAGTTATTTTAAAAAATGGAATGTGCATATTTAGTTTTCAAATTCACCTCAATAAAATATCCAAAAATTCAAAAGTATGAAATAATTATTTACTATCAAAAAAAGTAAAAGAAAAGTTTAGTATCGAAAGTACAGAAAAATTCAAATGAGCTTTGAGTTTCATGAATGATATTTCATATTTAATCATTATTAAATATATTTGTTACTGACCCTTTTACGTGACCGAAATTTTCATGTCGTGAAAAAAAATCTCATTAATTAGGAAGGATCTTGTAATGAAATTTACACGAATGAAGACGTAGTCAAAAACTATTAACAATATATTAATGTTTAAAAGGCAATCTATAATAAAGAGACAATTAAGTTTTTCCATTAAAGGAGATTTGTACTATCATAAGCCGTTATCTTATGAAGTCAAGCTAAAATGCACCTATAAACCAGAGGTTTGACCGGAAAAAGACCACACATTTATTAATATCATAACAAGAATTGGCCAGCTGTAGCTTAGCGTTACTGTATCATTAGATGTATGAAAGAATCTGTAAACCTTACTACTTGGATTAGGTATTCCATCATTTATAAATACTAATAATTGAAAAGGGTTGCAATATGATTCCTTATCATGAATGAATGCGGATGTACACAGATATCAGTTATAATCAGATGACACTTATGCTCGTGTGCCGTCTCCTAATTTTATAAATAAAATTAATGTCTTCACCAGAAGCTTTAAGCTGTTATGGTAAGTGTGTCTAAAATATTACTGAAGCATTATTAATAAATTATTCGTTATTTCTAAGATTCAGAACTATCTTGAATAGACCATATATATTGAATATATGTACATATATATTGAATATATGTACATATATTTTCGAATAGACTAAACTCTGCCGTATACGTATTAAACGTTAATCAGTTAATTGATATTGACACAGTATGGTTATTGTAATCTGGAGCATCAATCGAAAACCGTATAACTTGTAATTAAGACATTCCGTCTCAGTTCTCCTAATCGTAGGTGACAACGCATCAGCATTATGATTACTCGTCAAGGATGGATAAGTGTGGCAAGGCCTACATGAAACACATATGAAAAAGTAATGCTGTTGGAAAATACCGCAAATATTCAAACTATCTTTGTACTGAAGTGGCAATGAACAAATTTAATATTGTTTTTATTTAATTTAATAACGCAATTGCCATTAACATATGGTTTACTTAAGCAGGTTATGTTACACTTCGCTTTAAATTTTAATAAGGCGCAGGGTAATCCTATTAAATTTCTTACATATGGAACATTGATTGGTATTTAAGTGTGATTTAATTTATGATATAATACTAAATATAATTTTAATAACAAAGACCTTCGGCTGTGTTTCAAAATGTTTTTTGCTCAGATCGTAATAATATATTCTGTTAAATTATTATGAATACGTAAAAGCGCCGACGGCGGCTTATTTGCCTAAGAAGGCGGGACAAGTGAATGTCTTTTACGCATATATACTACCTAAAACTTACCTAAAGTTCTCCTGACATTAAGTACTTTAATAAGGAATCATAATGCAAATGCGTTCTCTTCCCTGACGACTTAGATGCAATCTCTTGCCACCAGTAATAAGGCTTATGGTCTCTTTCTTTTATCGAATGTAGCACAACATCACTACGCGATTTAACGCTGGTATTCTGTTTAAACGTGTACCTTCTGCGATCGAGGTAGCCTTTTCGTGCTACTACTGATTTATAGCTTCACCGTTTTTAACTTTAAAATGTGAAGGTTATTTTACCTTTTTATACCATTATTTAAACCTATAGTTATATAACTAAAGAAAAATATTTTTTCCAGCTTCAATAATCAACGCAACGTGCATTTGCGGATTCGGCTTAGTTGCTTTGCTGGCTGAGAAAGTTGGACGGAGACGAATCATCACAATCCTCACCGTGCCAGTCCTAGCCAGTTATATCATGATTTATTATGGGAGAGACATGGCAACATTTATTATGTCCAGAGTCATCGTTGGCATCAGCTATGGAGGTGTGCTCGTATTAACGTACATAGCGATGGCTGAATACACAACGCCGAATAAAAGGGCATTTTGTGTTAATTTTATATCATCTATTGGTCCGTCCGTAGGAACATCATCGGGGCATATCCTGAGCGTTTTATTACATTGGAGAACAGTTGCATTAATAGGATTAATTCCAACAGGATTGTCTGCTTTATTACCTTTCTTTTGGGTAGAAAGTCCTTCGTGGTTAGCGACTCAAGGTAGATTCGAAGAATGTAAAAAGGCTTTCAGAGAAATTCACATTGGAAATAAAGAATCTGAAGCAGAATTACGATTACTCATTGAAACGGAAAGAAGAAAACGAAACGAAATCTCCTCAGATAAACGGCACATTGCTTTTGTAATTGCGAAGTTAGGAAAGGCGATTAAGAAAAATATTTTTGGAACATATTCATTTTAGGATCAGTTATTGCTATATACCGAGTTGCTGCTGGTAGATTATTGTTCAGTACTTTAGCTATCACAATGCTTCAAGAAATAACTGGTACTTCTAATATTCTGTTATTTACTTTGATTGTTGACGGATTTATTATTTTAGGGTCTATATTTTCTTTTGTTTCACTAAGTAAAATAAAAATGAGACCACTTTTGTTTTCCCTAGGTTTATTAGGAAATTTTACACTGTTAATATTGAGTGCTTGCCTTTATTTTATACCTCGTGACATTTGGTATCATACATGGGTAAACATTTCTCTTTTAGCTTTTTATCTGGTAACAGTTTACACGGGACCATACGCTGTGTTAGAAGTATATTTATCTGAAATCTTTCCATTGGAAATCAAGAGTTATTATTTACTATTTCTGAGTTTTATTAGCAGTATCTCAGCATTTTTAAGTGTTTATTTAGTTCCAACGATGTCCACAAAAATAGGATACCACGGTATTTTCTCGGTATATGCTTGTATAGTATTTATGTGTTTGGCGTATCTCTGGTACTTTATGCCAGAAACTAAAGGTAGAACACTGCAAGAAATAGAGATATATTTTAAGAAAAATAAATTTGAAGATTCAGATGAGGTGTCTAATGAACATAGCATAGGCTTACTTTAATTCTTAAGAAGACTATTGAATTTAATATATTCATATAATATAACATAAAGTTTATGAACCAATTATATCTATTTTTTTAATTATTTTAATTTACCTGATACTAGAGCAGATGATGCACTACCAATAATTTATCTAATATGTCTTTGATTTGTAAATGATTGTTAGTAGAGAAGTTTGTATATTTATTCGTTTAATTTGTGTGACAACTAATTCAGCCCCGACCCAGTTAGCAATAGGACTGCATAAGGGTAATAATGAAGTTTACTGTTATTGAAATCATCCTTTAATTTATTTAAATTAACAATAAAAAATTATGTCATATCTAATAGATGATTAAGGGCATTGCTCTAATATAATTCATATATTTTCTGAACATTGGCTCAACACTACTAACGAAATTAAATACGAAATTCATATTTAATTTCAATAGTCACGAATTTGGTTGTTCGTTCGAGAAAATTATTTTTATTGTGGTTCGTCAGTCAGAAATATTTTATTTCTTATATTAATTACTTCATATATTTACGGCCGCAGTACTGCGTGGTGTCTGTACTGGGTGACTGTTCGCGGAGGGTAGCGGGTTCCTAAGCAGTTAGTAGGGGCTTAACTAGTAGGATAGCCACCTATCAAAGACTGCCCCGCTAACTCAAGAAAAATCTCAAGATGCGTCATAGTGCCAGTTGGCGACCGGATGCGAGAGCCCGGTGAACGGCACTAGTTCAGTCACCTGTCAGTGCAGCACTATGATTGTATCGCTTGGTATTCGTTTTTCTATGCCTCGCCTAACTGTCCCCTTTCTGTCTGTCTGTTCACCAAAAATAATAATTGAAAAAGTTAAAAATAAGAAACTCATTAAACAGCGGTTGCACTCCCTCGGATTAAAAGTGGACCTCTCCAACATCCGAGGTCTGCACTCCAATCTCGTTCCAGTCCATCACCACCTTGAGACTGAAAAACCACATCTGCTGTTCCTCACGAAGACGCAAATTAGATGTCCAGCTGATGCAGCCTACTTACCAGGTAACACGCTGGAGCACATTACAAATCGCACTTTGTGTATGCTGGCGATGATATCTGCTGTCGACATCTCCGTAACCTAGAGGATTCCAGTTTCTCCGTATTGTTGGTTCTGGTGAACATTGGCTTGGAGCAGATACTCTAAGCCAGTTTTTATCGGTCGCATACCGGTAACTTGGAGACAACCAGACTCTTTCAGTAACTAACCGACTCGATTGAAACAGCTCAGCTTAGGTATCTATCATCGCAGCTAGTTGTTCTGGGAGTCTTCAACGCCCACCACCTGTGTGGCCCCATACCATGCTGGGAGATTAACATACGTAGTTGCACTACTGCTATGACTCCTAACTGGTAGCTGGCGCTACTCGGATACCTCACATTCATGGCCGTGTCAATTTAACCTTCTGTTGACTACTGATCCAGACACATATCAAGTTGCAGTTTCCTCTCGTTAGGTAGCTCCTACCACTGTCTGGTAAAATCTGTTTCTGTCTACTCGCCGCCTGAACCCGAGCACATGGGGACTAGGCGTGTTTAGCGATATAAGTCAGCTAATTGGGATGAGATGTGGCTTTTCTTTGCGTCTTACTCTTGGCAGCGCTTATGCTTATCTTCAGACGACCCGGCGTGCTGCGCGGATGCTGAGTGATATATCAGGCTATGGAATATTTTGTTCCATATTCTGATGACTCACTCCATGTGAAATCCTTGGTTCACTCTGAGTGTGATAGTGCCGAAGTACTTAAGCACTTAGCCTACCAGGAGTGGGCGTATGCTCGACCCCGCAAAGCGCCGAATGTCCATAAACTGAAAAGAGCCTTTAATAGTGCGGCCAAGTCCTGCAAACGTGCCCTCCGCAAGGCCCGTTCGACCATATTGGCCGTATTGAAGCCAGACTAGCGTCTTACCCATCTGGGAGTAAACTTTTCCGGTCTCTTGCCAAATCGGTCGAAGTCAATTTCTGCCGGTCTTCTTTACCGCCATTGCAGAAGTCTGATGGCTTACTAGCTCACCCCACCAAAGAGGAAACAGACATGTTTGCCTCTCTATTTGCGAAGAATTTACAACTAGATCCTGCTGGTAACTGCCCACCTTTGTTACCTCGTTGTGACTGTGCAATGCCAGAGGTACACATTCGTCAAAAAGAGGTACTCAAAATACCCAGCACGCTTGATGTGAATAAGGCCTGACGGGATTCCTGCCATTTTCTTGTGGTCATGTGCGCCTGAGTTGTCTCCTGTTCTGACTTGCCTCTATCGCTTGTCCCTGAAGACTGGTCAAGTTCCGAAATCCTGGAAGATTGCCAATGTCCAACATGTCCTTAAAAAAGAAAGGAAGTCGTGCCGACCCTGCCAACTACCGACCTATCGCAATCACCTCCATATTCTGTAAGATTATGGAGCGTGTTTTAAACAACCATCTCCTAGCATACCTGGAAGATAACGACCTGCTCAGTGACCGTCAATTCGGGTTTCATCGAGGCCGGTCTACTGGGGATCTTCTTGTGTATACTACTCACCTCTGGAGCCATTGAGAGAAATGTTGAGGTTCTTGCTCTCAAAGGCTTTCAACAAGGTCTGGCACGCAAGTCTCATTGACAAGCTTCCAGCATACGGTATTGCTCCCGGTCTTTTCACCTGGATCGAAGATTTCTTTTAATTAAATGTAATAGTTTTTGTTCTTGAATTAAAAGTATATATACATCAAGAGTGTTTGCCTTCGTAACACTAACAATCCGTCTGTAGCAACTTCCCTTACGGGCACCCTCAAGTCAATCGCTCTCGTGCAACATGGTAACGGTCCAAGTTGAGGCTCCTTCTCGGAAACCCTTGTGTTGGTTACTCACTAATAAAGGTCCATCAGCCCGAAAAAAAACATAGCCCACTAACATATCCTGAGCAGTTGATGTTGCCTAGTTACAACAAGAATTTATTGCCTTGGTTGTAATTGTCCAGATAGAAGAGGACATTAATCATTTTTATTAATACATTATAAATACATTAAATAAAAGCATTAATTACTTAAGTGTGAAAACGTATCAGCTGTAAAATCTCTTAAAATAAATAAACTAAAATTATAATATGATAATAAAGCAATAAATTAAAAAATAAACAAACTGTTTTCGAATGTTGCTATTTATCAATTCAAAAAAAAAAGGTTACACGCAACAAAGACGTTGCGTTACTCAGTTATTACTCAGATATTATTTCATAATTAATAGTTGTATCTTTTAATCACTTTCCTTGTGTAGTACACGATATTGAAGCTTATTTTTATTTTTTATAACTGAGATAGAAATTTCATAAATAACTAACTAACTACCCCCTTTAAACGTCGGAAGTTAACAACATATACAGCAATGTTGATATTTTACACAAATCAACTACTATATGACATCATACAAATATATAATTTCCAAGCTAAAAGAAAAACACTGGTAAAAACCGAGTTTAAGTAATATATTTTTCCACGTACACTGCTTTAATTGGATACATATCTAACTTTTGTAGTTGTTTTTAATTACAGTAATTCTTTATAGTTAAATATTTTATTCTACAATATAAATTCCTTAGAAAAAGCTCCGTATTACTAAAATACTCGTAAATATTTAATGAAAAGACCGTAAGGAGTAACGACCGTAAACGAAATTTATGACTTTAGTTGGTTTACCTTATTATTGAAACACTGTACGTATCATAACATCAACCCTCAATAATGAAGCAATACGCCATTAAGAAGGCAATAAGCATAGTAAGTTATTAATTCACGAACACTAAGTTCCCGAAACTTACTAGAAATACACATTCGTTTCATTTTTATTTTACGTACTTTAATGCGATTCTACAGCAACCTAATATAGTAAAAACATTAAATATTACTCTCCCAAATGAACAATTAACTCATATATTCAATAGGCTAAAAATTCCCAATAGACTACTCCGGGTGAACGTCCTTCCTAAATAATAAAATATTTTACTTGTTACATGCTTAATGCCGAAAAGTTTAATGTCCGTACATTATAAATGCAAAACTTATCAATCTTCACGATCACTTAAATATATTAAACAACAAGGTATTTGACTATGTTTACTTGTGTTGAATTCGGCTGATGCAGGAAAACGTGGTGGAACAAAAGACGTGAGGCGTTGTGTACCATTCAATTGAGACAATGATACGCGTCGAAACACTGCGACAGGTAATTTATTTTTATTCACATTGAAAATTTGTGTGTACTTTCCGTTTTTATTTTGTAGTTTGTATTTTACTAGTTTATTTTAAAAATATATGCTTTAATTTTATTTTTTTTCAAAATTCAGGTATTTATTATAAGTGGCCTGGTACTATGCAGCATATCCGATGGATTTATCTTCGGACAAATGTCTGGCATGGTGGACGCTTTACTCGGGAAAGACGACGAAATAACTCTTAGTACAAGCGATGTCTCATGGATAGGTAATAACTTATTAGTCAAATTTATAACTAAAATATATATTTGGGATTTTGGTGAACAAAATTAGGAAAAGGAACATAAGCAAATAGTTTATTTATGGCGATCATCATACCTTCACCTTAGCCACGTGATTTATAATCATTACGGATACCCACGGGAGACGCCACTACTCCCCATCTCCCTTCCATCGCAGCATGGGAGATCAGTATTTTGCCGATTGATGGCGGTTGCTAGATGGTATAGGAATTTAGGCGTCTTATTAACTTAAAGCACTTGGCCGCAACCACCGCGGGCTCGGCAGCAGCCGTCTAGCCTTGTTTTTACTAAATAAACCTATAAAATCCATTTACATTACATTTCAAAATAATTTTATATTTCATGTCCGAAATCAACTTCAATCATGAAAATTATTCCCGAGGCCTGCTCAGTTAAATTCGCTTAAAATTGTAATGAGACGCACGGTGATCCAATTACGAGTATAAATCGTAAAGATTTGATTGATGCTATTATTTGATTCAATATTTGTTTATTTATAATACATTGTACGTTTGTACAATTGCATTCTACAATAAACCTACGGCTGAGTTTCATAGTGTTTCTTGTTTCTTTCTTTCACAATATGCTCATGGTGACTTATCTGCTAAAGAAATTTTAATTTGAATCCTTCATTAGATTACATAAATGGACGGAAAGGATGAGTGAATGCATTTATTTTTGTGCAAACACGACACTATAGTTCACCTGTTTACATGTTATATCTGTGACCGAAATCCACATTAAGGAATCATAATGGAGACGCCTTGTCTCTTCTGACCACTTAGGTGCAATGTCTCGGCACAAGTCATAATGTCTCCACTTTCTTCAATCATCGAACCAACAACATTACCAAGTAACTCTGCTGTACGTTGGTGTTCTGTTAAATCGTGGACCTTCCTCAATACCGCGAAGAACATGGTATGATGATATAACCAGATGCATTCGCCTCGGTTCGAACCTATTTAACTCGTAGGATCTATAAAAACATAACTACTAAACAAACTTATTTACTAAACAGAAATATTTTTTCTAGCCTCAATAATCAACACTACGTGTATTTGCGGGTTTGGTTTAGTTGCATTACTGGCTGAGATCGTTGGACGGAGACGAATCATCACAATCCTAACCGTACCAGTACTTGCCAGTTACATTATGATTTATTATGGAAGAAACATGGCAGTATTCGTAATGTCCAGAGTCCTCGTTGGCGTCAGCTATGGAGGTGTTCTAATATTGACTTACATAGCTATGGCTGAGTATACCACCCCTAATAAAAGGGCATTTTGTGTTAATTTCATATCAGCTTTTGGTCCGTCTATAGGTACAGTATCGGGGCATATCCTGAGCATTTTATTACATTGGAGAACAGTTGCATTAATAGGATTAATTCCAACAGGATTGTCGGCCTTATTACCTTTTTTTTGGGTAGAAAGTCCTTCGTGGCTAGCGACTCAAGGTAGATTCGAAGAATGTAAAACGGCGTTCAGAGCAATTCACATTAAAAATAAAGAATCTGAAGCAGAGTTGCAATTACTCATTGAAACCGAAAGAAAAAAACGAAACGAAATCTCTTTAGATAAACGCAACTTTGCGTTTGTAATGGCGAAGGTAGGAAATGCAATGAAGCAAAAGTATTTTTGGAAGATAATTATATTGGGGGCAATTATTAATGTATACAGGGTTGCTGCTGGTAAATTAATGTTCAGTACTTTAGCCATCACAATGCTTCAAGAAATGACTGGTACTTCTAACATTTTGCTATTTACTTTAGTCGTGGACGGATTTATTATTTTAGGATCTATATTTTCTTTTGTTTCACTGAGTAAAATGAAAATGAGACCACTCTTGTTTTCCCTTGGTTTATTAGGAAATTTTACACTAATAGTATTGAGTGCTTGCCTTTATTTTATACCTCGAGACAATTCGTATTATGCATGGATAAATATTTCTCTTTTAGCATTTTATTTTATAACAGTTTACACGGGACCATACGCTGTATTAGACGTGTATTTATCTGAAATCTTTCCATTGGAAATCAAGGTTTACTATATGCTATTTCTAAGTGTTATTATCAGTATTGCAGCATTTTTAAGTGTTCATTTAGTACCAATAATGTGTGCAACAATGGGATACCACGGTATTTTTTTGTTAAATGCTTCTATAGTATTTATGTGTTTGGCATATCTTTGGTATTTTATGCCGGAAACTAAGGGCAGAACATTACAAGAAATAGAGGTATTTTTTAAGACAAATAAATTTGAAGATTCAGATGAGATGACTAATGAACAAGCTGCCGGCTTACTTTAATTCTTTAAAAGGCTGATGAACTCAATATTAATTATACAATATAACACAAAATTAAATAACACTATTCAATAAAACTATTAGACATTATATAAAGATCTGTTAATGTATTTATGACATACATATCGTGTAAGATTGCTAATATAAAAGAGAAGTTTGAATATTTATTGAAGTATCATATTAAAATTATATTGGTATTATTCTGTACAGTTGAACTCCGCCCAAGGCTAGAGACTAAAGTTATACTTTAGTCTCTGATAACACTTATAAATGTACTTTTGTAATGGCGATGTTAGAATTTGGTGCGATCGCACGGGCCGCACTTCGAAATTCAGTGCTTTTATAAACTCGGCGTAAATAGTCCCAGTAATAATAGGAAAATTTGACACTTACCATGTGTTTAATGGTATTTACTATTTTTTAATTATTTTTGATACTTAAGAATTTGAAAACACATCTGATATCAGTTTTATGTTTTACAATATTATTATATTGTTCTAAGATTGTATCCATCATCCATCATCCATCATCGACCATCATCCTTAACTTAATTATTCAAAATAATACTTGTTTTTTCTGGATCAAATTAAGTTCGTATCCAATAAATAAATATTAGTTAAAATAAATATTGTTAATATCTATTGCTAAAGAGTTTAATTTTTTACATAAAAATAAAACACTATCTAATAGTTCTAAGTTTTTGATTATAGTGTGTTTTCATATTTAATTTAGATGTTTATATAATGTGTATGTTACATTTGATATATATCGTATTATCATATCGCCACACATACACTACTTCTACTGTAGAAGCATATATGTTTATATTTCAAATTTACATAACTATGTTAATTAGTCTGCGCTTAATTTAAACTGATTTCTTAAGAATGCCATAGAGAAAATATATATGCTCGACATTCTACATTATTCTTTAAAGTATATTCTTTGTCAATCATTATTCTATTAGATGATTAAACAGGTTAATTAAACATTTAAAAATTTTTTTTGGAGTTTTACTTTATTTTCCTACTTTAATTAAGGTGGTAAACTTTAGGCCTGTAGTGTATATGCTCGACATTCCACATTAGTTTGTTAGGCAACCTTGTGGAAAGATTATATTTATAATATATTATTATAATATATTATTATAACTATTCTTTAAAGTATATTGTTTGTCAATCAATGTTCTATTAGATGATTAAACAGGTTAATTAAACATTTAATATTTTATTGGAGTTTTACTTTATTTTCCTACTTTAATTAAGGTGTTAAATTTTAGGCCTGCAGTGTATATGCTCGACATTCCACATTAGTTTGCTAGGCAACCTTGTGGAAAGATTATATTTATAATATATTATTATAACAATTCTTTAAAGTATATTGTTTGTCAATCAATGTTTTATTAGATGATTAAACAGGTTAATTAAACATTTAATATTTTATTGGAGTTTTACTTTAATTAAGGTGGTAAACTTTAGGCCTGCAGTGTATATGCTCGACATTCCACATTAGTTTGCTAGGCAACCTTGTGGTAAGATTATATTTATAATATATTATTATAACTATTCTTTAAAGTATATTGTTTGTCAATCAATGTTCTATTAGATGATTAAACAGGTTAATTAAACATTTAATATTTTATTGGAGTTTTACTTTATTTTCCTACTTTAATTAAGGTGGTAAACTTTAGGCCTGCAGTGTATATGCTCGACATTCCACATTAGTTTGTTAGGCAACCTTGTGGTAAGATTATATTTATTATATATTATTATAACTATTCTTTAAAGTATATTGTTTGTCAATCAATGTTCTATTAGATGATTAAACAGGTTAATTAAACATTTAATATTTTATTGGAGTTTTACTTTATTTTCCTACTTTAATTAAGGTGGTAAACTTTAGGCCTGCAGTGTATATGCTCGACATTCCACATTAGTTTGCTAGGCAACCTTGTGGTAAGATTATATTTATAATATATTATTATAACTATTCTTTAAAGACTAAGATTACAGTTATGTAATTATAAATATTATTCAAATAGCCTTAAGATACTGTCGTAACGTCATATTTATATTTTCTATATCGAATAGTAAGATAATGTATTTACTTAACATTCGTATTAATGTTTTTCGCAATCTGAACAATTACTCTATGCATATGATATAAAGGTGTATCTTGAAATCAAAAATATATTTGATTGTCATAAACTGCAAGATGACTTACTAGCTCTAGCAATATATTATAGAAATAACAAAATTACAGTTAATAAGCTTAACACGTCGTAAAACCCCAATCACATAAACAATGTACCGTAAGGTTTAGGTTTCGAGCTGATGGCCGCTGTTAGCCCGAGGGCTTTATAGTTTCGCCGGGTTGAGAGGTGACCGAGCGCTTATGTCGCTCAGTCGAGACCTCTCCTCTCGCGAGGGTAACCAGCACAAGGGCTCCTAAGAGGGCCTCGGCTTGGACCGTTACCTTGTTCCGCGAGAGCATCTTACTCGAGGGTGCCCGAGAGGGCCGAACCTCGGCTCGGTCAGTGCTTCTGACTAAAAATTATCTACATTAAATGTGCGCTGCATGAAATCTTTATAGTATGAGCATTCTAAAGTACGGAAGCAGTTTTATATATTTG
Organism: Teinopalpus imperialis; assembly: GCA_029286865.1. Lineage (NCBI taxonomy): Eukaryota > Metazoa > Arthropoda > Insecta > Lepidoptera > Papilionidae > Teinopalpus > Teinopalpus imperialis. The sequence goes on from JAGSMU010000039.1 coordinate 3,316,865, forward strand.
TTCAGCACATATTCAAAGTTATAAAGACCGAATTGAGAGAATACAATACCGCTTCATAAAATATCTTAATTATCGATATAAAAAATGATTCGAAACTTATGACGAGAATAATATATAACACTTGATTCTCTAGAAATGCTTAAATCAATCACATTTTTTGTTCCTCAGCGTCGAACCTGACGTACTCCTTTGTTTAAAGATAATACACAGTAATTACGGTAAAAATTCGTATACCTGCACAACAAGGCTTAATGGAAAATTATACAAGGCACTGCAATAATAACGTACACACACTTACACCCAAACACGCACACATTTATAAACATATTTATATAAATAATGTAACAATTTTTTTGTTATATTCCTTTTTGTGGTTGCATGTTATTTTCCATTAAATAAATAAATAAATATTAATTAAAAAGGATGTTACGGTACGGTATGTACGGGTTAATTTAAAATTGCGGTTCCATCCAACTCCTGCACGTACACCCGTCTCCCCAGTGCCATAACGAAGTCTGGGGGTGGACTGAGGGACTTGATCGACCGGGACGAGTGAAGTGATCACTCTTCTCAGCAGCGGTGGATCGGGAGTCGTCACCGGGGGCATCCAGGGACGGAGCTTACCAACCACTATCGGTACGGACGTTCCCACGGATCCTCGTTGAGTCCCTCCAGGAGCTCTTCCCAGGACCGAGACCTCGCGTTGTAAAGGTAGATTTCCGATTTAGAAAATCTCGGCTCCGGATAAATTGTTTATAACTCAATACCACGTTTTCTATCCGATCCTGGTCTTCTCTTGTTTAAACAGCTTTTTAAAAAACTTTGAGTACAGTCTTTTTAGAGACGAATCGCTATGTTACTACGGATTCTTGTATTTTCACTAATAGTAAGTTATATAATTTTGAAAGAAATAAATTCAACATCAATTGCTGTAACAAAGTAGTTAAACAGTCACTTTTTAATGAACACCAAACTGTATACTGACTCGTGACGAATTTTTAAGATCAATTCGAATATTCTGCGCCCGAATGATTTATGTTAGGTAACATAAAACATTCTGTTACCTAACATAAAACGCCAGTTTTTATAAGAAGTTTGTAGTTATTCGAAATAAAACCTTTTTTTAAGATAGCTGTATAGACAATTATTATCCACTCGGATAAATTGCATATGGTTCTTCAAAAGTTTATGAAACTTAAGCGTCCATATCCTTATGGTATCGGTTACGTTCTGCTATACTTAAAGTTGTAGCTTCGAATCCGCCTTTAGACTATTATATATAAGCATTTAAGATTAGTTGGAGTGATTAATGGAATGTTAGTAATTATAGTATTTAGTATAAGTAATAATACTTAAAAAAAACCGCTATTTCGCCTTTATTTATAAATTGCATCAAAAAGGCTTCTTTATTAATTAATAATTATGAAATAAATTGATATGTAGATCATAATACAAATAATAAACGTTATAACTTTAATATCATATTCAATTCCGCATTGTAACATCAACATTAATGACACATCAACATTAAAATAAATGTTTTATTTAATCATAAAAACGCAAAAAATAAACCACTTTAGAATGCTTACTCTGTACAAACTCGGAGCATTGTGCCTGCAACAAGATTGTTTTTCTAACTAATTATCTTTTTAACAAGTGCGTAGGTCTCCCTGAAGATTATATAGGTGGTAATTGACCATGGCATTTTCCACTGATAATTCCACTGTGTGTAACACTGTACAATTAATACTTGACAACTTCCTTTTTGTAAAAGGAAGGGAAAGATTACTACTGCCGACCACGACTTATATCCCTCCGAAAGTATTCGGCTGGTGCTACGGACCCTTAAGCGTGAAGTCCGATTACGCATAGCACAGGAACGATCGGTGGGATAATGACTTCCTAACTCCTTAAAAGGAGGCACCGCCCGTACAATGCCTTTAGCGCGTCCTATCAAACCTAGATGAAGAGAAAACCGAACGTCTGGCTGACAATCTCGAGCTCCAATACTCACCGAGCACCCTACCGATCGATGCCGCTCACCTTGCAATGGTTGACAGCGAGGTCCACCAAAGGAATAAAGAATCACCTCGCGATTTCGTTACTCTAGTTACATGCACCGAAGTTGAGTCTATAATTGAAAACAAACTCCTTACCATGTCTATTTTACACCTACTGGTGATAATCTACAACGCGGCCATGTCCAAAGCACCTTCCCGAACACATAAGGAAGTCGAAGTCATAGAGATTCAACGCAAGGCAAAAGCATCTAACTGACCCATCAGCCTATCGCCCTTTAAGCCTTGGGTAAGGTGTATAAAAAGCTGATTTTCGCCCGCCTCAAGGACATCATGCTGTCCCTGCTGAGGGTTTCGCATCAATGTGCAGGTCGGTTTTCGCACCCAACACTCAAGCACCTTAATACGGCAAGGGCGTCGCAAACAAAATTATTCGTGATATCGCCATGTCACAGGCTGGTTTTCACCTTGTGCCACATCTTCTCCAGCACCTACGCATTCCAAAGTGGTGGTACAGATAGTGAATAATAATACTGAAATTAAATTAGATAATCCGTAGTCAGAAGCATCTGGCAGAGCCGAGGTTCGGTCCTCTCGGGCACCCTCGAGTCATCCGCTCTCGCGCAACTGGGTAACGTTCAAGCCGAGGCTCCCTATCGGGAGCCCTTGTGCTGGTTACCCATTAATAAAGGTCTCGACTGAGAGCCATAAGCGCTTGGTTACCTATCAACCCGGTGAAACTGTAAAAAACCCTCTTGCTAACAGCGGCCATCAGCCCAAAAAAAAACTTATGTAGTATGTTATTCAATGTGGACATTTATTTTAACAGATTTAGCACATTTTGTTTTTAAGTAAACAAAATCGCAAATTATTTTAAGCTGATAATCAAGATCTGATAAAAAATTCGAACATACAGAACGAAAACATCAGGACTCTTCACTGGGTTCTAGCAAATCACCGGTTTTTTTTTGACATACTGACCTTCTCTCTCATCAAAATATGTTATCTTTATTAAAAATCAAAGTGTACTACAAAAAGTCAAGGAATATGGTTTTTTCAATTTCTTAATTGGTTTCGTTTTCGTATGTGCGTCGAGTTCGAAATGATTATTTATCAGATCTATATATATATACTGAGGAAGTTTTGACTCGTTTTCGTTCGACTGATACAATTAGTCTCTGCAAGAATGATTATCAGTGTATGATTAACGTGACGGTAAATGTTTAATGTTGTTGGTCTACGATTTTCCGCTACACACAGTGCTAATCATGTTAGTAAAATTCATTTTGTGTTTTTTTCTTTCCACCAATCCATCGGCCAACCAGTAATACTTTTTGTATTTAATTACACAATCTGATAACCTAGTTGTTGGCTTTTCCTTATATTATGTCTCGAGGTTAGCTTCAAAGTAGTAAGCCTTGCAATATCATGCTTTTATCAAAATTAATGTGCAGCCGAGCCGCCATCTAACCGTCTAGTAATTTTACATTATAACTTTATATCTAAAGGTTTTGTTTAATATTGCAACATTGCGTTTAAGGTCATAGGTAATTTAAAGATTATTAATAGAAGCTCATATTTTAAATTAAAAATTTATTTAATTATAATAAAGCTACTCAAGATTCTGTATTGCAATATGTTAAGATTATTATCTTTTTTATATAGCTCAATTTAAGTTTTACCTATTGCCATAGATTGTGCTAAAATTGGTATCCGATTTGATTGAATATATAAAAAATATTTCATTAAATTAATATGTTGATATTAAAGTAATTTAAAAATAAATTATTAGCTTGAAAGATGATTATAGTGAAAGTTTAGAATATGATTATAATTTACGACACTTTGGGATTTTAAAGGCAAACAATAAAGTACACCAAAAAAAAAACAAATACCTGCGTGAATGACGCAGGTATTTGTTTTTTTAAGTGATATGGAAGACGATAATAAGTTAATGTTACCAGTTAATCGTGTGTGTTGTTTATAGTAGAAGGTCTATCTTTTCTTACATAGACTAAACCAAAGAACTTCCAGCAAAACTTCAAGGTCTTTGATATTGCAAAATGTCTGGTTAGAAAGAATCGAGCGTCTTTGAGAGATAGTTGTTTGGAAAAAAAAGTGGGAGTATCTTCCTTTAATGTTAGTATGAGGTGTTTAGCTTAACGTTTATGTGTGTTCCTAAAATATTAAATGGTTTTGATGTCCAAATATATATATATAATCCAACGTTTTGAAGTAGTGGGCCTAGTTCGAGTAGAATAAATTTTTAATAGCTTCATTATTTTTTGTTTTTGTACGCACTCTGTAGATATCCTTTAAGTTACGTTACTTATCGATCTTAAAGTCAATGTTTTTACAGGTGCAAAACCATGCTTAACATCCCTTCGTTTGTTTCGCTATTTCTTATTTATACATTTTTATATCAATATTTGTTTTTCAATTGTCTCTTAGTATGTCTTCATTGTCTATGCTATGTTATATAGCTTGAAAACATTGTCAGATATGATACGATATACCTCAATATCAAGTAATCAAATTCGACAGCTCTCGAGTCTGACAGATGCCTTTACCTTGTACACAATACTGAGCAGTTGACATGAAAATCTACATAAGATACATAACGAAATTTAAAAAAAGAACGCTATAAAAATAAAATAAATGATATTTCGTGTCACCTCCAGAATATCAAGAGAGAATAATGTATCCACTCTCGTTCTGTACGAATCTAAAGAACGTAAGTAATCTTAAGGATCGTACCTTATAAACCGTAGAAACCTACATGTGAAATATTGCAATTACAACCGCAACGACGTTCGAAGGTCATTTCTTCAGGACATCATTTCTTTCTAGTAATTAACGATACTAAAGTTGCTCACAGTCCGCCTGATGACTACGACCTCCGACCGTCATCCATCCCCGGCAAGGAACCAACATTTGTATGATATTTTGTAACACCAAAAGACTAAGACAAAGTAGTAATTATTACTATCGATAATTCGGACTCACGAGATTACCAAGAGTTTCAGACCAACCATCATACGAACAAGACCTGGCTGTATGGACTAAAGTCCTTTGCCTTTCCTATTAGAGATAAGTTAATATCATCATCATCACGAGATTACCATGAAGTGGCAAAAAACGTACCAGAACGGGAAGAAATGCAATAAAGGGCCCGAATTGAAGCTTCACGATGGATTCATTACATAGAAAAATAGAGAAATTAACTATACTGATTGTATATAATACAATATATCAATAGCCTTATATACATTGAAGGAACCATCAACAAAAGTCTGTGGGGAATCGTAGGCAATTCAATATAATTTTAAATAAGAGCTCATAGGTAAGTGCAAATACTCTGCGTGATGGGTAGACATATTAGATATCATTGAGATAAGGTGTTCTCGATGATGTAGCTGTTAATTCTGATGCTTGACTTGTGTTCATAACGTAATAAAGTTCACGTTGTCGTAATCCTACTGCTAATCGCAGCTAGGACTCCTACAATCAAAGCAATTGAGGTATAAAGGTGATCTGCTGTTATTTGTTAAAGGGTTGGTGATGGAACTAGGAGTTTCAAGATGTGAAAAAAAACGAATATTTTTCATTTCGGCAACTAGAAAGAAATGTTATAATCAAATGATGAAGAATAACTGGCAAATTTAAATAAAACAAAAAACAATATAAACAACAAATTAAAAATCTACATATGAAGGTCAGGATATCCTGTGTAGAATTCTGAAATAAATGAGATATATTTTTTGGCGCTGTTTGTACATCATATAACAAGCGAGTATATTATTCACATAATTTTAAGTAATGTATACGGCCCGGCCTGTATAAACACCTATATCAATACTCCACAAAGATTCGAAGTGCGCAGATGCGCAATGACCCCTAAGGTCCTCTACCGCCACTAACGACCTGTACGACTACATGCCACCTTACAATAGACGTCACTCCATATGGTTCGCCCGTTCTACACTATTTGTGCACACTAAGTTATACCATTAGAAACTCACGAAGACACAAGGACCTTTCTTCTGAAAAGATTCTTAGACCTGCCTATTGTTTCTTCAACTTACTTATTAATTGAACAATGTCAGTCCCTATTTGTTCTTATTACGGATTCGATAAAGCAAAAAACAAACGTGCCATAGCCTGCTACATAAATCGCTAAGTAATTTTGAGCTTGTTTATATGGCCTGTAGTGAAGACCGACGTCTCCGTTGTGTAAGACATTACAAGCATTTGTCGTGTTGCACTTTTGTCGATTTTGAAGTGAGTTTGAATTGAAAAAAAGAGAAAGAAAATATGAATGTAACCTCGGTGCTTATCTAGTTACACTTATAATGGAATAAATAGTACTTTGGTAAATAAGCATATGCATGTTTCTCTTGACTAAAAGTGACTTTTAACGTGATAGAGTCTCACCGCAGGACTAGGTGTAGCACTAATAATCCCGTCGAACCGGGGTAGTACCACGCTTCGGAGTACCAGCATTAATTACTGAGCTGATAAGGCATGACTATGCATTGTGATATCTTATAGAGAATGAATGTATGTATGCTGAACAAGGGCTGTAGGAATCACTTACTATCAAATGAATTTGTAGTATTATTCAAATTCAAATTATATATATATATATATAATTATTCAAAAAAATATATATTTAATTAAAATATTATATAATTATATATTATATTATATTATTAATATATATATATAATATAATTTCGCTAATATAGTTAAGAATACATTTATATTTGCTTATAATTTTTAAGAATCGCCACACATGGAAATTAACTAAGCAAACCATAATGAATCATTCCATGCGGACCGGTGTATACGACTTAAAACTTACCAAAAAAACTTTTAAAATGAAAGAAGAAGGTTTACAATGTCTCAAATTATATGTACCAGTTATTCATCAATCATGATGTTTTATAGTACTATTACAATCTGAGTTCAATCCCCTCGTTTTTGAAATTTTACAACATCCATTTCATTATACCCAATAAAATCTCATTACAAACTTGAAACTCAAAATATATGACTTTTTCGACATTTTACTACCTCCTTACATATAAAAAAAAGGAAAGTAACCTTTTCATAGATCGTTGTGGGGTACAGATCTCTCTAGAGAGGGAATTGAAACACAGTCCGAGCACGCGGCTTGGAGTACGTCCCAGAACTTAATTATAAGCAAATAATTGACATCGGGATGCAAAATACAGCCGAAAATTGAGTTACCACTCACTTTTTCGCAAATATTTTTTTATTAAACGTAGTAATATAATAACTGACAATTAAGTAAAAAGCATTATATTAAACCTCTAGATATGAGTATGTATAATGAAATTTTACCAAAAGAAATAACTACAAAATATTACCACCGGATAATATTAGGGGAAAAGGCTTGTCCTCTAAATATTGGACAACCTACGACAGCTTAACAGTGATAGATAGATCGGCATCAGTTTGTTTTTAGTGACAGTTGACAAGGCATCCCATCTTATTTCGCACCTAGATAATTCCTAATCAGCGATGAATGTGGGTGGCATGGACCACATAATCACTTACCATTCGTTTTCATTCTCAGTTAAATGAAAAAATCAAGTATTTATCAGGTTGAATTGTTGAAGATCTTAATAGCCGAGTGTTATACCCATGAGAACGATATATGAACTGCAATTTTATGTACTGCAGTACAGATTGTATCGTACAGTCGTTAATGTCCATTAAAATAGTTGTGCACAGATAAAACATTATGAGCAAAGGAACAAGTAAGCAAGTTTAACGTCAGCGGTAACCTTTGCGTCAGTAAATTTCTACATAATTTATTATAACATAAGAATGTACGTAAATGTTACGCCTGGAGGAATTCAAGGCTTAACCCATATATTCTTGTTTGTTTGTTACAAGACTTATACTAGATACGGGTTAAATAATTAACTATGGATTTAGCATTCTTTGATTAAAAAATATTTCGAGTGCAAAAATTTACAGTTTTACAGAGTTTTAAATAATTAATATTGAGAAGATATATCCAAGTTCTAAAAACTTTAATATACAGTTATTTAAATTTAATTTTATTCGTTTTACATAAACATGTGTATAAATAAGTCAGAAATGTTGAAATCGCTGTTAAAAACCTGCAAGGTGTCATGGTGGTCTTTGTTCCAGATTTTTTATTGAATTTATCAGAATTGAACAACGATAATACGGCTCAACTGATTTTAAGTGATGCCTACGATACATGTTGTAGTTTGTTGTTGTTGTTATTATTGTTGTTCTTGTTGTTGTTCTTGTTGTTCTTGTTCTTCTTCTTCTTCTTCTTCTTCTCCTCCTTCTTCTTCGTCAGAATATGCACCAGATATTATTTACTCTTCGATTCGAAATTATTTTTGCGCAAGATACGCAAATTTAATTCTTGCTTCCAAATGACGTCATTTGGGGCAACTAAAATTTACGATCTCGCATACAATGGACGTAATTTTGAAACAACATTCAAAATACAAGGTCAGGTGTACCAATGCCTCCCAAGTCCCTCCAAATTTATTTTATGGGCAGTTGCGAAGAACGCGTGACAACTCGGTGCCAGTATAATTTCAGTGTCACCACAATTGCAAAATTACAACTGTCAAATCGTCATCAAAGACGACAAAGTACCATTAGGAGAACATGCTGGCAGATTCAACGCGCCAACTGTTGATGAGGTTGCTGATATTATGGTTGGTGTCCACAGTCCACTTCATAATAAAGCTATAAAAATAACACGGCGGGACAACATTGTCAGTACGATTTCGGATCTACATCGTTCATATGAAGTACTCCAATATCCATTAATATTTTAGCAAGGGCAGAATGAATATCACCTTAACATCACAACGGGTGATCTAAATACTGGTAAATTTGACAATTAACTATTTAATTTATTAATATATGTATTAACTTCTTATTTCATTTTCTTTATTATGCTTTTAAGGTAATTTTAATTGATTGAAGCCATTCTTTTATAACAGCAATACGGTCGGCTTGTTTAGGCGGTTCGTTTAATTGTTCAGAATGGTACTTGGCGTTGTCCATGACAATTAGAGAAGGTTTTGTAAGGTTGGGAATCAACTTCTCCATAACCCATTTTGTAAAGTTATCTTTATTCATATCACGGTGGTAGTCAGCAGATGTACTCTTCGACCTATACACCAAACAACAATTTGGCACAAAACCATTTTCTCCACCACCATGTACAATGATCCATCTAGACCCTGCCGAAATACTTTTAGATGGGCCTGCAATATCTTTAGTTTGCCAGCATTTGTTCACTGAACATGAACCGTGTATGCAGATTTCATCTAAATAAACTACATCTAGCTTGTCATCGGCTTCTCGATTCTTTTGCATACACTCTAAATACTTGAATCTGTGTATCTTTATGTTATGTCGCTCCATTAAAATAGTCGTTTTTGATTGGCACTTCACTAATTCGAATCCGATGTCTTTCAAAATAAGTCTGAAAACAAAATAAGGTTGTTATTTTTAGATTACTATGTTTTTAGATTATATTCAAACTGAAAGAAAATGAAATTCATTTTTGTTATCTTAATCTTCCTGCATTGAAATTGATTTCCTCCCGAAGAATTTGCAGCAATTTCATGACAGTGGGTATTTCTTTTCGTACAGTGTAAAACTCATTTATCTTGTTTCTGATCAATTCTAAATCAAAACTATCCAAGCTTTTTTTTGTCACCTTTCCTCTTTTTACCGGGCGTACTAAATACGCCTCTGTTAGATGTGTTAGATCTGCCTTCAGCAACAATTCGTCTTATGGTAGTATTAGAAACCCCTGAAATAAACCAAAGTATCAAGACGTGTCATTCCTACTAACCAGTCAACGCTTGCACATGGCTCAATATCGATGATTGTGCTTGTTCTGGACCTTGTTCATCGAGTATTCTTTGATAAACATTAAAAACAATATTTCTTGCTTGCGATGAAGTGCAGAGTCCTGCTGGAAAGTCCAAGGTATATTTTTAAAAAGTGTATTGCTGAGAGGTTTCACATGATCCAAGACTGTATCTTGATACACTTTGGCTGAAGTTTTCACTCCTTTTTCACAAAAATGTACTTCTCTCTTTAACTCCATCCACTCTCTTTAATTGCAAAGATTGATTTAGGGCATGTCCTATATATCGACGATAAGCACCGAGCTTCAGGTCTTGTACTAATACGCGACAGAGTCCTTGCGGGAATCTTCATTTCTCGCCATAAGATTTTTTGCTTTCTAATTGAGTTTCTACGAATTCTGGCTTTAACAGCCTTTGTAGTCCTAAAAGCACGCGGCCGCCCTGATCTTTTCTGGTCTTCGACAGAGGAAATGTTGTATCTGTTGATAGTACGATATAGCGAACATACGGCTGATACCAAGCTTTTGAAGTGTCTGGAATATGACCGACGGCGCCATACCCACTTAGTGCAAGGCGATCACTGCAATCCTATTTTCTTTAACACCCCATTCCATATTGTAATTTGAACACGAAAAAATATGTGAAATCGAAATAAGTTTTTAAAATTATCGCTTCCATCAACACGATGATAGCGATATAATGCATTACCCTTGTACTGCTAAAAGATACTTGTTAAAGGAAATTACTCTGATTTTTATATCGCATTTTATAAGAATTTTTAACTTCCACAGGATTTCGCATGGTGAAACAAAAGCAAATTTGTTTTAGTTACAATTTAATAAAAATATTTTATTTTTAAAACTTAATAGCAGGAAATCATTTTTAAAACGAAATAAAATACAACATAGAGTATCAAGGTTGATAGTAAACTAACGCATCGTTTATTCCTAGATACAAAAAATATAAGTATTGCCATGAATGAAAAAGTATGAGATTTCGTATCGAGTATAAACAGTGGTTTTAATTTAATTTCTTACTATTTGACATAAAATAAATATTATTTTATTTATTACAAAATAAACTGGTGAAAAGTAAATTTCGCTTGCGTCACAAAAATTACTAGACTATTTCGATTTGAAAATATATAATTTAAAAATAATTTCCATCCCTGATTTTTTTCTTTCTATTCTATTCTTTAAATTAAAAATTATGGCGAATTTATTTATAAATTCATGAGCTTATTATAAATGAGCTACCAATTGGTACAGAATAAAATTTTCCAAATACGAATAGCGTATTTCTATAAAGTTTTGTAATATATTATAAGGCATTGATAAGTTCAGCGTAAAAGATGATTTTTTCTTTGATTTGATTAATAATACCGAAACATTATGTCGTCACTGTTTCTTTACATTAATTAAGTTTACTGTTGTTAATCTTAAACCAGTCTTGTCCTGTCCCATAATCAGCCACATAGCAAATACATATTGAATGCAATGAAATGAAATGAAGGACTTACTTACTTGAGAATAAAAATAACGTAAAATTTAAAAAAAAGACGTTGGCACTTAATATTTATAATATTATGAAAAATTAATTAAAATATAAATAACCATGATTGTGTTCTTCCCGAGTTGTGTTCACTAGTCTTAAACTATTTTAGATTTTTGTTTACCCAAAATAAAGCATAGACAAAGTGCATTAACTTTAGCACCTAGCAGTGTGTTGAAAGATCTATTACTGGAAATAGTTTTCAGTGATTTTTAATTTATCCAGATTTAAGGCAAATCTATTTTTTTAATGAATTATCATTTCGATTTACTGTTTTTATTTTCATAAGAATGTTTTGAATACGAAATTGAATACGAGTTAATCTATACTCTTTAAATTTATTTTAACCTGAATATTTCCGAAGATAGACAAAAAAAATTCGATGGATTTCATCAAAAAAAAATCTAAATGTTTCAATTGATTTCATGAATTTCAATGTTTAAGATATGAATTCAAAATACATAATTTATATAAATATTACTGTAATATTGATTTCATAATTGAAATGAATATTGCTTTAATATAGGTATAATTGTAATATATAACATTGTATGTATATAGAAGATTAATAAAATAAAAATGGCTACAGGTTGGGACATAAAAAACGAACAGTGTTAAGTTTGATATGAATTTTATATGTTCATACAGTACAATGTAAATTGCTAATACAATTTGCTCTATAATTCAAAGGCACAAATTTTCAGATTCTGCACACCGCCATATGTATATTTTTAATCTCATACATTCCATTCAATATATAAGCAATATCCCAGTCTACATACATTCCCGTAAAACATCATATTGGGCAGTCACAATATATTTTTTGCAGTAGGTAAACGAGATACTCATTCAGCTGTTTTGATTCACATATAATATATCTGATATATGTGTCAATATACCAGACAAACAATAGAATCTTATGACTAATCGTTTTAAAAATATTGGCATAAAATAAAAAATATATCTCTATTCTTTTGAGGCACGTTTCACATCATATCGCTTAAACATTTCTATATATTACTTAGAACGATGTATATAACGGTATTATCATTAAATTGTGATATTTATGTCACTTAAATAATTTACTTTAAAACATGGCAAGGGTATATATGGAAGTTTTATTGATTTTTTTTTTGACATTGTGAGTAATAAATTAGCACGCAGTTCACCTGGTGGCAATTGATCCCTGCGGCCCATGACATCTACATTCATCCTTGACAAGGAATCATAATGCAGATGCGTTGTCACCCTCGAGGACTGAAATGGAATGCCTCGTCACCAGTTATAAAGGTCTCCGGATACCTACACTCACCAGACGAAACGCAGCAGCATTGTGCTGCTATTTTACGCTGGTATTCTGTGAGAGCGTGATACTGTCGAGCTGACCCATTCATTCTGTAGCTAGAAACAAACTGCAGTGTAGCTATACCAATGTTGTGTGACACTTGCCTTGTTTTAGAGTACCGTATAGAGTATGAGTTTATAAAATATCCCTGAAACCGTGTAAAGGAAAGAGTTTGCGTTGAGGTCAGTCTGAGTCGCTGCCCGACTCGGAGAGACAGAGATCGTCGTTGAGCACGTCGCTGGGGAGCGCCGGGTTGCTGACCGTACCTGGACATGAATAAAAAAAAACTCTCACTTATTATATCGCGTCCAGGGTATACAGGAAAATTGCAAGACACATATCACTTGGATAATAATATTATTTAATAAGTCTTAACCGTGGCAGAGGGTCAGTCTATCGTAAGTGAAGCTTCATTTGTTCAATATACAATTTATATTCCTTAATATAAATTATATATTGAACAAATTATATTACGGAATCCATAAGCGATCATATAGAATCTATATGATCGCTTCCGGGAATGTAAATTACACAACAAGAATTATCTATAATATAGATAATTATTGTTAATTGTAGGGGCGGCAGGTGGCTATATATACATGTAAACCAAATTATATGTATTCATCTCGCTGTTTTATTTACCCATATAACTTAATGTGCTTCAATACAATAATAAAAATCCAATAAACATTCAAACGAACCTTTTAGCAAATATAAGTTTTTAATTGGAGGAAACATCAATTCTTAATCGGTTCCTTGGCTGAAAACTTAGTCGTCTATCATTTAATACCCTTGTTTAATAATGGTCTGTTTTGAAATCTTAAGAAAGATAATTTATAGGCGAGCGATAATACGATCCGAGGACGACATCCCATAAGGAGGTACGAAACCTATACTCGGTTCGCTATCTTTTCTTTTTTTTTTATTACATTGACATTTGCAAACGAGCACACAGTTCACCTGATGGCAAGTGATTCCTGCGGCCCGTGACATCTACATTCATCCTTGACAAAGAATCATAATGCAGATCCTTGAGGACCGACCTAGATGGAATGCGTCGACACCAGTAATAAGGTCTCCGGATCCCTACACTCACCAGACGAAACGCGGCAACGTTACGCTGCTATTTCACGCCGGTATTCTATGAGGGCATGGTCCTACCCCGGTCGAACTGACCCATTCATTCTGCAGTTGGAAACAAACTGCAGTGGTAGCTCTACCACTGTTGTATCTAATTGGGAGAAACGGAATTGATGACAAAAGGCATTCTATACTAGTGCAATAGTGCCGTAATAAAGTTGAAGACACGATTGAGAGTGCTTACCGTTGGGAAGCGGTGGCAGTGGGGCCGAGTCGTTGTCTTCGCTGTCGCTGCCACTGCCGCTATCGCTGTCGCTGTCGCTGGAGGAACTCGACGAGCTGTCATCTTGCGACGCGACCTGGGTTAACGGGAAATTTGATAACAATTGTTAAGCTAGACGAGAAATAGACCATTGAGGCGTGACGGCCCAAGACAAAATTTCTTGCCATTCTGTTCTCGCAAGCAGCTGCCTTCCGTGAAGGTGGTCCAATTCTTATGCTTATCTAGCATTGGACAGTTGAATGATTTTTTTTTCAATTAAATTAAGAATAACAAACGAGTACACAGTTCACCTGATGGTAAGTGACTCCTGCGGCCCATGACATCTACATTCATCCTTGACAAGGAATCATAATGCAGATTCTCGCCCCTCCCTGATCCCCCCCTGATAAAAGTCTCCGGATCCCTGCACTCACCACACGAAACGAAACACAAGTTCAGACCACTTTCGTTATGCTGCTATTTCAAGCTGGTGTTCCTAGCGCGGTCGAGTTGTCCTATTTAGCTAGAAACAAACTGCAGTGTAGCCCTACCACCGTACAATGTTTATTTATGCTTTATAATAACTTCGGTACAAACACAGTGCGAAGAACAGACAAGCGAGTTATAATAGACATACACTCACTAATTAGTAGAAGGATGGACAATAGAAAAAGGCAAAGTTCCATACCAATAACAGCGGGGAAACATAAGTTACACTGGTAACTTATAACTAACTTGTAACATTTTATATATTACGTATAGTGTACACAAAGCTAGAATGGGAATGACACTTTACAGTGGTTCTCACATTCTTGTGAGCATATCAATCAGCACGTGAATTTGAGAGGGTATAAGTAATCCACCATATTTTAAGTGCGTTGAGACCACTTGTTGAAACACTTCCAAATAGTTAAAAATATTCGATTTGTTGAGATTATAAAGAAACTCTGTCATGGCACAAAATGTTTACGTTTAATTATATACAGTGGTGGTCATATAATTAGAAACACTTCCTATGAATAAAGAAAGTATAACTTCAACGTACAAATGTTCGTAAAACAATGTACACATTCAATAATTAACAATCATGCAATAATATAGCCACTCAAATAAAAAACTCATTAAATGCATAAAATATAAAACATCTCGTCAAGGCTGATAACTGATTAACATATTTTATATCGAATAATAATCGCTTCTCTCGGTGTTGCTTGGTAAGAAGCGGTACCTTTCGAGAAATTCTTCCAAACAATTTAGCTTCCACTAATCTTCGAAGTATCAGTCTTCACGAGATGTTTCTCGGGTCATCAGGCGAAAAAACTTCATTTTTAATCTGGTTGGAGCCTTTACTTGGGTCTTTTTAGCAACACGAACGATTAGCGTATCTCCTCTGTGAGAGGTTTTTCTTGGCCGAACCTTTCTAAGAACATTTTCAACAGTTCCGTCTGTTTTATAATGATCAATTGCATTTAAAACTTTCTTAACAGAACAATTTAAGTGCTCAGCTATTCTTCTGTACGCCCACTTCATGATCTATATGTAAATGAACAATTATTTGCCTAGTTGACGCGTCACAACTTTTCTTTATGCCCATTTTGAACGAAATAAAATTCAGGTTAAATTTTTAATTGCCGCCAAAATAATAGAAAAAGCTAAAAATAAATGTTATTCTCCAATTTAAAAAAAAGAACGAGCTATGGATGCTTTTTCAAAATGTTTCTAATTAGGCGTCCAAGCGGCCAGTAACAGGAATATAAACTCCTACATGTGTAAGACTCATTTTGTAATTAAAAGTAAGATATGTTTTATATTTTATGCATTTAATGAGTTTTTTATTTGAGTTATTATATTATTGCATGATTATTAATTATTGAATGTGTATATTTATTACAAACATTTGTACGTTGAAGATAAACTTTATTCATAAGAAGTGTTTCTAATTACTTGACCACCACTGTATATAACAAACATCATTATGGGACTATGTAATTATCTAGTTATATTATATATATCCTCATTACAATGCTACACTACAGGCAATTGGCGTGGAGAAACATTAATTATATGTTCACTTACTGGAGCGGGGGGTGCGGGTACAGGTGCGGGTGCGGGGGCGGGCGCGGGCGCTGGCGCAGGTGGCGGGGCGTGCATAACCGGCATGTTGTGCGGCGTATGCGCAGCGTGGGCAACGTGGGCGTGCACAGCTTGCTGTGCATGGGCGTGGGCCACGTGCGATCGTGCTGGCGGGCCGGGGCTCCTTGGCGCGGGTGCGTCATCTAGCCCTATCATGGGGAGTGACGCCAAGGTACTGTTGCCGCCACTTGACCAACTGTTAAACATATTTTTATATATTTACTATTATTTATAGTATATTAACAACTATGAAGCGATGACAGCCTATTAATTAGTAGGTCAACCAACAGCTCATCAAATTCTAAGGGTAATACTATGTTACATTACCTTCAAGATATATATAGACTATAGTACCAGATATGAGAAGCGTCAATAGCCTGATGGTTTAGGGTAAGGTCTGCGAAACTTCAAGGTCGTAGGTTCGAATCCATCATTCGACTCGTGTCGTGAACCATCTGCTAGCACAAGCATTCTCAGCTTAGTTGGAGTGGTTAACCGGAATATTAGTAATTTTAATAGCTAATATTCTTTTAAAAAAAAACTATATAGACAAGGTCAAATATCCTTATAAAACATTTACATACATATTTCAATACATTATAAATTTAAACGTTTGTTAACTAGCAACACACAGCCCCGCGGTTGTGACGTATGTACAACAAATACTCCCAATGATATTTTAGTGATTTATCGGTATTTCTCGTACAAGTAATTTCTTGCACAACGTTACGCTGCCTGTATAAAATATCATTCCACAAGACCCACAAGTGTTAACAGGTTTTTAACAATTTTCATCTAATAAGAGGAAATGGACCTAATTATAAATTTTAAAAACATATCAATTGTGTTGATAAATCATAATTTTACTAACGAAATATTAGTCATAAATATTACATGTCACTTATCATAATGTGAACTGTGTACTCGTTTCGTCCTAATATTATAAAAAAGTTTGTCCTAATAATTGATGCTGGTCATACGAATTGAGCAGTTTTAAACTGGTATTTTAGGCTGTAGTTCTACCGTTGGGACAAATATTTCGTTCCAATCATAACTCTACCGTGTTCCTAACTTAAATTAAACAATAAATAGGACAACAATATTTTCAACGATTTATCATTTATTAGAAAAACAATATAAATTCCATTATACAAGTGTATTTTCAATATTACATTACGGACAAACATTTAAATGAGTTTTAAGGGTATGAACAATAATGATCAACTAATTAGAAACAAAAACAAAAAAGTATAAAAAACAATATTATTTTAAGTATTAGTAATTAGTATTGTTATTTACGAAATAGCTACTATCCATAGCCTACCCATAGTTATAATTAATATTTAGTTGCGTATCCCTTATTTTCAATAACAGCACTGCAACGACGTGGCATTGATTCAATCAATTTCATACATTTTTCTAGGGGGATTGAATTCCATGTTTCAACAAATGCTTCATATAGTTTTCGTTTTGACTGGTGTAACGTTTTTTTGAGACTTTTTTTTAAAATATACCAGAGATTTTCTATCGGGTTTAAATCCGGACTATTTGTCTAAAACGGATATACGCTGCTCGCTAAGGAAACATTTGACGCCATAGGCCGTGTGTGTAGGGCTGTGGCATTGTCAGGCTGAAAGATCCTGGTTAAAGGCAAATGATCGTCCGAGTAGGGAATTGGTGTCTCTGTGTTGCTTGGTAAGAATCGGTACCTTTCAAGAGATTCTTTCAAACAATTTAGCTTCCACTAATCTTGGGCGTCTATATGTAAACTAACAATTATTTGCCTAGTTGATGCGCAACTTTTATTTTTGCCCATTTTGAACGAAATAAAATTCAGATAAAATTTTTGAATTGCCACCAAAATAAAAGAAAAAGCCAAGAAAGAAATGTAATTCTTCAATTTCAAAAAAAGAACGAGCTATGGATGCTTTTTTAAAATGTATTAGGCGTCCAAGCGGCCAGTAACAGGCAATAAACTCCTACATGTGTTAAACTCATTTTGTAATTAAAAGGAAGATATGTTTTATATTTTATGCATTTAATGAGTCTTTTATTTGAGTGGCTATATTATTGTATGATAGTTAATTATTGAATGTGTACATTTTTTTACGAACATTTGTACGTTGAAGTTATACTTTCTTTATTCATAAGAAGTCTTTCTAATCATATGACCACCACTATATATATGCATACATAAATACAAAAATACCAAGAGGAAATATACATAACAGATGTTATTTGCGTTCAAATAATGTTGTCGAAGAAGGGATTTAAAAGAAACTGGCGTTCCAAGGGAGTATGGGCTGTATACTATGAAAGATTAACGGAAGACCCCAGTGCAATGGTATGGAACACTTCTCATTCTATTTACGGATCGACGGTACACGGTCAAAGGTCACGGTATTGTATATATAATAATACACATACTGCTTTCATCACGGTGGTAATAATTTACTTAATAAAAAAATGTATAACAAAACTTACGGGGCTTGCGGCGGAGATGTCTTGACACGTGGCGGAGACCTCACCATATTTTGCGTTGGTTTCTGCGCCGCGTTGTTGTTAAAACGGGACTGATTGTTCGGCTGAGCAGCACCGCCTGCGTCTTAGGAAATAAATAACATTTTACACCACCTCTTGAATTTGTGTCGATAACGGGGAATAACTTTTAAGACTGATGGCAAGTGATTCCTGCGGTAATCATCAGCGGATCATAATGTAGATTCGTTGTCAACCTCGAGGACTGAGATGGAATGCCCCGTCACCAGTAATAAATGTCTACCGTTGGGTCGAATAATTAGTTCCAATCATGACTCTACCATGTATCTTACAATTCAAATGGTCCAATTATTGCATTGTATTTATATATGTAAGCTTATATATTTATCTATATACATACGTAATATTTTTTATTTAAATATTTTTATTAAATTATTTTAGTATTTTTTTTTATCAATTATTTTATTGCTACACTTTTCGTAATATCCCACCACTGTGTGACTTGTAGAGGAATGCCTTTGTCATTAAGTGCGTCCTCCTTCATTAAGGTTAATGCAATAATGAGTAAATAAATAAATAAATAATACTCACTCGCATTATTATTGGCAGTACGACGATTAGTAGCGACTCGAGTGCGGGAGGTGGACCTTTGTGTTGTATTCGTAAAGTCTGTTGTAACAGGCGTAAGGGGCCGAGGTTTCTGTGCAGTTTCTTGTCTGAAATTAAGAGGAAAAAAAAAGTTTTTTTTTTTAAATATAAAACAAGTGTAAGGAATATATTAAAATAATTTGAGTACGTAGCAGGTTGTTTTCAGCTTAAAGTTGAATGAGAATCATTATCAACTGCCTTAATTTGCTTGACATTCCCTTAGCTGGCCAAAAAACCTACCATAGAGTATTGGAGCATGCGAATTGACTGACTACGTGTCTTAGCAATATTTTTTTTATTTCTTTGACACACAGGTTTCCTCACGATGTATTCCTTCACCGCCGAGCAATTGATATCCTAGCCCTTAAAATTGCAATTAACAATTTAATTGATGCCGGCAACGTGGGTTTAACTTGGTTATCTACTCTACTGTAAATTAAAAGCGAGCACTTATACCCCAAGATAGTATGGCTCTTTTTTGTTGTGTTGTGCTATATATGTGTTGTATTCGCAAGTATTCTATGAGGGTGTGGTTCTGAAGCTGAATGATAAATGGCAATTAATGAAAGAAGCATCTACCTGGTTTTCTTGACTTGAATATTGCTAGAGAGCTTTTCCAATGTGATCTCTCCGGTGACTCTGTCTATTATGAGCACACATTCTTTTGTATAAGGCCTTTGACTGCCTTTAAATACTGTCTGCGGGACACCGGCGCCATCTGAAATAATAATAGAATAAAATATTATTATTAAAATAACTTATGTAAACAGTCCGTAGAATTTTCACAACTCTTGAAGATAATTATTTCATTAAAATTTGTACAAATCTGAACTTTAATGGAATTTATGTAGGTAGTTTTAGAGTTGGATCGACCATAAACTGATTGTTTAAATTATCTTTTGTACTGAACTTAGTTTATTTTGCGATACAACGACTGCGATAACGGAATACCCACATCCATCCTCGACAAAGATTAACAGTAAACCTACCACAACTGCTCAAATCATAGTTTTAAAAATTTTGTTTAAAAAAAAACTAAATTCAACGTTATTATAACACCATTAGATGAAACCTTCCTTAAAATATTCATATGTTGTACTATATTTTTTCATTATAAAATAATTATTATCATCCTTGAAATTAATTATATATCTAAATAAATATATAATTAATTTCAAGACCGGGCATTTGACCGTTCACGGTAGGAATAGTTATTTGACCTATCTTGGCAGGTTTAGACCCCTTGAGGACTGAGATGGAATGCATAGTTAGCAGTAACTGTCTCTCCAGTACCCCTACAAAATACATGATCACATATTATTATTCATTTTTACATTATTATATTACATCTTATATGTTAGCAGTCCGTTGGGTCCGTATAGTCACCAACGGCCGAATGTCATTCAATGTGCTTATGTATTGCCTACTTTAGTTAAATAATCAGGTGTTTATTTTCAACTCTGTCCTGTACAATTTACAGGTTTTAGTCTCTAACATTAGTTTCTCATCGAAATTTGTAAGAACTGACTGTCAGTTGTATCTGTCTCAGGACTCAGGACCAGAATCAGAATGTCTAAGTGATACCTACATAAAATATAAATGTCATACCAATTATCGTATCTTTTTACTATCATTCTAATTAGCAGCATAAAACGTTATAGATTATATATTTGCTACTCGATTATATCATCCTAATAGTGACTTGACAATTATGAAATAGTAAGGTCCAATTTCACAATCGACAGAAACTTTGTTACTCAACAAATTCTTGTGCAACAAAAAGGATGAGTCGAACGTCATAGATATGCCTACTTTTTTTTATATACATTTATAAAAAAAAGAAGCCATAACTATGACGTTCGACTCTTCGTCGTATTGTGAATATGTTGTAAACAAATGTTTGCAACATGTTAAATTAAAAAGTAAATGTTGCATAAAAAATACCTAAATGCGGCACAGTCACGGTAACTTGATTATTCGTTCCGACATCCACCGTGGCCATTTTGTTTACGTCAACAGATGCTGGCTTGAAGTCATCTGAAAGCATGAGCACAAACATTGTAATGTTTCATACATTACTACTTATACTAGCATTCGAAAAAAAATAATAAATTTATGGGCATTTGTGAAATTTCACCACATTTGTGATCTTATCAAAGTACGTGCTAAAGCTGACTATGGTTAACCACGGATATTATCACGCACGTGGTTTTTATTTATAAAATTAATTCAAGTGTACACAAATATACACTTTTAAATTTTCTACTCCAATTGAGGTAGACTCTACTACTGAGTACTATCCAAATTATACTAATTCAATTTGGGCACTAAAATATCCACTACTAATATATGTCATAAACATAATTAAGTTTATTAATAGTAGATTTACCAGTAGTACAACTTGCATAATTTTTGTCAGCTGTCTGATATCAAAGAATTAGATAAATATGATTACACCAGAATTGATAACATCTATAACATGTAATAAAACTTTAAATGTTTCATTCAAAATAATAAATGAACAATCAACAATAAGTACTTTATCATGAGAGGTGACTATGATACTGGTTTCTTTGATCTTGTGACTTCCAACAAATGGAGGTATAACCATCTTAAATATGTTGCAGACCCAGGATGAACAGTAGCGTCTGTTGCAAGAACTGCTATTTTCACCATCCACCAAGTGTTTTCTTCTTAGAACAGTTCAACTGATGGCAAGTGTTCACCACCACTTATAAACATCATGAAATGACAGGTGTATTACCAGTCTTCTAGAGAGAATTAGACTCTTTTCTGGAAGACTATGTCATATCAGTTCAGAAATACTGTGTATGTAAGTGTGGTTATGGCAAATGTGTGAAAGAAGTCTATCAGTTGATTTTTAAAACGAGAAGAAAAAGAGATTGATTAATAGATTTTATACCAATGGGAATGGGTGAGATGTAAGGAACACAAACACCCTCAATTTGAATATTAATATTAAGAAAATAAACTCATTATTTTACCAAAAGCAATACTCTACAGTTTGGAAACAGATTTTTATATAAACACAATCAACATATAGATAAAAAAATATTTGAATAAAAATCGCTTAAATATACAAAGATTGTTATAAAAAATGTATATATTATTTGGATATAAGAATCAATCATACATATTGAGTGTCCCTATATGTGGTATTCTTATAAATATACACAGTTATACTTCTATTTTTTAATTTTATTTTTTTACATAAAATTTTTTTCTTTTATAAAATGCAAAAATTTTCTACGTAATATTATTGTTGGTCTTTTTAATGTGTTCAGAGATTTAGCAATAGTTAATATTTCAAAGCCCCATTGAGTGTTTGAATCATAATTATGAAGAGGAAAACCCCTTATTTATTTATTGCATGTAATATGACTCCAGATTGGTCATTTGGTAAACTTAACTTAATGAATAGTACAAACTCATATTTAATTTAGTTAAGGCTTGTAGAAATATACTGATATATCTATACATTTGTCAGTCTATAATAGATAGACAAGTCAATTACGGAATTTTTTGTACTTTTATTGTATTATATGTATTGTTTTCACCTGTCTTGTATTTGGTTGTAATTTATTACAGATCTGTGGTTTGAATTTTTACAAAGCTTTTGTATAATTAATTAGGGCTGTTGGCAGAATTAGATTTATTTTATAACAATATTTTTTTTTACACAAACTACAACCTTATTGTTTATACAATAGCATTTATATGATGAGGAGGGAATGTGATCTTTTATGAAAATTGGTGGGCACCTCTTAATTTAAAAGATGTAAAATATTGTATCATGCACTTTTTTGATATTGATGATATGATTGACAAAAACATCTTTGATATTAGTGCTGTGGCAGGCACTATAAATAATACCATCACAATCTCTTACTACAAATATTATAAGAGGAGCAGGAAAAAGAAGAGGGTCAAAAAAAAGCAAGAAATTTTTATGACTTCTTACCAAGAGTGGAAACTCTATTATATCAGAGATAAAATAGCCAGATCATGAATCTTAGGCAATAGTGTATGAGTTATCTGATATTGTTATCACAGATTTGCATATATGGCAATATAAGTTAAATCCTTATAAGATGGTGCAGGGTTTTGGCCAACTAGCTTTTGGTGGCCTAATGAAAAAAAGAAGCATACAAGTATGTTACCATACCATAATCTATAAAATTAATCTTTAAAGTTTGAATATAGTATAGAAAATAGTTGAAAATAGAATCCTTAACAATTGCATTAAGTATCAAGATTAAAATACAACAATATTATAATTAAATGTATTTATTTCATAAATAAAACCAACCATAGTAGCTGACCCACTTATACTGGCACCAATGATATTGTTAATTGCATTTTTAAGTGCTGATTTCATATGGGCTCAGCTAAGAAGAAAAACATTGTGCGTAAACCTGTATGGCTAAGAAGAAATAAAAATATATATATATTATAGATGTAAACTACTACACAGTGGAGGCTCATGGTGGACTCGGCTTCAACCCCCTCTTTAAAGGTTTATATAATGTGATTATGCAACTGGTATTTATACATATATATTATTATTTTAATAAATAAAATAATACATAGCAATTATGATAATACTGTAACATATTAAGTTAACACATAATTTGATACATGCATTTATAATTATATATATATATTATGCACTCAAATTATATATAATAATATTTAATTAATAATTAGCAACATGATATTGCAGTAAACATCGTTCAAGGACCTAGTTTACATATGAAGCCCTATTACTTTTACTCTCTGTGCTATAACAGCATTATATAACAATACTGCTTTTTATTTATTGTATGTAATATTTTGTATATTTAGATCAATTATATAACATTAGTTATTTGCATAGGCCTAGTCTATACCCTAAGGCTGCACTGTTTGCCGGTGAAGTGATGAAATATAATAAATTCTACCTTTAATACTTAATGATAGTCTTAATAAATAGACTTATAATATGTTCAGCAGTGGATTATAAATAAGCTATGATGATGATGATGAAGGTATATTCCTATTTACATTTGTGAAAATTTTTAGTGAAAATGTAAAGTATATCAATGTGGAGTAAAACAACTTGACAGACCCTAGAGAATTGTAGCAGTTCATAATTTATTGACATTTTTACTTACATTTGATTGTATGGTATTGGGATGTCTTATTATTGGTAAAGCTAGCACCTAGCTTCAGCTCCCGCACATCATAGTTCAAACTATGTTTATCAGCCATTTTGACTCCAACTTGCCATATGTCTAACTGAAAATAAATACTTTTTCTAAAACAATAACAATGAAAAATTGTTTCTAATGTTTTTGGGTTTCAAAGGTTCTTATGTCTGATAGATTCTGACTTGTTCAAGAATAAAAAATTAAGGATTTAATGAGTCAACTGAAGACAATTGCTTATAATAGCTTGGAGCTACAAAAATATAAAGTAAGAGAGTCCATTACTGCTAATCACAATATGCGAGATTTTGATCTCAAGTCTAGCACTTGAGATCAAAACCTAGCCAGTACCAGTATAAAATAAATATATTGTCATTAAAATATATTCTAAATATAAATAAGTAAATTAAAACAATTGGTTTTTTCCATAGTGTATATAATCTCAATTAACAAACCACACCCAAAATTCTTTATTTTTTATAGTAAAGTCAAATCTAAATGTACATTAAAAATTGCTTCCAAGAAAGTTCTTGCATAATAAAATTTGTAAGGTGAAGAAAAATTAATTAGCTGAATGACATTGGAGTTTAACGGAATTCCAAAATATTTTTTGTTAATCTTTTCTAATTTCCTCTTCTTGTAAATTCACTTTGAGGAAGGGATATTTTTGAATTTAACATTTGACATCATAACAAAAAATTCTTTCCTCATATTAAATAATATACACTTCCGTAAGTAAAAGTACGACGTAAAGCACTGAAATCTGAAGTTTTTATTAACTAACTCATAATAGAAGTTTGTAAAATAAGCAAAATATGGCAAATTATTCAATTTTATTTTATCTTACTTTAGCTCGTCTGTTTTATCGCCCAAGCTCCTGCGATCTATTCTTCCGTAATAATATTCATAATCAGTCCGATTTTTGATAAACTTCGACCGATTTGTAATTCTATGCCAACAAATTACTACTCGAACAGTCCAAAAAATTAGACATTGACTATTCTGTCGACCTAGTTCTCATGACGGACACGACGGTTGACGGATTATGGGATGACTATGACATTTGCGTTCCAAAAATCAGATTGTAACAAAAATCTGATCAAATTTGAAAAAAATCTGCCTAATTTCATTTTTCATTGCATTATATACGAATATAATATAGTCCCTTAATAAAATAGTGTTGAACGCGAATATTTAATTTAATACTTGAAATAATAAATACTATCCTATCAGGGATGATAGATTTCATAAAGAACATATTTTAGTACAGGGTTCTGGGGTCAGCTGGGGGCAACTGGCCTGTCGTACGCCTGCGGGTAAATGTAGGTTACTAACGACAACTGATGATTTCTCGTAGAACCGATCAGAAGAAAAGTTTTCAAGTGGCTAGTATTGATTATTTATTATTATAGGGTCATATTACACAGTGTAAGATGACCCCGCTTTAAATGCAGCGACCATCTATGAAAGTTTGAGTTGGTTCTGGATCATACGCTGTGACAGTCTGTGGCAATATGTTCAGAAGTAGACTAGTGATAGGCTGAAATGATGATGACTATAATAATTGTAAAAACTTGAGAAATATAAAAAAAATCGTTTATAGTTGATCATTATTGATTTCAAATATTAACTATTTCATGAACAACATAATTATTTTATTTTTAATGGAAATTAATAATGTTTTAGAACAATATATATTACAAACATTAATTTTATTATCGTTATTTTTTGTATTTAAAATCATTATTACATATAATATATACAATATTGTATTAACAATAATAATTACTGTCAAATGCTTGAGCAAAAAGGTTACCTATAAATCTTACCTTGTTCAACATTTCATTTATACTTCGTTGTCAATAACAGTTGTCAACTCCCAAATCTCCAGGTCAGTTTCGATCCATAGATCGGAGTAGAAAGCCTGTGAAGAGAATCGTTACTCTTAACTATATATTACTCTATCTCTATTTTAGCTACCGTGATGTGAAGAAACTTCCAATTCCTCCGATCGTATGTCAGGTTCATTATTTATTGTAATGTTTTAGCAAATATGTATTAGACGTTATATTGATTTTTAAGCCGAATAAAGGTTTACTAGCCGGAGGAAATTATTATTTATAATACATTTAAACGAGGTTGTGGTTCTCATTTTTATCCAAAATGTAAGTAAATATTTGCTGTTTTCAAGTCCTTTTGAGCTTTTTAGTTCTTAGTATAATAATAGAATATTTTTAATTCACTTCACTTTACTTTATAATTTAACTGTGAGGTGAAATAAAAAATCAAGTTGTTTTAGGTATAAAGTACTACTACTGTGTATAACCATAATTGATAGCGCAAATCTCATGGATGTCACATATTATGAAATATTGGGGGTATCCAAACAAGCTACTACACAAGAGATAAAACAAGCGTACAAAAAACTAGCAGTAAAATACCATCCTGATAAGAACTCTGTGAGTATTATTTATTCAATTTTACAATAACAATTTAAAATTAATTTCTTTTTCAACCTTGAAATATTAAAACCTAATAGGTTCTCAGGCATTCATATGTAATGTGTAGGAAGTATGTGGGTGTACTACTATTTGTATTTTGGAGCTGTAGATAAATGCTATAGCTAAACCAATATAGTAAAAACACAAACTTTGTCTCTTAACTTGATGCTTAAGTTAATATCTGGCAGTTTGGTACAAATATAAATAGAGTATAATTAATAAAAAGGGGATGATACACATGTAATGCTTGAGCAACATAATCTGTTTCATTATTGAAATGGTTACTTTTGTTAAGTGAGTTAGTTATGTAACCTATTCTCTGTTTATTCCTAAATATTATTAACAGTGGTAGAGCTACACTGCAGTTTGTTTCTAGTTGCAGAATGAATGGTTCAGCTTGACTGGGGTAGAACCACACACTCATAGAATACCAGCGTAATATAGCAGCATAATGCTGCTGTTTTGTATGATGAGTGTAGGGATCTGGAGACTTTTGTTACTGGAGATAGGCATTCCATCTTAGTCCTCAAGGGTGACAACACAACTGCATTATGATTCCATGTCATGGATGAATTTAGATGTAATGGGCTGCAGTCATCACTTACTATCAGGTGAACTGTGTGCTCATTTGTTACCCTGGATTTAATAAAATAAATCAATTTTAAGTGGTAATGATAGTCTAATACAAGTAGAGTAGTAGTAGAGTAGTAAGACAAGGATGTTAGACTCAATAGCTTATATTTGTGAGTTGATATCATATTGCAATAATCAAAAGAGTTAAAAGTTTGTGCTGCACATGCTGGTTTTTTCAGTTATAGATAGGCCCACTATTTGTCATATTTGGCACTTAAAAATTGTTTAGTTAAAAGTAGGAGTTTATATATACATTGATGCTCTCTCGACTCTCTTAAATGAAAATTGATAGAAATTATGTCACACTTAAATTATTTACAATATCAAAAAGTATTAAAAGAGACATTTGTAGATCTGAAAAAGGCTTAAACCAATAGCAATTGTTGAATCCAGATAACCCTGAGGTTAGAAAGCATGCAAGGCTAAGTCCGTAAGTGAAATATCAATAATAATAATTCGAAAATTGTAATGAGTGATCCAAATTAAGTAATGTCAAAGAATCTAAAATATTTTCTTGTAATTATTAATTGACAGATGTCTTTATAACATTATGATAATTAAATTTAAATTAGCATTATTATTGAGCTCATTAGTATAACTGTCAAGCAGAGTTATTTTTTTATATAGAAATGTGATTATGTATTAAGGAATATTTTGCTATTTGATCAAATTTACTGTTTATCTATTTATTTCTATAATAATTTTTATATATATATATAGACATCAATTAATGTTAAAAATAATATGAGGAAAGGAAAACAACTGTCCCCAAAATTGCTTGCCAGTTCTTCACTGCAAATGTAGCCCCTTATTTTAATATATATTTAAAAAATGTTTTACAGAATGAAGAAGAACAAGAAAAATTTATAAAAATGTCAGAGGCATATGAAACTTTAAAGGATGCAGAGAAAAGACGAAACTATGACATTTATGGATCTCATGGAGCATATACAAGGAAATATGATTATCACTCTCAATCCGAATACAATAATCTATTTTACAATGGATTGTACCATAGAGATCCATATGTGATAACACTAAGCAGTGCCAGCTTTTGTAAGCATATTACTTTAGCCATTTTAACTTATTCCTTAATGTCAGTTAAGGAGTTTATATAAAGTTTATAATGTTTTGAATGAATTAATGAATTTTCATTAATGTGATCATGCCTTTGAAGTGTCAATAGGTGGGTTCTGCTTAGGGTATAGTCTGCTAAGCTTAAAGTTTGAATCCACTATTTGCCTTGTAAATAATCACCAAACACTGGCATTCTTCAACCTGGTATAAATAAAAGTAAGAAAAAGATTTCATTCATGTATATAAATTGGACTAAAAATTAATTTTATAAAATAATTGTTAGTTAAGTTACCTCTCATATTTGGAGACTTTTTCAACATTGTATATGAAAATATTACATTAAATATATGTTGTGCCAAAAATATAATATTAGTGTCTTTATTAAGACCATTTAAAATAATATTTATTTGTGATTTTCAGATGCTCATTTAACAGAGGGCTATCATTTTGTAAACTTCTACTCCCCATTCTGTCCACCATGTCAGAACTTAGCTGACGACTGGAAAAAGTTAGCTGAGATATACAAAGGAATTGTAAGAAATATTATATATGGTCATACATAATATAAAATTTAACAAAAAATTTACAATAATTATATACTTGTGTATTTCAGGTGAAAGTGGGTGCAGTAAATTGTAAATATCACAACTCATTTTGCTATCACAATATGAGGATAGGCAGCTACCCCTCCTTACTTTTTTATCCTAATGTAAGTATTCAATTCAACTTTCAAAAATGTCAAATTATATAATTTACATAGATAATAACAGTCTCATATCAATGACCTCTGACATTTACTAATTACTTCCATCACATCTAACTTGTATGTAACTGTAACTTAATTGTAAATTATAATAGCCATAAATAAATTTATGTTATTTTTTTATACTTTCAACAGTTTTGTTGTTTTCATACTTTTATAACAACTAAAGGTAGTTAATAGAATCAGGCATTACTTTGTGGAATGTTAAAAATTATGCTATTGTCTCTTCTATACATTGCATAAATTTGTGTGTTTTACCTAGTTATGTCGTGTAATTATTTGATTTATTTATTACTCTTTATGCTTTAACCTTAACGAAATTAAAGGTTAACAAAAGATGGACTAAATGCCAAAGGCATTCTCTACCAGTCAACCCAAGGTGTGGTGAGATATTGTGATAGGTGTAGCAATAAACTATTTAATAGAAAGTAAAGACTAAGAACAGCTTATACAAAACATATAACAAATAAAACATACATATATAGATATTAAACACATAATACATATATAAATACAATAGAATAATGGTAGCCACCAATAAATTCCATATGTGGATCATGAAATTATCAGACTACGGGTAACAGTATTTAACTTTCCTTTTCAACAAAACCTGAGTTTTTTGTTGGAAAGGAAAGACTCTGAAGTTGACTTGAATTGTCAACGACCTGGTATTTTACCATTGGTTTCATTCACTGGCTTTGTGAAGAGATGTTACATTGCAGTGTTCTGAGGAAGGAGTGTTGTTCAGATTAATTCCAACCATTGAGTTTTAATATCATTTATCGCAACAGAATTCAAAAGTTTATCCTCATCATCTCGATGATTGGTAATCCACCATTCTATTTCTGAAAAGAATTGACTTAGGGACCTTCAAGAAAAGAGCCTATACCTTTGTTAAAGCTTGGAATCGCACTTGCGACTCGTCAGGCATTGTGAATGGTCGTGGGCGGCGGTTATCATACTTGTTTGGCCACCTAAACTATAAAAGATAATAAAAATAAATATTTTAAAATAAATTGCTTGTAATTTTCAGGGTAAGCAAGGGAATTACGTCTACTATAGAGGAGAACATACATTCGACGCGCTAGAAGAATTTATTATGTCATTTCTACGAAATAAAATTAATGTACCTGTAGTAAGCGAGCTGAGAAGTACCGATAAACCAGTTGCATATGTTCTAGGGGCCAATAGTATTGAGGATTATGCATTAACTAGAATTGCTTATCACTTGGTAAGTAATGAGTTGTAAGTTATAAAAATATTAGTAAAAAACTTTATCCATCTGCTTGATTGTCTAACTGGCCAATTCCTGCCGATTACACTTATCAGAAAATATTTACTTCATATATCTAACAAGGATTTACTAAATCACTGTTATTTATTCGTCGGGTCAGAGTACCTGGCTGACCGATCACAGGTTCTGTGTTCGGTCTCAAGTCGGTGTCGTTATATGATAAGAATGTCTCGTAATGTAATTGTAACTAAATATGAATGGAAGAAGAAAACATGTTGATAGCTGAAAAAATCGATGATTGATATTGTAATTTGCTTCTTTTTTTTTTGCTGCCGCTGTTAGCCCGAGGGCTTTTACAATTTCACCGGGTTGGGAGGTGACCGAGCGCTTATGGCACTCAGTCGAGACCTCTATATATGGGTAACCAGCATAAGGGCTCCCGAAAAAGAGCCTCGGCTTGGACCGCCACCCTGTTTCGCGAGAGAATCTGACTCAATCAAAGAGCACTGTCTTTCTCTGATGATAATCATAAATAAATATATACATACATATACAAATAATTGTATTTATTTATATGTATGTATGTTATGTATGTATATCCATAGACTTATTTAGTAATTTAAATAATATTGACAAATTATTAATCATACCAGCGCAGACCGGATTTAATGTTTTATTGAGATCTTGTCCATCCAAAGGATGTCTGGAAGAGATCGCTTTTTGCGATAAGACCACCTTCAGCATCTAAAATTGGTTTCATATGTTAATTTGTTTTTTTTTAATGTTATTCATAGTGTTCAATAAAGAATTTTTTATTTTAAATATTTTTTCTTTTTTGTAAACAGAATGGCTTGGCAACTGTTGTGATAGTAGAAGATGATAACCTTAGAGAGAACTTGTCAAAGGATCCAGAAACAATAGTAGTTTTTAAATATAAGAAGATTCACAGAGAAATATCAAGCAGTGAAGAGAAAACTGTTATAAAAAAAATTGTTGGCTCCTTGTCGAAAGTAGAACAAATCGGATCTGTAAAGTTAAAGGTAATATATTTTTTAAAATATAGTATTAAACAACTCTCCCATTTACTACTCTAACCAAGCTAATAGCTGTGCTAGACGTTGATATTTATAGATAATAGAAGATTCAACCATATCCCTGAGGACTAAGATTGAATACTTTATTACAAGTACTCGGGCCACAGGTTTCAGGCACAGTAGCGTTATACGGTGCTAATCTGTGAGGATATGGTCCCTCCCCAATAAATCTAACACATCCATGCCTCAGCGAGGCACATCACGACCCTGCTCTGTTTCTATCAGGTTACTCCTAACAATTGTTTAAGCTTAGTTTTTAAACAAGCAATTTTACTAGCCCTTGCAACTTATATTTAAATATGTGTGGTTTTATGGACTGCTGGTTAAGGGCTCCAATATCTCTACTCAATATATAAATATATAGATATATTTCGTATTTTAAATTGAAACTTATCATAAAGAATAGTGTGTTAAAAATCCAATCCTGTTATTTTCGATTTTCTTTGTTTTATTACAAACCCATTCGACAAACTATGGATTCATACATATAAAGAGTAGATTCTTTGTAGTTTTTCAAAAACACTCTATTACTATTCAATAAAAATAAATAATTTATATCATATATAATAAATAATTTATATAATATATAATAATTTATTTTTATAATATTAAAAATGGCAACGGTTTTATGCTATTCGATTACTATTTTTATTTTATCATAATAATGTTTTGTTTCGAGATTTAAATGAAACAAACAATGGGAAAATGTTCCATGTAATGGCAGACAATGGAGGATTTTGGAGGCGACCTTTCCCCAGTGTGAAAGATGTTAATAAAAAAAATCATTAATTTTCAGAATATAAGAAATAAACTTCGCAGTGGACATGAAGCTCCATGGGTACTATACTTCCCTAGTGAGGATGACGATAAACTACTATTGCATCAGATGAGAATTCAATTCCCTAATATGAACTTTGGTAAAATATTATTCATTACTGATTATATCTCTTTATCACTACAAAGATGTAAGGCACTCATTACTAAATGGCAAACTAGGGATGTTACGCAGGTGGTTTTATCGGAATCGATTTCGGAATCAGAGTTTTAAAATTTGTTTTATCGGAATCGGAACCAGAACCAAAATCGGAAACGAAGACGGAGGTAAAAAGGAAATGTATTAGGAGCAGTTCAAAATAAAATAATACGACTATTTTCCCCGCAACCGGGA
Organism: Teinopalpus imperialis; assembly: GCA_029286865.1. Taxonomy (NCBI): domain Eukaryota; kingdom Metazoa; phylum Arthropoda; class Insecta; order Lepidoptera; family Papilionidae; genus Teinopalpus; species Teinopalpus imperialis. The sequence continues at coordinate 3,349,985 of JAGSMU010000039.1, forward strand.
TTCCCCGTACCACACGTATAAAGTTCATACATGTCGTACGGGGAATCCCGGTTTATACTATAAACCTGTTTGTTTGCGCTGACGGTCTGCTTTCTGTATATATGTATATATATACCTCCGATTAAAACCTCCGGTTCAATATTACCGGATCCGAAGTCGAAATTGGAGGTGTAATATCAATCGGAAATCGGTACCTGCGTACCTACTCCCCCCTACCCCCACAGTGACTCGTACGCAGACCTACACACACTCATGCACACACACATTTGTTTCTTGTTTAAATAAATATGGAACTTTGTACTGAATATTCTGGAGATGGGCGTTAATAGGTGCGAAGCAGTTTATACTACGGCGGCTATTTAAAAAAATATTTTTAAAATTAGGAAAATGTGTTACTAAAGGCAATGCGTAGTATTCACGTATTGTTTTCTTTTTTAAAGAATTTTTAAGAATATTGTCGGCTTCCCTATTCTGATGTAATCCATGTCCAATAAGATCAGTGTCAGATCAGATAATGATGCAGTCTCAGGGACGCAGGACGGACAGAACACCGAGACCCGAAAATCAATAATTTGCGAAACTTAAATATTGTTCCTCCGCTGAGAATCGAACCCAGGAGCTGCAATGCAGCAAGTTACTATAATCACTACACCGCGCGACTGTCAAATAACAATATTGTTATATTCATGTAAATATAGTACAAGGCAAAAGGTTGCTTACGATCTGTTTGTACATCTGTTTAGATAAAAGATAGTTGTTCCTTCACAATATAACATTAGATATATTTTTGTGCCTATTTTTATCTAAGCTCTTTGTTAAACCCGTTATTAACATACATTTCAACAGTGGTAGAGCTACACTGCAGTTTTTCTCTATTATACGTCCTCGTCCTCGCGGAATACCAGCGTGAAATAGCAGCATAATTTTACTTGTATTTCGTCTGGTGAGTGCAGGGATCCGGAGACCTTTATTACTGTATACGAGGCATTCCATCTCAGTCCTAAAGGGTGACAACGCATCTGCATTATGATTCTTTGTCAAGGATGAATGTAGATGTCATGGTACCGCTGGCATCACTTACCATCAGTTGAACTGTGTGCCCGTTTGTTAGTCTCGAATGTAATTAAAAAAAAATTGTTTCATAAATCGGCTCTCCGATGTTAATATAAGAAAATCCTTATCATGTATAATAGGTATTTAATTACACCAATTTAGGGAGGGCGAGCGCGTGTATATAACCTGCACAATTTTCATCACCTAGTAACAACATGGCGACACTGCTATGGTCGAAATATATCGTGACGGATCAATCTCATAGACCAATAATTCGGTAGAGGTCCGATTACTGATAGAAGTTTTAGACGATTACTGATGACGCTTTATTTTTAGGTGAAACCGACTGCAAATTAAAAAAAGAGCTTTGCGATTCATTACAAATAGAATCGACGCCATCTTGGGCTCTACTAAAGCGTGGCGGCGCATACCAAAGCGCACCGGAAACGATGTCGCCGGCCATCTTTATATCTCGTTCAGTGAACGCTATAAATTTACACACCATATCCGCTTCAGAACTACGCAGGATATTGGACGGTGGTGAGTGGTATATTTATTTTTATTAGATTATTACTTGTTAGAAAGAGCCGTGTTAGTTCGTAATGATGGTTATATTATCATTGTACGCAGATTTGAGATAATTTTTAAATTGTTTCAAACACCATGTTTCTTTATTCACCTCCTTATTTATCCAATTAATAAATATTTTTTTACACATTTGTTTTGATATCGATCAATGAAATAAGAAATTTTATTTATGAGTACATATTTTATGTCTACTAAGAATCACAAGGTTAATTTTAATGTATTATACATATAAATATATTTTGGTATATTTTAAATATTACACCTTGAGGTAAGGCTAGAGCCGGATAATGCCTCAACGATAAATGTTGCCTTCTACATCATAACTAACGGTTGCAATTGACGCATTAATTAACATTTGTTTAATTATAATAGTGTTGATACTGCAGTAACAATGTAAAATATAACTCCAATAATAATTTGCAGATGTAGGCATGTGGGTGTTGCTAGTTGTACCGTACAAGGTGTCTTGGGAGCACATCGCAGATCCCTTCACGGACGCCAGTTTGAACTTTGCCGACACAGACAATATCAGTGTGGGTATATTTAAAATTTTGAACAATTCTTATGAATTCACGATTTTTTCTATGTAATCATGCTGTGTAGTGAGAGAAGCCTCCCTCACCACAATAATTATAATACTCCCCTATTTTTATGGCTGATTGTCACGTAGCCCGGGGACTTTTACAGCTTCACCGGGTTGAAAGGTGGCCAAGCGCTTAGGGCACTCGGCTGAGACCTTTATTAATGGGTAATCAGCACAAGGATTCCTGAGAGTGAGCCTCGGCTTGGACTGTTACCCTTTGTGTGAAAGCGACTGACTCGAGGGCCGAGTTGGCCGAACCTCGGCTCGGTCAGTTTCTTCTGACGGATAAATATTACCCAATTACTTTACTTAATCTTACCAAAATGGTCTGTAATAGCTAAGCTTTAATAGTCTGTTTTTTTATCTTAAAAAATATTAGCAATGCTATTAAAATTACTAATATTCCGGTTAATAACCACTCCAACTAAGCTGAGAATGCTTGTGCTAGCAGATGGTTCACGACAGTCGAATGGTGGATTCGAACCTACGACCTTGAAGTTTTGCAGACCGTACCCTAAACCATCAGGCTATTGATGCTTCTCATATCTGTTACTATAGTCTATATATATCTTGAAGGTAATGTAACATAGTATTACCCTTAGAATTTGATGAGCTGTTTGTTGACCTACTAATTAATAGGCTGTCATCGCTTCATAGTTGTTAATATATTATAAATAAACTAACACATAACTAATATTCCGGTTAACCACTCCAACTAAGCTGAGAATGCTTGTGCTAGCAGATGGTTTACGACACTAGTCGAATGGTGGATTAGAACCTACGACCTTGTGTTTCGTAGACCATACCCTAAACCATTAGGCTATTGACGCTTCAAACATATCGTACTAACCAACAGCAGTATAAAATGTATAATGAATGTGTATGATATAAAAGTCTGGGAACCTCTATGGATGGAGATCTCCCTACTCACAGACACAACTACACTACATAAGAATAATTGTCGTCCAATTAATAACAATTGGCGAACCAACATGTGGATACGGAATGCCAATACATGCAGGTGACATGATCGTGCTTAGAGACTATACCTTACCTTGAAACGTCAATAGCCTAATGGTTTAGGGTACGGTATGCGAATCTTAAAGTCGAGTAGGTTCGACCCTGCCGTTCGTCTATTATGGTAAACCATATTCTAGCAACAAGTATTTAAGCTTAGTTGGAGTGGTTAACGGGAGTGTTAGTATTCTTAATGGCACTAATAGTATTCTTTAAAAAAAAGTTAGTTAGTGGGGTGTATACGTGGCTATATCGGGATCATTGAACAGTTTGACACTGCTCAGGCGGGCCTCCCGCTCGTGAGTCTAATAAGATAAAGCTGTAAAGGTCTCTGGACTAAGAGCAATAAAATTACCAGTTTAAAGTTTATTTATTCTTTACAAGTACGGAAGATGTACACTCACAAAGAAATAGAAGTATGGACGGTAGAGAAAGTTCAATGCGGATGATACTGAGAAAGTACTTTCGGATAGATATAAGTAGACGCATGCGCAATCAATTGGCAGCTTACAACTTACTTATTGTAAAACCTTTTGACAGATTTATATTTATATATATATATATATATATATATATATATATATATATATATATATATATATAAATTATAGTTTAAACAAAGTTAGGGTAGTAATGCCACTTTACAAAGGTTCTCACATTTATGCGAGTACTTCAAATCAGCATGTGAATATGAGAGGATATAAGTGTTCCATTTTTAAGTGCGTCGAAACCACATGTTGAAACACTTAAACTAGTTAAAGGTAATTTATGAGTAGAACTCTGTTATGACAAGAAATATTTATATTTAATTCTATACAAAACAAGCATCATTATGGGTCTATGTAATTAGATAGATATATTATATATATTTTGTTTACTATGCTACACCACATATGTTATATGAGAGGATATAAGTGTTCCATTTTAAAGTGCGTCGAAACCACATGTTGAAACACTTAAACTAGTTAAAAGTAATTCATGAGTAGAACTCTGTTATGACAAGAAATATTTATATTTAATTCTATACAAAACAAGCATCATTATGGGTCTATGTAATTATCTAGATATATTATATATATTTTGTTTACTATGCTACACCACATATGTTATATGAGAGGATATAAGTGTTCCATTTTAAAGTGCGTCGAAACTACATGTTGAAACACTTAAACTAGTTACAAGTAATTCATGAGTAGAACTCTGTTATGACAAGAAATATTTATATTTAATTCTATACAAAACAAGCATCATTATGGGTCTATGTAATTATCTAGATATATTATATATATTTTGTTTACTATGCTACACCACATATGTTATATGAGAGGATATAAGTGTTCCATTTTAAAGTGCGTCGAAACTACATGTTGAAACACTTAAACTAGTTATAAGTAATTCATGAGTAGAACTCTGTTATGACAAAAATATTAATATTTAATTCTATACAAAATAAACATCATTATTGGTCTATGTAATTATCTAGATATATTATATATATTTTGTTTACTATGCTACACCACATATGTTATATGAGAGGATATAAGTGTTCCATTTTAATGTGCGTCGAAACTACATGTTGAAACACTTAAACTAGTTACAAGTAATTCATGAGTAGAACTCTGTTATGACAAAAATATTAATATTTAATTCTATACAAAATAAACATCATTATTGGTCTATGTAATTATCTAGATATATTATATATATTTTGTTTACTATGCTACACCACATATGTTATATGAGAGGATATAAGTGTTCCATTTTAAAGTGCGTCGAAACCACATGTTGAAACACTTAAACTAGTAATTCATGAGTAGAACTCTGTTATGACAAAAATATTAATATTTAATTCTATACAAAATAAACATCATTATGGGTCTATGTAATTATCTAGATATATTACATATATATATAATTATTATTATGCTTCTTTTTTTGTTAATGGACTAATAATGGCCGAATTGATGCGGCTCATTAAAGCAATGAAAACTTTTATATTATTTTCTTTGCAGTTCGGTATAATGGCGTGTACGTTGAAAACAGAACAGTATTGTCGTCAACTGTCTTACAATCAGCCTGTCATCATTATACAAGACGGTTTAAAGAAACACACCTACAACGGACTCATAGATAAAGATCAAATTGTTCAATTTATTCAACTGCTAAAAGAAAGCGAGAGTAAGTAGTGTAGACAATATAATATATTTTCCATTACAGTGGTAGAGTTGCACTGCAGTTTGTTTCTAGTTGCAGAATGAATGAGTCAGCTCGACCGAGATAGGACTTTAAATAGCAGAATAATGCTGCTGTGTTTCGTCTGGTGAGTGTAGGGATGCGGAGACCTTTATTAGTGTCGACGAGGCATTCCATCAAAGCCCTTAAGGATGACAACGCATCTGCATTATGATTCCTTGTCAAGGATGAATGTAGATGTCATTGGACTCAGGCATCACTTACCATCAGTTGGACTGTGTGCTCGTTACTCTTAATATATATATATGTATATATATATATATATATAAATAACGTTATATATATATACAATCTAAAAAAATATTACCTTCGTTGAGATCCTTTGCATATTGATTACTTATTAACTTGAGCTGGATGAGAAATGATTGGTGTGTGAAGTGAAAAGATTGGTATTGTTTGAGTTTATTGATTCAACTATAATAAATTAACTCAAACAATACCAATAAAACAATGTGCATTATATATTATTTCCAAATTGATAGTTTAAACTGGAATCAATAATTGCAACATGTGTATCTATAATTAGGTGTAAAAATTACAATTGTAATATCTCTCATTCAGGTCTATCATTAAGCGAGCAGCAAATCCTAGAAATTATTGATGTATCAAATCGAGATCACAGCTGGCTAGTGGCGCACTTGCCTGCCAGCTGCGGTCAACTATGCGACGAACTTGAACACGAGTGGCGCTTAGTGGCCAAGAGGGTAAGTTAAAAAGTAAAGTTAAGTTTAATTAATTTAAGTTCTTTATAGCTGTTACCTCTTACAAAGGTTTCAACTTGGCTTTGTCTTTTTTGTAGTATTGAGGGTGACAAATTAGCACAGTGAGTGACTCCTGTGGTCCACGACATCTTCATTCGTCCTCAATAAGGAAACATAATGAAAATTCATTGTTACCTTTGAGGACCAAGGTAGAACTGATCAGCTGACTAGTGGCACTGCCCCTGTCTAGCTGACCCATTCATGTTGCTGCTAGAAACAAACTGTAACGTGTTTCCATCACTGTAAACTGTCTAAGTTAAAAAAGGAGATGTGTAAAAGATTATAAAATACATATTTATTTTATTTAAGGTTACCGTTACCTGTTACCGCTTACAAAGGTTTCAATTTAGACTTTGTTTTGTTTGTATTATTGTGGGTGACAAATGAGCACACAGTTCTCCATGACTGCGAGTGATTCCTGTGGCCCACGACATCTACATTCATCCTCTAAGGAAACATAATGCAAATGACTAAGGTAGAACTGATTCGTGATGCTGCTAGAAACAAACTGTAACGTGGTTGTATCACTGTAAACTGTTTATGGCAAAAGGAGCAGAAAGGAAGGAGGAGGAAAAGATGTATGAAAGATTATAAAATACAAAGAGTGACTTATTATTTAAAGTTATTTCTTCCTGTCAACATCTGGATGGTTTTAGTTAATAGTTATTATTAAAGTATACATTATTATTATATTATATTAATGGTAGTATTTTTAGTTTAACCAGCTCTGGTTTATGGTCAGTACTTAGTTTTTTATTTTCCTTTGTTGGTCAAAAACACTGTAAAATTTAACCATTAGACGGTGATTGGGAAGCTTTCAACTCTCACTATTCCAACATAACGTCTCAGGGAGATCAATTCATAATTAGTTTACTTGAATTATTAATTTTTAATTAACAATTAAAAATATTTCATATCATTTTCTTTTAATGTGCATGATGTAACAAACCTGTAAGTAGAATTATGTTTATTGTGCAATCTATCGCCATTTTATTGATTAAACAAGTTGTGCGTAATTGGTAGTTCTTTTAAATAAAAATGAAATATAATGGAAGTGGGCCTGTAATCCCGTGTCAGCAAAATTTGAGTTGCCTCTAATTGCCAAAAGTTTTTAAATGTATTATATATGTAAATTTGGTTTTCTTTTTCTTTTTTAATATGGCAATTAACTGTATTATTAAAAAGGAAATTTTAAGAGACTCAATGTCGCCGTGTCGTTTAGAGCAGGCCATGTCCTCTAAAACTGACCATAATTTGAAGTCTAAAGGGTTGAGGTCTGGGCAAGATGAGGGCCAGTCTTCAGCTCTTATCAAGTCCGGAACGTTGGTTTCAAACCAGGCTTGGGTAGTTCGTGGCTTGTGACCAGGCGCAGTGACCTGCTGGAAAGTCCACGGTATATTTTTAAAAAGTGTATTGTTGAGAGGTTTCACAACATGATCCAAGACTGTATCTTGATACACTTTGGCTGAAGTTTTCACTTCTTTTTCACAGATATGTAGTTTTGTGACTCCTTGATAAGACACGCCCCACCAGAATATCACTGATGCAGGATGATGACCACGTTGTACCTTTCCGACCACTTGAGCAGCGCTGTGAGCGTACACTTTATCATTTTGTCAATGAATGTAGATGTCATGGGCCGCAGGAATCACTTGTGCTCGTTTGTTATCAATGTTATAAAAAAATAATGGTCTAAACACTCGCTTTTAATTGACGTGCTGGCACGAATGAAATTGTTGATTTCATTTTTCTATACCGATACACGTGCTCGTACAGTGTCAGGGATTTTCCTGTAAGGAAATTTGCATTTCTAAGGAATAATAAAAAAATATTTCGAACACACGTGAAGTCCGCCGACCCGTTAGTAGTAGAGTCGCGTGGCGGTTTACCCTCTTTAGGGAGAAGTCTTATGCCCAACATTGTAATTTATATAAATAGGCGATTACTTTACTTCTATATTAAATTTAAACAAAACTGTATTTTATAGTAAAATAATTCCTGATAATCTAGCTTCGCCCACTGAAGTTTGTCCGTGTGGGCATGCTGCGATGTGACCGAGGTAGCGGAGGTTTCTGCGCAAACGTGCGTATACCTACAGCGAGGCTGTACCCCCTAGCGTCGGGGCAACACTTCACGTAAGAATTATTTGAAATAGTTTATAGAGATTTTATGTTAATATAAATTTGAGGTGGCATGCAGACAAAACTAAACAATTGACATACAATTCTAGATTTTTTTCTTCTGAAAACAATCCTAACTACATCATCGTCCTAATTTAATATGTTCATTAAAATATTGCATTATCACATCTCATTTAAGCATAAGCACAAATATTGAAATATTGCATTATCCCATCTCATTTAAGCATAAGCACAAATAGTGAAATATTGCATTATCCCATCTCATTTAAGCATAAGCACAAATAGTGAAATATTGCATTATCACTTCTAATTTAAGCATAAGCACAAATAGTGAAATATTGCATTATGCCATCTCATTTAAGCATAAGCATAAATAGTGAAATATTGCATTATCCCATCTTATTTAAGCATAAGCAAAAATAGTGAAATGTTGCATTATCACATCTCATTTAAGCATAAGCACAAATATTGAAATATTGCATTATCCATCTCATTTAAGCATAAGCACAAATGGTGAAATATTGCATTATCCCATCTCATTTAAGCATAAGCACAAATAGTGAAATATTGCATTATCACTTCTAATTTAAGCATAAGCACAAATAGTGAAATATTGCATTATGCCATCTCATTTAAGCATAAGCATAAATAGTGAAATATTGCATTATCCCATCTTATTTAAGCATAAGCAAAAATAGTGAAATGTTGCATTATCACATCTCATTTAAGCATAAGCACAAATAGATCGGCACGACGGTGATCAAGCACACTCTTGCAGCAAACACTTTCCCGCAAACATACACAAGGATGCACGTTGGCTTCGTGTCCCTGCTGACCAATTACATAACACGACGCCATTTTACAGGAAGGTGTAAGCGGAAGCTATACTTTGCAAATATGTGACAAACTTTTTTTTAGCAATTACAACGGCAATAACATTCAATGTTCAGCCGAATATAGTCTTCAGTTACTGTTGGTTAGTTATATCTATAAATTGAAGGAGAAATTAAAGCTTTTTTTAAAATATAGTTATGATCTGTAATATGGTCAAAAAATACGTGGTGACGCAACATACATACATAGATATGTATGAAAGATGTATAAACACGGTGTATTGCAAGTGCACAAAAACTTCAGTCCACCATGCCTGATTCTTAAACAAAGGAGAAGAGGAGGTATCCCTCTTCTTCAATAATCAGTGATACGCAAAATGACACATGCATCGTTAATTTGTATGACGCCTGGCACGCAAGTTTCAAATCACATTCTAACTATTCCAAGTAATTGAATATCCGAATTATAATCACATGAGTGTCAGAGTTAGTATCTTTTTTTTTTAATTTGTTAATTATGAAAACAAAGGTTTGGGAAAAATCATTATAGTAAACAAGAAACAAACCTTACAGAAAACCGTAGTAGTTTAAGTTATTAATGACTTACTACTGATCGAGAGTTAAATTTGTGTTTCATGTTGGTTCATATTTAAAAACAGTGTTTATTTTTAAACCTAGTAATTCTAGACAGCTTTGTAATTTAGCCTGGACTGACTTATCCCTAACCGGCATAAGTTTAGCGATGTTAGAATGGTTTTTAATTTTTTTTTAAATATTATTAACATAAAACGCAGTTACAATTTGTGAAGGAAGGATGTTTAGAATAGTTTTGAATGTAATAAAATTTAAAAAGCTTCTCATTTACAGGCTCAACTTGCGCAATGTAAACGAGGCACCGTACATTTTGGAATGGGCGTTAGAACACATTGACGACTCCGTGCAAAAACTCAGCTGGCATACGTTCTCAAAAATAGTGGTCGCTGAAGAGATTAATCCTAGCAGGTATATTCTAAATTATATAGATGTTCGACGAGAAGGTTTTCATTATATATAGAGCCACGCTGCAGTCTGTCACTAGCTGCGGCATGAGTGGCTCGGATCGAACCAGGAAGTACCAGCGTTAAATAATGTAAGAATTACGGAGACACGGAAGATTGAAGATTCACATACGTTTCTTACCATCAGGTGAACTTTGTGTTCGTTTGTCACCCGTAATATTACAAAATATATTATAGTTTCTCACACACTTTTATATATGTTAATCCAATTTATAAACTATCTGTGTGCTTAATTTCATACGAACTCGTTCAGTCATTTTTGCGTGATTGAGTAGCAAATGTCCAAACAAACAAACTTTCATTTACCGGAATAAAAAGTATCCAATATGTTAATCCAATTTATAAACTATCTGTGTGCTAAATTTCATACGAACTCGTTCAGAATTTTTTGCGTGATTGAGTAGCAAATGTCCAAACAAACAAACTTTCATTTACCGGAATAAAAAGTATCCAATATGTTAATCCAAGTTACATACTATCTGTGTGTTAAATTTCATTTAAATTTGTTCAGCCATATTTGCGTGATTGAGTAACAAATGTCCAAACATACAAACTTTTACATTTATAACATTATTAATATAACTGTTAACCTGTACATGCTAATAACTTTTGATGAACGATTCATCTTTTTTGTTTGTTTTCATTTCATCATTCCTTGTCATCGCCATATACATAAAATAAAAAAGTAAATAACTATAAAATTATAGACCAGTTTGTAAGAGAAACGCTAAGCATTAATTATTCTTTACTGTTTGATGGAATTGGCGTCTTATAAGACTAAGAAAATTTTCATAGAAAATTGTGTGAAGAAAATCCAAAGTGGCAGCGATATGGAGATTAATATTTGTGCATTAGAAAGTATGTCATATAATTTCTTTCGTTTGTTTCTAGGAATAAGAAGCCGTGGCTGATCTATTTCCATTCGCCAAGGTGTTACCACTGCTATGAGAAGTATCCGGATTATGCGATTGCATCTATCGTACGTATTACATAATTGAATTCTTAATTCAATAAGTGACAATGAGATGAAATGACTTGTATTGAAAGGAGAAAAACAACGTGTCAGGATACAATATACCTATCAACATCAATTTGATGATTGAGCAATGTAATTTTCGGGTCCATGAAATATTGAGGTATGGCCGAGTGGGGTCATTACATCGTCGCCCCTTTTACTGCATTCTCTTTGATTCATCCTCCATTCTATATAACAAACAGGAACATTTTCGTGTCTTCAATATATCTATCAGCACCAATCTTGAGCGATGTAACTAACAAGAACAGAAGTAATTTTTGAGTCTATGAAAAATTGAGGTATGGTCGAGTGGGGTCATTACATGTTTAGATCTTCGCCCCTTTTACTGCATTCTCTATGATTCAACCTCCATTCTATATCACAAACAGGAACATTTTCGTGTCTTCAATACATCTATCAGCACCAATCTTGTGCGATGTAACTAACAAGCACAGAAGTAATTTTTGGGTCTATGAAAAATTGAGGCAAGGCCGAGTGGGATCATTACATGTCTGGATCATCGTCCCCTATTACTGCTTTCTCTTTGATTCATCCTCCATTCTATATAACAAACAGGAACATTTTCGTGTCTTCAAATTTATCTATCGGCACCAATCTTGAGCGATGTAACTAACAAGAACAGAAGTAATTTTTGGGTCTATGAAAAATTGAAGTATGGCCGAGTGGAGTCATTACATGTTTGGATCGTCGCCCCGTTTACTACATTCTCTTTGATTCATCCTCCATTCTATATAACAAACAGGAACATTTTCGTGTCTTCAATATATCTATCAGCACCAATCTTGAGCCATGTAACTAACAAGCACAGAAGTAATTTTTGGGTAGATGAAAAATTGCGGTATGGCCGAGTGGGGTCATTAAATGTTTAGATCGTCGCCCCTTTTACTACATTCTCTTAGATTCATTCTCCATTCTATATCACAAACAGGAACATTTTCGTGTCTTCAATACATCTATCAGCACCAATCTTGTGCGATGTAACTAACAAGCACAGAAGTAATTTTTGGGTCTATGAAAAATTGAGGCAAGGCCGAGTGGGATCATTACATGTCTGGATCATCGTCCCCTATTACTGCTTTCTCTTTGATTCATCCTCCATTCTATATAACAAACAGGAACATTTTCGTGTCTTCAAATTTATCTATCGGCACCAATCTTGAGCGATGTAACTAACAAGAACAGAAGTAATTTTTGGGTCTATGAAAAATTGAAGTATGGCCGAGTGGAGTCATTACATGTTTGGATCGTCGCCCCGTTTACTGCATTCTCCTCCATTCTATATCACGAACAGGCACATTATCGTGATTGTGGTATAAGTGCACAATTCCTAATCGAATTTATCGCTCAATATCGTGTGATAATTGTACAAAAACTTCCGTAGCTGACTTTTTTTTTTCTAGCAATACTTACTGGTTAAGAGATGCACAGAAGATTCCTCTAATGAGGAATACAACCTTCTGCTTCATAATAATGTTTCATTAAAAGTTACATACATATAGGAGGAGTGGCCAACTTTACTGTATATAAGACCTAATTTTTATCTTAAAAGTGTGTCGCGATTGACTTGTTAGTCATAGGGGTCGTAGTCTAAGGGGGAAGAAGGGGTGTGAAATGGATACTATGTGTATACATTATTTCAGTATAAGGTGCATTAAAGCGAGATATGGATAGATAGACCGGTCGATCGCGATTTGTTGGCCACCCCTGCTGTTTAGTATAATATGCGTCACGAATATGTCCGCTTGAGAACATCATCGTAAGATGGTGGCCATTCAAATGTGTCCAAAATTCCCAGTCGTAAAACCAATATTTGTGTATCGTAAATTGATGGTTTTCAGATCTGGATGTGATGTTTGTATGTCCCGTGTCTTTTACACGGCATCTAACCATTCCTCCGATATTATTACACGTGTATTAACATCGGACTAGTTTAGGGACGACGTGTTAGGATTGCCTTTGTGTTTGCACAAATACTTAAGGCACTATAATATATTCTGCGCGGGTGATCTCAACTGATAATAACCACAAGATACCGCCGTGATCGAAATCGATCACGAGGATCCCATAATCAGCCATATATACAAAAAATAAATCTTCCAATGCTTTTGCTTTTTTTTTTAATTGTTGGTACATCATAAAATATGTAATTTTTCTCTTTCTAGTTTCTCGCCAACCTCGTGAACTTCGGCAAAGTTAACTGCATCACCGAACGCAACCTCTGCCAACAGGAACATATCACTAGTTACCCGTCTCTTAGACTTTATCTAACAAGGAATGTTTATCAAAGTTACAGCAGTGTTATTTCACTAAGAATTAAAGATTACTCCGCCATTATTGATGATATAAGACCACATCTAGCCAACTATGACATGGACTTACTTGATGGCCTAGATAAAATAGGCCTCCAAGCACAATTTAAACATGATGAGTTATAATTTTTAAGATAGGGTATAAAAATTTGAGACTAAGTAGGTGCCTCTATGTTGAGGTTAATTATTTATCCAAATAAAAATATTCAATATCAATTGATTATTGATAAGTCATTCCATGTTAGTCTTCTAGGTGGCAAGGCATTTGAATTTTGATTCCTTATTAAATATCGATCTAAATTTCATAAGCCATAGGAATATCTTTCTAATTACAGAAATAATTATTTGTAACAGAATTCCATTAAAAAAATGTATTATTACATTGTACAATGTATTGTTACACAAACTCATTCATCATTCTCAACCTCCTATCGGCTTTGGACTAAAGCCATTCAAATAACTCTGCATTTAATTTCAGATTCATTGTTTTTGAATTTCAATTATTTAATAGTAAAACTCAAATATCGAATATTATCTACTTAAATTCAATAATAACTTAAATAGTATACATATGTTATGTGATTTCTCTTCATATACTTCTAAAATACACTATCTAACTAATCTTACAACTTTTCTATTATGTTATGTTTCATGTTCCTTATTAGTTGAAGTCTTTAATAAGTAGGTAAATCTTTAGTAAGATCCTGGAGCAATGCTAAAGGTAGACAAATATATAAGGAAAACGAAATAACTGCGTTTTGGGAATCATTTCTCGAAATAATTATTTGGAACTAAAAGCAATATCTCATTCTAATTTCTTGCTTCTAAACTTGCACCATTGTTCTATTAAGGGTCCCAGGAAGCACATATTTGAGGTGGCAATATTTTAAATGGTCTATCATTTAAGATACTATACCATGAGTTTATACTAATCATTAGTAAAGTACTGAAGGACATTTATTTATCAGTAGGAAAATGCTTGGTTCACTGTTTTATCCTGTGCTGACCTTTTCTCGTAATGATTATTTCATTTTAGTTCCCAGGGGTATTAACTGCATCTAGATTTATTTAGGAAGGTTGTAATTTCATGGACGTTAGGAATCCTTGACCATCAGGTGGATTGGGATTGTATGTCACCCGTATTTGGATTTAAAAAATAGTAATTTTTTTGCATGAAATTCAGCACCCCAACTTATAGAACTAATAATAGCACCATAATATACCAATCATAGTTACCATACTAATTCAGTATATCACAATTATGAGATCCTAGTATTACATTACTTTAAATTTATTACAATAAATTAATGTTCTACATGAATGCTGCTTATTCAGTAATCTCCTATTAAGTTAAACGCATTTGTTTTGTGATATTTTTTATAAATATGATATTTTGCTAATACTTAATTATAATACTTTACTTATACTTTGTTTGTTACACTGTTTGAATGTCCTATTTTTTAAGCTGGGCCCTGTTTAAATGGGTTATCAATAGTAATTTCGACATTGTATAAATGTATTCCTACTTATTTTTGATCTACTGTGTAATGTGTATTTAGGGCATTATTAATACCTTTTATATTATAGTGCAGTAAGATTAACTCAATTATTTTTGTGATATTACCATTTTAATTCATTATAAATAAGAACAAGTGTGCACATTAAATAAAAACATGTATTTTATGTATTATTGTAATTTATTTAAACTAAATCTCAATATATAATCATCACTAATGACAAGCCATATATAAAGTTAAAGCAAAATTATTTAAAAATATAATAAAATAATAAACCATTTTGTTTTCTTCTTGTTTTTTATTTATATCTACCATTTTACAGCTCAAATTACCATCATGACAATATTTAAAAGCACTTTTAAGGCGCACCAAATTAGCTAAAGTACAGTTTTCCGATAGAGTTCATACTTATTTTATATTCTTTTCTTTATGGATCTTCAAATTAGATGTTTCAGCTTAAACATTGTTGTTTCAACTTGTTTGTTTTTAATATATTGCAGGCATTTTCACAGATAATATCTGAAAAAATAATTAAGTATTATTTTATTCAAACCAACATATACATGCTTAAAATAATAAACAAAACTTGCTACAGCATTGCTGTCGCTATGAGCACTGTTAAAATTCCTGGATCCTTTATTCTGGAATAGTAGTAAAATTCTGCTGTAGTTGATATGGTGAGTAGTGAATGGGATCTGGGGTCCCTTAAGTTGGAACAAGGCATTCCATCTCAATCCAGGGTAATAAACTATGTGCTGTTTAAACCTTTGGTACGGATAGATGTATATATTATGGGTAGCAGTCCCCAATTAACATTAAGTGGGCCATGTACAAACTTGCCACCGGTAATAGTATAAAAATAATGCAAACAACTCCATAAATACTTTCTGGAAATGAATTCAAGATGTTAAATATACAATAAATATAAAAAATGCTAAAAAAATGTTGTTTTCAAAAACCAATGAAAATACATATAAAAACTTTATAATTATGGAATATATTAATTTTTATACATAGATTAAATAATAGTTATAACTAGACTTATTTACTATTAGCTACATAAGTAAATAGACATAGTTTCAATAGTTAGGCATCAACAATTATAGGAGTCACTTCAGTAGTATCATCATTCTATTCAATTTACATCAGTCTCATTAACAATTTTTGCAGCAACATCAAGAATGCTATTGTTTTTATGATAATTCAAATAGATTTCGTTTTTTTTAATTAATTTTATATGAAATTGTGAAATTTATTTATGCTAATAATAAAATTCTATAAAATTGGTGAGATTAAAAATGGTAACTGTTACCCAGTGTGTCAAGTACATCAAAAAAATTCTTCTTTCTTCAAAACTGCTCAATTTATAAACTCAATCAAAAACATAATGTGTCATAGAAGATACTAGATTTATCAACATGATACAGCCATTTCTCATATTAATATTAGTACTATAAAAACTAAATTAGAAGATCAGAAAATTTTGTGAGGTAAACAAATAAAAAAATAATAATAAGTGTATTAACCACTAATACTATCATATAAGAAATTTTGCCTTGCCTCAACTAGAAATAATGAGGAAAGCCATAAGGGGACACCACAAAAGGTTTCCAATCACAGATGAGTGTAATTATACAGTTATAAAACGAGGCATACAAAAATTGAGACAAATAATGATGTCAAGGGATAAGCTGTGAAAAGAATAGTGTACTCTAATACTTAGAAAGTCTTAAACCAACAGAGTCCTGGGCCCTAGAATAAGGTGATTATAAACTTTTCTAAATGTTTACAGTGCGTAAAACATTGAAGTTTCTATGACCCAGCAAAATATGAGATCTCTGATGATAAAACTAACTATAAAATAGTAAAGCACTTACTTCATTATTTCTATTTAGTTGAGCATCTGTAATATTTTGATCCACGCTGCAGGGCAAAAAGAAATCTACTAAATCAAATTTGCCTTTAGAGTCCAAAACAAGCCTGTCTTCCCCAATTTGTAAGTGTAAATCTTTTACTTCTACCTGCAAATACCACAAAAAAATTATAGCACAAAATGTAATAATTTTAATAGTTTGATCTAAATTTACATTGTTCTTAAAACTTGAAAGATGTATAAATCTTAGTATCAATAATTAGTGATTAATCTTTGTAATCTTTTAGGTCAATTTGAATTTTACATAAGTCAGCTGTATAGCTAAATATTGTATATCATTCTCAAGATATAGGTAACATTTTAGAAATCTATATAGTATTACTATATTTATAAAGTTAGATTAATAGAAATATTTAAACATCATAGCTCATTGTCTCAGCACTCACCTGTAATGTAACGGCACAATAGCTAACCAAGTTTGATCCCAGGTGTGGGCACCAATGATATTGTTAATTGCAATTTTAAGTACTAATTTACCATATGCTCAACAGTGAAGGAAAACATTGTGAGGAAACCTAAGTCTGAGATATAAAATAAAATATTTCAAAACCTGCCAATCGGCAGTGGAGCTGTGTGGTGGATGTGCTATGCTCTAACATCCTCTCTAGAGAGAAGGCCTATGCCCATCACTGGGGTTTATATATATAGGCTGTTACTTTAAAAATATTCTGAAAAATTTAACCAACAAATTTTCAACTACTTATAATAATTTTACAAAACTAAATTTTAGAATCCAACTTGGATTGCCACATTTTGATATGTAAGATGCTTCAAAAAGATTCACAAATATAAACACATACTAAGGAAAGACAATATTGTCTACAAGCACATTGTTAATCAAATAACTTATGCAGCCATATTTGCTAAACAGATATAAAACTATATACCCCATTATTATACTTACAAAAGCTGGAATTCTAAATTCTGCAAGTAAGTATTTTATTTCACCAGTTGGTGGCTCTCGACTCAACCTATAAATTATTTCCTTCTCACTTTGTGTAGGTATTTCCATTTTTAGAGGTGGTTTAGTCGAAACCTCCTCAATCAGTGGCTTATTTTGTATTTCACAAGTTTTAATATCTCTAATTTGAACTCTATGAGATTGTAGAGTGCCATAGGATTTTCTATTCTTTAAAATTGAGTATTTCTGAGAGTCAATTTCAAATTGATATTTATCCTGCAAACCTTCAAAGACAACCGTAAGGAAGAAAGTTTGGAACAAGTCATCTTTCTCAATTTTACTAAAAAACTTTGGGTTGATTGCTACATCATACACTGTTGCTGGAGCTCCAGATTTATCCAATTCTGTGCGTCCTTCCCCAATGCTCATAGGCACTCTATAACTGGAGGGGTCTTCGGAGTTCAAGATCAACATTAATTCATCATTTTTGATGTCTTTGGGACATGGTATTGCTTCAGTTAAGCAAATGTTTACAAAAATCTTCTTATTGTCAGGCTTTGTAAATGTTTTAACACAAAACCCTGAAAATATTACTATATGTTTAATATAATATTATAATCAAAATGGTCTAAAAAGGTCAGTACAGGACATAGGTATTTGTAAGAAAGCTGTAGCAAAACTGACATCTCTTGAAGATCTTATTTTTTATTTATTATAGTAGGCAAGATCTAGATACTAACATAAAAGACAACCTACTAGCATTTAAACAATTACTGAACTTACCTGGTCTAGGTTTGATGAGCTTAGACGGCACAGTATCAACTGATGAAAGCAATTTATTTAATTCCTCTTCCATGGGATTTTCCTAGAAATTGTATTTTTATTATTTATTTTTCACTTTAAATTAGGTAATTACACATTAAATATTTACTTACTTTTATAATTCTCATGTTATTCTCCAATATAGTCGGATCGACGTCTAAATTTATTGACTTTTTTGTCATTTTGTTTGGTTTCCTAGCAACTGGCTGTTTTTAGTTTGCGAAAATGTTTTAACATATACAAGAATAAAGTATTTATTCTAGTGATTTTAATAGTTAACAAAATTTTTAAATATATATGAAAAACCTGCACTATCTAAATGTTTAAACACGAACGAAACATTCACAAATGTCAAAAAGGCTAAAACGTAATATGTATGCCAAAAAAAATTTAAACATGTTATCAAGGACAATTTTAATTTTTAAATATGAATTATAGAAATCATCTAGTAAGCAAATAAGAATATTACTGAAAAAAACCTTTAAAATGTCACATATAATCTAAACATAAAAGATGTCTGTAGAAGAAAATATAGGTCTTCAACCAAAAAATTGTTCACATATTGGTGGACAATTTTTCATTCGTTAAATAAGGGTTCAGTAAATAAGCAGAATGGCGCTAGTATAGCTAGATTGTGCAACCTCACTAACGGTTGTCTATATATACTAGGATAAAACGGTACAAAACGTTAGTAATATTTATGAATAGTTCTCGTCCGGAAAGATGACATTTTCCGGCGAAAATGAGCTCATATTGTGCGACATTGATGGCTTTTATTCGGTGCGAGTTCGACCATAACTATACCCCGCGCTTAAAGTAAAAATTAAGAAACACTCAATACCGCTTCGAAGATATATCTCAAAAATATAAGTTTCTCTTCGAAATATGACGGGTATTTTCTACACCCATGCAGTATATAATTTTTGATAAATAGAATCGTTTCACATTTAGTGACACATTTTATGGTTTTTGTATCTTTAACGTAGCAATAAACACGAGCATACAGTTCACTTGATGAGAAAGTGAGGGCTGCGGCCTACACTCACAATACGAAGTACAGCAGCGTTATGCTAAAATTTTACGCTGGTATTCTGTAAGAGTGTGCTTCTTATCACAGTCGAGCCCACCCATTCATTTTATAGTTATGAATTAGCTGCAACGAGGTTCTGTTGCTGTTGATCTTCTCTAAACAGTAAGGCTGATTCTTCATATAGGTAAATCGAAGGATATATCGAAGGGAGCGTAATATTTTGCGATTTTGAAAATAGGACTTGTATGATTTTTTTTTTGTACTCGTAATATTAACATGATAATTTTTTTGGAACTACATTTTCTTTTTTCCTGATTTCGTACGTGGTTGATATGCAGACCCAAAGCGAGCCTTTCCTCTAATATGACGCCTAAGTACTTGTCTGTCTTTTCCCAGGGGATTGGAAGATCAAATAGCTCTATGGTTGGAAGTGCGTGGTATGTCGTTGGTGTAAAGTGTGTAGAGGACGGGAACAAGGATGATCCTTGTGGTACACCAGCACGATCGGGATGGGCTTCGGATCGCGTTCCCTCGACGCGGTATCGCAAGGCTCGATTGTGGAGAAAGTCTCGTATGATTAGTACAAGTCAATCTGACAAATCGAGCTCATAAATTGTGTATATGAGTTCGTTGTGCCAGACCTTTGTCTTGTTGTGTAAAGCGCTCCGGTTTGATAACCCTGTATGAATTTGTTATAGATGTGCTCCGTGATGTGCAGTGCACTTGATGGATGCATCAGTGCTGGAAAACCGAACTGTTCAAGGATGGAAAGATCTACGGATTGCATAAAGTTCCTTTAGTGGGAGAGAAGAATGTGTTCATAGATTTTTCCCAGTGTCTTTAGGAAACTGATGGGCCGATATGAGGTTGGGTCGGACGAGTGTTTCGACGTTTGGAGGATTCCTATGACAACCATCTTTCCAGGTGTTCGGAAAGATTCCTTTAGTGATTGCCGCATTGTAGATGAGGACTAAGATGTTTATGATGGTGTCTGACATGAGTTTGCCTACCTTATTTGTGATACCATCAGATCAATGGGATTTGCGTGGTCGCAATTTTTTGTTGATGTACTCAACTCCGATGTGCGTGACCGGTGTGATGTAATCGCGAATCGATTGTATGGCCCTCCAATCAATTTGCATGTCGACCATACGAACGCTTTCGCGAAATGAGAGGGTTTAATATTATCCAGATGATTATCCCACCGGTCGTTTCTAGATTCCTCTTACTTCACGCTGGCAGCGCACGTAGACTTATCTGATTACTTTCGATGGGATACAAGTCATGAGCACGGGTTACTGCGTTCTTGCTCCGCAATAGGTCCTTGATGTCACTAGGCGGGGCCCAGCGGTGATCAATCGCCACTGTATCTGTCTCGAGCAGTCCTCTATAGCTGTTTGGAGGTGCCTAGTGAGGGTAGCGACAAGGTTCGTGTCGTTTGAATGTGCTACTTGAAATAAAACTAAAGAGATTTTGGTTTCGTTATGAATTTATTTTGAAATAAATATATTTTATCAAATATTATTTGAGACATCATCTCCTTTTGCTGTAGAAATATTTAAAGATGAAAATAATTTTCCGTCGCGTCCATCGTATCTCAATTGTTACTTAGGTTAAATACAATATACACTTGTTAAAATTATATATTGATATAAATTTGTTCATACTTTCATATAATTATATTTTATCTGTATTACCTGTACTATTTGAAAACAAAACACAATCATAGCACGGTTTAATAGATTATTATTATTATTATTTCGTTTCCGTTTGTAAATAAAATGTGCTGATTGTCTTTTATTCTTTATAATTTACATGTTATTCAATTAAATTGTTAAAACAAAAAGTAATGTAATATACATTATTTAACGGACAGGGGTTTCCAACTGAAATATTTTAAGACTGTGTTATAAGCGTGAACATAACAGATATGGCATTAAATAAAGGATACTGGAGGATCGTATAATTATTCCTTACTTTAATTACAGTTGTTAATATACTTAATCTTAAAACTATTTTATTGTTATAATGATCACAGTATAAAATATTCCAAGACTCACATCATTTATCGTTTTGATTTAAAATATTTGGGTTCTGATTATAATAATAATATACAATTTTAATGTTGTAACATTTATGTTCACATCACATACACACATCATAAGTGCACTCTTATTATTGTAATGCTATCGAACCAGCGATAAAAAAAGGATCAAATATTTTTTAAAAGCAATATAATCATGTTATAATACTCGAATCGATATTTGACGGCCGCGTGACGTTGTGGTTAGACAACTGTGGTCGAAATCGATTAGCAGGACATCATTAAATACTAATCGATTGGATAGATCTTTCGAGATCTATTTTCATAACTGTATTATGTCTATTTTTTTAATATAGGAAAATCGTTGTTTTAAATCAGACTCGAATAATTTAGTATTTGTTTGCAAGAAATGTTTCATTGCAAACAAAGGAAGCGTTTATTCGACATATTTAATTGATCTTCACAATATAATAATATTTATTCTATTTTAAAACTTTCCCATGATAATTTATATAAATTCCTAGTGGCCCTTACCATTGTCCACATTAACCTTACAAACTATTGCCAATCCACAATTTGGTATTAATTGGATGAATTAAATTTGAGACAATTTTTGAAAACTGTTAAGTAGTTAAAACCTCACGTAAAGATTTTTAATGTACCTTATAATTAAATATCTGATTTAGACAAATCTATTACTTACATTTATACAAAATATAAAAATTAAAAGATGCGATATCTTGTTTATGGCAAGGAGCAAGTGTCGCGGTGACAGTCCTCGCTTTGTGTGCCTCCACCTGAACAAAACCTTATTCTAAGCACATAAAACTATACAAATATATCACTGTTTATAACTTTATGCAAACACTATGAGGATTTTTTGACCGTCCGTCTTAGAGTAAAATAGGCCAATATCCTGATGACGATGATTTCTGTGATTAATACTGCGATGTTGGTCCAGTAATGATCAGGGTTCAAGTTGAATTCTTCAATGACCTTATTAGGATACCTGGAAGGAAATGTTATTGAAGATAGATTTAATGTACTTTTTATATATTTGTCCTGATTTTTTTTATTGCTGATTTAAAAAATGTTAGAATCACACTGCAGTTGTTTAATAATAATGATAATAATCTTTATTTGTTACAGGACTTATGTATAAGTTTGTAGTAACTCTGAAGCTTGTGCTAGTGTAAATATTGTTACAAGCTTCAGCGCATTACCAACCAATGCTTACAAATTGTTACAAAGTATACATATGTTTAGGTAACTTAAACTAATTAAAAGTGAGTGAGAAGAAAAAGATATTGAAAAAGAAAATTGCAAACTACTGGCATAAACTACAATGTGTGTATGTGTATATATGTATGATTGTGTATACATGTGTGATTGTATATATATATATATAGTAGTCCTAGTCAGGCCATAAGTTCTGTTACATATGAAAATGCATTTTTTTTAATGAAGTAATATTATTAAATTTTATACCTATATATTTATTAGTCAGTCAGCAAAAAAAAAAAAATATTCTATTTGAAATGTCCACCTTTGTCTTTTGTACAGTCCTTTAATCTGTTTGACCACAAATCTATGGATTTACGCACTGTTTCCAAGAGAAATTTCGCCACTGCTGCAAAGATTTTTTAAAAGACTCAATGTCACCGTGTCGTTTAGAGCAGGCCATGTCTTCTAAAACTGACCACAATTTGAAGTTTAAAGGGTTGAGGTCTGGGCTAGATGAGGGTCAGTCTCAGCTCTTATAAAGTCCGGAACGTTGGTTTCAAGCCAGGCTTGGGTAGTTCGTGCCTTGTGACCAGGTGCAGAGAGCTTTTCCTGCTGGAAAGTCCACGGTATATTTTTAAAAAGTGTATTGCTGAGAGGTTTCACAACATGATCCAAGATTGTATCTTGATACACTTTGGCTTAAGTTTCACTCCTTTTTCACAAAAATGCAGTTTTGTGACTTCTTGATAAGACACGCCCCACCAAACCATCACTGACGCAGGATGATGACCACGTTGTACCTTTCCGACCAGTTGAGCAGCTGTTTTAGAACTGTGCGCGTACACTTTATCATTTTGCTTATTGTAGTGTTCTTCAATCATGAAAATTTTTTCATCGGTAAAGACGATATTTCTGAGCCTTTCACCTGCGTATCGCGACAGAAGGCGTTTTGATCGATCCACTCTCTTTAATTGTAAAGATTGATTTAGGGCATGTCCTGTATATCGACGATAAGCACCGAGCTTTAGGTCTTGTTTTATAATACGCGACAGAATCCTAGCGGGAATCGTCATTTCTCACGATACGATTTTTACTTTCCTAATGGGGTTTCGACGAATTTTGGCTTTAACAGCATTAACAGCCTTTGTAGTTCTAACAGCACGTGGCCCTCTGATCTTTTCTGGTCTTCGACAGTGGAAGTGTTGTATCTGTTGATATTACGATATACGAACATACGGCTTTTGAAGTGTCTGGAGTATGACCGACGGCTCCATACCCACATTGCGCAAGGCGATCACTGCACTCCTATTTTCATTAATACCCCATTCCATATTGTAATTTGATAATGAACACGAAAAAATTAGTGAAATGGAAAGTTTTTAAAATAATATACGTGTTCCAAATTAAAAATAATTAAAAAGTTGAAAAATAAGAAAAGTTTTTATGTAACAGTATTTATGGCAAGACTAGTTATATATGTATAAATATATATATATATATATATATATATATATATATATATATATTATATACATACTACTACATGTTACAGTCCACTGGAGTCAGATGTCTGCTGTCAAAAATGTTCATATATATAAATTAAAGTAAAGTATCAGCCTGTATATATAAAACCTGCTGGGCATGGGCCTCTCTAGTGAGGGTCTGAAGTCCACACATTAACAGTGTTCATATGTACCGGCACCGGGGAATTAACTCAGTTTGCTCACGTATCGTGAATTAAAAGCCGGCTATTATATGTATATTGAGCTTATCTATATAAATACAGTAGATGTATATGATGTTAATGTTACCTCATATGACAGTAGATGACGTCTTCGGGACAATTAAGCGGTGCTCTCCCGTAGGAGTAAATTGACAGCACCAACGCCTCGAATGCGTACTTGAGAAAGGACATATACGAAACTGCGCGCATCACAGGAGTCATGTGCGCGAAGAGCACCAGAAATCCAGCAAATACAATCATTGCGCAGGTTGTGATTGCGCCGAGGAATGTACCGTTCTGAAATAAAAAAAATCAATTATCTTTTTATCTTAAATTAAACGTCAAAAATAATAATAAATAGTTAATTTATATTCTATGTTCATACAATCTTTTTATAGTTTGTTAAATTTGTAATAAAGTTGTAATAATTCAAGTTGAAGTAAGAAATACAGAAATACTTTATAAGCAATCATATATATCATGAACAAAGTATTAAATGTGGGCATGACAAGATATTAATGATACCATGAATAGGCGATATGCTTTACGAACTAGAGCATAAAATACAGACAATAAGTTAGTTCATTTCTGAGTATGCGATTAGTATTGCTGTACCCTTAGAGAAAAACAATAACTATTAAGTTTCTTTTACATGCGTATGTTTCAAAATTTCTCAGATAAATGAACAAACCTTTGTTCAACTATGTTGTACTATAATTTTGAATTTGTCTGGGAAGACATTTGTTGTCTTATATAGTGTGAATTAATATATTCTGTTACTGTATACGAAGCGTCAGAGCGCGGAGGACCTACAAGGCCGGCAGCGCATATGCGACTCCTCTGGTGATGCGAATGTTCAAGGACAGCGGTGATCACTTATCATTTTTGAGAACTATACGTTCGTTTGCCAACTATTCTATAAAGAAAAAACGAAGATGTCTAATGCATAAAATCTTTGACATAAGAAATACCCAGAGAAAGTAACAAGATTACTTTTAGACTCGAGACTTACAAATTTTTTATCTTGGCGATACTTTTGCTTTCCGTAGACCTGTCAGTTTCCAGTAAAGGTTAGTTTTGTTATTCAGGTAAGTGTGACAAACGAGCGCACAGTTCAATTACGAGGGACGACAGCGGCCCCTAGCCACCTTCAACCATCCTCAGCAAAGATTCAAGATGCGCAGGCGTTATCACTCCAAAGGACTGAGATGGAATGCCTCTTTATCAGTATTCTGTGAGGGCGTGGTCCCTGGTCAAGCTGATCCATTTATAATGCCACCAGAAACTAGCTGTAGCGTGGCTCTACTACGATTAAATAGTATTATATTCTTAGCCTTTCTTCTTAGTATTGAACTATTATAAACTTATCAACTTTATATGTCTATTTGACACCGGCTCTGGTTGGCTGTGCAAACAGAGTTAAGAGTTATGAGACACGTAAATAACATCCACTGTGGTGGACCTTATTTACGTATTCCGTTCGTTATTGGCATGTCCTGTATACCCAATTCTATTCTAGCTGTCACGATACCGTTGTAAATCACCCCTAGCGGTCCATCGACGATTATACTAGACTACATTTGGATGTCTACAGAATTTTAACCCGTTTATCCTATGCCTATCTTCTCTAACTCAAAACATAGGCGATTGCGTGGTGATTTGTAGCTACTTAATGAGGAACAGAATAATATTTTAACTCATATCTTACCATAACTATGTTATATATCTATTTGAGTTGTATATTGTAAATGTTATTTTATGTAGCGTGTAGCTATCTCATATCGGGCAAAATTCGAGCTCTCGAAAGTTTGTACTTATTACTTAAAAAAGTCAAATGATTGAGATAATTGAACCGGTGATGCGAGTCTCAGAGAAAAACATAACTTCAGTTTTTCATAGGAAAAATCATATGGTAAAATTTTCACGACGACTTTTCAACGAAATTTTCAAACCAAGAGAATATTTTTATAATGAATGTTGGTCTAAGATTATTCACGTGGACATGTGAAGCAATTGTAATAGTTTGTCACTCTGTTATCTCATAAGAAAACAACATTAGGTAGATTATACTTACCACGGGGTTAACGCAGGTGCCAATGACGTTGCCAATCGCGTCGGCGAGGAGCGTGATGTTTGCCAATACCAGTACGAACATTCCGAACCGCCAGAGTTCTAGCGGCTGTCCTGATAGAAAATAGGACGGTGCAGAATATACGAAGCTGAAACAGATCTGGAACAAGATATTAACAATCTTAGTAATATTCGTTAGATATAGTTAATGTAAGATATAGTTAATGTAAGGTTAATGTGAGATATAGTTAATATAAGGTATAGTTAATGTAAGATATAGTTAATGTAAGGTATAGTTAATGTAAGGTTAATGTGAGATATAGTTAATATAAGGTATAGTTAATGTAAGGTATAGTTAATGTAAGGTATAGTTAATGTAAGATATAGTTAATGTAAGAAATATAGTTAATGTAAGATATAGTTAACGTAAGATATAGTTAATGTAAGATATAGTTAATGTAAGGTATAGTTAATGTAAGATATAGTTAATGTAAGGTATAGTTAATGTAAGGTATAGTTAATGTAAGATATAGTTAATGTAAGATATAGTTAATGTAAGATATAGTTAATATAAGATATAGTTAATGTAAGATATAGTTAATGTAAGATATAATTAATATAAGATATAGTTGATGTAAGTTATGGTTAATGTAAGATATAGTTAATGTAAGGTATAGTTAACGTAAGATATAGTTAATGTAAGATATAGTTAATGTAAGGTATAGTTAACGTAAGATATAGTTAATGTAAGATATAGTTAATGTAAGGTATAGTTAATGAAAGATATAGTTAATGTAAGATATAGTTAATGTAAGGTATAGTTAATGTAAAATATAGTTAATGTAAGATATAGTTAATGTAAGGTATAGTTAATGTAAGGTATAGTTAATGTAAGATATAGTTAATATAACATATAGTTAATGTAAGATATAGTTAATGTAAGATATAATTAATGTAAGATATAGTTAATGTAAGATATAATTAATGTAAGATATAGTTAATGTAAGGTATAGTTAATGTAAGATATAGTTAATATAAGGTATAGTTAATGTAAGATATAATTAATATAAGATATAGTTAATGTAAGATAAGTTTTGGATGCAGCGTTAGAGACACGAAATATAAATAACCAGCTGGAGGTTGCCCGTTATTCAGAAGCCAGATACCACCTAGCTACGCGGTCAAATGCATGCATTACATAATAAAAAGTATTTAATTTATGTTTATTGTTAATTACGATCATATCAGAGAAATAAAAAATATTTTGTAAGGCATTAGCGACTATGCCATATAAGCTTATCATGCTAGTATCCTGGATTAGGTAGGAGTGAAGGTTACGTCCGTACAGACTGTTTATTTGATTGATCGCTCGTTCCATCCTATTATAATAAATATATAATTTAATTTGTACCGTGTTTCTAACGTTCTATAAAGTATGATATTGGTGCGATTAGACATTTTTATTTTATATAGTACACAGTTATATTACGTCATTTATTAATGGAGATGATTTTGTTTTTGTAATCGGAATTTAAAATTTATATTTAACACGTTACGTTTGAGGAAAACCTACTTAGAATAACAACGTAAACCTGATGAGGGAGAGGTTAATAATTCAATTTCTTGGAAACCCTCTTGGGCATCATACCAAAGATATTAAATGAATTTTAATGTCTTGAGCATTGATTAAAAACGATATACGATCATACTTTGTTTTTCTCTCTGATATATAAAAACGGTCACTTATATTAGCCTAGACTATGTGTTCAGCGTGGTGAAAAGCTGTTGTCTGCAGCTTCGCATGCATAGATATACTGGTATGTATATTAAAATATGGCTCGTAGTTTTTTGTGTTCCAAAAAGCTAATAGTCGCGTAACGAAACCATAGCGTGATTCAGAAACAGTGCAAAACGTCTCCTATCTTAGCTTCGATAGTTACAACATAAAAGGCATCAATTGCCTAAATTTCAAGTTTATATCCCTAGGTATTTAGGCACTGCGTTGATGAATCAGTCAGTCATTCAGGTAATTTTATATGTATATATAGTATATAAAGTAAAATTTGGCAATCGCGTGGTATAGAGTACCGTAGTTAAGTAAACTGAGGTAGAGATACGCTGCAACTTCTATCCAGGGGTGGTATTAATGGGTGGAATGGACTCAGCACTCATGGAATGTCCGCGTGAAATAACAGCACAGTCAAGCGCTGCTTCTTTTACTATAGTGTTTCTTTTAGAGAGTTTAAGAATGCGGAATTACAGGTGCGAGGCATACTATCACAATCCTCAGGCGACCTTCAGATGCATTGTATTTGGAGTAAGTGAAAGGGATGAAAGAGGAAGGTGACCAGCTAGGTACTTTGCCACTTACATAATATATTTTTTTGTTTATTTATAACTAAATATTATTTATTAGTTAGTTACCTGTAACGGTATGCCGGTAACAAGGATTGCAGCGTAGTAAGTCTTGAGATTGTACCAATTGTTGAAGTTTTCCTTCTTCAGTACGGCTAGCTCCAATGGAACTGTAAAACATCAGTAATCCATTAAATAAACACGGTTGATAAAACAAAAGTTGGCCAAGTGCCTTCTCATGCCTGAGGGCCGAGATGGAATGTCCCGTTGACAGTAATTGATGGTGACATAATTAATTCTCCTGTCAATTAATACAGGCACCAAGATTTATGTGGAATTCTGCAAATACATATTATCATAATTAATCGATAAGGAATTTAATATTACACGTAGAAGAAGAAGTAATAAAATAGAAATATATGTAAATTACACATTAGATTTATAGTCATTTTAAATAGTTGGTATGTTTTGGACATATGATGAACGATTAAAGCCATTATGATAGGGAAGTAATGAAATATCTCATACTTACGCGAATACACCATTGAATAAACTAAATGCTAGGTTTTTATAGCGGTTAATTTTTAATAAGCTTCAATAGTTCAGAAAATATTAATGTTCGAATCCGCCATTCGACTATTGTCATTAACAATATCCTAGCACATTCAAAGCAATGGACTGAAAGGGGAGAATCGGTTCCAAAGAAGGCGAATACAGTACCACCCGAGGGTAAGGTCATGGCGTCAGTTATTTGGGATACGCGTGGGATAATTTTCATCGATTACCTACAAAAAGGGAAAACAATCAACGGCGATTATTATGTGAACTTATTTCTGCACTTTAGTAATGAAATCCAGTAAAGCTGAATTTGGCAAAAACAGGCGTTGCTTCATCAAATCAACACACAAGTTCTGTGTGTACTTGCGTTATCGCGATGACCAAAATAAACGAGATTAGACTATTTAGCCTCCGCGGATAATTTCTTTTTCCGAACCAAAAAGAATGGCTCGGTGGTAAAAGATTTGCCAACATCTTCATCGGTGGGGTCTGCGGTTGATAGATATTTTGAGGAGCTTCACTGGTTCGGAAATGTAGCGAGCTAAATGGAGACAATGTAGTCAAATGAAGTAAGTTTTTTTTTGTTTTTCCCCGTTGGGCGGGGTACTTCGGGGACTACCCTCGTAAGTTACCACGGCTTGTAAGAGAGATATAAGCCAACAATGAGGCAACCTATATTTATATTCCAATTTGAATAATATCTAATATTAAAAAGATTTTCTTGACAGATTTTATAAAAAAATAAACTTTAGATATGATTTCATATGATATTAAATAATATAATTAACTAACTTAATTTATATAGGGACTGATAATGCTTGTTGCCAACAAGAAGTATTCTCTTCTTGTTGGCATTAAAGTTTTTTGTTTCCTTTATCTATAAGAAAAAAGTTCTAAAACATGTAGTGATACGGTCTATGATTACGGTGTTTTTGTTTGAATACTCGTACAATGTTAATGTTCTAATTAGATTGTAAAATTTGCGTATGTTAGTTAATTACCTTTATAGTTTATTTCAATGACTGTAATTCAATTTTCAATCAAAATCAAATTCAATCCTTCGGTTCAGTTCTTCTCTGGAACACTCTCCCGAAATTTAGGGCGGCTACGTTTTGTTACGTGTTTAAGGTGAAAGTTCGGGAGCTGTTTCTCAACAGATTGGTATATTCATCTCATTATTAGATGAAATGCATTTTTGAATTTACGTGTATTTGTATATATAACATTTAAAAGATTGTCTGTTTGTATTTTTATATATATAATGTCAAGTTATATAAGTATTTTATAATTAATATAATAGTATTTTAATCGCAACAAAGTTTTTAAGCATACACCTACCTCATTTCATCTCTGCATCACCCTAAAGTTGGCAGGTAGAGAATGTCTAACTCGTTAATTCCTGCGCCCCATGACATATACATTCATTCTTGAAAAGGTATCATAATGTAGATACGTTGTCGGCCTTGAGGACTGAGATGGAATGCTTCGTCACCAGTAATAAAGGTCTCCGTATCGCTGCACTCACAAGACGAAACACAGGAGCATTGTGCTACTATTTTACGCTGGTATTCTGTGAGGGCGTGGTCCTACTCCGGTCGACCTGGCCCATTCATTCTGCAGCTAGAAACAAGCTGCAGCAACTACTGATTAAATGTTTATGACATGATGAATGTTTTAGTTAGTATTTCTAAACATCTAAAATACGGCAGTCAATCAAAAGAGGGCATTAGAAATTTTTAGTTTCCATTTTACATTCCCTTTCCTTTTTCACATCGAGTACATCACTTACCGTTGCTTTTAACTTGTCTCTCCACCACTGTTGCATAGGCATTTCATCTCAGTTCTCAGGGGTGACAACGCGTCTGCATTATGATTCCTTATCGAGGATGAATGTGGATGTCGTGGGCCGCAGGAATCACTTTCCGTCAAGTGAACTGTGTACTGATTTTGGTTGCTGAGAGCAATACAAGGTACAATAATATATAATAAAAGTGTTGTATTGTAAATGGAAAACACCTTAATATTCTGCTAACTTACTTGGGGATCTCGATAAAGGTTTATTTTGCACAAATGTTGTCATTGCTTAGGACTGGAATGGAATGCCTCTTTATCTATAACTGGAATCGAGACGTAGAACGCCTTTTTTTTTTTTCGGGCTGACGGCCGCTGTTAGCCCAAGGGCTTTTATGGGCACTTATGGCGCTCAGTCGAGACCTCTAATAGTTATAAACGTAACGTGTTAAGATAATATGAGTTTATTTTCTTTTTTGCTTCTTTCGGTAACATAAATAAAAAAGAAATCATTGTATTGTTTCATCTATTAGTATGTAGTTGTATAGTGATTAGGAAATTTATTCCAACATTCCACAAATGATTAACAAGGAGCCTTAAATGTTATAAACTTAATTAAATTGAATCTAATAAAGTAATAATGAACGGTTTTTTCTTTCTTTTTCAGTTTTTACGCGATAAATTCTCAATTAGAACAATAGACAAATAATAATTTTCTTTATAAACATCATTTAAATCTAGCTCATTATACATATATAGCCCTTGTAACTAATATCAATAAATATTGATCCTAAAAAAGATAAAACTACAAGCCCTTGTTATGTTTACAAAGAAACCGAAGTACTGAGACTATAGACGTGACTAGAGTGTGGTGAAATATGTATATACTAGCATCTGTCCGCGACTTCGTCTGTGTAGACGTCAACATTGCGCCCGGAGAGAGAAATGAAAAATGTTTTAGAGGATAATGTATGATTTATTATTCGCCACGACTCTCGATAGTCTTTAGCAATCGACATAAAGTGTCCAAATGAATTTCCGCCACTTTCAGTCTTTCAACTCGAGGACTTATTAATGGTCATAGTGAATGCAAGTATCCTAAAATATTAAAGTAATCCTACACGGAACGGACACACTATGAAATTGATGATTCTCTACTAACTTTCACAAGTTAATTTTATGTGCTATATATATTTTTTATTAACATTACTAATATTCCAGTTAACTACACCAAGTAAGCTGAGAAAGCTCGTGCTACGAGATGTTTCACGACAATAGTCGAATGGTGGATTTGAATCTACGAAATTAAGTTTCGCAGACCGAACCATCAGGCTTTAAATTATAATTATATTAATAAGCCTATAGTCGCGGGAACAACCGAACATTGGAAAATTGAAATGGGTAGTCAAAAACATACTTCCATAGGACTGGTTTAGCTTGGATTGTGTTAATTTTTAGGGTGTTCTTCTATTATCTAATTTTAAGTATCTTGCATTTGGAATTAAAATATTATTATTATTAAAGCAGTGTTAAGGTACGCTAATATTCAGTGAGAGCGTAGTCTATCCCGATAGAGCCAATCTTTTGGTGCTACGGCATTTTCGCAGCTGAGATATGATTCTACCACGTGATAATGATTATTGTACTTACATTTGAGCACGGCCGGCATAAGAGAGGTGTAGCAAAGGTATGCGGCGGATACGATTAGATAGCCCAGGTTATTGATGGTTTTCGATCCGTCGCTTCCCGCCTTTTCATACATCAAGCCGATGAGGACCCCTATCACGATGTGGAGCAGTACTTTTAGATGGGTCACCGTCTGTTGGGTTTTAGACGAATTAATAAAGTCAAGACACGCTTATTAAGAGCTGAACTATGTGAGGTAATATACAAAGTTAGCGTAGTAAATTGTTGCTACGCCGTAGGTGAAAGGTAGCTATAGTATGAGCGGGTTTGGTCGACTGGTTTCATGGAATACTAGTGTAAAATAGTGCCTATTAAGTAGTTTCGTGTAGCAAGGTCATCTAGCCTACAACTTCACCGCTAGGTACTTCGTCGTGAAAACTTCATCGCGGCGTTGATCTTGGGTTCAATCAACAGCCAAGGAAGATTTGTGTATTACAAATAGTGTTTGGCTTTAGTCTATTTCTCTATTACAAATAGGTATATTGGACGTATGTTCAGAGTCTTTGACACTGCATAGATCCCTTCCTCCAATCTAGTTGCACATGCATTACATTGCATGAATTACATACTAGACAAGGGGCTGATGAATAAGTATCTCTGCGTTTGTGCAAAGTTTACACCACTATAATATTTCCAGCGCAGGAATAACATCTGGTAAGAACCAGAAAATATCATAGTGAACGACGTCAACCGATAGGATGTCACTGGCAAGCGATAAAACGGAAGACATTATTCTTTTTTTTTTTATTACGCTGAGAGCTGTATGACGGCCTATCGTGCAATACCCTTTCTTGAGGGGAGGATTATAGTCTACAATGGGATCCATAGATAGGGGCAGTTAATTTTATATGAAATATGTATGTAAATATACGATTTTTATAGTGTTAGAGCTACTCTGCCTGTTTGTTTCTAGCTGTAGAATGAATGGTTCAGCTCGACCGGGGTAGGACCACACCCTCACAGAATACCAGTTTAAAATAGCAGCATAACGCTGCTGTGTTTCGTCTGGTGAGTGAAGGGATCCGGAGACATTTATTACTGATGGCGAGGCATTTCATCTAAGTCCTGAAGGGTAACAATGCATCTACATTATGATTCCGTAGCAAGGATGAATGTAGATGTCATGGGCCGTAGGAATCACTTACCATGAGGTGAACTGTTACTCTTAGTAAATAAAAAAGGTAATAAGATTGAGTGGTCAATAGACTATCATAAACTTACCCAATCCCGATATTGTTGCACCAGACACCTTCTGAACAGAATACTAAACTTGTACACTTCGTGCGGCCGGTGTATGATGGTGGACATTTTTCCACAGGAGAACTTCAGCTCATTGTCCGGTATTGCCGGTGGAGGCACTGAGTCCTCCATCATGTCTGGATGTAAACATCTCGCTGCTAATAATTCGTTGAAGTTGCCGTATTCTGCGTTTGCTATTTCGAGTACTGAAAATTATATTATTATCAGACAAAGATATAGATAGAATTCATAATTTTACTGCGCGTTTAACAGTGTGAGAAATCATAGTGATGAAATCTTGCAAATATACTAATGCGTACCTAAGCCAATGCTGGCAGCAAACTGGCTTTGGCTTAGCTAGTTTAGTTCGAATACGAATTTCCGCCTGCTTCCTTTACGATCTTTTTTTATTCGGTTTCTTTAAAAGTTCCTGGTTGTTATGCATTTTTGGAGAGCTAAGAAAATTATTATGTTATTTAAAAAAATCTGCAAGCCATGTTTCATAACTTTTTTTGTTTTTAAGGCATTTTAGTGGAAAAAAAAATATTGAAATAATTTCGTCGTGAAATATGACGTTTTTCATCTCGCATTTTTAAATTTGGACCGATAATTGTTTTTTGTAATATTGATAAATAACCAATCCACCAACAAAAAAACATTGTCTAATCATCTTTTTAAAAGAAAAGAATGTTGCATTTTTGGCTAATTTTGAAAAAAGCTAAAAACATAACAACTCACAAATGGTTAACTTTTGCATAATGCATATGGGGTTAAAATTATCGCAAATGTCACCCCTATTACCTCCTAACGGGAATACGTCAAATTATAAATAATCCTGTATATATATCTATATATATATATATAGATATTGTGAGGGTGTGGTCGTTATCCGTTCAAAACCAATCCATGGTTCAGACATTTGGTTATATCATAAAATTTCCCCACCTTGGAAGTGAATGTAGCTTCATAAACTTACTATAGTCTGCCGGATTGTGGTATTGTGGACATTGCAATCCCATACTAGCCAAATAAGGCACGGTGTCTTCACTAGTCCCGTGATATATGCACAAACCTTCTGCTAACACATAGACCTGTAGATTTTCATTATGAAATAAGTTATATGAAATTTATTTACGTTAGTTTATTTGATGTTAATCGATAAAGATGTGACACGTGATAGCTGTATAACAAAACATAAGATGCGTTGCCACCAGTATTAAGATGCCCCGTTCTTCTTACATATCATATGATACATAGTATAGTATGTAATACTTTGAAAGCGTGGTTCTTCAATGGTTGAGCAGATTTATTCGAGCAACATAATTAGCTACAATGTTGATTCTTTTGCAAACGAACACACAGTTCACCTGATGGTAAGTGATAATTGAAGTTCATTAACACCCGCAACTGTCCTTACCGAAGACTCTAGATTCAGATACACTGTCAACCCTAAATACTAAGTACGAATGGCTTGCTGCCTACTGGTACTGAATTTCCTGGTTCCGACACTTTCTAAACCAGGGATTCGATATTGGTTTCCCGGGGGTCGACATGAACGAAAATTGATTTTGGGGGTCGATGAGGTCTAAAAATCGACCCCTATTAATTAACACAAATTCTTATTTGAAACTTTCAACATACTGTATAAGTTGTGTTACGTGTAGCAACTTGTAATAAGAATGACTAATGTTTAAGGAAGTATCATTGTTGTACTATTAAAAACACATAAGTCGATAAGCGTGGACAAGTTCGTACGAGATGAAAAACTCGCAAATTTTAGGTCCATTTATTTTGTTAAATTTTGATGAGAAAATGATGTCAAGTTTACTTACTTAACTGACAGCAAAATTTTTAATTGGTAAGTATTTTATATAAACAGGAAAAAAACTAGGGATTTTTAAAGTAATTTGGCTATTTGGTCTGAGGTATCATCAGTACGTTGAGAAAAGGGGTCTCATGGCCAAAATGATTTGGGAATCCCTCTAAAATAACTATGCTAGTATTTTGCGAGGGAACGGTCGTTGCACAATCAAGTCGAGTAATTCACGCTGCGGATAGCAATAAGCTGCTGCCGTAGTGTATTGTGGATATAAGGCAAGATAGGAATTAATCAATTCTCTACCGTGTATGTGTGTAATACGAATTGTTTGT
The DNA here is from genome assembly GCA_029286865.1 of Teinopalpus imperialis. NCBI lineage: Eukaryota > Metazoa > Arthropoda > Insecta > Lepidoptera > Papilionidae > Teinopalpus > Teinopalpus imperialis. Next base: position 3,386,661 of record JAGSMU010000039.1, read on the forward strand.
TTTCGATCTGGATGTGTTTGTCATTGTCCTTTGTTATCAGTGTCGATCACCCCGATTAATTTTATTAATTAAATCGACATCGTGATATGGCGATAACGTTTGTATCGATGAAACGTAAAAAAAATACTTGTGACTTGATCACTTACCTGGTCGAATAAGGTATACAAGGAAGCAGAAGGCTGATGTATCGTGCATACAACGGTTCGGCCGTCTCGAGCCAAATCCTTTAGGAGTTCAATACATTGTTTCGACGTCACACTGTCTAGACCGCTGTAAATTGTTTTTATTATGCTCATTAATAACGTAAAAGTATAATTATAATATCACTCTTACATAATATATATAATACAAAAAAGCTTGTATTTTCGCACGTATGTACACGCGTTAGCGTATTATGACGCATTTTATTTTATCATTTCTCCATTATGATCTTTTCTCACATGAATTTCATTATTTTAATTTTACATTATCTCGATAATCATTGGCTGACAATCAGGATTGGTAGGAAATCGTTTTTTCGTCCAAGAAAGTTACAACACAATTAATTTTATATGCGATTTTTATTTTTTCGTTATTTAGCACTTAAATATTTTTATAAGCCTTTAGTTTTTACTATCAGGTGAAATGTGTGCAACCTTTATCATGTACTACTATATGTATTAACGATATTTTTATTTAATCTCATATATATCCTATTTATATATTATATGGGATGAAATAGCACTATCTTAGCAGATATAATATAACATATATATATATATATATATATAACATTCATAGCAGATGTATTATTGCCTACCACTGCTTCACGATAAATGCCTATATTGTATATATGCTCTGACAACTTTTATTCCGATCAGGATAGATAGCACGTGTAATAGGATGAAACTATCGCGGTACAAGTCCATATGAATTTTATATAAGAAGGAACTTATATAATTACGTTGTAGGTTCATCCAAGAACAGCACGGGGGGGTTGTCGATTAGCTCCACGGCTATGGACAGCCTCTTCCTCTGGCCACCCGACAAATTGCAACATCGCGTATTCTCCGTCCCGGACAACCCTAATGTATCCAGTATTTCTGAAACCTGTAAAAAAAAACTTATAAAAACAAATACAAAGGCGGTGGCTATAAAGTTTTATATCTCTTATGTTTTTTTTATCAATGTTTTAATAATTTATATAGTTATTAGTATAGTTTCGAAACACATTTCCGACCTTCATTATCGTTTCTTTTTATATTCCTAGTTAGTACGTTAGAAGTTGCAGGCGCTGTTTATGTTAAATATTTCTTATAATACGGAAATAAATAATTATAACGATTGTCAATGTTACTCCATTATTATTAAAATATGTAGCAAAATATTTTTACGACGAAACCTGTATTATTATTAAATAAACGTGACCGTATGTAATACTAGTTTAGTAAACGTATGAAGCTTAGAACTTTTTAAAGGGGTAGGTAAATATTGCAGCAAATATTGAGGAATAAAGTTAACGGAGAGCAGACCTTCTCACTCGCTCTCCCGCTTTCTCACACGTTTTTTTTTAAATTATTATTTTATTTCATGCGGTCTAGGTCTAATCCGTTAGAAGTAGCAGACCGAGTCGAGGTCGACCCTTGCGTCAATTTGACGGCGCCCAGGGTAACGGCTCAAGTCGAGGCTCCCTCTCAGGAACCCTTGTGCTGGTTGCCCATTAATTAAGGTCTCAGCTGAGTGCCTTAAGCCGCCACCTTTCAACCCGGTGAATCTGTAAAAGCCCTCAGGCTAACAGTGGCCATCAGCCATAAAAAAAAATCGGCGGTGGCACTAATTAATGTTGTTAATTGCAACTATAAATGCCGATTTGTTATGTGCTCAGCGGTGAAAGAAATCATGTTGAGAAATCAGTTTTTTTTAATACTGAGAGATATCGAAGACATAGGAATTCTGTTTATTCGCATTGGACCGTGGCAAATTATGCTTGAATACAATGTATTTAGTCTATCCACATATTTATGCTGGCACACTACTCGAATAGATAGCACATAGGATGATGAGAGAGTGTAAATAATTATATAAATAATTGTATTGAAGTTAAGTAGTAATAAATATATAGATTAATTGAAGAAAGAAACATATTGCACACCAGAAGTGATCGTAAAAATTGAAAACGACAAACTTCGAAAGTCTGTGAATAGATAATATTTTCACGAATTTCTTGTAGGACATTAAACATAAGGAATATATAAACACGCTCGTGGATTAAAGTTTAGATTTCCGTCTTGTTATTCAAGTACAAGAGTTTTTTTTACAGGAGAGGTACCATAGGTCCACGAACATCCGCAACACCAGAGCCAGAAGAGTAGCAGGTACATTGCTTACGAAGAAATAGGCATATTTCTACAAGGTACCTAAGTAACCGTTAGAAAATACCCCCCTTTCCACGAAGTAGTTGTAGCTGACAGAAAACTCCGTACAAAACAATATAATATATTCCATGCAGATGATGTTATATAATATTGAATCTGAATGTAAATTAAAAAAAAATCTTACCACGCTAGCCTTTAGTTTTTCCGTTAACGTGTAACCGAGTTTCATGTCGGCAGCGAAATTCATCAGTTCTTCGACCGTGAACAGTGGGTTCAATTGGTCGTCCTGTAGAATGTAGCAGGACTTTTTCCTGTAAGCCTTCATGGAGTCGAGGGACTTGTCTTTCTCCTCCAGCAAACAGATGCTGTTCCCCGCCCGTATGGTGCCCGTGACACCTTGTGTCCTGCAACATATATGGTTTTACTTTGTTATATATATTTAATTACATAAATAAATTATAATATAAATAAGTAATTATAAGCTCACACTAATTTTAAACCTGTATGGATAGATTATATATAACTCCCTCTGCACATTTCGCTTGGAGTTTTTTAAGTACCTAAGACTGAGTGTTTTTATATACGTTATCTTGTAAATACAAATAAATAGGATGGCTCCAATTTTGTTTCTGTTAACGGATTTTTTCCGTACAAATAAAATACATGTTTCTGCACTTTATAGTAAAAAAAGTTATAGCCTAGCCTATTTACAGGGTATCAACAATTATATACGGTCAGACGATCATTTTGGAGCATTTATCTTTTAAATAAAATGACCTTAAGGGGTTCGAAGTCAAGTCACGGAGTAATTGTGAGACAATGAAGACTTATTATGTACGGGTATAGATCGTCTCTAGAGAGGAAATATAAGGTAAGTGACGGCCGTGCGGCGTGTTAGGTATTAGCGTGGCGAGCCCTGAGTTTTATTACCAGCCGATGAGCTATATTTGTATAGCAAGAATTGTTGGCCTTCGGATCTGGGACCACCAAGTACACTCGCGGTATGCTTCGTATCCTTGACACTGCATCTGAAACATCCTACAAAAATAGCGGAGGACGAAAAAGTGCCTCTGTGTTCGAGCAAATGCTAATGACGTCATAACATATCCTTCGAAGTTGACATTCATCTTAATATCCAGGAGATATCGCCGTGGTCGGAATCGACTTAGGTAGACGTCATCTAAAGATTACATAATTCTATTTAGTGAGTTGATTGCTCGTTTACCACCTAATACATACAAAAGAAATATTTATTATCAGTATGACTATAAAACTGCAAGGGACGCCATAAAATAATGAAGTTTATTTATTGACGCTAGACCAATCCTTTTTATTTATTTTTGAGTTTTGTGTGTACCAGGTCACCAGATACTCAGTGAGTCCTGAGGCTTATGACGCCAAAAATAATCCTCGATAAAGATTATAATACACTACGACCATCCATGAGCACTAAGACAGAATAGCACGTTACCAGTCATAACGTTTCTCTAACATACCAGACGAAGCAGCAGCGGTAATCTACTATTTTACACTGGTATTATTATATATACTGGAAATTTTGTTTCTTTCCCGGTAGGCAAAGTGAAAAAACTATATATATTTTAACGTACTTAACTCACTTATACTTAACTACAACTCATAGCCCAGCCACAGAGGTAGATTGATAATTACCTGGTTGAGCGAATTTACATAACCTCAATTACATTCTTGGAAAAACATAATTTTTATTACATACTTTTCCTTTCTATCTTGAGGATAAATTTAAATATCTCTTCTTACTTCACGACAGGTATCTTTAACCTTTCTCTACTATAATACTATATTTTAATACACAATACCGGACTTCTGTTAACTATTCTACTTTATTTTTGTTTATTGTGTGAAGCTGTCGGTCTTTTGACCTCTACAGCTTCAGCTCTATAGCTTTAGAAACTCGTCTACTATGCGAATCAATTTACTCTAGAACTCCTTGTCCGATAATAAAACATTAACATCGACCAAGAACCTATTACTACCTGCTCTACCTTTATTGATATATAGTATGTATGTATTTTATGTTTGTATGTGTGTACAGAAGTTTATGTGACCATATTATTATTAACTGATTCACCCATCTCAAGGAAACGTGTTATAAACGTTTATTATTTTTATCGATATACATTTTGTTGGTAATATTGTTAATAAATTAATATTATTTACATTTTTATACTAGCTGTAGAGCGATCCTTTAGATTCCTTCTAGATTGGCTTTCTGACACCTATTTGGATGGTTTTTTATGTAATATTAAGGGTGACAAATGAACACACAGTTGAGTGATTGAGCGACCCATGATATCTACGTCCGTCCTCAGAGAGGTAGAGCTACTCTGCAGTTTGTCTAGCTGCAGAATGAATGGGTCAGCTCGACCGGGGTAGGACCACGCCCTCACAGAATACCAGCGTAAAATAGCAGCCTAACGCTGCTGTGTTTCGTCTGGTGAGTGCAGGGATCCGGAGACCTTTATTACTGGAGACGAGGCATTCCATCTCAGTCCTCAAGGGTGACAACGCATCTGCATTATGATTTCTTGTCAAGTATGAATGTAGATGTCATGGGCCGCAGGAATCACTTACCATCAGGTGAACTGTGTGCTCGTTTGTTACTCTTAATGCTATATAAAAAAAAAAAAAGTTTCAGGATGACAAGCGTTGCCAAGCGCGGAGCTGGAATGACTGAAAGCGTCAATACCCTAATGGTTTAGGGTCTGCGCGGGTACAGTCTGCGAAAGTTTAGTTCGTAGGTTCGAATCCACCATACCATTATTGTCGTGAAACATCTTCTAGCACAAGCATTTTCAATATTTTTTTATAATTTCATAATTGGAGAGGATAACCGGAATATTAGTAATTTTAATAGCATGACTGATATTCTTTTATTAATAACAAATTACAGTACAAGACATGATTAGAGCATTATCAGCAAGATTTACTAGATCAGTTATAGACAACGATTTAATAAATACAAAAATGTTTGAATACATTAAATAATATTGCTAAAAGTTAGTAAAATGCAATGAAAACAAAATCTCAGCAACGTTATATACGCGCATATAAACGCTACCTCTACGTTTACCGATATTCAAATAAATGTCGACCGACAGAGCAAATGAAAGAGGAACACATCATACATGAGAGGAACACATCACATTCTAACTTACATAAGATTCTCTCTCGAAATTTTTAATAGCTCCTAGCTTAATAGGCACACATTAAATGTTGACACGTAATAATCATATTAAACTTAACCATTTTACCGTTTAAAGTTTAAACTTCCTCTTTGTTTTTCTCTTTCTAATTGTCCTGCTAAATTCTACACAAGACTGTTAATAACTATTTTTTTAGTTTACTGAGTTTTTAGTGTTATTGACTTGGCGTTAAGACATTAGGACGTTTAGTTGACTCTTGACACTAGAATAGAATTTCCTAATCATGCTGGTAAATACTGTACAAGAAATCTTTCTGATAAAGTTGCAGAGTTAGTTGGCATACGACCAATAATTGATTGATGGATAAAGAATAACATATATACTGAAAACAGAGTGTAAAAATAAACTCATATTTTTATTTATAAACCGTTTAGTTGACTCTTGACACTAGAATAGAATTTCCTAATCATGCTAGTAAATACTGTACAAGAAATCTTTCTGATAAAGTTGCAGAGTTAGTTGGCATACGGCCAATAATTGATTGATGGATAAATAATAACATTCATACTGAAAACAGAGTGTAAAAATAAACTCATATTTTTATTTATAAATTATTTGTAGTTATATAAATACTAATAATATTGCGTCTTAGCTCTTAGGTTCTGTTCAAAGTTGAGACATAATATTTGTGAGAAGAAAATGTTGGTATTCAAACATAGAACGCATACAGACGCTGCATCTTGCATCTGATCCTTCATCTTACTCAACATGCAATCACATCAGGCTGCGGAAATGGAAGCCGACGAGTGAGTGCCTTTGTGTTTGTGCTAATTCTTACGGTACCATAATATATCATGCGTAGATGAAGTCACGTGGTAATAACAACAAGACAAGGTTATGATCTATATCATCGTCATGTGTATTCTTTATATATTTCATCATGAATCCTCATGCCGGACACTCAAATGTTACCCTCATAAAATCAAGCAACGCATTTGCGACTCCTCTGCTGTTGCGGATATTCATGGGCGGCTGTGATCCTCACCATCGAGTGGGCTGCATGCTCAAAATAATAATAATTTCGATTAAATGGCATACCGACACCTCTTTAACTCTTCCTCCTCACCAGGAGTGTCACGAGAGACAGACTGTTTTGATGGCATTAGAGTATAGTCGGTTTAAATTAATTATTTATCATATCATAAAAAACCGATATTTTTTTATACCTGATTAAATATTCGTTGTAGCTGTCAATTTTTATTTTTATTAACATTCCTACTTTATATTTTTAAATCGAATTTTATAAAAAAAAACCGGCCTAGTGTCAACTTGTCAAATAAATGTCAACTTTACACGGAAACCATAAACGTTTAGTGTAAGACGGCACCCGCCACCTTTTTATACTAGTCGAATTGACTTATGCATAACCGCCGCGGGTGGGAACAGGTATTTCAGTCTCACATAGACTAAAACCTCATCCTATTCCACCTTCGTCGCATAACAGCAGAGCATCGGAAACGTTCTCGCGCACAACAGCGGTCTCACAAACGTGCACTGCCCATTGGCAGCTCCTCCTTCAAGGAGTAATCCCTCTCCTTCTTCTCTCTAGGCAAGATAGTGTTTGTATGAACGCTAACGAAACTATAATATAGAACGATCATTTGATACCGTCTGGTAATAATCAAAAGATATCGTATACGATGAGATGAGATTTCTTTAGATAGAATGACTAGTTAGATAAGAGGGTGAACTAATGTTTCGGCTAGTGACAACAAAATAATACTTTACTTACTCATTAAGTCTAAAGTAGGAACCGTATCATAGTATGCCATATAATGACATTTCATAATCACTTAAAATTTAGCAACTTAATTTAAGGTATAAATTAGATATTTAAAATTTATGCGCATAAATATCACTCCAGCGTCATAAATGATCATTCCTAGTAATGGTCAATAACCTAGTGTTGACGAACAGTTTTTAATATTTGCGAAGTCATTTAAAATGTTTACAATAATAATTCAATTTGCTGAATATAATACGATCAAATTTCATGTTCTAGAAAAAGAGAAAGAAATGTTGTTTTTTTTAAAACGTGTGAGGTGTTACAAATTTAGAGATTTTAGTTAGTACAGAGTTGGGTTCTAGTGACATAATTCAAATCCCATTGAAGGCATCGACGGCCGCGCGATGTATTAGATAGAGAAGGGCGACGGGCCAAGGGACAAAATATGTGTATCAAAATATGAGTGTTGCATATACCTATGTCGTGACTCTGACACTACATCTGAATCTTCCTCCGATATTATAGCATATGCATTACATCGAAATGGGGTAGGTGACGAGTAGTAAGTGCATCTACGTTTGCACGAATGCTCAGGCACTATAATAAATCCTGTGCAGTTGATATCATTTACTATCGAAATTGACCAAGAGAACATTATCATCATAAGGCATTTATGATTTTCAGGTCTAGTTGTGAATATTCCGTATTGCTAACAATGCATTCTTCCGAATCCTTCTACAATCTCGTTGAATAATCTTAGCAATGGTAATGGGAAATTTAATGTCAGTTAGTGAAATTCCTTATTTTGTTTGTTAATTTCTAATAATATTTTCAATTCAAATTAATTAAATAAAAATATCACACAATTTGACATTTAAATGGTTTGACATAAATAATTTAAAAATGCATCTGTATATATTACATACATTTTAATAAATGTACATATCATTTTAAATTTAATATACCAAAAATAAATGTCGTAATATAGGGACCATATGTAAATGATACATCGTTCAGATAAAATAAATTCGTGTATGCTCTTAATGATACATCGTTCAGATAAAATAAATTCGTGTATGCTCTTAATGAAATCAAAAGTTAAGTTCTTGAAGACATAACAAAAAAAAAACGGCTGTTACGTAAGCACTGATCAAAATAAAACATGTTGCGCACAAAAACATGCATTATGGCAAAATTCATACCTAAGTAAGATCCAAATCATTGGTGACAAGGCATTCTAAGGAGTGACCAGATATCTTTATTATATTTTCTGATTAAAGATGAATGTGTCATTGGCCTTAGGGAGAACTTTTTCCTCATATGTCACTTTCAATACAATAAAAAAAAATCGTGCTACAACTGCAAATTTGTGTTCAATTACTGTTTAATGAAAATGACTTATTACCCGTAGCCACTCTTTACGTCTATGTTCATATAGTTTGGAAACGTAAACGATTATCTACATCGGCGGATGTCCAAAAAAAAAGAAATCCTCGTATTCTGTGATATATTTGGTTGAATGTCTTTAAAAAAAACTGAGCCCTGAATTATAATTTAGTTTTTGAATTATTTGAATATTAAAACAGTATGCTTTGGCATCTAAATAATGTAAACAAATGTTCTCTTTTCCAACGATACGAACGAAAAACATATTGTTATTACAAATCACCTGCATATTGCACTAATTAATTAGGGGTTGTCATACCCTATATAATATAAGGTCATTTACCTGACCTACCCTTATCAGTTGTGGCCATACGTCCACCGGTACACTTATCCTTTATTATTAAACACAAATTTGCCTAACAATGGACACATCTAATGAAGAAGTGGCCCAGCGATTGCCCTATCGGACCAAGGCCAGAGTCAGCAAGAAGTGGAATCGTAGAGTAAGTAAATATAATAAAACCTGCTAATCTACTATACGCTTATATAACAAATATCATACCACGTCGAAATGTGGATCAAAATCATCAAAACACAAAAACTATTTAAACTATAATTGAATAGTTAATTGCAAATAACTTCTATATCAAAAAATAATATTTAGGAAATAAAAAATATTAATTCACAAAACAATTAAATTTGCATATTTTTATATATCATGTTCAATGTAAATTAGTTTTTATTTAATTCTTTGATTTAATGCGTCATCAAAGACTGCTATTTACCTAGGTCCGGTTTAGGTGTCTAAAAAAGAAGAGTGCAAAGAATTATTTTACGATTCTCGTATTCACTAATTATCAGTGTGCATTTGCACTTTAGTCCATTTTCTAGTAGAAGGATATTCCATTTCAGCCCACAGGGGTGTCAACGCATGTCAGGTAAACTGTGCGCTAGATTGTCATCCCTACTAAATACATCCAGTCCATACAGATAGAAGCGTCGCTGGAGTTTCTTGCGCCACTTCTTCTCCAGCGCCCACGCATTCCGAAGTGGTGGTACAGATAGCTAATAATAATAGCGAATTTAAATAATCCTCTGTCAGAAGCAACTGACCGAGCCGAGGTTCGGCCCTCTCGGGCACCCTCGAGTCAGACGCTGTCGCGAAACAAGGTAACGGTCCAAGCCGACGCTCCCTCTCGGGAGCCCTTGTGCTGGTTACCTACATATAGGTCTCGACTGAGTGCCTTAAGCGCTCGGTCACCTCTCAACCTGGTGAATCTGTGAAAGCCCTTGTGCTAACAGCGGCCCTCAGCCCGAAAAAAAACTAAATACTATAAAAAAATGTCATCATCGGTTAACGTTACTGTTCCATTGTTATTCTTACATTCCGATTTATCATTATTTATTTATTTTTATGTATTATTATATATTATCTATTTTATAATTAACAAAATATTGCCTCAATGATTTTATTCTCTTTACTTCAATATACACAAAAACTGGTTTAAATAACATTAAAACTAGTTACCATAAAAACGTGTATCCTTTTTATACAAAAACTAAAGCTTTTTACAGCAGTTACTAAACGCATGCTGAGCGTGGCGGCATAAATAATTACCCTGTCCTATTTCAGTAATGCCAAGGTTGAGCATTACTTAACAAAAGAAAAACAGTTCTATCATCTTTTATCCTTTTACACAATTCAGAATATTGTGGACCTAGCTGGAGCACGAATAGTACGGCCCAATCGTGAGTAAACTTCCCAGAATACCAGAGTAAAATAATACCTTTGTACTACTATGTTGCGTTTGATGAAGGCGAAAAACCACAGACTAGTAACGTTTCCATACAACATACACATAACATTTCCATTTTAATCCTGAGGGGTGACAATGCGTTTGCATTATGATACCTTATTAAAGATGGATGTGTGTTTCGGCGGGCGGGAATCCCTTACCATCGGGTGAACTGTGTGTTCGTTTGTTGTCGTATATACACTCGTGAGCAAAAAAATCGGCTCAAGCGTCATATACGAGGTTGAATGTCTTTAAAAAAACTGAGCCCTAAATTATAATTTAGTTTTTGAATTATTTGAATATTAAAACAGTATGCTTTGGCATCTAAATAATGTAAACGAATGTTCTCTTTTCCAACGATACGAACGAAAAACATATTGTTATTACAAATCACCTGCATATTGCACTAATTAATTAGGGGTTGTCATACCCTATATAATATAAGGTCATTTACCTGACCTACCCTTATCAGTTAGTGGCCATACGTCCACCGGTACACTTATCCTTTATTATTAAACACAAATTTGCCTAATAATGGACACATCTAATGAAGAAGTGGCGCAGCGGTTGCCCTATCGGACCAAAACCAGGGTCAGCAAGAAGTGGATCCGGCAGAAGAAGATGCACATCAGAGATGGACGACTAATATATTGGCAGTACTTCGCTCAGAAATCGGGCCCCCCTCTGGCGCTTAAGACCAACAGGAGCTCAGAGAAACGTGAGTAGTGGCTGTTAGCGACTGGACAGTCAGATAAAGACGAAAGCCGGCTACTGGCCCTATATTGATTCCAGCTCATCAAGCAGACCGATTACGTTTTGCAAGAGTAAACGTGAACTGGGCGGACGAACTGTGGAGCTCAGTTCTCTTCTCAGATGAAAAAAGAATGTCTCCATGGCATCGATAGACGACAAAAAGTCTACAGAAGACCTGGAGAGTGATTCGCCCGGATTCTTCGAAACCAACGGCAGACTTGGAGGTTTGGCGGTGAATATTGAAGAGATATTAGGGGATCATGTCATTCCGTACGTAAGCTTTATAAACGAAGACTTGGTGCTAGTGCAGGACAATATCCGGCCACATACTGCAGCTTCTGTTGGGCGGTACGTGCAGGGGGTTGAAATTGAGTGCATGGAGTGGCCAGCACTTAGTCCGGACTTAAATTGGTTGCAATGGTTAAAACTCATTTTTATTATATAATTTATGATTGTTTTGTCTTTTATCTGTATTTTCTTTTAAGTGAATATGTTCTTAATCTACTATAGTCAGTAAAAATAAACCTGAGCAACAGATTTTTATACGAAAATATTTTGGCCACAAGCGCACGGCGTGATTCGATTCTTTTGTTCACGAATGTGCGTATATTTTTATATATCTTATGTTTGTGATATGTATTGACTCGTCTTAAGAAGGGGACCTTATACAATAGCGTGTAAGCAGAAAAAATATAATAACTTACGAGAAACCAGTGAGGGCATTCATTAGCGAGGACTTGCCGGCCCCCGACGGGCCCATTATAGAGGTAAGCTGGCCGGACCTGAACACGCCAGAAACTTGCTTGAGAATCGTCTTTGTTTCTGTAACCGAAAGAATAAAACGTAAATAAAATAAATCATAAAGAATAAAAAGTATACAGGTCTTCCGCACTCTATGTTCCACACTGATACGAATTACTACACAGCACAGTACCCATGTATTGTTTTAAGAATTTTGGTCTAATGATATATTTTCTATGATATCTTATGTCCATAACAGGTCTGTAACGTTTTTCTCACAGATTATATTGGTATATATTTATTAATTTAACCTTTATTTACACATAAAAGAGAATTGTACAAATAAACAGACTTAAAACCAAAAGGCAATCTCTTCCTACCTTACCTTTGGGTTGAGTAGAGAAAATGTTACTAGTACATAGTGTTTATAATAGACAAGATATTAATATATATATATTATAAATATACACTTATATAACATATATATACGTGCATAGTTCGACATAGTTATAATAAGTAGCTATATAAGCTATAGTAGTTATAATAAGTGTCAGCGGTATTCCGAACCGATACGACTAAGGGACCTTTAAGGTTTAAGGCTACACCTTTCTTAAAGGCTGACAACGTAGCTTCGTCTTCTCTGGTATTGCGGGATATTCTAGTTAGACTTTTCTATTTATCAATTAGTTTTTTTACTACACCTATCACAATATAACCACCACACCCTGGGTTGACTGGTAGAGAATGCCTTTGGTATTAAGTCCGCCCTTTGTCTACTTTTAACTCTGTTAAGATGAACGCGGTAAAGAGTAAATTAAAAATATTAATGGGCGGCGGTGACCACTTATCATCAGGTGAACTGCTGGACCGCTTACCCCCAATTCTATAAAAAAAGCAGTTGTGTAAGTGTAAAGTCAAAGAAGTTGACCAAATTTTCTTAACTCCACACGAATAAATTCGGTTTGTATTAATGTACATGACTATAATCATGCGACATTTGTGTATCAATTTAAATACTAGAAACTCGTTTCGTTTCGTTTTAATACGAATAAAAATAGATTCAACGTGGACCTATTACTGTACATGTTTAATATTATATTTTCTTTGTTGTCTCGAGATTGAAGTATTGCAAGGAATTGTTATTGACTTTTTTTGTAATAACTTGTTTTTCTATATGTCGGTTTGCATTGAGTTATAAGTGGTAGTAAACTAACAATATTACTAATATAGTTCATATTACTTCAATGGTTACGTATAATCACAATTATTATTTATATTTGTACTAATAATGTATTTCCATTATAAAAAAAGGGAAACACGAAAATAGGTGATAACCTGTGAATTTTTCCTCCATTTTTTCTCTGTAAAACGAACAAAATAAAAATAAAAGGGTATGCTATGGGAGCTAATGGGGTATTGTATGAAATGCATTTGTTTACGAATTAGTTTTATCACATATAATTATTATATAAATTACTGAAATCGCTTTAAAAGTATTTATTTTAAAGCATTGTTAGTTAATATTTTATGTGAGAACCTAATGTCTAGACAAACCTTACATAAGTTTAAAGACACTGTAAATATTTTAAAGTGATATATAAATTGTATTTTAAAAATAAAATAAAACATAAAACCGCTGAAGCCCGGTCCGATGTTGTGTCCAGTTAAGTCAACCGTACCCATAAAGAAATATTGCATTTTATAAACCATTCAACAGTTGAGAATCGAAACCAGGGCCACGGCGAAGCTGTTAGGTACTCTGATTGCCTCGGATTTTTTTATTCTTATTACTGGATGTACAAGTCTAATATAATATGTGAGCTGACTCTAAATAACTTTCCATTATAAAAATAATAATAGTTATATGTCATAAGTTTAACATGTTAATTGTATAGGCGTGATCGTCGGCTGGTTATCAATCATATAGAGCTGGTGGAGGTGATCTTATTGCGTATTATTTCTCAAGGATTATAACGTAAAAATATAAATAAAGGATATTAAATTAACTATTTTAGATCGTAATCGTTAAGACTTGCGGCTAAGTTATTTTATATATATTTTTTTTATTTTTTTTTTATAGCATTAAGAGTAACAAACGAGCACACAGTTCACCTGATGGTAAGTGATTCCTGCGGCCCATGACATCTACATTCATACTTGACAAGAAATCATAATACAGATGCGTTGTCACCCTTGAGGACTGTGATGGAATGCCTCGTCTCCAGTAATAAAGGTCTCCGGATCCCTGCACTCACCATAGGAAACACAGCAGCGTTAAGCTGCTATTTTACGCTGGTATTCTGTGAGGGCGTGGTCCTACCCCGGTCGAGCTGACCCATTCATTCTGCAGCTAGAAACAAACTGCAGTGTAGCTCTACCACTGACAAACTTATAACTTTTAGTAAAACTAAAAATATAAGTTTAATATTTTTTCCGCTATTTTGCTTATTCCTTCGGTTCACCGCCATATCTTAGAACGCTTCATAGATAATTTAGCCTTTGATCTAGATAGCCTTTGGCATTAAATCTGCCCCCTGTTAACCTGTAACTTTGTTAAGGTTAATGCAATAAAGTAGCAATAGTACGTTAATTTCAATATTTTTTTTCACAATGGTAGAATCAAATATTAATAAATTCGTTTATCAATGCTGTAAATCGATTATAGATTGTGCGCTTTAAAGTTTAGCGTTTTTGTCATGGAATCATAACTTTTTATGATCTGATATTGATGATGATGGTAATGCATAAAAAGTAAGTAAATTAACAGCTTTTCTATATAAATTCCACTGCTGGGTATAGGCCTCCTCTGTAGAGAGGGTGTTAGAGCACACTACACAGCTCTCACATGGTTGCGATTGTTTTTCTCATTTCTCAGACATGCTAAGGTTACCACACGATGTTTTCCTCGACCATCGAGTATGTGATAAATCAGCTCTTAAAATTACGATTAACAACTCATTGGTGCCAGCACCGGGATTGAACTAGGTCTTCTCGCGTATCGTGAATTAAAATTAACCACAAATACTAAATTGGTATACTTTTTTTTATGAAAGCAGGAGTGATAAACCAGCAGTCAGTTAGCTCGATCAATCCTCAACAAAATAGTCAAGATTTACAAGCGTTGTAACCGCTGAAAGGAAACTGAGATAGAATGCCTCGTTCCAATAATTTGTTCTACGGCTTCACTGGTATAATTTTGGAGGCGTGGTCAATTTCAAGTCGATTTAACTAGTTTATTTTTCATCTAGAAACCAGCTTCAAGGTGGTTCTCTGATGGAGTATAGATCCGATACATAAAATATGAAATATAGTTTTATAAAAATATTATATATACCGAGGTACAAACAGGTCTCGATAAAATATTCAAAGTTTTTATAGTTCTAACAGAATGGTTATTATAGGTTAGTTTCCAACGGGTGATTATCATCTTGTGTATGATATTTATGGTGATATGAAATTTTATTGTCAGTCTTGTTTTGTTTCACTCGTGGTCCTATTTTACCCACCGTCACAAATTGTTCGTGGTAAGGATATTTGATTTTAAATTTTTATTATTTCATTCTATATAAATTACACTTGTTTTTCTAAGAAAAAGGTCAAGACAGTTATGGCTCTATGACTTCTTATATGTACATGAATGCTGCAAATTTAATAAAACTAAGTTAATGGATCTCATAACGTTTTATTTAAACTTTTTAAATTCCGAGTGCTTAACAACACGATTGAGGTGTTTTGAAGTCCTGATATTATAGTTAACTCTAACCTTTAGCTATGTATTATTGATTGATAGTTCAATCTACTCATAAACATCTTTATGTCATTAGTTATTGTAGTGGTGTGGTTTTTGTGTGGGATTATTTTTTTTAAATAACGGGACCCCACGCCAGGGGTAGCTTGCCATATTCTCTATTTTGCTATAGCATTCCTAATCTTCCCGCTAACCACTCAAATGAAGTGTTAATGCTGGTGCTAGGAGTTGGTAGCTCCAATAGTAGAACTTGAAAATTGAGTTAACTTTGCAGACCCTACTCTAAACCATTAGACTATTGATGCTCGATTGATGAGATTGCGTTATTGAATTGAAATTAGGATGTTTTGTTAATAGCCTAACGAATCATGATGTGTGCCCTAGTTTAGCTGAGGCAACGTTTAGCTTTGACTAACTCTCAAGACCTAAGGCATGTGTAGTATGTGGCGGAAATATAGACTAAGCTAATTTACTGTTAATTTACACATTTACGTGTTCAACGAAATAAGTAGCCTGCCGTTATTATATCCTAAGACATTTTATATAAAATGGGGAAGAAAGATGACCGTGTTTTCTGGTGGTATATGTACATTATTAAAATATCAAACATCGCATTTTATTTAATTGCGTTCAAGATATATGATATAATATTAACGCATCATTATAAATTTATAATTTAGTCTTTAATACAATTAGCATATTCTAATATATTAGTATTCTAATATATCAGTCTTGGAGCGTGATTTATATTGCGGTATGCTCTTCACATGGGAGTGTTTATTGTGTTAATATTTTCATTTTTCTTTTCTTGTATGTGTAATTATAGTTCTATTAGACTTTATAGTTTCTTAATATATCCGCTAGATGGGATACGATCATGATACTGACGATGACGACAAAGCCCTATTAAACCGCTGCATCTCGAACTCTGTAGGCGAAGAAACAAAAAAAGATAGAGGGGGAGAGAGAGATTCATGGCAAAACCTCCAACCGTTATCGAAAAGCTCAAGATGTTTTCGAAAGTAACTATATACTGCTCGTGTACCCCACATTAATTTTATAAGAAGAATAACTGGTTACGAATCCTCAGGGATGTTAAAGTCGAGCAATTTAAGTATTTGGGCCACTGGGTCACCGAAGACCTTAAAGACAATGTCGATGTGGAAAGGGAGCGCAGAGCGCTGTCTGTCCGATGCTCGCAGGTTCTCAGGGTGTGCAAGGACTGTCAAGGTTGTGCTTTTTAAAGCGTACTGTCAGTCCTTTTACACTTGCAGCCTGTGGGTTGACTATACGCAGCGGGCATACAGCGATCTGTGTGTTCAATACAATAACGCGTTCCGGGTGCTTATGGGGCTGCCGCGCCACTGCAGCGCTATGATCGTGGATGCTGATACTGACGGCTTTGCGGCGGTCATGCGCAAACGATGCGCTTCTATCATGCATCGCATGCGTGACAGCCCCAACAGCATCCTGCGCGCGTTGGCGGATCGGTGGGACTCTCCGATGCTGGCCCGATGGATACGACTGCATGCAGTCGTACAGTAAGTTTCCACCATCATCTGTGAGTCCTACCGGACTTGCCATATTATATTTAACTAATATTAATATTACTAACACTATCTTGTAAGCTTACTTCTGTACTAACTAATATGGATGTTATCCTAGGATGAGTCTGAAATAAATGATATTATTATTATTATTATTATAAACGCAAGCGGCATAATATTTCATATACTTTTGATCCACGACAACACAACATATAAATCCCTGTTATGAAAACTTCGTAACAGTACTCTGGGGGAATTAATAGACATTGTATTTATATTCTGTTTTATCAGCTACAGAATTCCCGAAGAACAAATTTAGGAGATATCTTTCGACGACGGTGACGGTGATCGTCTGGTTGTTATCAGATGAGAGCAAGATAGATTATAGTACTGTTAGGTTAGAATGAGCAAAAGAAGACATGAAAGCATCGGATATGAACAACATAACATTCGTGAAAAACGCAGACGCGAGTCATGGACATCGCAATCTACGGGTACCATACAATTAAATCATCCAGGGAAACAATTTGTGTTAAACAAAATTTGTTGTTTCAAATTAATGTAATACGAATCATTTTTTGGCTTCAATTCCAATACCGGACCTGCGAATCAAAAGTCTGGCGACTCGATAACGATACGACGCACTATTTACGATAATATATAGAGGTGAATATGCTTAACTAACGCACGTTTTAGCAGAAGTGGCGAATTCTAGATTCTGTTGATTTTGATGCTGTTAGCCTATGCGGCTCTTACAGCTTCTTCGGACACAGGGCTCACGGAACTGAGGGATCCGTGAGCTGGTTATAGAGTTTGGTTCTCTTTAAGTGGCGAATATTTGTCCAGTTGCAATTTAATATTTACATTCTTTGTACCTTTCATAAAAAAAAATGCTATACTTATAGGTATTACAGTTTTGTAATAAAATTGAAGGTATTTGACCCTTTCCACGAGTAAGCCATAACCAGAATTATATTTCTAATCATCTGGTAATCAAATACGTAATGTACAAATCGCTTTGCATAACTAAATAAATCGTTTTTTGTAGCGGTATCGTTTTTTTGGAATCTTCGTCGGCACTATTTCGCATTAATTAAAATAATTAGCATGTACCAAACATTTGAAGGCGTAATGGATGACGGTAGTTCGAGTTAAATATGATACCACGACACCAAACACCTTACCTTATCAATGACTGATGGAAATCACTATAGTGCCGTCGGGATAAAATCATTAAAAAACAAAGTCCAACATCCGTAAAAAATAGTTTTATTCAATAACATATAACAAAAAAAATAAAAACGTAACGTAAAAAATAGTACATTTAGTAAAATAAAAAACCGAAACCGTGCGTGGCCGAAAATTTTTAAATATGCTCGCAATAGGAAATACTGTATTTTATGATGTTGTTCTTCCCCTATTGATGCTGTAACCGGTATTTTTGAACGGTGCAATTTGTATGTTTATTCCTCTCAATAAATGACACAACCGATGGACATGTGAGAGTCTGCGTTCACAAGCGTCTTTATCTTTAAAATTGCACGAATAAAGTTATAACATGCACAACGATATTTATGTGTTAATATTTTCCATACAAATAGTAACGATGAAGCATCCCAATTCAATATACGTCAGATTCATCTTTACTTATATTGGGTTGGCAACCGAGTTTCCGCTGTTTTATTAAATTTTATAATTCCGCATGCCATTCATTTTTTTTTGTCATTATATTTTAAATCTTTCGAAAGAGGGTGTTTTGTTCTATCGGATACTTAGTTTTGTTGTGTTCGAGTTAATCTATGTGGGATTTCCACCTCTTACGATCTCTTTTAGATGTTATACGCGGAGTTCCTTTCAATACTGATGCAGAATTGAGAATTTGGTTAGATGAATTTTTCAAGTCGAAACAGGGTTATTTTTACCAACAAGGTATAGAGAAGCTTTTTGAACGTTGGGAAGAAGTTGTAAACAACAAGGTAGATTGCATAATTCATTATTTAGTTGTAATTTCTTATGTTTAATATTTTTTTATTGAATAATAAAATTTTAATTGAATTTTTAAAATACGGCGGGAACTTAATTGTCTCATTATTATAATACAGAATAATCGTTCGTTAAACAATAGCTAATTACGGTATGATCTTTAGTATTTATAAGCATTTTCTTATATCTTTTTTGACTCTTTTGTATATGCTTATTATTTGTCGTAATTTATTCTCTGAGAGTAAGCTCTTTTATTGCGCCGCCATAATTTAGTACGAGCATTGTATACCATAATGCTCGTACTAAATTGTAGTACAATTTTAAAATAAAAAAAATAAATCTGGCATTATTTGTTAGTTATTGATATATTTACCTTAGTATATAATAATTTTTTGTATTATTTTAAAATCAATCGTATTTCTTTAAATTGTTTATGTTTTGTGATTTTCTATTTTTTTTAATGAAAATAAAGGTGAAGATTTGTCTCATAGTACACCTGATGTCCAATAATGACTGTGACCCATAAATATGTACCTTCATCCACTCTCAACAAAGATTCAAGATGGCAGTTGCCTTGTCACCCGTTAGGACTGTGACGGAATTCCTCCTCCTCGTCAATATTTGAGTCCCTGCTCTCACCGTATAATAGAGAGAAGCGTTAAGCTACTATTTCAGGCCAGCATTCTGAGTGTCTGTGGAACTTCCCTGGTCAAATGGGTCGACCATTCATGACGCAGTAAACTACTAGTACCATTTGCAACGTCGGTGCTGACTTAGCGACCAGCTCCGACGATTGTTCTCCACACTTAACTCTGTTGGGTTTGTAACCGTTTATGTTGGTATGCTGCGTACATATATCGCTGTAGGTCTTGTATATATCATGATTCCATATAGAAGGGAATATGGGCTGTAAGACTAACAATTTACCGTCAGGCGTAAAATAGTAGTAATTACATTTATGGACTGTAAGTCGTTATTATATATTCGTAGTAGTATCGTAGTAGGTTATTATATATAGTACTTAGTATTTTATACCCTATTGCTGGTAGTGATAGTATTTTATAGCCTATTTTTTTTAATTACATTGAGTTTACCTGATGGTAAGTGATTCCTGCGTCCTATATTCATACTTGACAAGTAATCATAATACAAATGCGTTGTCACTCTTGATGACTGAGATGAAATGCCCCGTGCTTCAGCGGTGTGCTCAAAGGGGTGTACGGTACGGTAAGTTTTATGGGCCGCAGTGATCAATCTCCATCCGTTTAACTGTTGCTGTTAACTTGTGCTTAGTCTCTAAAAAAAATTTAACGTTTGTATAGTTTATACATCCTAAAAAAGACTATAAATATATATATATATATATATATATAAATATATATATATATATATATATATATATATATATATATATATACATATATATATATATATTTATATATATATATATATATATATATATACTTATATTATAGAATTAGGTCCTTACATATGAAATTAGCGTAGCCTATGGAAAAGTAAAAACCTATTTTTTTTATGAAATTATATATTTAATCAATCGAAGTATGTGCCATTATTATCTATGCACTTTCGCCATTTAATAGGTGGTTCCAAATTTAAAAAATCTTTGAAAGCGGTTTGCTCCGCCTCATCGGACTTGATTTATTTTCCTTGCAAGAAATCCAAAAAAGAAGCAGCAGTGCGCTAGAGCAATTGACCAGTCTCGGTTGTTTAACGTCTAGCTTTTCCATCATGGTTTGCAATTGTTGACAAAAAAGATCTGCCGCAACGGTCTGGTTAGATCTTGAGAAGCTGTTGTGGTCCAGCACTGGTCCACCAATCACTCACAAGTAACTTTTTCTGAGTCAGCTTTCCCTTGAGACAGGATTTAACCAGTTCTCCTTGGTTCAACCACTGTGATAGACATTACCGATTGTCGTACAGTATCCATTTTTCATCACAAGTAACGATACGATTCAAAGTTCCCTCGTTATTGTGATGGTTTAATAATGTAACGCAGCACTCAATGTTGGTGTGCTTTACTGAATTCACGCGGTACCCATTTCTCGGTACATATTAAATAATATATGTGTTATATATGTCTGTGTTATATATTTTAGAAGCATCTTATACAACTACATGAATCTATATAACACCACGATAAAGGAACACGGTCAAGTGGTGATAAGAAAAAATGTTACGAGTTATTTTGAAATAAGTAACATTGGAAAGCCAAGGTGCAAGTATTATTTCGCTGCAATATTACTAGGTCAACCCGATCGGAGAACAAGCACGCCCTCACAGTATATCAGTGTGAAATGGTAGCATAACGTTACTGTGTTTCGTATGGTGGGTGTAGGGATCCAGAGATCTAATTACAGGTAGCCAGGCATTCTATCTCAGTCCTCAGGGGTATATACAATATATTTAAATCCTGATTCTTAGTTGAATTTAGAAAAAATGACCTTATAAAAATATACTGATATGTTTACATATGTATAAAGCGACTTTAATACCTAAATTAATTTCTGTTGCATTTTTCCACATATTGTTCCTGCACTACTTGCTTCCATAGATACCCCAACTTTGCATAGGTCTTCACTCAATCTAAAGTATTTTCGTTCTCCGCCACGTGTTGGTATACAAGGTTGCTAGGATACTACTTAAGAATCTTTTTTCTTTTCGGTTACCGGATTTACTATATGTATATGCCCACTCTCAGCTCAGCTTACTGTTCGTTTGAACTTAACGTCGTTCACTTACGATTTACTCCGGACTTATATTTTAGTTGAAGTTAACTTTAATGGACCATTAGATTTTGAATTTTATTAAGTCACGTACATCATAAATAGTTTCATGGTACTGTGATAAGATTAACGAGTAGTTTTGTTCTAGTGAAGATGAAACATGTCCAACCATTACAATAAATTGTGCATTAGTTTTGAACCTCAAGCACGTAATAAACCAACAGATAAATTTTCTATTGATTTTTTTTATTACAACATTGAGAGTAACAAACAAGCACACAGTTTCCCTGATGGCAAGTGACTCGTGCGGTCCATGACATCTACATTCATCCTTGACAAGGAATCATAATGCAGATGCGTTGTTACCCTGGAGGACTGAGATGGAATGCCCCGTCAAGGGCTCCCCCTTCATTCATCAGAAGAAACACTGCAGCATTGTGCCGCTATTTAACGTTGGTATTCTGTGAGGGCATGGTGTTACCCCGGTCGAGCGGACCCATTCATTTTGCAGTTAGAAACAAACTGTAGTATAACTCAAGAATTGTAAGGAATTGTATTGAAAAATTGGTGGCGGTTATCGGGGATCGAATTCGATTTGCTCGCGTGAAATTAAAAACGAGCTTTCGTACACTGAGCTACCAAGGTGTTTGTGAAACAGTTCGTATTTTTGCTGGTGACGCGGAATGTTCTGACTGTCATCATTTCTTAAATAAGGCAGTTACACATCATTAAGACTATTAGCGGACCTTTAGTGGTTTGTTTTCATTGAATCGAGTGATATCACAATATTTGCTCACTCATAAGCAGCCTAAGCGTACAACTGATCACTTGAATTAGCTTCTGTGTGCGTTTTAATGTTAATATATTTACATCAATCTTAAGACGGTTAAATCTACGGAAATTATTTTCTTGTTATTAGTCACAGATATGTAAATTGGCATTTCAGTAGTACAGACGCCAAGAGCAGCATTCCTCTCCCGTTTTTCATGTAAACGATTACTATATAAGAACAAACTAAGGTACTATTTTACGTTAGCCTTTTCTAATACAACGAAAGAGTAATAGATAACAGTCCTGTAGTTCCGGGTTTAAAGAATAGGACAAAGTATCACGTTCCTGAAAGGATTTGAATCAGGGTGGGGTCCTGAATGTCCATTAAAGTGAACCTAGGGACGATACCATGGAGTAGTTCCGTCTGGAGTTTGTGTTGTACGGGGGCACTAGCCTCTCTCTGTAAATGGGAACCAGACCCCCTGCGTGCGCTCAAAGAGATCACTCAGAGTGGCCACCTCGGGCCAGTCGTCTTAGCCTCACCTTGGGTATTTCAGCCACGGCTACCAAACCCTCCGACCACGACAAGGTGAGAACCCGCTCACACGAGCCTCCGGATCCCTATACTAACCAAAGGAATCGCATTAGCGCTATACTGCTACTGCACATATCAGTCACACCAAAAGCAAAACGCACACGAAAAAAGAATAAAAAAAAATAAATATATGTGACTGCATCGGGTATCATAATGACCCATTCATAATGCAGCTAGAAAGAAGCTAAAACTCTTAATACTTAAGCTAAAATGGTATTCCCATAATACCACGCGACCGTCAATACAACGCAGTACTCTATTACGACATAGTAAAGTTGATTGATTATAAATGATTTAATTGATTTGTTGGCTTCTGGTATACCTAGCAATTGTTTTGTAACTCATCTGAGTGTCCACTAATTGAACCCTATTAAATGACTTAAGAAACCAGTTGGAAAATATACGGGAAACAGTACATATTCAATTAGATGTCACGCACTGACAGATTTGCAAGTAGTGATGACAAAACAAAAAGAGATATATCACAAATGAGTAATAAATACCATACTATCTGGTCATTTACTCATTCCACACAACTGATTTTTATAATTTGGATTAATAACGTATTTGTGATAATTAAATTTAAAGTTAGGGTTTGTTACTGTAACTCAATTGTTGTTAATTGCACTCAATTTTTATAAGATGTAATTTACCAAACCTTTCATTTTAGATAAAAAATATATATATGTTTTTTTATAAATACCTATTGCTTATTTATACACTAACCGTTTTATGCTTTTAAAGATGAAGCTTATTTCATCAAAAAAGAGATAATAAATTAAAAATATAAAAAGTTGATTAGATATTTTACCTTATCCAAATAGCCAATAGTAGTGGGACGGCATTCATCACTTTAATTTTTTGCTTTATATAGTTATAACGTGTTAGTTTGATTAACAAAGTTTATTTCCTTCACGTTTAGGTATCTTTTTATTTTTCACATATATTAAAAAAAAACAAAAATATTCCTAGAATAAGGAAGAGCGCAGTTTTTAAGAAAAGTTTTCCTTCTATGTATTAAACATATTTCAAACACACAAAGATTTATGATGCATATATGTTGTCATACTTGAAGACGAACAGTGGTAGAGCTACATTGCAATTTGTTTCTAGCTGCAGAATTTATGGGTCAGCTCAACCGGGGTTGGACCACGCCCTCACAGAATACCAGTGCAAAATAGCAGCATAATGCCGTTGTGTTTCGTCAATTGAGTGCAGAGATCCGGAGACCTATATAACTGGTAACGAGGCATTCCATTTCAGTCCTCGAGGAAAAATCTAGATGTCATGGGCCGCAGGAATCACTAACCATCAGGTGAACTGTGTGCTCGTCTGTTACTCTTAAAGATATTAAAAAAAACCGTTTAATATAAAATAGGTGGCAAACGAGCAAGCAGCTCACCCGATGGTAAGTGATAACCATCGCCCATGAATATCCGCAACACCAGAGGAGTTACAAATGCGTTGGCGGCACTTAAGGAAGGTGTAGGCTATGTTTTGAAGGTGCTTAAGTCGTATCGTAAGACTGAGATGGTTACTAGTCATTGGGTATATACCTATATACCCTACCATATATATATAAACACACATATATATATATATATATATATATATATATATATATATATATATATATATATATACATATATATAAGTTTTGATTGGAATATTTTTCGTTGTAATGGATACTGCTCCTACACGACAACGCGCGACCCCATACTGCACAACAGGCAGTCCTTGCACCCACCGACTATTACTTTTTCCAAAATTTGGACAACTTTTTAGTGGAAAAAAAATCAATTCCCAAGAGGCAGTATAAAATGCCTTTGAAGAATTTGTTGCGTCCCGTCCAGCTGATTTTTACAAGATGGGCATCAATAAACTACCACTGCGTTGGCAAAATGCATCGATTACATGGGTGATTGAATAATAGAAATAAAAAAGTTTGAAAAAAAATACTTTATCTTAATTTATACAAAACGGAAATTTCATAGGTAAAAACCTATTACATATCATATATACCAGGGGTGACCAACCCGCGGCCCGCTTACCAATTTCTTGGGTCACTTCGACCAGGGTAGGACCTGTTACTTTAAGTAGTAACTGTAGTTATTCCTTACAGTGGTAGTCTTAGATAATAGCTACAGCGTTACTCTACCGCCCAGTCTATATACTTTTGCATACGACTGAAATTGATATAAAGAAATAAGTTCATACTTAGAGTGAACTTATTTGGGCTCATAGCAATATGACGAGACTGAGGCACTGGTCGGGATCATCTAATAAACTCGTATATTTCTTTTATTTTAATACATCTTAATATCTTTTAATATGATTAATGCGACTCTCGTTTCACTCTAGCTAAATCACAATTCCATCATCAACTGGTTGGTTGAGCAATTGTGATTTTGCATGGTTTTATTTAGATTTTTTTAAAAATTGTTTAAATGTATACAAACATAATTTTATTGTAAATTAATAAATAAATATTAAGGAAACTTCTCGTGGACATCGTAGTAAACGTTATTTACAATTACGTATTCCTTATGTTTAATAGTAATCTTCTCTTAAAGGAAACAAGGAAAAATTATTTTTATAAAATAATCTCATACAAATTTTAATTTAAGCTATGTAATAATAATTCGCGATTCCTACGATTATATCACGTCAATAAGTTTAATTATATAACATTAATTATATATGCGTTAATATAAAACGTAATATTAATTATATATGAACAAAAAATTGATTATACATATATGCGTTAAAGCTGATATTTCGTTTTTTAAGTTGGTGATATATAACAAAGGCAATTAAAGACGATGGGCCCATACTTCATTACTTTGTAATACGATTTTATATTTCGTCGTCATTCTTGATCGATCTTCGCATTGTAATTTTATTTTTTTTTTTTTAATAGTGTTGTTCCATATGTTGGTGTATGTTGTGGATATAAATCTTTAACTGTATCCTATGGGCAATTTAAATGGGAAGAGAAAAATCCTTGCATCTGACGGAAGGTTCACCATTTATAAATGCTAAATCTAAAACTTAACAATGATAGTTAAGGCGCTTTAAATATGGCGTTTATTTATATATTTATTGATTCTTTATTTTTATTTTGTTAAGGTGAATTACCTTAACAAAATAAAAGGTTCACAAAGGGCGTATTTCCATTCAGCCCAAGGTGTGGTGAGATATTGTGATCCCTCTAAGATGGAACTTTTGTTTAGCACCAGTTTCAGCCCAGCAAAGTTTAAAATCTGGTGAGGATATGGATGCAATCGCACTGCAATATTTTTCTTGCATTTTTCAATATGACGCGAAGCGTCAATAGCCTAGTGGTTTCGGGTACGGTCTGCGAAACTTAAGGTTGTAGGTTCTAATCCACTATTAGACCATTGCAGTGAACCATCTCCTAGGGCAAACATTTTCAGCTTAGTTGTAGTGCTTAACCAAAATATTAGTAATGTTAATTAATAGTATTGCTAATATTCTTTTCTTTTTAAAAAATCTTATTATTAATCTAACAACAGATTGGAAAGAAAATCCTACATAGTTTTCTTATTTACGATTTTAGAAAGATAAACAAACACACAGACACTTGATGGTAGACAGTAATGAATACGGCCCATGACATCTACATCCATCCTCAAGATAGATTCAAGAGGCACGTGGTTGTCATCTCGAGGACTGAAATGGATGTCTCATCACCTGTATCCTCGTATTCCCCACACTCATCATGGGAAATAAACTAACATTTTGGTTTAAGCTAGGTTTTTAATCTAGATATATATATCTCTAAATGGAAGTAATTCAAGCTCCAGCTTTAGACGGTAAAGACATATCAATACACATATTTACACAGATTAAACATCTATGACTATGTCTACAAGGAATTGATTAATCCTTTGATTTATGACTTGACGTGGCTTTGATATATGAGTTTTAATATTTATTTCCTATACCTTTTAAATATTGATAAACTGCAATTGGAATGTAAAAAAAAATGTGTTATGGCGGTTTACAAGTACTAGAATTAAAATAATACTTCGCTAATAATGGTTTTTCATTGTATTCCAGCATTCATGATAAGTCGATAGCTGTGTTGATTTAATGGTTGACGTGTATACTTTTTTTTATGTGATCATAGAAGATGTATTGAATGAACGTGTTCATTGACAACTGGAATCATTCTTGACAGTGAGTTATGCACCTAGCGTTGTGACACTTGAAGACTTCCATGAGATGCTTCTTTACAACATATTCCTATTTAAGCGACAGTCCATTTCTGAGAACAGCTTTCTGCCCAGGCTGAACACTTAGATAAGATAAGTGGCGGGTTGGTATGTTAAGTGCCAGATGCTTATGATCTCAGAAATTATAATTAAATTGTTGTTTATTTTTTGTATTTTAGTCAATAAAATTTGTAAACAACTTTTTGCATGGAGGGTCATAATAATTTACTCATGTCAAGGAAGACACTTACATGCATTTCTTACCAGCACTATTAGTTTCAAAATTTTAAGCACTAAACTTCCATTATGTGAAATTTCTCCGAATTTGAAGATCGGTTGAGGGCAGCTACGATTCCGTCCAAACCGGTGTCATCGGATGGACCCTCAGGGCAATGATCATGTTAGAGCTGTCCTTGTCTACTTCCACGATCATGACATCAAGTCTCAGCTATGGAAATCTAAGTGTAAATTGAAAGGTACATACTTCTTTCAAAGTGTTAGGGTTCCTTACGAAAACGCATCTATGTGTTCATAAGACGGCCAGTACACATTAAGGAATGAAGGACGTACGGTTTGTTGATGGTAATATATACGTAACGCTTCCTGATAATAGTTGCACAAAGATCGCCACGATAGAGAAATTTGACGTTCTTGTCATAAAGTAGGTTTCGGTGTCTCCTTCACCATGCCATAGACGAATACCAAAATCGTACTCAAATATCTACATCGCAGCTGAGTACTGCTATTTCCAGTCATAAGAAGAAGGCGATTGAGCTGCATTGAAATCGCGAAGAGATGCATGTAGCATAACATCACGGTTAAGTTTCATTCAAATTTGATTATTTCTTTCTTAAAACCTAAAGTTAAATACTTTATTTTGAATTTTTATTTTCACTTTAACATAATCAGGGTGACTGTAGGTAACCATAAAACAAAACAATATTATTACCTTTCACAGAAGCTTGAACTTCCGTTTCGTTTTGCTGTCAGTTAGATATTGTCATGCTATTGGCATGCGATGTGTTTGGAAAATATAGTGTTATTGTTGCATAAATGCAATCCAAAGTTTTATTTTTCTATCGTGAGTGTTTCTTTTGTTATGACAATAGAGTTTTACGTTATTAGTTTAAAAGTCTGAATAAGACCATGGAATGAAAAAGATATATGCACACATTAAAGTTTGTCAATATAATGTCGTATTCCGTTGTATTTTAAAATATTGTTTATATTTGTAGTTATCATTGTTTGCTGCTCAATGTTTTCTTTTTACCTTCTTTTAATTATATCTTTGGTGCGTTTTGATTATTTCACTTGGAATGGTGTAAAGTGTAAATTAACCTACTAAGTACTTTCAATTTGAGTTTTTATATTATATTTACAGTATTATTTGTTTTAGATTCATTTAGTTTTAGTACTTTTACACACTTTATATATTACATATCGTTTTATGTTTATTTGTTATGTTAGATGATGAATTTTATTAATCGGCTCAAGAATCGGACACTTCGTTTGGGTCATATAAAAATTGGCTGATACTTCGTGAACAGCTAAGCCGCATTTTTTTGCCTTTCAACAAATCATCATTGCCTGCAATCTCGTCCATATATATATACATATATATATATATATATATATATATATATATATATACATACATATATATATACATACATATATATATATATATATTCGTAATTTTAAGCCCTTGTAAACCTTATTTATGAGCCAATGCCATTGCCTCTCTGTATTTATGACAGACTAAAAGCGAGTGCGAGACTACTGAAAATTAAACTGATGATCCTGCTCGGGAGTAAAAGGGAGCTTCGAAGGTAATGAGTGGCAGGTTAAAGTTTCTGAAGGTTGAGAGTTGCCTGTTCACAAACCAGATCAGTAGATTACCAATTTGTCTGTCAATATTTATTATATAGGGTATTGAAAAGGGAAGATCAGCTTCAAGCCAGTGATTCTATCACACTCATATTCTATGAGAACTTGGATGCTATACCCATGTTTTCTGCAAGTGCTTGACCACCTGATGTTAAGCGGAAATGCAGTCCTGAATGGTAAGACGTACTAGCTCAGTAAATGCCTATTAATTCTACTCTTGAAAACACCCACATTGTAATCGGAGGGAAAGACAGACGCGGGCAAACTATTTCAGTCCTTTGCTCTACTAATAATGAAAGACGAAGCAAAGCGCTTCGTTCGGATTTGAGGGATGTTCACAACAAAAGAATGAAATCCAGCAGTGCATCGTGAAGTCCGATGGTGGAACATGGATGGGGAACTTAGATCATGTAATTCCTGAGCTCAGTCTCCAAAATGTATTCTGTAAAACATTGAAAGGCTAGCCACCTTACGCCTGTGCTCAAGACTGAGCAGATTGGTTTCTGCTGCGTCACCTCTTAGCCCGCCTTTCCACCGAGTCAAAAGCTGCGAGATGACATTTAGTGGGGCCTACCCCGGGACTACACACGACCGGACTTGAGATTTATAGAGCGTTAAAAGCTGCCTCGCAGAGAAATAGCGCTGCACTTTGACCAGGATCCTATTTTTTGCAACTATCTTCGCCTTGGAATCGATGAATCGTCCATAGTTAAGGTTCGATGAAATTTCGATTCCCAATAACTGAAGGCAATCAGTGAGTGCCACAGATATATCTTAGGTAGGAGCCAAGGTGCACTGGCTCCTTTTGGCTGAAAAAAGACACGCCTGTGTTTTGGTGGCATTGAATCTCACAAGATTGGCGTCGCCCCAACTGGAAACCTCCTGTAATGTGAGACTCATTCGCTCTACCATGGCTCTTCTTTAGGACTGTACTTGATCCTTGGTGGCATTAGCATATAACTGATAACTCTCTACAACTGAGCTACCGAAAATCCGAGGACAATCCATATTTGTCTAAGTGCTTTCAAGTTTGTTAAGAACAAATTTCATAGGAATTACCGAGTTTTGTAATTGCGTTCCGGTGATGGGTTTAAAAACTTAAGCAAAAAAGGTAGGTAGGTAGGGACTAATTAAGTCTATTTCGAATTCAGGCTCAAATGTACGTTTATATATTCAACTGTAACTATCGAAATATAACAATGGATTATGTACAAAGAAGACAAGAGTTTTTAATGAGACTAATTATAATATCTTGTATTTAATTATACATCCTTCTTTTGCCGTTATTCTATTCAAAGAGTTTCTCTGTTCATGTAAAACAACGGTATAATAAGAAACCGTTACAACATATGCTTGCGTGTTTATGATACGTGGTTTCAAGCATTCTTGTACAGTTCATTGGCATCGGGGAGAGTTGGCCAACTGCCTAACGGGTAAGTATTTAATGTCACAGTATTTACTTTATAGGAGTACACAGTATGTACATCATAACTAAAGACGATTTTTATACTAGTACGGTTTTATCTTTATTCAAATATTCTTCAATATTCTTTATCGTTTGTAAGTATTGTTAGCTGTACGATATAATTACAATACTCCTCTCTTGGTTAGTAACTAACTAATAGTTAGTTAGCTTAGGTAGTTAGTTAGGCGGGGATGATGAAATAAATAAAAATCTCACACGCATCGTTCATTAGGAATCATAATGCAAAAGCGTTGTCAGCCTTGAGGGTTTTTTTATAGATTAGGTGGCACGTTTGCAACTCGAGAGATTGAGATTCGCAACTCTAGAGCAGTAACAGATGAGATGCGGCCATTTACGAAAGGTGTAGGCTCTTTTCTTGAAGATCTCTAAGTCGTATCAATTCGATCGCTGGCGAAAGCCGATTCCACAGAGTACTAGTGCATGGCAGAAAATTTCAAACCAAAAACCATCGAGATGATGACGATGAAATTCCAGAGAAAAAAGCCGTCTCTCCTAGTAACTAGGCATCCGGATCCCTGAACTTACTAAACGAAGCTCAACAGCGATATACCGTTATTTCATGGTGGTACTATGTAAAGGCAAAGCCCTTTACTGGTCGAGCCGACCCATTTATGGTGTGTAGAAATAAGCTACATCATGAGTCTTGTACTGTTAAAATACAGTCTGTATAAAAAAATCTAAAAAGATGACTCGCAAAACGTGACTCGATGTAACGTAATAATTGCCCATAATAAATTATAGTATAATAATTATTGTTATTAGGGGCAATTCAATTTCTTAATATTATATGTACATACATTAGCATAAGTCAAATGTTAATACATATGAGTGATATATCGATGTAGTTGCTTTGCCTGTTATCGTTCGTTAGTATAGTAGTTGTGTATGGGATTTCTAACGAGATCAACTTTAAACCTTATCTTTTCTATTTGTTCACCGCCCAATGACACAAACATTACCCGAGGAATATCATAATACACGATTGATAATCGCATCCAAATTGGTTCAACAATTGTAGAGATTAGCGTGCAACAAATAGACAAACAGATAAAAATATGTTTATGTATTATATGTAGTATTATTGTTATTAATAATAGCAATAATATTACATATAATAATAATAGTATAATATAAAATATATAGATAACGGGCAAAATGGCTTGATTAGATTATATGATTACGAACTTGAGTTCTAAAGACGAATCCTAACATTTGTGTAACGGATATGGTTTGGTTATTTTAAAACGTACCGTGACAATACACTGTAAGCCATATTAATATGTTATGTAGTATACACGATCGTATATAGACATATTGCGTAGTCATTTGGTAATAACTAGAAGCTGTCGTTTCTTGAAATTAATGAGGAGGAAATCATTCACTTCACGTAACTCATTTGAGTAAATAAAAAAGATATGTCTCTGCGATGTTCGATGTTAAATTAATGTTGATAAAAACAACGAATAAAAAATATTACAGTGTTTTGGATGTCAAATATAATGTTCGTCAATTAAAAGTCCATCTATCAAGTTCAAAGTAAATATTTTCGTATAATTTTGAACTTTGTCGCACCCGATTTTTTGTCAGCAAACATGACTATAGTGTGTTCAGAAATATCATGCTTAGTTCGATAGTTTTTGTCAAATAAAACAGAAGTGATAAAAGCCGTATGAATGGTGATGTGAACAGATTACGTAAACTACAGAGTAACTTACTCGTCGTCGCTCATCCAGATCCAACGAATGCGACAGATTCGGAGGATGGCTCGGATCCAGTGTAAGCGAATATTAACTCGTAGCTTTATCGAATTTTTGTGCGACGTATAATATATTTTATTATCATATATTGTGTCGCACAAATATTGGCCCAGGTTACATGAGTGGCTGGACCCGCAACTCAACAGCCAAAGACTCAGACGACCAGGTCAAGCGGTCGGGATTCTGATTTCGCCAATTGCCGTAAGCCATTGAAGCCAAATGATAAATTCTTATCATCGAGTAAAAAATAAAGTAACGTATTTAGATCCCACAGCTGAGCAAGCTCTCAGAGGGTTGATCGACGCTACCAAAGCATAGCATCATCAAGTACCATATGATAATATGCCCAATTAAATATATGCTCAGTTTGTTTTTTTAATAAACCGATCGTTGTTCGTCTAAATGTTGTTATTTATTTTTTTAAAACCACCATTGATATTTTAATAAGTATGCAAATATTATGACTAGATAGTTCAATCATATTACGGTAATCTAATATTAAATACATTTTAGTTTTGCTGCCACCTGTTTATCTTATAAACGTTTAGTTTCCCTTTCCAGGATTGAAAGAAAATTTTTAAATTGACTGTAGCATAAAAGGTCAGCCCGTCCCTACCCGGTCGAGGTAAAGATCAAATTATTGGTATTGAGACTGTCCACATTGAAATCGAAGTCCAATTGAAAGTGAAGACTAAACATCGGCATCCGTATTCTTATTCAAGGATGGATGTATGTATGACCTGTATACATGGAGCTGTATACGTGTTTGACGGCCGATTGGTGTAGTAGTTAGAGGACAATATTTGTGTATCACAAGTTATTGGTTTACGGATGTGGACGTGTTGTTTGTATCTCTCGCGTGCCTGACACGGTATCTGAACCTTCCTCCGATCTTATTGCAGATACATTACATCGGAATAGGCAAGGGGACGATGAGTGTCTGCCTCTTTATTTGCGCACTATAAAAATATTCTGTCCAGTTGATCATCAGTCATCTGGCAATAATCAGAAGACGTATAGTGGTCGAAATACACTGTCATACATGTATTTATGTATATGTATATATACATTACCATATACTTATATAGAGAGATAGATAAAACAGACAAAAAGCTTTCCATCAAAAATTAACGACGTAAACAACTTCATCATAATCGTCATTTCCACCCATCACTAGTTCGCTGCTGAATAAAGGCCTCCCCCACAGACTGCCACAGGGTACGATGCCATCGTCACTGTTTGCCCAAAGGCTTTTACAGCTTCACCGGGTTGAAAGATGGCTGAGCGCTTAGGGCGCTTATCCGAAACCTTTATTAATAAATAAATAGGACAAGAGTTGCCAAGAGGGAGCCCCCGGCCATTGTCCTGCGCTGTCGATGGCCAATACGAGGTTGCCACTCGAGAACTTTTCTTCCCGTCGGTTATCGGTTATGCGACTCGTATGTGGCCTATACGTAAAGGTAGCAGAGAAATCAGTGATACCTAAGGGATACATATTGTAATAAAAAAGAGCTTGAAAGTTATTTTGTTTAACAGCCGAGAGTAGATACAGTAACAGCCTTGATACGAGTAGTAACTGGGTCTCTAGAACCCCATACTCACAATACGAAACGCAGCAGCTTTATGCGTTGCTATTTCACTCTGGTATTCTGTGAGGACGTAGCCCCAAAATGCTCAGTGTACTGTGATTGTAAGAACTCCGCTAAACTTTGAGGCTTTCAGAATTTATGGTTAATAAAGCACAAGCAAAACGTAAAATAGAATGTTATTAATCGTACTAATGTAAATAATGGGTCGAGGTTAAGGTTTTTTCGTATTTTACTAGTAAAAAGTTGCAGTAAAATCTCTTTGGTTGCACTATTTGGTCCTGGATAGTTTTGATGCTATTAAATAAATGACATTTTTAAAACATTAAAATAGAAAGTAAAGACGGATACCCGCCATTTTATATTATTTTTCTGTCCGCTAAATGAGTAAATCTAACGAAGAAATTCGATACATTTTGGAGTTTTATTATAAAAAAGGGTAGCACAAAATTGATTTAACCATTTTCAGACTAGAACGTAATGAAACCGAACCGTTTTTGAAAAGATTGATCACATGGTGATGAAAAGTGGATAACTGACGACAAGAACATGCAAAAAAGATCATGTTCAAAGGGTATTTAAGCTTTACAGACTATAGCAAAAGCTGAACTAACCCGCAGTAAGGTGATGTATTTATATGATGAGATTGGAAGGGCATCGTTCACTGCCAACAACTGATAAGACTCAAGCAAGAAATAGAGAAAAAACGACCGGGATTGATCAACAGAAAGGGGATTGTCATCATAATAATGTGGTCTGGCCACATACATCTTTAGCAACTCAGCAAATATTGATAGAGCTTGGTTGGGAAGTGTTAATGCATCCACCGTATAGCCCTGACCGTTCACCCTCAGATTTTCACCTAGTCCGGTCTCTTCAGAATACTATAGGTAGTGATAGGTTCATATCAAGAGAGGTCTGTGTCAAAAATATTTGTCACAGTTCAGATCAGAAGTCCCAAAATTTCTACAGCAATGGTATGTACTCCCTACAAAATGGCAACAAGTAATTCAAACAAAATGGCACATATATATTATAATCAACTTTAAATAAACTATGATAAAAATATCTTGTATTTGTATATAAAATACGAAAAAACTTTTTCCCCGACGCGTATACCCGACTAGTATTCCGTAAAGATATATAAATTATACAACTCTATTCAATTCAATTCCGTCAAACGAAAGGTCATAATTTTGTCCTGTCCATTGTTTTTAAATATATTGTTGCGTAGTTACACCTGGAAAATGTCGCAGTAGTTAATACGAACTACGTAGAAAGACTAGTAATGACTTAAATGAACAACAAAAATAATTTCGTATGTTTATATTGTCGTAATTACCTAAATGAAGAGTTTACGAATAAGAGTAGACGGTTACAATTAGAGTGGAAAGTTTAAATGTTGATTAGACAACAGTGGTAGAGCTATGCCTCAGTGTGTTACTAGCTGTGACATTAATGTCGGCTCAACCGGGGAAGGAGTATGACATCACAGAATATCAGCGTAAAATAGGGGCATAATGCTTCTGCGTTTCATCTCTCCGTCCAATTCGCAGTGGAGCTTCGGACGCCTGCTCTAGAGAGGAGACTTATGCCCAGCTATGGGTTTATATATATATATATATATATATCCACATACAATTTAGAAAAAAATATGATATATAAATATATAATATGTATCTTCGAAAAAATTTTGGAAATACCAGTAAGAATACCTCATAACTTTTCGGGGTTCTTAGAAGTTTAAAACCTATTTATGAAATTTAGCCACCGTAATGATTCCCAAACGAAGCAATAGTTTGTGAGTTTTGGAATCGATAACAACATGATGATGAAATCGACATATGTCTAGCGATGGAACCAACTACAATAGTTTCCGTATAATTCATAAGATAGTCGACTGATTGACACGATATGCCATAAATTTAAAAACATATATTTCCTTAACTAAAAGAGTATGTTCTTACTTTATAATACGTGGCGTCCGTTTTCTAGTCAAAGTACTTGCCCTCACAGAGAGAACCCGAGAGATGAGAAACGGAGATATGTTTTGCCAATTCCTATATATAATATTTTAAAATACCCATAATAATTCTGCAAAGATCTTACAGCTTTTTGTTCAAGGTATTATTAACTGGTGTAGTCGAAATAATATCACAGACAATCCAGTTTCACTGTCGTTTGTATAAATTAATAATAAATTCGTTGCAATGACGTATATAAAGTTTAAAAGTTGCCAATCCGGTTTCCCAAAAAGGCATTAAAATATTTAAGGGTTAAATCATAATCAATGGAACGTATTAAATGGACAATACACTCAGTTAATAGTTCAAGGGTTAAAGAAATAGTGAGTTATCTTTTCACCTCATTTCGACTACAGGCGTTTCATGTAATAACAATGAAAAAAAAAATCTCACTCAAGCCCCTAACACTAGATAACCGTGCCTACATTCTTAATTATCATCGCTCCAACAGGCTTTCGGTGTATCTCTATTTCGTTGTCCTCAAGATCTCGATTCTAATCCCCTTCCAAAGCAATTATAATAGCATACTATAATCAACCGAGCTCGATAGGTAGCTATTTAAATGACCCACAAGTTCTTCGGATTTCTCTGTTAAGCATACGATTGCATCACCGCAATGTATACATTTTACATTATATATATATTTAAATGATAGATTTTATCCTTGGTAAACCGTATTGTTGGCTATGTTCGGTGTTTCTATGCGTGCCATAATTAGCAACGTGGTTGTTGAGTAGAGGTGACTCATGACTCAAAGAATCGGCAAGCTGAAGTGGCAATAATATAGCTGATGATCAGGGAAAGACAGGCTTCTTAATAGAAAACCTTGTATTGGCAATTACAATGTAGAATACCGCACTACGTTACGGTACGAGCTTTGCAAATCTGCGGAAGTTTGAGCTGCGCGGAAGTTGGATGAGACGCTTATGAACAACTGTAGGCTAAGAAAGGGCTAGTTAATATTTTTTTTTTTAAAAAATTGTTTCTTAACATTTTCTTTTGTACAAATAGAAGTTAGTCCGTAAGGTGAGGTCCTGGTGATCTGACATACAGGGAATCCTAGTATAGACACCAGTCTCTCTCAAATACTGTTCATCACTGTGAAATCTTTACTGTACTATATTTAATATCTTAATTTGTGAGAGAATACAATGAACATTATTATTATTATTAATAATAATGATGAGACGAATTGTTTGAAGCATCATCAAGCAACATCATATACCGATATTTAAGTGTTGTTTTCACACACATAAATAGCGTTTAATTGGCATTTATCTTTAAACCTTTGTCATCAGAGGATCGATATTTCTTTACAGGACTTACTACAGGGATAATATGTACATCGATATAGGTATGCTGGTTAATACAACCTAGGCTAGGTTGGCTACAGGGTAGACATATTTCAATGGTGCTCGCTCATTTACATAGCTGCTAGTAACTTTGGGGAAGAAAGTTTCTTGAGCGGCAACATAAAACCCAACGTAGCGCTCGACAACATGGAGAGAAAACGAATATGATGATACATTTTGATCAATTTTCAGCACAAAGCTTTGGGCTACTATGTAGATGATAATCTTATTATAGTTCAATACGAGCTACTTAGTCTAAGAGGAACCTGTCCAACTTTGTTACCTTTGACCTTAATCAGGTTTTACATGCGTGAAATTAAGAATGTGTAATAAGTATTTAAAATATGTCGTAGCCTTGTTGGTGGCTATAAACGGAAGTAAGTTGATAATATTTTTATAATATTCACATTAACTATACAACTAGACAGGAAGGTGAAGAATAAAAATAATGTAGCGCTAATTTACTCGATGGTGATGACTGAAGTCCATTCATCCAAATCTAAATTTGAAAAGGAACATGCACACGTTGTCACTCCGTACGATTAGGTTGGAATGACTCGTTACCAGTAATTAAGTCTTCGGTTCCGTACACTAACCACAAGAAACACAGTAACGATATGCTATTATTTCACAATGATATTCCGTGAGTGTCGAGCCGACTCAATAATGCTGCTATTAGAAATAAGTTTCATCATATCTCTATCACTTACTGCCAGGGTGCCTTCACATTTATTCTTCTCAATAGAATTGAATAAGTCTGAATAACTTTTTATTGTTCTTTTTTAGATATGCCCATGATACGGAATCATCCAATTCAATCTTCCAAAATTTTGCATCATCCAATGGATAAGCACTCAAAATTGGAGATTAAAATCAAATTGGTTGCGGCTTTAGAACTCATCGCGGTGGGTCGCATATGCTAAATGCTTATCCGCGCCACCATTTTAGTGGTATATATAATAGGTCTCTATGAAATTGCCGTTTTGTATGAAATAAATTAGTTTTTTTTTTCAAACTTTTTTATTTCTGTTATACAAAGTAATCCAATAAACCCATGTAATCGATGCATCATTGCCAACGCAGTGGTAGTTTATTGATACCCTTCTTGTAAAAATCAGCTGGACGGGAGGCAAACTTTTCAAAGGCATTTTGTACTACCTCTCGGGAATTGATTTATTTCCCGCTAAAAAGTTGTCCGAATTTTGGAAAAAGTAATAGTCGGTGGGTGTAAGGTCTGGTAAGTACAGTGGATGAGGGAGAGCTTCCAACCCTAACTCTTGCAGCTTGGAGACTGTCTATTTTGCAGTATAGGGTCGCGCGTTGTCGTGTAGGAGCAGCGGGGACGATCGATTGACCAAAGCTGGTTGCAGATGTGCAAGCTTCTCCATTATTGTCTTCAGTTCTTCACAGTACACATCTGCAGAAATGCTCATGACGTTTGCTAAAAAAACTGTTATGAATCACACCGGCACTAGACCACCAAACAGTGACCATCAACTTTCTAGAGGTCATATTTCCAATTTGCTGAGCGCTTTCGATTGTCAAGCAGAATCCAATTTTCATCGCATGTAACAATTCGGTTCAAATTCTTTCACTTCTGTGCATGTTGGGCAGCGCGAGGCAGGTCTCAACGCGTACGTTGCGCTGGCGATTCGTGGGGCACCCATCTATCAAGCTTTTTTACTTAGTCAATTTGTCGCAAATGGACCAATATTATTTAGATGTTAATATCAAAAGCTAGTGCTAGCTATATATAGCTACTATATATATAATATATATATATATATATATATATATATATATATATATATATATATAAATTATTAAATTGGATTTTGAGTAAAAATACCGCTGTATAATATTATAATGTGATATAATATAATGTTTAAAGCTAATGTAACATACAATCGTAACCATCACGACCAGATCAACTCGGAAAACTTATTGGTTACAAAAAAAAGATACCCGTCAATCATGCAAAATTACATATTATTATTTTAGAAAATACAAAATTATTACGTGAATGTACAACATTATAAATACTAAGTTTAGAATTAAATTGTTAGAAATATTTGTTTGCTGACTGTTACAACTTCGGTTTCGGCTGACGTCGGGCGGGCGTTATGAGACAGTTCAGAACAATAGCAATTTGCGATTAACGAATTTAAGAACCGCTCAAAAGCTGAATTATTACGGATTTTGGATTAACTCCAAGCTTAAATGTAGATAATTGTAGAAAATCGAGTTTCGGGTCGTTCTTTACTAAGTAGCGAAATTTTTCTACAACCATTTTGGAAGACATGTATACAGTCTTTGAGGACTTTTGCACTGGATATCATTATTTACAAGTGAAACAACAAGATAGAGACTCACTTGAAGACAATCCCAGAGAGGGACCGTGGCAATAGCATGAATAAATGAAAAAGAATAAAAAAATTATATTGGAAGATACCCATTTAAAACGTTAGAGTATAATTAATATACAACCATTTTGAATATTCTGTTGTAATTATATATAATTTGCGAAAATGATAGTTGTGATTTGTGTGAAAAATAACATCCCATTATTTCATTATGACTAAGCAGTGCTGTAGTGTAATCATGTATTATGTATAATACACGCATTGCTAACTGAGTTATTACAAAAGTACTAGTAAAGCTAAGGTTGGCGAACTACCAAAACAGTTCACTTGATGGTAATTGTTTACTAAACACCTACCTTCCGCAATCCTGAATAAAGATTCAAGACACTCATGCGTTGTCAATCCTGAGGACTGAGACAAAATGGAGCAACACCACCATTGGTCTTCCTACTGGTCTTCTGGTCCCTATACTCACTAAACGAAACATGTTTATGCTGCTATTTCGGTATGCTATTATATGCTATTTATAACAAACGCGGTAATTATTAGGATGGATTGGTTTATTCACTGTTGTTGGGTAGCAAGCGACAATAGCCTAGTTTAAGATGTTGGGATCACGATCTATAATGTTTTTTTATATAGTATATTTGGCAAACGAGCAACCAGCACACCCGACGGTAAGTGATTACCGCCGCCCACGAACATCCGCAACCACAGAGAAGTCGTAAATGCGTTGCCGGCCTCTAAAGAAGGTGTAAGCTCTTATATTGAAGGTCCCTAAGTCATATCGGTTCGGAAATACCGCTGGCGACAGCTTATAACACAGAGTAGTTGTGCGTGGCAAGATTTCGCGTGAAGTGCACAGTGGTGGATTGCTAATCATCGAGATGATGAGGTTGAGATTTTGAAATTTTGTAAAATGTAATGGATCCAAATCTCACATCTTACGGGCCAAATATATTTGTGTCTGGTGTACGACGATAAGATTCTTCAACATAACCAGCTGCTAATGAAAAAAAGACGAGACAGACAGTTAATGATGTGCGTACTATCGTATCGCGTATTATAAATGCCACGTGGATCTCGCCCTATGGATATACCTCGAGAGAGAGGAGGTGAAATGCTTCATCACGTTTAATTGGATCCCTGGTTTCCATATAAAAGAGCAACGCTACCTACCCTGGTGGACTCGACTCATGCATGTTGTGACGTAGAACTATCACGTTATCAATTGAAAACACGTGTATGTGCGCCATAATAATTTAAAGTGGCAATGGTTTAGGGTACGGTCTGCAAAACTTAAGTGGTGGCATCGAATCTGTCATCGGAATATTGTCGTGAAGCAACTCCTAGCTAACACAACCATTTAAGCTTAGTTGGAGTGGTTCACAGTGGAATGCCTCGTCACCATTGATAAGGGTCTCCAGATCCTTACACTCACGAGATGAAACACAGCAGCGTTGTGCTGCTCTTTTAAGCTTGTATTCTGTAAGGGTCTTCCTCTCC
This sequence comes from Teinopalpus imperialis, assembly GCA_029286865.1. Lineage (NCBI taxonomy): Eukaryota > Metazoa > Arthropoda > Insecta > Lepidoptera > Papilionidae > Teinopalpus > Teinopalpus imperialis. The sequence goes on from JAGSMU010000039.1 coordinate 3,428,252, forward strand.
TTCATTTTCCTGGCCGAGCCAACTCATTCATGCCAGAAACAAATTGCAGCGTGGCTTATCAACTGAAAATACGTAGGATGTATTTAAATGGTGCTAAATAGTTTCATAACTATAAGGGTACGTTGTATTGTCTTATGTAATTTTTAAGAGCATTTGATAAGATCAGTGTAGTTGATAAGTTCGGATGCGTGTTTAGACAGTGGTAGAGCTACACAGCAGTTTGTGTCTAGCTGCAGAGTTAATGGGTCAGCTCGACTGGGGTAGGACCACGCCTTCACAGAATATCAGCGTAAAATAGCAGTATAGCGGGAGCGGAGGGCGCTGTCTGTAAGAGCTAATATTATTGGCCGCAGGTTTGCTCGATGTTCACGGGATGTCATAATTACTCTATTTAGAACGTTTTGTACGTCCTTCTAAACGAGCGGCCTGTAGGTGTTCTATACTCAAAAGCAGTGCAGCGCCTAACGCGTCCAATACAACAATGCGTTCAGGGCGTTGTTGGGGCTGCCTCGGTTCTGTAGCGCGTCGGGGATGGCGTTTGCCACGGCACGAGTCGATTGTTTCTATACGACCATGCGGAAACGGTGTACATCCCTGTATCGTCGGGTCCGGGTCAGCCCGAACAGCATCCTGAGGGTATTAGCAGACCGTTATGACTGTCAGTACTTGAACCATTGTACCATGGTTCACTTACTGACTAATAAATAAATAAATAATTAATAATAATAACCTCATAGGTAAATAAATATAATGATAGAAGTCGTAATTAATGCTTTAAGTTGACATTTTAACTATATTTGACATTTAATAATTTTGTAATGTTATTGGAGAAGACCTAATTGTTTATTGATATTGTTGTGTTTTATTTTCTTTGTTTATTTTATGTTTTTGTCTATGTGTGTTGTGTATTAATTGTAATTTATTTAAATGTATAAATGTATTAATGGATCACTGTTGATCATCCGATAATAAATGAATTGAATTGAATTGAATTGAATATTGCTGTGTTTTGTCTGGTGAGTGCAGGGATCTGGAGACCTTCATTATTGGTGACGAGGCATTCTATCTCAGTCCTCAAGGGTGACATCTGGATTATGATTATTTATTATAGGATGAGGAATTCAGATGCCATGGGCCGCAGGAATCACTTACCATCAGGTGAACTGTGTGCTCGTTTGTAACTCTCAGTGTAATTTAATAAAATCTGTGCTTGTGTCACACACCTTACAGAGACCCCCACATCCGGAAATCACAATGTAGCGCTAAAATTGACCTCTGAGAATCGTACCCCTAAGCCGCGATTTCGTAACTTAGTACTCTGGCCAAAGTGATGCAGCCAAGTGACCTTCGAGTATGTGGTAAATAAATAGCTATTCAAACACTGTTTAAGCAGTCAAAGATTTTATGAATGAAAAACGCCCACTGGATAGCTAAAATAAAATGGTCATAAGACTATTTGGATACTAATACTAATATTATGTGGATATATATATACTCACACAATATATTTTAATTTTTAAGGCCACTGTTAGCCCGAAGACTTGAAGTTGTCAAATTTTACCGGTTGTAAGGTGGCCGAGCGCTAAGGGCACCCAGCGAAATCATTTATTTATTGGTTCAAACCAAAAGGGTTCCCAAGGAGGAAGCCCCGGCTTGGACCGTTACCGTGAACGCGAAAGCTATTGGAACCTCGGCTCGGCCAGTTGCTTCCATCGGATTAATAATCATGTACATTATTTGGTACGTTTTATACAGTTTCAAATTTTAATACTAATAGATCGTTGATAATAAAAACGCATCGGTTACTGATGAATAAAGTGTACAATTTATGTATATTTTCCATATTTATTTGTGAGTGGCTGTAATGATTACTATAAATTTGTATATATAATATATAAAATCCAGTTTATAACGATTCATTCATTATGAAGTTAAATAAATAATTTAAAAATTGAAATAAAAAAGAATGGCCCGTAATGTGAAGGTATAGACAGTACTTTAGAAATCATTTACAACAGTTAGCATTAGGCAACACTAGTTGCCTTGGCATATATGAACGGATTAAATTTTGAACTTACTTTTGTAAAGTCGCTTTTAAAAAAAAACACGATAATATAACAATTATAACGTAATAAAACATATCGAAAAATAAACTTGTATATAATCTTGTAATATAATCTTTACTCTTAAGGCTTTGTAGTTTTATAAGGTAAAGAAGGTCACTAGATTCACTTACGAGTAATTAAAAGAAAAAAATATTTTTGGAGTCTGAAGCTTTAGACACATTAGTGGTAAAATTTATCACTAATATGCCAATATGCCAAACTATATAAATCGACCAAGACAATTTTCTTTTTTGAAACTTTCTAATCAAGTGCTTGACCACGATCCTATCTGATGTTAAGTGGAAATGCAGTCCTAGATGGTAAGGCGCATTAGCTGATGCCTTTAGTTTATTCATTATATATTCATATTCATTTAGCTTGATTGATTTTGAGCCTATTCACTCTACTTTTGAAAACACCCACATTGTAATCGGAGGGAAAGACAGACGCGGGAAAACTATTCCAGTCCTTTGCTGTACGAATAATGAAAGACGAAGCAACGCGCTTTGTTCGGGTTGGAGGGATATTCACAACAAAAGGATGAAATCCAGCAGTGAATCGTGAAGTCCTATGGTACATCATACATGAATGTAATAAATTTTAGCTGTTCCTATTTTTGTCATATTATCAGGGTTATAAACAAGTTGCAACCGACGGGAAGCAATTTCTATGATCTAATATATGTATCCGCATCCTCAATACGGAATATTAATAAAGGTACACCGGTCAGGACAAAGATAGACTTCCTCATTACCAGTAATTATAAGCATATGAATTCTTTTAAACACAACTCAGGAGACAAAAGCCACTATTGTACGATCATATTCCGTGGAAACATGAAATATTCAGAGTTTGGAAAACAGAACTAAACATCGTCCAATACTTTTCGAGTACAGGTACAGACAGGTATGAAAAACATAGAAACACGCAAACTCAAATTCTAAGTGTTGTTTTGAGTTCCCAGAGCGATGCTAATTGATTGCATGAAAATGGCGTCCAAGTAAAAGATTCGCTTTATTTTATAACATCGATATATGTTAAAAAAATAAAGGAAAGTAATATCCTATATATATAAATCCCAGTGCTGGGCCGCTAAAATCCAGTTTCCGCTAAATCTCCGTTTAAAATATTATAAAACTTTCTCTACGGATGTATAAATTATTTACTTACTTCTTAGTAATATTTTTCTGAATATTTTTTTATTAAAAAGAAACTCGTGTACAAGTTTCTATTTAAATTAGTAAATTTGACATTAAGAGCGACGACCTAAGCTGGCTGGAAGTCAATGAACGCTCTTGGAATTAGAATTAGTAGAAGGTAATAATTAAAATATAAATAATAAACCAAATTAATTTCATCGATGTCCTACATCATATTTTGTTTACATTGTAATTAACGACGGTCTTAAAATTCCATTTAGTTATAATGTAATAACGTATTTAGCATTTGATTTACCAGACAAAATATATCAGACAAAGTATATAATCTTTTAAAGAATAATCTTCAATCGTTTGCAAAAAGGTGTTGAAAGATGTCTACTGGTGTTCGTAATATTAAACGTTCTCTAAGAAATCTTCGTTCGTATTCTTGACCTTATCAATTTTAAGAAAATTAAATATAGGGTTTTTTTATCACATTGAGATTAACGAACGAGCACACAGTTCCTCTGATGGTAAGTGACTCCAGCGGCCCATGACATCTACATTCAACCTTGACAAGGAATCATAATACAGATACCCTTGAGGTCTGAGATGGAATGTTTCGTCGCCAGTAATAAAGATCTCCGGATATCCACACTCACAGCAACATTATGCTGCTATTTTAAGCTGGTATTCTGTGATGGCGTGGTCCTTCCCTGGTTGAGCTGACCCCTTTATTTTCCAGATAGAAAGTGCAAGTGGTTCTACGAGTATTCATCACTGCAAAAATTATGACACAATGTTGGCATGCATTTTTGTACAGTTTTGAAGTCAAATTCGGCTAGAAATCAAACGTTGCATTATTGCTGGTATAAATAGTATTGTAATCAAATGTCTTTACAAATTCCGCGGTCGTGATCTAAAAATTGGTTACGTAATGAAACGCTTCATAATTATACCTCGTCAAATGAAGATCTCATAGTATTATAATTTAAACCTGTTATAAATTATGGTAATGGCAATAATTTTAAATAATAACATTAGCCAATGTACTATATCAGGAATTCTATAGTTTCTTAACATTTACAAGAATAGTTACGAGATATTTGATACAATTTTTGAGACTTCTTTAAAAATATCGCTCTATCTGTTTTGATTTACTTTCACCGACTAACCAGGTCGCAGATTGTGATGATCGCGGTCTTAGTTACAGTGTTACAAACACTAATGCGGCTATGGTTTCAAAATATTTTTTAAATAAATTCAAGGATATTTATGAAGCATTATGAGATAATATATATGTATATATATAAGATTATGTAATACAAATTTTAATCATCATTTAGTTGCAGGTGAAAAGTTCTTCAACCATTTTTTTAAAGTCAGCTGCAGAAATTAGTTCCACAAGTTCATTTTTGCTGCAGCATGAACGTATTGGATCGACCGGGGTAAGTCAACTCATTAGCATATCACCTTGAAATATCAGTACGTTCAACGTTTAATATGGTGAGTGATGATATCCACCCAAGTTTAGTGCACCCAAGTGTAGGGCACTCAATTTTTTTTAATTTTAAAAGAATATTAGCAAAGCTATTAACATTACTAATATTCCAGCTAACTTATAGTTGAATGAAGAATTCGGATCTACGACCTTAAGTTTCGCAACCCTAAACTGTTGACTCTATTTACAAGTAACGAAAGCATTCTATCTCAAACTTTAGAGCGGGCTAGTGCATCTTGAATCTTTGTTGGGGATGAATTGAGATGTAATGGACCGCCGTCTACAACAATGCAGATTAATTTTGTCTAATCATGTACGATATGTGTAATCGTTGGTGGATCGTAGTGATCAAGTAACATCAGGTGAAATATCTTTCTTCTATCTTTCCCTCCTTTACTCTTCTATTAAAAAAGGTTAACAGCGTTGCTTGTTAGTCGAAAGGAGGAAAAGACCTTGTTATTGACGTGCTTTCCATATTTTTGTATCATGGTTCCTCATCGACGATAATTGTGGGTATCACAGAAATCATCATCAGAAAAAATCTCTTTTTGTTTTAATAAGACGCACTTAACCTTGTTACTATATAGTTTTTTTTACCCATGAACTTCACATCAAATTGGTAGTTCGTAATCGGTTACGAACGTTTAAAAAGTAAGCCGCGGATCTGTTTTATCAATTCATATTAATCTTTTGGAATTTATCATATATATATAAACAAAAACATATGTTTAATGGATGTAATGTAATTTATTAATAGACGATTTAGTAAAATCAAACGTTTACCAATATGTTAACGTATTAGTGTCATATGATCCCGATCTTTGATAATATGCCAAGATACCAATTTCTGGTAAAACATTATTTTTAATGTATTTAGGATGACAAAGATGCACACAGTTCATCTAATGTAAATTGATTCCTGCGGCCCATGACAACATATTCATTCTCGATAAGGAATCATAAAGCGGTTGCCTTGTCATCTGAACCTGAAGACTAAGATGGGATACCTAACCGCCAGTAATAAGGCTCTTAACGATTTTAAAGGCCTGTCTTTGGCCTGTATTAAACGTAAATAGGCAAAAAAAGGTACATAATACACATGCACACAAAAATAATCAACTATTAACATCCAAAAACATTATAAATGCTTGTATTAACTGAATTATTTTAATCACAAGGTTAACTAAATATTTGTCGTAAATCGTTCTGTCTCTCCGACCTCTAAGAGCGCAAATAATTTCGAAAGAGATCAAGATGGTTTAAGATGCAAATAAGTCAACAAAGTTCTAGCTGATATTTTAGGTTTATTTATATAATTACATCACATATATTTATGATAAAATATCTTATAATCCTTCAATGTTTTTCTCGAAACGTACTTGTTTTCGATAAAGAACAGGTTGAATAGAGAGGAGTAGGACCACGATTTCGAAATACTAGTACAGGTATACCAATAAGTTTAGCCCTACTGTATTTCGTTTAGTGACATAATGAACCTTTTGGTGATCCTTAGGGTTGGCAATGCATATGCATTATGTTTCCTTATTCATTCATTCATTCATTCATGCATGAATGTGGGTACTGTGGGTAGCTTAAGGAATCAGTTTTATTTTGTTATTGACATTCCCGTATTCGGATGAAGCGTGATGCTACATTGTTTTTAATGGTAAGCGATAGGATCTATTTGCCTGCGTCATTTATATATTACGTATTTCCGACCATGGACATGGTGGAGAACAATCTCACAAAAGTGGATGTCGAAGATCGGGTAAAGTTGAGAAGACTCAGTCGGAAAGCGGACCCTGGCCGGGAAAGAAATCGCTAGGCAGAATAAGAGTATTTCCGACCGGTTACGATATGGTCTTAAAGAGAGTGAATAAGCACTTATTAAGCTAGTGCGGTTTACTATTTTGACTGCATCGCCGCTTGACATCAAGTTTGATTGTGGTTAACCATTGGCAAGATTATATATAACATAATTTTTTACTTTTCATTCTAATATCTAAAGTAACTTCTTGATCTTAATTTCTTTTGTAGTGGAAGAGCTACACTGCAGTTTGTTTCTAGCTGCAGAATGTATGGGTCAGTTCGACCGGGGTAGGACCACGTCCTCACAGAATACCAGCGTAAAATAGCACCATAATGCTGCTGTGGATGAATCCGGAGACCTTTATTATTGGCGACGATGCATTCCATCTCGGTCCTCAAGGGTGACCACGCATTTGCATAATGATTCCTTGTCAAGGGTGAATGTAGATGTCATGGGCCGCAGGAATCACTCGCCATTAGGTGAACTGTGTGCTCGTTTATTACTTAAGCTAAGCTCTTAAGCTTGGGGTTGTTCACTGCATTGGCTTTAAGATAATATAAAAAAGACAATATTCGCTCAAAGTTTTAGTACAGCGCTCTTGATAACTTACCACGAGGAACAGCTTTAAGATAATTTAACTTTGAAAGTTATTCCCGTTAATCTTTTACTACCTCCCCGATAGCAAACGTAAACGTGGCAGCTCAGTGCAGCACACTCGTCTATACGTTTTTTTGTAATTGCTACAAATAATCGTGGTTAAACTTTTGTCTTAATAAATAAAAAAATATTTCAAGACGAAGTCTGTTAATGAAGACGCCATCGTGAATAGCCTCTGTATACCACGCGAAAAGAGGCCTATGCTAAGCACGGACATGTAGACAGATGATATATAGACAGTTACGTTACGACAGATACGATTGCTGTCGTAACGAAACTATAAAGTGGCAGTATTGATGGAGTAGTATTTGGTGCTACTAATCAAAATATTAATATTAATATGTTTTTAAAAGATAATTAATCCAAGGTAATATTGTCTCTCACAATTCACTATTATAAGAAACTTCTTGAATAAAAGATAAATTTAATGTCAACTAAGTCCGTCCCAATGCTTATAAGAAGGCTGTCTAGTTTATTTCGCACAGTTACGGGCAAAGAATTCAAGCAGGAGTAGAACTGCTTTTTGCACCGTTAACTTTGATTTACTTTGACCAGACATATTTTTTTAAACTTTATATCTATAATATATTTTTATGAAACTATGGATGATAAAAGAGCACACTTTACACCTGTCGGTGATGATCCAAAAACTCCCGTATCCAACTTCAAGAAAGAATCAAGAATGACACGCCTTGTGACACTCCTGAGGATTGAGATCAGGAAGACTCGCTTCAGATCATTTACGGTCACCATACGAAACGCTGAACCGTTATGCTTCTATTTTAAGCTAGTCTTCTATAAGATGGTGATTCCCCGGTTAGCTCGATACATTCATGCTGTTAGTAGAAACAACAGTGGCTCTATCACTGTTGATGTCTTGATTCTATTATGGAGTTTTGCTGGGTTAGGTGCGATAGAATTTTGTTTAGATGTTACTGGAACACTCGGTTCTTGGACTTCTTGTTTTTTTTTTTTTCGTATATTATATTTTATTATAATAACTTAATTACTTAACCGGACGAGGATTTATATTAAAACTACTGTAAAGTCTTGTTCAAGCTGCAGTGTCATAAAGTTAAAAGTAACTAAATGTGATGTCTTAACATTTTATTAGATTACTACCTAGACAAGTACCATTACTAATTGCAATGTTACTTGCTTAATAAAATTGATAACAAAGTATAGTTTATATTTTCATCATTTATAAAGAAAATAAATTAAAATTAACCTGAACAATTTAATATAATAAGTATTAAAATCAAAGCGTCCTTAGCAAGATATATAATTGCTTTAATCAATTTTAATTGGTCCAAGGTTAGTAAACATCAAATGTATTCGCATATTCTTATCATAAGGGGATTATTCAGTGGCAAATACTGCTAAAAAAAGTTCTTCACTAAAAGATAATTAGTATTTTATTATCTTTACAATTGAATATGGAAATTTTAGTTTCGTGCGTACTTATTTGGTTATAATGAATGGAGAATCAGTTACTGGAATGAGGCTGCCTTTTAAGATTTTTGTTAAAACAAAAACGTACATAGATAATGGATTGAAATATCAGGGAAACTGTGTGATCGTTTCAGCTTTAATGCTATAGATGCGATTAATTGAAAAAAAAAACACTTTTTCAGATAGAATATTAAGCTAAATTATCATAACAATGTTACCCCGTGATAAAAGTTCGTTGATCTCTACATTTTGTTTGTTAAATATTTGGTAGAGGTAAAACATATTTGATATTTCATAAAAGTACGAGAATGAATCCGCAATGCGAACTTTGCAACGTATGTTCCTCATAGTTTTTTTGTTCACTATAACTATCCCTATCTTCTCTATAACTATCTATCTTGACACGAAAACAAAGAATGAGTTTGTGTACTGAAATATTCACTTAAGCTGGCATCACATTATGATTTCTTCTTTTGTGATATTTATGCGAAAGCCTGAACATTGAAAAACTAGTTTTACGGATTTTATCGCGTTTATTTTAAACTTTATATCTATAATATATTTTTATGAAACTATGGATGATAAAAGAGCACACTTGACACCTGTCGGTGATGATCCAAAACTCCGTATCAACTTCAAGAAAGAATCAAGAATGACACGCCTTGTGACACTCCTGAGGATTGAGATCAGGAAGACTCGCTTCAGATCATTTACGGTCACCATACGAAACGCTGAACCGTTATGCTTCTATTTTAAGCTAGTCTTCTATAAGATGGTGATTCCCCGGTTAGCTCGATACATTCATGCTGTTAGTAGAAACAACAGTGGCTCTATCACTGTTGATGTCTTGATTCTATTATGGAGTTTTGCTGGGTTAGGTGCGATAGAATTTTGTTTAGATGTTACTGGAACCCTCGGTTCTTGGACTTCTTGTTTTTTTTAGTATAATATATTTTATTATAATAACTTAATTACTTAACCGGACGAGGATTTATATTAAAACTACTGTAAAGTCTTGTTCAAGCTGCAGGGTCATAAAGTTAAAAGTAACTAAATGTGATGTCTTAACATTTTATTAGATTCACCATTACTAATTGCAATGTTACTTGCTTAATAAAATTGATAACAAAGTATAGTTTATATTTTCATAATTTATAAAGAAAATAAATTAAAATTAACCCGAACAATTTAATATAATAAGTATTAAAATCAAAGCGTCCTTAGCAAGATAATTGCTTTAATCAATTTTAATTGGTCCTAGGTTAGTAAACATCAAATGTATTCGCATATTCTTATCATGCGGGGATTATTCAGTGGCAAATACTGCTAAAAGAAGTTCTTCACTAAAAGATAATTAGTATTTTATTATCTTTACAATTGAATATGGAAATTTTAGTTTCGTGCGTGGCTTAAATACGGTCATCGGGCTCAGAACTTATACTTACTTATTTGGTTATAATGAATGGAGAATCAGTTACTGGAATGGGGCTGCCTTTTAAGTTTTTTGTTAAAACAAAAACGTACGTAGATAATGGATTGAAATATCATGGAAACTGTGTGATCGTTTCAGCTTTAATGCTATAGATGCGATTAATTGAAAAAAAAAAACACTTTTTCAGATAGAATATTAAGCTAAATTATCATAACAATGTTACCCCGTGATAAAAGTTCGTTGATCTCTACATTTTGTTTGTTAAATATTTAGTAGAGGTAAAACATATTTGATATTTCATAAAAGTACGAGAATGAATCCGCAATGCGAACTTTGCAACGTATGTTCCTCATAGTTTTTTGTTCACAGCCCTATCTTCTCTATAACTATCTATCCTGACACGAAAACAAAGAATGAGTTTGTGTACTGAAATATTCACTTAAGCTGGCATCACATTATGATTTCTTCTTTTGTGATATTTATGCGAAAGCCTGAACATTGAAAAAACTAGTTTTACGGATTTTATCGCGTTTATTTTAAACTTTTTAATCACGACGTTTCGAGTGATTGATAGCACACAGGGTCACGGGGAAGACTGAAGATTTCAGCACGGATCGTTTTTCTATCCATTCGATGACTTCGATGCAGGTAGTATTTTGTATCTCTGATATGAAAAGCGTTAGCGGCCGCGATAAGTGAACCATCCATGGACCCAAAATATATCTGAACAGGTTACCTTCACTCCACTTGTGTTCGGGGTTTATAGGACGACTTCAAGACTGATTTCAGCTGAATTGTGACTATGTAGATACGCGAAATAAATTATTTTAATATTTAACTTTCTTTCTTAATTGAAATCTATTGAAAATGTATATAATGTAATAATTATTATAATAAATAAAATAATCATTTATTATAATAAAGGAACTGTTAATATGAATTAAAAATGATCTATGACACACTCGTATACTTTTACTGAACTGAACAATATTTTTCCTCTTTTTAAGGTAAGATAAGTATGAGAAAGAGGAAACGGGTTGTTAAGAAGAAGGAGCTCAAGATAAAGGTGGTACACACGAGTACTACTATTTTCGGCGTCTATACTTCCCGTTTCCCCGTGATATTGCGATCTCGGAGGTACGAAGGAATAGGCTTAGTTTACCACTTACAGCCACATGGCTGTAGCATGATGTTTGCTTTGCTTGATCATGTGATCACTGAACATCAGGCAAATCGGTGGCTTATCTTTAATCTTTAAAAAAAATGATTTCCCTACGTATGAAAGGTAAGTACATACTGCGCTATAATATATTCTAGCGTTATTTATCATCTGGTGATAACACAATATCTGGTAACAACAAAACACTTCCGGTTTCAAGATATCGGTGTGCACAAGTTTTATAAAAAAAGTAAAAGTGGAGTTTTGTTAGAGTACTTAAAAACTTGAATCCCGTAGCCGAACATAGACCACAAATAAAGATTGTCATCAACGTTAACTAATGGTTAAGGGCACGATCTGCAAAACTTAAGGTCGTAGGTTCGAATCGGCCATTCGACCATTGTTGTGGACGATCTAGCACACAAACATTTTAAGCTTAGTTTGATTGGTTAACGGGATATTAGTTATGTTAATAGCATTATAATATAAATTAATCAATATTCTTTTTATATTCTAATTCTTTCTAATAATCTAAAAAAAAATTAAGAATGAAATGAAAAGTAAAATAAAAGTATTAGTGTCGTTCTGTAAACATAATATATAAACAAACAGACTGACGAGCGTTTGCAGGTTAAACACGAAAGTCGGCCTATCAGGCAATAGGTCAGTGGGCCCAATAGTCTCCGATAAGGAATATTTTGGATAGTTTTCGTAGTATTAAGCAATCTAGCCCCGTCCGTGTTATGAAATTATGCTATTTCCTATATTACGCAGACGTTTTGTTGTGCATATTTGATGAAATGTAACGGAGACGTGCTAGGTGGGATGGTTACAATTTTTAATCTTATAAATCTTTTATGCCGTAATATACAAAAAGTCAAAAATCACCGATTTTAGAATCTTTTAAATTTTGAGTTCATTCTGTAAATGGTATTTTGTCTTTTACACATACACTCATACATATATATACAATCTGTCCCGTAAGTAGCACAACAAACTTAAGCGGAAGACGGGTTATTTACTAGATAAAAATATTACGTTTGACAAGAATGTACTGCGCTGCTGCTGCATATTTCATAAATAATACCAGCTTATTAGAGATTTGAGAAAGTTGTAACACTGATTACTTTTTTCTGGGTATTTAAAAAAAAAATCACTGTCTCGAAAATGTTGACACTTTTAGTAAGGGTATTACTAACGGGACACCCAGATATATATACATACAATTTGCAAAATTAACACGAAATCAATCAGAGATTCTAAAGTCTAAGATTGTTGATTTTCATTTACGTTACACAAAAAAGATTAGCGAGATAAAAAATTGCAAGCTTTAATTGCCATGCTATTATATATATATAGCACAGAACATTGAAAGAATATAAATCGTATTACATCAAGTTTTATATTTGTTGCCTGTTGATTCCAATAAATCATAGGACTTATTTATTTTTTATAGGAAAACTAACAGCTATACAATACTAATATATAATATACTGTAAGGTCACTTTTAAGCAGATAATAACTTTTAAAATAATTAAATCTACAATATTAAATTGCCACCAATCTCCAAAAATTTTAATACTTTTTTTATATTTTGCCACGCTCTACTATGCTTCTCCATGTCTCTTCTGGTTACGTTTTCACACGCCATCGTCACTGCCATCAATCTTCTAGCGAACACTAAAAGTTATGCACTCAATACAAATTACCGCCATATTCAATTCATATTTCATTCATATACATTATAAAATATACACTTACTTTTATTATACTTACTCGAAAGTAAATATGAACTAGAACGCGTTGTTACCCCTGAGAGTGAGATGGAACGTCTCGTTACAATTATCTTTACAGTGATAATTGCCAATAGGTAAGAAATTGCTATTCGATTTGTGTCGTGAACCATCATGGATTGTAAACATTTAGCTTAGTTGGAGTGGTATGTCTGAACTGAATCTCAGTAGAATTAATAACTTTATTTATCATTCATTTATCTTTGGAAAATAATAATATTGCTTCTGGTTTTCATTAAAAACTACAGCATCGTTGTGTTGCTAATTCATTATGATATTTATTTATTATATACCTATTACCCGACGTCGTGATGCGGTAATAACCAGGCCCGGTTATATATAACTTGTAAATGTTAGTTATAACCCACAGCCACAGCAGGTAAACCTAAGGTGCAAAAAATGAGGCCTAAATGACATATTTCTTCCTATTTTTTTTTTAACATTGAGAGTAACAAAGGAGCACACAGGTCACCAAATGGTAAGTGATTCCTGCGGCCCATTACATCTACATTCATTCTTTACAAGGAACCATAATACAGATGCGTTGTCACCCTTGAGGACTGAGATGGATTGCCTCGTCACCAGTTATAAGGTTCTCCGGAGGATTATGTTGGTATTTTACACTGGTATTCTGTGAGGGCGTGGTCCTACCCCGGTCGAGCTGACCATTCATTAATTCTGCAGCTAGAAACAAACTGCAGCGTAGCTCTACCACTGTCCTTCCATCCACAGCGGCTGTCTTTTTTCTTAATGAGAATCTGGTTAAAACTAAATTTGTAATGCATGTTAATTGTACATGTAATCCTCATTTTACCGGACCAGTTTGTTGAAATACATAATTTAAATTTAATGTTTCTCCATATAAACAAGGTAGTTGAACTTTGTCACTCTCGGTTACACAAGCAATCACACAGACATGCGCAAAGTAGTTACTTTCTAACAGTTTCTCTGTTTACGATCTCTGCGTATGTATGTCGGTCCTTATCTCGCTGCATGTGCCATTACGAAACATTTTAAAAAGCACAAGTAGGTTTTATGCCTTTATATAATATTTAAGTGATATGACGTTCGCGTAGTGTAGTGGTTAGAGTACCTGGCTGATGTGACGCGGGTCCATACCCAGCCGAGGAACAATATTTGTGTATGACAACTTTTTTCGGGTCTGGATGTGTCATGTGTACACCTGTACTCACCGATCTCATTTCTGCTCAGTTGCTCAGTCATCGAATGTGTCCGTGTGTCGAAGTCGATGAGAAGTACATCAAATGATTTGAATGTTTTTTACATGTTCCTTCCTTTTGCAGACATTGCTTTCTTGTCAGATAATTTTATAAAAGCAAAGTAACAACCTACATATACCTATATCATTGCTGAGCATAGACCTCAAGTATTGAAAAATAGTGTGCCACGCAGTGGAATACTAGATTAGCGGACTTCACATGTTTTGAATTTATTTTTCTATAGAATAGATGGCACACGAGCAAACAGCCTGTCCGATGCTAAGAGATGCCGTCGCCTGTAAATATCAGCAACACTAGAGGAGTCGCAAATGCGTTGGCCTTTATGAATGGTGTAGGCTCATAAAGCCTTATTTTTTTTGCCACGCAAAACTAATTTTTGGAATCAGCGGTATTTCCAAACCGATACGACTTAGGAACCTTCAAGAAATGTGTCTACACCTTTCTTAAAGACCGAAAGCGCAACTAAACAAACAAAGACTACTAATAAATCAAAACAATCGCGTAAAGCGGACAGTTGTGGATTGTCAACCGTCGAGATGATGAGAATGTAATTTTGAATCAGCGGTATTTCCAAACCGATACGACTTAGGAACCTTCAAGAAATGTGTCTACACCTTTCTTAAAGACCGAAAGCGCAACTAAACAAACAAAGACTACTAATAAATCAAAACAATCGCGTAAAGCGGACAGTTGTGGATTGTCAACCGTCGAGATGATGAGAATGTAATTTTGAATCAGCGGTATTTCCAAACCGATACGACTTAGGAACCTTCAAGAAATGTGTCTACACCTTTCTTAAAGACCGAAAGCGCAACTAAACAAACAAAGACTACTAATAAATCAAAACAATCGCGTAAAGCGGACAGTTGTGGATTGTCAACCGTCGAGATGATGAGAATGTAATTTTGAATCAGCGGTATTTCCAAACCGATACGACTTAGGAACCTTCAAGAAATGTGTCTACACCTTTCTTAAAGACCGAAAGCGCAACTAAACAAACAAAGACTACTAATAAATCAAAACAATCGCGTAAAGCGGACAGTTGTGGATTGTCAACCGTCGAGATGATGAGAATGTAATTTTGAATCAGCGGTATTTCCAAACCGATACGACTTAGGAACCTTCAAGAAATGTGTCTACACCTTTCTTAAAGACCGAAAGCGCAACTAAACAAACAAAGACTACTAATAAATCAAAACAATCGCGTAAAGCGGACAGTTGTGGATTGTCAACCGTCGAGATGATGAGAATGTAATTTTGAATCAGCGGTATTTCCAAACCGATACGACTTAGGAACCTTCAAGAAATGTGTCTACACCTTTCTTAAAGACCGAAAGCGCAACTAAACAAACAAAGACTACTAATAAATCAAAACAATCGCGTAAAGCGGACAGTTGTGGATTGTCAACCGTCGAGATGATGAGAATGTAATTTTGAATCAGCGGTATTTCCAAACCGATACGACTTAGGAACCTTCAAGAAATGTGTCTACACCTTTCTTAAAGACCGAAAGCGCAACTAAACAAACAAAGACTACTAATAAATTCTGCAGCTAGAAACAAACTGCAGCGTAGCTCTACCACTGTCCTTCCATCCACAGCGGCTGTCTTTTTCTTAATGAGAATCTGGTTAAAACTAAATTTGTAATGCATGTTAATTGTACATGTAATCCTCATTTTACCGGACCAGTTTGTTGAAATACATAATTTAAATTTAATGTTTCTCCATATAAACAAGGTAGTTGAACTTTGTCACCTCGGTTACACAAGCAATCACACAGCCATGCGCAAAGTAGTTACTTTCTAACAGTTTCTCTGTTTACGATCTCTGCGTATGTATGTCGGTCCTTATCTCGCTGCATGTGCCATTACGAAACATTTTAAAAAGCACAAGTAGGTTTTATGCCTTTATATAATATTTAAGTGATATGACGTTCGCGTAGTGTAGTGGTTAGAGTACCTGGCTGATGTGACGCGGGTCTATACCCAGCCGAGGAACAATATTTGTGTATGACAACTTTTTTCGGGTCTGGATGTGTTATGTGTACACCTGTACTCACCGATCTCATTTCTGCTCAGTTGCTCAGTCATCTGGCAATAGCCAGAAGATATCGCCGTGTGTCGAAGTCGATGAGAAGTACATCAAATGATTTGAATGTTTTTTACATGTTCCTTCCTTTTGCAGACATTGCTTTCTTGTCAGATAATTTTATAAAAGCAAAGTAACAACCTACATATACCTATATCATTGCTGAGCATAGACCTCAAGTATTGAAAAATAGTGTGCCACGCAGTGGAATACTAGATTGGCGGACTTCACATGTTTTGAATTTATTTTTCTATGGAATAGATGGCACACGAGCAAACAGCCTGTCCGATGGTAAGAGATGCCGTCGCCTGTAAATATCAGCAACACTAGAGGAGTCGCAAATGCGTTGGCCTTTATGAATGGTGTAGGCTCATAAAGCCTTATTTTTTTTGCCACGCAAAACTAATTTTTGGAATCAGCGGTATTTCCAAACCGATACGACTTAGGAACCTTCAAGAAATGTGTCTACACCTTTCTTAAAGACCGAAAGCGCAACTAAACAAACAAAAGACTACTAATAAATCAAAACAATCGCGTAAAGCGGACAGTTGTGGATTGTCAACCGTCGAGATGATGAGAATGTAATTTTGAATCATACATCTCTAAGACATACAGGCTTTCACACTCTCTGGGTTCTCCATATGGTAAGTAACGACTGCGGTACATAAACAAAACAATCACATCTCCCTATCAACAAAGATTCCGAAACAGTCGTTTTTGGGTAACCAATATAAATATGGAAAAGTTCTCCATATTGATTCCATATCTATTATGAATTTCGTTTGTGAAAAGTTAGTAACATATTATAATAATTGTTTTCTAATAAACTCGATTATAAAAATATAACTATCACCGTCATTACAAAGATTAAGCCTGATATTTTGCGTTGTAGGAGAGGTGTTACGCTCTATAAATCTTTGTTAGCACTTAATGCCAAACGTCCTAAGTAAAATAACGTGTTAAAATTTGCCCACATTTACGTAACGCATTGGTTAAAGCGTTAAAACCCAAACTGTGTTGAATAACATAATATTACTAATTCTTCTAATCGCATTAAATCGTACTGAAGCAATCAGGAATATGTTATTTTCTAAAATCTTCATAGTTCTAAATTTTTAAATTTTGTAATACTATCACGAATTTCATTTGACTAAGGCCACGAGTATGGAAACGAAAATAAATAAACTTTAATTTTATGCTAAATACGCATAGGTGACGTGGCAATATGCCGGTCATATAGCTCGTAGAACCGACAACTGATGGGGAAGAAAGGTTCTCGAGTGGCAACCTCGTATTAGCTATCGCAGCATGACGAACTCCCACAGGATGCTGCAACAACCTATGCAAACATGCAGGATGCAGGCTCTTCGTGCTTTGTTTCAATCTATAGGGTAAAGGCT
The DNA here is from genome assembly GCA_029286865.1 of Teinopalpus imperialis. Lineage (NCBI taxonomy): Eukaryota > Metazoa > Arthropoda > Insecta > Lepidoptera > Papilionidae > Teinopalpus > Teinopalpus imperialis. The sequence goes on from JAGSMU010000039.1 coordinate 3,446,029, forward strand.
TCAGCAGTGACTATGGACAGGCTGCGATGGTGATTATGATGTAAATAGGTATGAAATTAAGATAGAATACATTCTTATAATGTATTCTATCTTAATTTCATCAAGCGAAGCTCAAGCGAACCTATTTACAACCTCAGAAAATAAACGATTTTTCAAAATTTTCTTTATTCCAATATAACTCCATAAAAGAGCCTATTCGACATATTTTCAAGGTTAGCGTAGTATTCTATAGCAGCTCTACACTGATATTAAAATGTAAAAAAATTCGTGTGTACATAAGACAGTAAGCTCCGTGTATCTATTAGACGTATCATATCTCTAAATTTCGGTTGTATTATGTTAAACGAGCCACCTTAACTAGATGATCGTGCTCTAGATGATATCTTAGCTCGTAAACATGAAATGCAAAATGGTTTTTTACATCACAGTCATACCGTAGTTACTAACAAGAATAGGTTGTCGACTTGGATAGTATCATATTTTCTGCAACACCAACGTGGTAAATAATATTTTAACACTACCGTTTCGTCCGGCGTAAGAGTAAAACTGTAAATTTTATTATTGGCCTTACATTGTAATATTTCGAGGTGTCACATCTGTATTATGATTACTAATTTCGTGGAAATAGATATGTTTGATTGGTCATAGACTCATATCTATGCCCTCGAGATTAGTAACAATACCATTTAAAACTAAGGACCGCATATATATCCGTCCCGAACCCCATTACTAATATCACAAGTGATTTTTAGTAACTCCATCAATCTAGAGCTACTAGGGGCTAATAACTCGAGGTCTTCTACCTTAATTCTATTATTATTATTATTTGAGTGGGCGTGAAACTTGTTTGTATATTAAATTGGCAGACAAAAGAAAGTGTTAAGAGAAAGCTACTTTCGACTGTACAGTAAAGTTTTTTAAACAGTACAGTATACGGTACAGAGCACACAGTTTACTAGTGATGGTAAGAGATAACTGTGTTTTGTAAATAATCACACGCATCTTCAACAAAGATCAAAGTCGAGGCTCATCTCTCGGGATCCCTTGTACTAGTTACCCATTAATAAAGGTCTCTGCTGAGTGCCCTAAATGTTCGGCCACCCTTAAACCCGGTGAGGCTGTAAAATCCCTCAGACTAACAGTGGCCATCAGCCCCAAAAATCAACAATGAATCAATACAGTCAAAATTGTTATAAATTTCTAATTAATCATACCTTCTTTCCCGTAACATTGCGTAGTAGTAGATATGTAGGCTTAACTAGAATTTAACCGATGATTTCCTGGTATATATACGTACAGACGGCCGCTTGGTGTAGAGGGTAGAACACCTGGATGCTCCGTCGCGTGTCGTGGGTTCGGTTTTTAGCCGTGAAACAACATTTGTGCATCACAAATTTTGGTATGTTGCTACATTTATTTATTTCAGGTTGATGTTTTAAATAATGTACACTCTACTTTTCTGTTCTATTAATCGAAGTAAAAGCATTACCGGTAAAATGACAGATTAATAAGGTAGTTAATATAAGAGTTTGGTGGGTATCTCGTATGCGTATCGTATGTAAATCAAATTAAACACATTTACCGTGTTGTATATTATCGATGATGCGTATTGTTATTTCTTTTATTGCAAATCTGATCTGATGCCTAAAAGTATTGGGAAATAAGAAAATACTAGAAGTCATGAAAATAATCTGTCCGACCATGTAGGCTTAAAGAGATCAATACATTTAGTTTAAAATCAGAGGTAACAATTATGGGCTCCACTGCGGACTTCTTACTTCAAATACTTTTTACATTCGATAGTCAGTCACGCAGGTTATTTCACGTATTTCTTCATCGTCAGCTTGTGATAAATAACACATAAAGTTTCAAACCAAAATTTTTTGCTCGGGTACCGTCAAATTTAAAACAACCACTTGAGCTACCACGGTAATGGATTTAACTATTTCGAATTTATTTTTGCAGTATAAATGTGTAAAATCAATATATTTTTAACCAAATCGCTGTGTTACTATTGGTCAATATAAACAGGAGAGAAATTATGTTAAAATTACTACTCTTACGTAATAATTAATATACAAAAATCCAATAAATATCGAATGGTCATTAATGCCAACGTCATTGAATTTTAATGAGTTACTTGATTAACCTAATTGAAGTCTGTGATATGCAATTAAAATATTTATACAATATTTGTATTGAAACCAAGTAGTTTCAACTTACATTTTACATCGGCTATACAATTACATAACTAGATAATAGTTATCTGTATTACATATGAAAATATATTTTATTTATTACTTTATGTAATTGTGGTGATTTTAGGCGGTCGAACATAATGATTTTTAGTACTTTTAACTTTACAATAATATTATTATATGTTATTATTTAGTATAATATATAATAACAAACACCACTTTCTGGTGGCCTTAGCTTTTAAATAAAATTACAAAAAAGTATGCGTGTTAGAATTTAACTTTTTTTGTAATCGAGGAAGCAAAGAGGCAATGCAAATTCCCAAATGCATATTCTAAACCTAACTTCCAAATGAATCTCCGCAGTGCCAGATGTTATGCAGCCTGTTAAGAAAGACGTAAACTTCATTTTTGATGATTACGTTGATTCCATTGTATCTGAAAGCGAATACCGCTACTGGAAGTTCATTAGACAGTGCTGAAATGCAATTTAGAGTAGCACTTAAAAAGCGTATTAATCACGTGCCCAACATTGAGATAGTATTGATAGTATTTTAGATTTAGACAAACAAAATTCCTTCAATACTATCTCAATATTATATCAATGATATCTCATTATATATCACTTAAGTACACTGACCAGTGAGTGTACTTAAATGTGCGTAATACTGTTAATTTCCTAGTGCAAACTTTGAATTGGAAAAGGTATTTAATCCCGTATAAAAGAAAGGGGGCAGACCAATCTACCATGTCATCAGAATGGCATATCAAAGCATTTTGAAAGAGCTATTTTCACAAATTTAGAAAGACAAACGTCAAGCTTAATGGTTTAAGATACGGTCTGTTAAATTTAGGGTCGTAGGTTCCAATCCGCCATTCGACTATCGTCGTGAACCATCTAGCACAAGTTTTAGCTTAGTTTGTATAGTGATAGAGCTACAACACAGTTTGTTTCACGGAATATCAGCGTTAAATAGCAGCATAATGATGCTGTGTTTCGTCTGGTGAGTGTAGGGATCCGGACACCTGGTGATGAGACATTCTATTTCAAACCTCAAGGGTAACAACGCATCTGCATTATGATTCCTAGTCAAGGGTGAATGTAGATGTCTTGGGCCGCAGGAATCACTTGTCCCTAGATGAACCGTGTGCTCGTTGTTACTCTCAATGTATATAATAATAAAAAGTAATAATAATAATAATAATAATAATAATAATAATAATAAAGTTGGAGTGGTTAACGGAATGTTGAGTAGTTATAGTACAGCTAACATTTTTTTAAAAAAGAAGCTGTTTATCTGATTCTAAGTCATTCTAGAAGTCCCTTTCATAGGATTAGAATTTAGTTATTACGATTCTGGACAAAGAATATTTTGATTCTATATCATCACGCCCATTGGCAATAGTGCTTACCAGTAATTGAGTTTTGATTTCTTTTCTTAAGCCTTTTATGGAACTAAGGGCAGTGCACCACAGTTCTATTGTAACTGTGGCAGTAAAAGCATTACCGGTAAAATGACAGATTAATAAGGTAGTTAATATAAGAGTTTGGTGGGTATCTCGTATGCGTATCGTATGTAAATCAAATTAAACACATTTACCGTGTAGTATATTATCGATGATGCGTATTGTTATTTCTTTTATTGCAAATCTGATCTGATGCCTAAAAGTATTGGGAAATAAGAAAATATTAGAAGTCATGAAAATAATCTGTCCGACCATGTAGGCTTAAAGAGATCGATACATTTAGTTTAAAATCAGAGGTAACAATTATGGGGCTCCACTACGGACTTCTTACTTCAAATACTTTTTACATTCGATAGTCAGTCACGCAGGTTATTTCACGTATTTCTTCATCGTCCAGCTTGTGATAAATAACACATAAAGTTTCAAACCAAAATTTTTTTGCTCGGGTACCGTCAAATTTAAAAACAACCACTTGAGCTACCACGGTAATGGATTTAACTATTTCGAATTTATTTTTGCAGTATAAATGTGTAAAATCAATATATTTTTTAACCAAATCGCTGTGTTACTATTGGTCAATATAAACAGGAGAGAAATTATGTTAAAATTACTACTCTTACGTAATAATTAATATACAAAAATCCAATAAATATCGAATGGTCATTAATGCCAACGTCATTGAATTTTAATGAGTTACTTGATTAACCTAATTGAAGTCTGTGATATGCAATTAAAATATTTATACAATATTTGTATTGAAACCAAGTAGTTTCAACTTACATTTTACATCGGCTATACAATTACATAACTAGATAATAGTTATCTGTATTACATATGAAAATATATTTTATTTATTACTTTATGTAATTGTGGTGATTTTAGGCGGTCGAACATAATGATTTTTAGTACTTTTATCTTTACAATAATATTAATATATGTTATTATTTAGTATAATATATAATAACAAACACCACTTTCTTGTGGCCTTAGCTTTTAAATAAAATTACAAAAAAGTATGCGTGTTAGAATTTAACTTTTTTTATAATCGAGGAAGCAAAGAGGCAATGCAAATTCCCAAATGCATATTCTAAACCTAACTTCCAAATGAATCTCCGCAGTGCCAGATGTTATGCAGCCTGTTAAGAAAGACGTAAACTTCATTTTTGATGATTACGTTGATTCCATTGTATCTGAAAGCGAATACCGCTACTGGAAGTTCATTAGACAGTGCTGAAATGCAATTTAGAGTAGCACTTAAAAAGCGTATTAATCACGTGCCCAACATTGAGATAGTATTGATAGTATTTTAGATTTAGACAAACAAAATTCCTTCAATACTATCTCAATATTATATCAATGATATCTCATTATATATCACTTAAGTACACTGACCAGTGAGTGTACTTAAATGTGCGTAATACTGTTAATTTCCTAGTGCAAACTTTGAATTGGAAAAGGTATTTAATCCCGTATAAAAGAAAGGGGGCAGACCAATCTACCATGTCATCAGAATGGCATATCAAAGCATTTTGAAAGAGCTATTTTCACAAATTTAGAAAGACAAACGTCAAACTTAATGGTTTAAGATACGGTCTGTTAAATTTAGGGTCGTAGGTTCTAATCCGCCATTCGACTATCGCCGTGAACCATCTACTAGCACAAGTTTTAGCTTAGTTTGTATAGTGATAGAGCTACAACACAGTTTGTTTCACGGAATATCAGCGTTAAATAGCAGCATAATGATGCTGTGTTTCGTCTGGTGAGTGTAGGGATCCGGACACCTGGTGATGAGATATTCTATTTCAAACCGCAAGGGTAACAACGCATCTGCATTATGATTCCTAGTCAAGGGTGAATGTAGATGTCTTGGGCCGCAGGAATCACTTGTCCCTAGATGAACCGTGTGCTCGTTGTTACTCTCAATGTATATAATAATAAAAAAGTAATAATAATAATAAAGTTGGAGTGGTTAACGGGAATGTTGGAGTAGTTATAGTACAGCTAACATTTTTTTTTAAAAAAAGAAGCTGTTTATCTGATTCTAAGTCATTCTAGAAGTCCCTTTCATAGGATTAGAATTTAGTTATTACGATTCTGGACAAAGAATATTTTGATTCTATATCATCACGCCCATTGGCAATAGTGCTTACCAGTAATTGAGTTTTTGATTTCTTTTCTTAAGCCTTTTTTATGGAACTAAGGGCCAGTGCACCACAGTTCTATTGTAACTGTGGCAGTAAACGATTTGCGATTGCGACCTATAGACCTCTCCAAATATTCAAGATGTAATTGCTTTGCCATCGAAGAACTGGAACCAGTAATTGGATCAGACCCTCACACTGAAGACCAACGCGGTATATCACGATAGCATAAGTTAATACAGCACGTGTAGGCGACCAGTGTAGCCAACCCAAGTTCATGTGTTGGACCGCAGTTACCATCAGGTGAATCGAAAAATAATCCTGGACCATGTGCATCCATTGCCGTCCCGCAAACTTGCACAACGACATTTTGTCTTGATGGATCGTTGTACAATGAATTTGTAATTACAAGGTACTCTACAACTACTCGCACATTTCGGTTTTCGATTTTTTCTATACCTATATGTACGTGTGCCTGCCAATAATATCATTTAAAAGCACTTATGTTTTATGATAAGAAGAATAATTGCAGTTAAATTTCCAATCACTTTCATTATAATTGCCAGCTCGACACGAGGTAAGTCTGTTTAATATACCGATAAAAATCATACGGTTGAATGCGAAGGTCACTCGACCGTGAAATTGTCATGTATTAAAATTCTTTGCTACCCTTTTCATTTTTATAGTCAATAATGTTATTTAATGGGTAGGTCTTAAGGTGTACGTGGACAAGCCGAAGAGCTGAGCAGTACGCTCGAAATTGTTGACGAGTATAATATATGTACCTAGGGAGAATAGTACAGTTAAGTAAGTCCAACTTCGACGCAGAGGTCAAACGACGGAACCAGCTCATGTGGACAGCGGGTACCTGCGACACACCATCGCGTCCAATCAATATCCCTGAATGCCTTAAAATAAAAGTCTTTTAACCAATGCGCGTTGCCAGCGTTGTACAGTGGTAGAGCTACACTGCAGTTTGTTTCTAGCTGCAGAATGAATGGGTCAGCTCGACCGGGGTAGGACCACGCCGTCACAGAATACTTGCGTAAAATAGCAGCATAATGTGTTTCGTGACGAGGCATTCCATCTCAGTCCTCAAGTTTCTGATATATCTGCCCTTTATTAATGTTTCTGATAATTATATCATTGCATACGGGTACAAAAAGGACCCAAGATCGTACGAAAAGTGATATGAGGGTGGCAGACGTGAACATATAATTTTTTACGCGCTGGAGTCACGATGCAGCTATGAACTAGCTGTAGCAAGAACAGGTCGACTCGACACTAGCGAGATGTAGAGCTACTGCGGTGAGTTATTTAACACTACATTCCAAAGATACTGATCATTCATCGGCGACCTTAAAGTTGACCCTTACTCACTAATTGGGGTCGGAGTATAGTATACATTTTTTTTGGAAATCCACTACCGTTACTACTATTTGCATATCATATAATTCTTCACTTTTTTCAAAGTGGGGGAACCATACTGAAACTAGTTTCTAGATTCAATATGAATGGGCTTAGGACGACACCTTCACAGAATACCAACGTGAAATGACAGCATTACGCTACTGTGTTTCGTATGGTGTGCTTATGGGACCCAATACAAGTTATTCCGTCTCTGTGCTCAGGGGCGACGTGATACGCATGCGCAATCAGTCTATGCTACTGCGGTATGTATGATGAAGGAAACAAACAAAAGAACAGAGATAGAATAGGTGGAATTAATACTGGTGACTGATTGCTGGTAATGCCCAGTCATACGGGCGGACGACGCTATTGATTCATGATCCTTGAGGACCGCAGAAACCGCTTACCTTTACTTTACACAGTGTCTTGATAATTTTTTTCTTATTGCTTCATTTATATACATATGTAAATAAACATATTTTTGCTGCATTAAACTGCACACAAATATAATAGTGTAGCAGTAATATCTTGTACGCCTCAAAAAAGTTTTACTCTCACTAAATGATAAACCCGGGACATGATCATAATTTATATTTATTCATATTATTACTATTATTAAACGAATGCAGTAATAAAAGTAAACGAACATTAGTGGTAGAGCTACATTACAGTTTGTTTCTAGCTGCAGAATGAATGGGTCAGCTCGATCGGGGTAGGACCCCACCCTCATATCACTTTTCGTACGATCTTGGGTCCTTTTTGTACACGTATGCAATGATATAATTATCAGAAACATTAATAAAGGGCAGATATATCAGAAAGGTTCCACAATGAGATGTGTCATAGCGATTATAGAGTCAAAAGATTACATAAATATCAATATTTCAAATTAGTTTTTAAACGCAATTAGCTTACTATGCTTTTGTGGATTGATGCGTAATCAAGAATTAAATTGGCACGATAATATTGACAAGCAATGTACATACGTTTGAGTAGCTTTGTAATCAACGTGACTCTGTTGTCGTTATTCCTGCTGAGCTGTGACTTACGGAGTTCAAATGCCCAGAAAGCAAATGCAACACACACAATAATCGGGTTTGCATGTTTTATACTTATCGTCTTGGTAATTTTTGCGATTGCCTTTAAAGTTTGCGTCACATAGAATATGAAAAGCTTTTCCATCCGAACCGTTTTTATACTGCTTGTGTGAGCGCCGCTATGTCTAGATATTTTTAATCATTATATTAATAATATTTATAAATATCCACAACGCCTCCGAGCTCCACATTTAAGCTATACACAAGCTAGAATATCAGATGTTTTTTATAGAATAGGTGGCAAACGATGATTGTTTTGACTGAAGGCCGTAATGAAAGGTGGCCGAGTGATTAGGGCACTCGGCCGAGACCTTTATTAATGGGTAACCAGCAAGAGGGTTCCCAAGATGGAGCCTCGTCTTGAAACGTTACCCTGGGCGCGCAAGCCGAGAGGGCTGAACCTTAGGAACGAACGAGTAGCTCACCTGCTGGTAAGTGATCCGCAACACCAGACTAGTTGTTAAGTATTTGTGTATTTACTCTTATATTTTTTATAATTAAACTGAAGGTAAGGTAATTAAATGAGCACATATTCATCTGATGGTAAGCGATGACTGCAGCCCATAAACATCTGCATCCATCGCAAGCAAAGGTTTTATTGCATTTTGTCACTCGTGAGGTCTGAGATGGAATGCCTGGTTGCCTGTAAGCCTAAGTCAGTCAGTGGGGAACACGTTATCTTCCTTCACCGTGCGTGTAATGATTTAAGCACTTAAAATTAATAATAATGATTACAAATCATGGTTGCTAAAATACGTCTGAAAATATATTTCTTTCATATTATTTATTGCTATTCTGAAGTATTTTATTAGATTTTGTCTTGAGTCCCAATAATATTTTGTGTCAATATTATATTACCACAGTGGTATGTTTTTAGTATTTTGTTAATGATCATGGACTGGAAATATCAAATGAATATTGTTGTAAAAATAATGTAATTATAATATATGTAAAAAAAATATAGGCAAAATGAAGTTGCCTTGATCCTTGGACCATCGGGCTCAGTACAATGCACCAAGACTATTCTTGACATGTCAATATACTCGAAACGTAGTCAAATTAGCATATATAGTATTCAAACTACAAATTAACTTGGATGTCATAAGACGCGTCTTGTTTAACGTAAAACTTCGTTTATTTGCTAATGAACTAACGATTGTCCTACTATATATATTATCTGTTAAGAGCCATCAACTGTACCGGCCATAGTACAGTGACGTAAGCATTCGTGCATTGAATGTTAAAACATCGAAAAAATATGAAAGCAAATAAAAATAATATGTCTATAGAGCTTCCTGAAAGTTCGGAGATATAGAGTTTAGTAAAACTCTCTAGAATTTTACGTAAATAAAAGAAAACCATCTAAGAGCGTATTGGAAAAATACGAGCAATGCCAGGTTACTATCTTATTCTTGTTGGAAATAGAATAGAGAAAGAATTTTCTTACTGTCGCGATCGCTGACCTGGATTTAAATTGAACATATCAAATATTGCAAAAGAGAGCACAAATAAATACTTGTATGTACGTAGATATAATTATGTCTCTCTGATTTTCCGCTCATGTTGTAAATCAACATAAATTTTATGTGTCGGTTGTTTTAAAAATACATAAAATACTTTATAATATATAATACCAGTTATGCTGTTGTAAGGGCATTGTATGAAATTAGACACCTAATTACTGTAAAGGTTTAATTGGTCAAAGCATATTGATAAAACATGAGATAAACTAAGAGTAATTATGGTTAAATGGTATAAGTTTTATGTAATTTGGGACAGAGTTCCATATCACGTATTACTAACCATGCATAAAGCTTTAGTGGAAAGCATTATAACATTATACGTACGGATTAAGTAGTTACGGCCGCACCTATAAGACCTAAATAAAATATTTAATATACAGTACAGGCTACTAAAATTAAATCATTCCACCTAAAATAAAACATAAATACGCAAATGATCCTCAAAAAATATTTAAATATTGCAAAGTAATTCCCCTAAATAAAAGAGTTGAATATAATCTATTAACTGAACAATATTTCCGGACTGAAATTCAAACCTTTATTGATCACCATTACTACCAAACTAGAAGCGTTTGTCATAAAAAAATATCAATTCCAACATATTGTAATCAATATGGGAAACGAACTTCGCAATTTATAATACCTATATTAATCAATAACCTATCATTATAAATTTAAAACAACATAAATAACACAAATATAAAAAATGTTTTAAATAAATATTTTCTCTAAATTGCATTATTTTAACTGCTACAAATGTATTGTATGTACAGTAGGTGGGAGTATCCTGTACTACGAGCCCAGCGAGCGTTTATGCGTATTGTTGCTATGTGCCCTCGCGCTCGCTATGTGACTTCTGAGAAATGCACTTTTTACCTACTCGTATGTTGTTGTGTTCATTCTAAAGTATTGTCAATAAATGTTTTATGTGATAAACCTTATTTAGATTTAAAGATACCGTAATATTTTTTAGTTATATATAAATTTTATTTCTTTATAAAAAAAAGGTAAAGAGGCATTCAATCCGAGCCGTCAAAAAATTCACATGGTGACTCACATATGGGTGTACATCTTCACTTATTATCATGTAAATGATATGTTCGTATGTCACCGTTAGTTTAATTAAAGAAAATTATCATAATCACTATATTCCACTACTCAATTCATACTTTTAAATAATTAGCGTAAACGTTTCACATTACTATAGCCGACGTATTTTAAACTGAGTCGTCGGGCAATAAATGTCACTGACAGTAAGAATGTGCACGCAATGCAACCCGTTAACGATACTTAGCTACCTGCGCACGCGGGGTCGATGCGTCATCCCTAGACTCGATAAAAACGGATCGGAACGGACGATCTATAAAGTTTCTCTATGATAACGTCGAAACAAACATTTTATCTTACTAATTAAAAACTTTTATTTTCAGATAGCGAAAAATTATTCCTATTAATACTTAACATAATTTAGCATATCGATCGTACCTATCGCGTTGTCGATATGCACCTCTACAATTCTTCTCGCACATCACTACACCTTTCCACAAGACCTGTAAGTGCGAGCGAGACAAACAGATTAATATGATTTATGACCCGAAGCCTCAGTTCATAATGCGTCGACTATAGAGAGCCTCAATATAATTGATGAATTGTGCGAAAGGTGTTAGTAGTGGATATAGTACAACTGATAAAAGATTGAAAAATCTAAGTAAATGGCATACAGCCATATTTCATATAGGAACGGGAATAAATAAGACGTGCTTACTTCGCTTATTAATCTTTTTGTATCCCTTTTGATAGACTTTAACTGAAAATACCTGTCTTATATTTTTTTCTGTTATTTAGTGAATAACAACTTCTCAAATCGAAACAAGTCAATTAAATTGGATTTTTCAAAGGCATTTCAATGTAGCCACATTTAATACTTCTTTACCGGTTTGAAAGAAGGACAGCGCAAAAATCACACAGAAAGAATCAAGTCTGGGCTGTTTTGAATCGATAAACTAATGCCATTTTTTTTATTATGCTAAATGTGATAAAAGAGCGATCCTTTGAGACGTGATTGCGGATTATAAATACTTCTCTACATCTCCTATTCTATCCTATTAAATAAATAAGATAAGGTTCAAGCATCATATGAATGTAACTCCTAATTAAATCAAAGGCATAATAATAAACGAAAGGACTGACTCATATCTTTGAAGTGTAATTAGGGAATGAAAATCAGAAAACCCGAATACACCAAACAGATACATTGATACAGAATTCTCTTTGTATCACTAAATTCAATTGATGCTGATTGTATTTAAAAATATCGCTTAATCAATTTGTCCTCCAGCGGTATCTTCCGGTTCTATAAACAAGTTTTCATAGAGCAAATAATCCGCACAAACATAACGAGCGCATTGATAAACTTCCTACTTTTTTCTATTCATTACCACTATAATATTTATACAATCACAACTACTGCAACACTATTCAAAACCGAACATAAATTTATAAATATTCAGTACTGGATATATACTCTATGTCTAGTATTGAATGCCATCATCGTAATACTAACTTTCTTACAATGAAATACTTTTTTTTTTACTTTATTATATTTATTTATTTATTTATTAAATGGATTACCAACGCAAGATAAAGATTTATATTTTATACTATACAAGAATAAGGTGTTCTTTATAACTGTTCTCACAATTATAGGTAACCACAACGAGCTTAAAAATGTGTAAATGAATATAAACTTAAAAACAGGAATTCAAAACATAATTAACAACTTTTTTTTTTATCTTTTCACCAAAAGACATCCCTATTGTTTAACTGAACAATATTTGTTTTATATTATGTGTTATAATTGTCTAGCATATAGGGTGGAGGCCTGCTGACCCGACACTACAAGCCCAGAGCTTAGTTTGGCGCATCAGTCTGCCGCAATATACGTGTCAACATATGTAAATATTATTGTTTTAACTTAATTTAATTAACATGTATTGTGGAGAGATATAAAGAAATTATTATTATTATTATTTACTGTATTGAGGGTGACAAACGAGCACACACTCCGATATTAATTCCAGCGGCCCGCATTTATCCTCGATGAGGTATCATAATGCAGATGCGCTGAGGACGAAAATTAACTGAAGATAAGAAGGGGATTACATTCGTTTGTGTTGCCAAGGTGTTGCCCGACGTTTTCGGAATCGTTAAGACGTTAACATCGTCTAGGTCCACTTGGTGGTGACGCCGTGGGATAACCTTTAGAAATTCAGGAGCTTTGTGGTTTAAAACAAAATATGGGTTAAAAATGTCTTAAATGCACTGAAATTGTTTACAAAGGGTCGACAGCTGTGTTCCAATGTTTCGGGTTCTCCGGGTGCTAGACGAATGAAGGCTACAGGTACCTAGTCACTATAGTTCTAAAGTGATAGTGCAGGCCGCATGTACTGCAGCGGTGCTTACAAATATGGTAAAGTATACCAAGTATAATCATATGAGAATCAAGGTAGTCGGAAAAAAATCGCTTTTTGCCGGTTCAAACGTGTCTGTCGAATCAAATATATTTGTTGCAAACAGCTTCATGTTATATTTGCCCCTGTATCTCTACATCGTAGCTAGTTAATTTTGTTTGAAACATTAAATCTTTAATTTACATTATCTTTTGTATAATATTTTTTTTTTTTATTGAAATCACTTGGCACTTTGATACTTTTGACGTTACTTTTTGGATTATTTTTGATATTTTTTCTCAATAATGGCATGATTTTTTCTCATGACTTGTCGACTGTCAACTATATGTAAAAGTTTTATATAGTAGTACGTATATATATATATAGATATATATATATATATATATATATATGTATATATATATATATATATATATATATATATATATATATATATATATATATATATATATATTATTTTTATTTCATTTATATTTATATATATATATGAATACTAATTTCATAAACTACTCAACTGGTTATCATCCGTTTACCACATTATTAAACACAGATTAAACAATATACTCCCACCAGTTTCACAATTGTTTATTTTTTTCAATAAATCTATATCATCAATAAATATATAGAGCCTTTCCCGCAAACACAGAAGCATCTTAGACCGATATAATGAATGTGTAATTAGATTGGAGGCAGGTTCAGATGCACTGTGAAGGATTGAGGTCAGTTAGTTATGCATGAATGTTTATCGTCGGTTCAATAGAACCAAAGAGTCGAATCTCAATAGCCAATTGATCTGATTGCGATGTCAAAGTAAAAATCGGGTCTGGTAGACCATAATATTAAGCTTAATCCATACATACAAACAAACAGATGTTTAAACAAAATAAGTATATGTATAATTTTTGGCGTTTATCTAATTCCTGATTTAGGTATATAATCATCCTTGATCTAGTGTAAATATAAAACATTTCTGAACTATATTCTATATATAATAGTAAACTAACATAAAACATTACATATTTTTAATGCTTGGACATAATCGGTCGCATCTTGTTAGATGCGTCATATTTTTATTTATCAATTTAGGTATTGTAGAAAGTTCTATTACATATGTGTAGCGTAGTCGATAATATTAAAAATACTTAATCATGTAATAATAAATTTGACAACAAAATTGTTCCCGATTGTTAAATAAAACCTAATTAAATGCATATTGTCAACCCAGAAGTCTAAGATGAAATGTCTCGTTGGCAGTAAAGTCAGTAATAATAATAATAGTCTTTGTTTTCAGTAATATATAATACCATAATATACATATTTTAACCTCCGATTGGTATCTTCTTTTAAGTAAAATGCATACTGGTTTTAGACGATTCCGCTCTTCCATAGTATAGTTCGATAAAGTTTATGCACACGCGTGTGCGTGTGTAGATGTTGATGAATGTGTGTTTGTAAAATTAAACAAATACAGAGTAGTCTATTTCTAGTGATGGATGGAGTGAGGATATACTCATAAGGTCACCTGTCTCTATCACTAACAATAAAAAGCACAGTTTACTAAGCTGCTATTTGACGCAGGTATTCTCTGAGAATGTGGTCCTTTCTTGGTCGAGCCAAAACATTTTCGCTATTCAGTTTTCTGTAACAGCTTGGCTCAACAATGTTAAGAACAGTGTAATAACCTTAAACGTAAGGGTAAAGTAGTTCTTGCGATGCAATGTTTTGGACTTACCAGAGTAAAAAAAACATAGAAAAAATAGGTACAGATCATGTGTAAATATTTGGTTTAATTAACTATTAGTTACAAGGCCTTGTATTTTTATCCTATAAAGGAGTATCAGAGAAAGATTGGGAATCTATGTTCTCTCCGTTAGGCACTATTAATTAAAAAACATTGTAAGCACTTGTTTTATCCTGATGTAGACACAAGTGATTATTTCATAAAAGGTATTGCCTTTTCTTATTAATGCTTTAGTCAACTCCTGTCCATAATAAGTGACGGTTGAACGCCGTAAACAGCTTGTTGACATTAGTGTCAGAATTACAAACTATTGAAATACCGATCAATTGAAATAAAACGGTATTGATTCAAGGTTGACAAATGAGCATGATGAGATGACATTATCACACCTACATCCGTCCTCAAGAAACATACATGCATTGTCACCCTTGTTTAATGCCTCGTTAGTATTATAATAATTGGGTCTTGAAATATCGCTTTAATTAACCTTCAGTTATAATATATTTTTTTTATTTAATCTTCGAGTGCAGACACCTTATTTTAAAAAAAGACTACAATGGACTGACTTAATGCCTTTTGGCATTCTGTACCGGTCAACCTTTAAGATGGAGAGACATTGACTCTAGGCGCCAATAACAAAAGAATCATAAATATTAATAACGTATATAACATACTTAATATATATAATAATAAATAAAATATATTAAAGTATATCATAAATTATAGAAATATGTTATAATGTAGACATTAAATATATTATAAAAAAAATCACCATTTCTGTTCACAACCAAAAATAAAAATCATGTATCATGTTGAAATTCATTGAGTATTAAAAAAAATCTCAACACAATACATGTTTTTTTTTTAACAGTCACCTAACTTATGTACTATAAATAAAGTAGATTTATTGAAATAATTTTATCATCAATCCGGATGTGGGTGAAGAGAGTGAACGTGCGAATTTTACCTGTACCCCAGCCCAAATATATGATACAATATATGTTAAAATAGATAATATAAATGATTAAATAGAAAAATTCTGATTATTTCCCTTGTGTAATAATCACGAATCAATAAACAATTAATATTGTGATTATAAGATATACCTTTCAGTTGACCCAATGAGATAGGGTACCATAATGTAGATTGCATTATAAATACCCCATGGAGAATAAATGTGGATATCATAGGCCGCAGAATTCATTTACAATCAGATGTTCGTTTGTCACGTCTAATGATATAACAAACAATGTAATGTATATTAAAAAATAAAAGAAAATTCCTATCGGAATGCCGCAACAGAGGTGGAGCAATGTTCCATTTTTTATAATATATTTATTCATTAACATTTAGTTAAAAACAATTTAATTAAATTTTAATAAATAAATAAATAGAATATTATATCATAATCATATAATAAAAATCAAAAAATATTACATATCCCTGTTGCAACAATATCTGCGCATATAAACGGCAATTACCAAGACACAAAACACGACCTAATCACAGATATTAACGTAATAACAACCCATCAATCGACTCGTCCTTCTGAGACATATGTTTTTTTTTAGTTGTAATTAGAGGTTCAAACGAGAACCGAGTCCACCTGATTGTATGTGATTCCTATGGTCCAGGTTCATCCTCGATAAAACATACATAATACAGATGGGTTGTCACACTTGAATACTGCCATGGAATTCCTCATAACCAGTAGAAAGGGTCTCCGCATCCCAATACTGACCAGAAGATACACGGCAGCATTATTTTAAATTAGTATTTTGCGTGGGCGTGGTCCTTCCCCGGTAGAGGCAACCCATTTATTCTGCAACTAGGAACAAGCTGTATTGTGCCTCTACCACTGTCCAACTCTGTCTTCTCTCCAATAGAAGAAATCGTCTTTATTAAGTTAGAAATAATATGCTTTGATTGAATCATGTCTCGTTCCTCATAAGCTATATAAATGAAAATTAAATGATGTTCGTTTAGTTATCAACACTTGAGAACGGCTGAGTCCTATTTGGTTATTGTTAGTAAATGTTCGTACCATGTTCGAATTAGATTTTTATGAAAAGAAACATTGTAAATTTGACAAATTTGTTGAAAACTCTTTTATACGGGAGTTTTGTATGAACTTAAGACCACAATTCACAATTCAAACGATAGATAATTTTCACTAGTTTAGTTAATTTTCATTTTCACATTTTTTTAAATTTGGAAACGAGTCTGTCGGCTCAGCTACTATTTAATTATAAAATGATTTTATAAACTTTGTTCTTTTTAAGTACGTTCCAATGGCACTTATATGTGTTATAACGTCTTAGCACTATACTTATATAATATAATATATAATAGCCGTAGCCCGTTTATGATAAAAGGAACTTTCTTTTCTTATATATTAGTCTTTTTTTAAAAACTAAATATGACATCCAACCAAAAGTTCTTCCGATAGTGAGATACGGTCACAACAAATAAACATTTACTATTTCCTACGAAAATTTTTTTTTTTTACAATAGCAGAGAACACCCCTGTTATTATACAGTATTATTATATTATATACGAGTTCCGTACATTGTTTGGGGCCCATGATATCAACATCCGTATCAGATCCGATGTCATCCCTTAAAGATGAAGATTGAGTTGGAATGTCTCAACCAGTAACCAGTTATTGGGTCTTCAGTTGCTTACATCCATAATATGAAATACAAGATTACTTTAAATATTCAATGATGATCACCCTTTCTTGGTGGAACTGACGCATTGTTACTGCCGCTAGAAATAAGCTTCTGTATAGACACTAGCACTGTTATAGATCTGGTTTTTATATGTATATATTGTATAATCAATCTAGTCCTTGTACATTTTACATATTTAAAAAAAAAGGAATTCTAGCAGTGTCAACTGCTTAACCACTCCAGCTAAGCTAAAATGCTAGGAGATGATTCACGATAATTTCAAATCAGTTTCAATTGAAGTTTAATTCTTTCGTGAAATGGTCGACTCCGTGCAGGGTTAAGCCCTTATGTTTCCAATTTTATATAAATCGCTGTTAATATATCCAATAAAATGTAAAGCAATTAAACGTAAAATAATAATTACACCTACAATTACGAGAGATGGTACAAAGCTGACTCAAACATGGGCGTTAACACTAAACGTGTCAATGACAGAATCATTGTTAGTTAATGTTTTTTTCTTAATAACATATAGTTTATCGTTTTTAGTTCAATGTTATTAATATTTGTAAAACCTTGTAAATTGACCTATATATGTTATCATGAAATAGTATTTCAAAAAGAATAAAATAAAAAATATACATACTTCTACTGTAATTATCGTTGTTCGCATACTACAAAATTAATTGGACTGCCCCCACACACCCACTATAAAAAAACCGCGGATTCGTTTGTAACAGACTTTTACTTTTTACGTCGTAAATAAATGTAACATATAGGGGAAAGTGATGTATTTTTGTAAGATAAGCGCTAAACCTAAATGGCAGTATCCACAGTGTCTGAATCCTAATTCAAAGGTTTTGGGCTATAATAAATTAGCGCCACCATATCTCCTGTACGTTTGAAAATTGGTAATTACTAAACGATATCGCCGAGTACCAAACAGAAGAACAACTAATTTATATTTTATAACATACAACATGTAATTTACTCGACAAACGTTCCTTGAGAATTATTCTTATTATAAGTTTAGTTTGATTACATTGAGAGTAACAAACGAGCACACAGTTCACTTGTTGCTGTATGATTCCTGCGGTCCATGATATCTACATTCATACTTGACAAGGAATCATAATGCAGATGCGTTATCACTCTTAAAGACTGAGATGGAATGCCTTGTCATCAGTAATAAAGGTCTTCGGATCCCTTCACTCACCAGACGAAACACAGCAGTGTTTTGCTGCAATTTTACGCTGGTATTCCGTGAAGGCGTGGTCCTGCCTCGGTAGAGGTGACCCATTCATTCTACAGCTAGAAACAAACTGCAGTGTAGCTCTATCATTGATAAAACTGGAAACCATGACTGAATGAGTGTGACAGCGTATAGACTTTGCTTTGTAATATATGATGTCGTCTTGGAGAAAAGTGACTCTGGTTTTAACCTATGAAGTAGTTGATATAAATAATGTCATATATCTAAAAAAGAAGCATATATTAAATTGGAGTGCTCTATCGTCTCTTCCTACCCTGGCCACTTAATAGTTGCTAGATTACAATTCTACAAAATGCTAATGTTGGTGAGATTATAATCTAGCACACGGTTGTATAAAAAAACTAAAGCTAACGAAAAAAGAAAAAAGAACACCACGTACATTTTAGTGTTTTGTTTTTTTTTTAATTTTATGTTCAATTTTTTCTTTGTAATTTTTTTAAATGTTAACTTAACGAATAATGTGAAAATGTAACTTATAGTTAAGTTTAAGGAGCGTTTAATATAACTTAAAACTGTATCTATAATTTAACAACAAAACTCTTTATTTTATAGAGAAAAAATATGAATAAACTTGAATATATATATATATATCTAATCTATATCCAAAAATAACAATTTATATACAATTATTTAAAAGCATACAATATAATTTTGTCTCCTGATTACCAATAAAACAAATATTTTATTTTGCGTGTTTGTGTCTACTTACAATTATAACACATGAGAAAGTATGCTATATATATAATATGCACCTACAAGTTTTAATAGCTTGCAAAATAAATAAATTATTTACTTGCTTGTACATTCTCACTAAACCCTTTAAAATAAACAAGGTTATACGCATATAAAATGAAAGCTTTTTGAAGCTGTCAAATGTCCAAATTAAGTAACTGTACGACATATAAGACTCACAGAAAACCACTGACATTAAAGATTTAATTTTATCAAAGACGTGTAATAATTATAATATATTAAAAGCGAATTCACGTTTATCATCGGCGTGTATTGTAGTTTAATTAAAAAAAAGATATAGTTCATCTACAGCAACCAGATAAGATAATTATTTTATTGATAATAACATTTATATAAAATATTAAGTAAGATTTAGTCACTGTTTTCAGTGGCTAATTAATTATCGGCTAAACTCACTTTTAGATGTAAGTCCTTCCGTAACTTTCATGGTAATGTTTTTGAATTCGATGTCCACAGAAGTTGGCGGTGGCATATTAATTTGCAATATCCTGCATTCATTATGCTCTTTCCCACGCACTTTCTGGCCAAGACCCTGCAGCACCGCCAAGGCGTTCGCCATCTTCACTATTTCCAACGATCAGCTTCTAAATGTCAATAATCAACTTCATAACATGAATCCAGAACCGTATAGACACTCCGATGACCTATTTATATTTTTAAATCAAAATTTGAATCACTTATATTGAAATTATAAAAATTAAATTTCTGTTACAAAACGCACGAGTTTATATTTTTTCGATTTTAAGAGCTGCCATAAATTTTGCTTGTTCTACTTTCAAGTGCCCTATTATATTAAGGAATATATATAGTGCAAATTCGAGATAAAATTAACGTTAATTTTAATAATTAAATCATGCATTTGCTGAGTGGTAGCAAATTTAACGTTTGCATTTCATAAAGTCGCTGCGCGATCGCGGGCGATGTGCAAATCAACGCGTTGTCGGTTACGGACTGAATGAACTGGCCACGTGTGTTAATGCCGCTGCGAACTAATTTCTTTTTTCATAATGAGAACTGATAGCACGACGGCTTATATATAACTAACCAGTGTTGACAATTAGCCAATTTCCTAACACACACAATAAAAATAATGTTTACTTTTTTCACAATTTTTAGCCATTACTGTATTATATATATACATATTTTATAAACATTTTTATCTTTTTTTTTCATTTCATTTTATCATTTCATGACATAAAATTTCTGAAAGATACTAAAGTTAACACGGATGTACGGAATATTGTTTGCAAATGTATATTTGTACATGTACATGACATTGTAGCTTATATAATTTTTTTTCAAATCTGATTTGATTACAATTATTATTTTTGTCCATTATTTTTCAATTTAGGAAACAGTGCAAAATAGGATCAGTAATTTAAATACAATTTGCCTGTCGACCGTCTGTCATCGTATAGTAAATTATAATATTATGTAGCGAACAAAGCAATAATAATAATTATTTATTTCTCACCACAAACATTAGTTAAACGACTGGTAATTGTATGGAATAAATAAAACGTATACAAGTGTTTGTGAGCTGGAGCCTGTAATAGGTATTCATCTTTATTCCAAACCACCAGGCCCGCCTCATATTTACCAGTACAGACATATTATGAGAGGTAAAAAGGTGGTACTAAAATAAAAAATAAAAAATATACATAACAAAAATATAGGGATAGCTTACCATCGAGTGTTCTGCACTTGATAGTAAGTGATACTCATATCTATCTCTGTATTATCTCATGCAGTTGTCCCCCATAGTGACTTAGATAAAATGCCGCATCATCAGCTCTTGTTTCTTTCACTCGCCAAACAAAAACTAGCACTAGGTTACTAAATCTTAAATATTAAGTTAAACATGAGTAACATTTCAGCATTCAGTGTTCGTTATTAAAGGACAGGTACATTGACCATGGCGTATTCAATATTTTAGTTAAGCGACATGGTTTATGTTAATTTCAAATGCGATTAGCAATGCAAATTAGTTCTAAGTCTATCTGCCAGACCCTTGACCCGTCATAACTCTGTATTGATAATGATACTGGTCAAGTCCGACCGGATGACATCAATGTATATTATAGTACAATATATATTAAAGTTGACGTCCCGGTGTAGTGGTTAGATAACCAGATTACTGTGTTGCGTTCTAGGTTCGATTCCCAGCAGAGGAACAATATCTGTGCTTCACAAATTGTTGGTTTTTGGATGTGGATGTATTTGGTGTATTTGTATGTTCCGTATTCTTGTATACTGGATAGATATTGGATTGCAAGACGCAGGTTCCCACGGTGACCATGACCACCGATGGACCCCTCCGAACGACATAAAAGACATAATGAGGCGCAAGAATGCGTCGACTCGTGCCCGCGACTTGTATCCCATCGCAACTTACGGGCTGGTGCTACGTACCCTAC
The DNA here is from genome assembly GCA_029286865.1 of Teinopalpus imperialis. NCBI lineage: Eukaryota > Metazoa > Arthropoda > Insecta > Lepidoptera > Papilionidae > Teinopalpus > Teinopalpus imperialis. The sequence goes on from JAGSMU010000039.1 coordinate 3,468,189, forward strand.
AGCGTGAAGTCCGATCAAGCATAACCCAGCACAGGAACGATCGGTGGGATAACTCCCTCTCCACTCTCGAATCTTGCCATCTCGCCTTCTGGCGACATTCTAAATCATTAAAAGCACCGCCTGTACAATGCCTCCCTTAGTGCTTAATCCAAACAAACCGCCCGCCTTCTTAGATGAAGTGAAAGCCAAATATATGGCTGATAATTTCCAGTTCCAATGCTCACTTACCTTGCAATGGTGGACAGTGAGATCATGTGAAACTTTCTCCTATTTTATTGCATATACACACTGTAATGACGTGTGAGTGCCTTAGTGTTTGCGCATATATATACGGCACTATGAAATATTCTACGAAGTTGAAATCATCTGGCAATAACCGTAAGATATCGACCAGGATCATTATCATATTATAGTGCCGCATTGACAATGGCAGAGCCAAGCTGTAGCTGCAATATGAATAAGACGACATGACCGCGTAAAGTCAACGCCCTCTGAGAGTTAACCAGTATTGTAGCATAATTCTGTCGCTTTTCATACGGTGAGTGTACGGATCACAGGACCCAATTACAGATAACGAGGCATTCTATCTTTGTTCTCAGGTACAACGCCTGTGTCTTGAACCTTTGTTGAAGGTGGATCTAAATATCACGGGTTGTAGTAATCATTTAGCATTAGTTTAACTGCATGGTTGATTGTCACCCCTAATGTTATAAACACAGTGGCAATCAAATGTTGTCTTCTTCCCTAGTCCGATAATAACAAATGCACAATAGGATCCGGAAGACCCAGATGCGGTGTCAGGACCACCACACACCACATCTCAAATGGAAACGTTATGTCGATGTAATACAAAGAAATAAAAAGATTTTAGTACAATGTAAGGGTAATATCTTTTGTAGTAGTTTAATTTATAACTGCTACATTAAAATACAAAGTGTCCATTAGATATAAAGCTAAGATACAATCATATCACCTTAAAAAAAATTTAAAACAAAGTTTATGTACAAAGAAAAGCGGTAGAACTACACCGCAGATTGTTTCTAGCTGCAAAATAACCGGGGTAGAGCTACGCCCTCACAGAATACCAGCGTAAAATAATGCTGCTGTGTTTCGTCTGGTCAGTGTAGGGATTCGGAGACCTTTATTACTGGAGACGAGGTATTCCATCTCAGTCCTCAAGAGTGACAACGCATTATGATTCCTTCTTAAGGATGAATGTAGATGTCATGTGCTGCTGGAATCAATAACCATCAGGTAAACTGTGTGCTCTTAATCTCATAAAAAAACGCATTATTCAAATAACAATAACATTCACAGGTCATGTGCTCCCATGCATGTGTTTTTGAGGACGATGACCAGGGTCTCTGAAAGGTACGGCGTAACAGATATTACCTTCTTTATTCATATACAGTCCACTAATTTATTTATTGAACATCCGTTATCAATAACACGGTCTAATGTTTGTTCACCAATACGAACGCTACGCAAGCTGATATTTTAAGTTTGTACTCTATGAAAGTGTGATCCTTACACGGTGTGTTCACCGATTCGCGCTAATATATTGATAGAAATCCAACACAATACTTTTCACTACGATAATAACATTTGACGAAACGTATTGAATAATACTTTAGCTTCATTTCACATTTACGTATTTCACACATATATATGTGCTGCATTGTCGTATTAACATAGAATAAGATATTTAAGCATAACGTGAAACTGTTGAAACTGCAAGACAAGAATCGATATTGTATTACATAGTGACCACTATTAATAAACACCTTCTTAAGTTCAACACTAATGTTTCGATAATATTTTTTTTGTGTATGTGTGATGCTGTTGATCGAGAGACCTTTACAGCTTTATCTAAGTGGACTCGCAAGTTGGCGGCTTGTCGACTAAGATTACTATACTAAAATATTGCCTACCTTTAATACCTTTTAAGTAATTCCTTAAAATTTATTTTCAACTTACGTAAGTATGATCACATTTCCTTCTATCGTTCACAACTCAAGTGGCTCTCTATTCGACAAAGACGTAGCTCTAGAATTCGGCATGTTCTCTATTCTATATTACATCATTCAAATTATCCTCGTTACCTTAAAGTTGACTTCCAATTTGTACATTCCTCTCTTCGCTGCGTACCTTGATCCCTAAATAGAATGAGAATTAGTGTTCCATACCATTACACTGGGTTCTTTCGTTATTCTTCCATAGTACAGGCCATACTCCTTTGGAACGCCCTTCCGGATGACGTCAAGAATGCACCTAGTTAAGTTTATTTTAAATACTTTAAATATATATATATATATATATAGTTATGTATGTATTATCATTTATTTTTATTATATATTATTTTTTCTGTATCTTTATATTTATATAAATAATCTTTTTTTATTTTTATGCCTACCAACATATTCTCTCGAACTCCCAGGCTTGATTGGTGGAGAATGCCACTGGGCATTAAGTCCGCCTTAGTAAACTTAGTAAGTTATTTGATGAACATAAAGGATAAATAAATAACTGTTGTATAGTACTATAATGGTACGAGGGCACATTGAAATGTTTTGAGCCTAAAGAAAGAAAAAATAATAGTGGCACGTAATAGCCATTTCTTTTTTAATTATAATCTGCTGTCTTTTGTTTTTCTTCTGTCAAAATTACAAAATTTGTGATCGGTTTTACAAACGAATATGCGGTTTCCGTAGAAATGGATAAAATTGAGCACCGTTCCGTCATAAAATATTTACAAAAAAAAGGATTAACGCCAAAACAAATTTATGAATATATGTACGAGACTTTGGGGGAAACTGCTCCATCATATGCCACTATCAAAAGATGCGTAGCGGATTTCAAACGTGGCAAAGAAGCAGTGAAAGATAAACCTAGGAGTGGTAGGACGCCGACGGCTACCACAGACGAAAATACCAATAAAATATTAGACCTGATTTTGTATTACAAGAGATTGACGATTGCAGAGATTGCAGAAGCAATAGGCATTTCCTATGAACGAGCACAGAACATAATTTCCAACGATCTTGGATTTTCTAAGGTCTCTGCCAGATGGGTACCTAGACTGCTTTCAGACGAAAACAAACGCACCCGCCAAAAAGTATCACAGGATTGTTTGGATCTGTTCCAAAGTGATCCTCAAGATTTTCTTTGCCGTTTCGTAACTATGGACGAAATTGGGTTCACCACAATACACCAGAGTCCAAAGTACAATCCAAGCAATGAAAAAGAGCAGGGTCACCGCACCCTAAAAAAGCTTGGGCCGTTTTGTCAACCAAGATGGAAATGGCTAATGGTTTTTTGGGACTGTAGAGGTGTCATTATGGTTGTCTACCTTGAAAAAGGTAAAAACATAAATGTGGACTATTATTGCACACTCTTACAACGTTTGCGTTAAGAAATAAAAATAAAAAGGCCTGGTATGTTGTCTAAGAAAGTTTTGTTTCACCAAGATAACACTCGTGTCCATACTGCGACGAAATCAATCGCACAAATACACAACCGTAGCTTTGAATTGTTGCCGCATCCACCCTATTCGCCGGACTTAGCCCCGTTTGATTGTCATCTCTTCCCCAATCTAAAAAAACCCATGGCTGGAAAAAAAATTTCAATGAATATCGAGGTACAAGAAGTTGTGACCGAATATTTTGATGAATTTGAAGATTCTTTTTTTGTAGAAGGAATACTAAAACTAGAGACAAGATGGCAAAAGTGTATAGATCATTCTGGAGATAGTCTCCAGAGTAGAGAGAAATAAAATAATAATTTAGAAAAAAATCGTTTCTTTAAGGTCGGGCTCAAAACTTTTCAATGTGCCCTCGTGAATGAGTTGACTGGACAGAAGGGAGCATCATCTACTCATAATAATCTAAGAGAAGAATTAGCTAGGTACTTTATCGGGGGCCAACTTAGCTTCAGAAGCCTAGATGACGAAGAAGAACCTGTTCAGTATATTTTATATTTTGTAGTGATAAACGAATAACTGAGGTAATTGTTAAAAAAAATACTGCCCGCAAGGTTCCTTAATTACTAAAGAAAAGGTCACGAAATATATAAAATATGGTCAGTTATAATTATAAAAAACATTTAATTTACCCATATAACGTATAAATTATTGAGGAAAAATTCTATCCTATTTTATTGGAGAAGGCAAAACTTAACTGTTTCTTTATGTTAGATTTTAATTATATATTAATTTATTACATAAAATTAACATCTTTTCTTTTGTGTGAAAGACAATCATGTTATATGTTTGTGTGATGAGCCAGTAAGATACAAATGAGACTAATTTAATCCACAAGTATTATAAACTTACGGCATAGGATATTAGTTATTAGAGTTGTACTCTCAGATTATAGAAAGAAATGACATAGACATGCTAAGTGGGCATAAGACATATAAAATGTTCAAAATGCACATACAACGCAATAAGCAATTTGCAAAAATAGGTGTAATTTATAATCAAAATGCTATCATTAGTAGGTACATTATTTAATATCTGTAACGTTGTTCAATTAAACGCCTTTAAAATTGAAAACGCAACAAAATTGTACTCACTGTCAATTTAACTGAAGTAACTTCTTACAGCTAATGAAATGGCACACAGTTATGTTATCAATATGCCGACTTTTGATATATAATTTGTTAAATTTATCAAAATAAAATATTAGTGTGTCTGAAAGCGGTACAATCTGATCTGATTAAGAATAATGTTTTCTATCTCCCTTGCTTCTTTAATTTTGAGGTATATTTTTACCCTGATACCTATATCATTTTATGTTAAGCGTAAATAGTTTATACGTATGTAAATCTAGGAATTCATTGATCTCAGTTCTCGGTAGATACGGTATCGGAGACATTCGCTAAACGAACAGTGACGTTCTGAAGTTTAATAATTTATGGGTAGAAAACTTTACTCAAGCTAAGGTTAAAATTTTTTGGAGTTTTGAACACTGATAGAGCTATGCCGTAGCTTGTTTCCAGTTGCAACAATGGGCCTACTCGGCCGGGGAAGGACCACATCCTGACAAAGTACCAGCGCTACATAGCTATAAGGCTGCTGTGTGTTCACATTGTGAGTGAGTGAGTGAATGAGTGAAGGTAGAGGCAGGTAACGAGGCATTCGATCTCAGTCCTCAAAGGTGACATCGAATTTGCATATTGAATTTTATTGAGAATAGATATACCTACTCGTAGACAATATGGACCGCAGTTATCACTTACTAGCAAGTAAACTTTGTTTGTTTCATTCATTAATATTATAAAACAACACAAATCAGAAGTATAGTGATAATTTGATGGCATACTTTTGTAATCGTCTTAAAAAGTGACTGCAGCTTTCTAAACAAAAATAATGATGTAGATTTAACATGAAGGACAATTGAGATTATTTACTAAAATACGCCGTATACTGCCGTATACCTGATCCCACACCAAGTCGTGTAGTGTGTCGATTAAACGAAGTTTCTCTTTTTTTAAACAGGTATTGATACCTTTTAGAAGATCATAAATTTAAACTTTTGTGTTATTGTTCGAGGTTTAATAAGAGGGATCGTTTTACGGTTTAAGTTACAAATATTGCTTTATAGCAATTGTACAGTGTTTGCTGGTGTATTTGTTATTATATCCTTTTGTGATTGTAATTTTCGCCCTTTGTCGATCTACAAATGACCACAATACATCACCAAATTCTTTAACTAATTCTTATTTGAAATTTGTTAGTTTACTCATTTTTTATTTACTTTAACACGAAAATGTAAAAATATTTTTTATAAACCGATAACACCAAGGTGTGTATGTGTGTGTAGCAATAAACTGATGAATAAAAAGAAAAGATTACAACATTACTAATTTACAAATAAAGTATAATACATACATATAATATGATATTAAATACATAATTTTGATTTTTGACAATTTAAAAAAGACGTCCGTGCGTTTTTTCTTTCTACTCTTTGGAACTTGGCTCTAAATTTATTCAATAGCTAAAGTTTAATAGGGACCTTCAAGAAAAGAGACTACACATTTCTTTTAGGCGCATCTGCGATTCCGGTGTTGTGAATGATCATGGGCTGCAGTGCTCAAATACCGTCGGGGGAGCTGCTTGCTCGTGTCCCATTTATTCTATAGAAGAAAGTTTGCGTGTTAAATTGCATATTTTTTTTTATTAATGGGCGGCTTTGCTCCGCCATCTCGTGCCCCCCAAAATGTTTTTGGGTCAGGGACCTAAGATGCGGGTGTCGTTTTATTTCTTTGTTGATAAAAATCTAAAACTTAAACAATTTCTATTTGCTATAGTAAATTACAGTCAGATTTTAATAATAATACAAGTCAATTGCATATTAAAATAAACAATTTAATTTAAATACGTTACTAAGATCATCAAGATGCCACTTAACTTCACCATTTTTCATGAATTCCATGGCTTACTTTTTTATTATTTCTGCATACAAAGATCCCGTAACAGTAGCTTCATGACCGACCTCGACTGTCCCGGATACTACTACGATTATTATTATTAGGATCTCAGACAACACTTTCAGCTGGCTCCCTGACATAACAGAGCTAAGCAAAATGATAAGCAATTCTTTGCATTACATGTATCACTTTAAGAACTTTCTGCCTCTGAAAACAAAGACACTTCTTACAAACTTAAATTTTACCTTTATCTGGACTGGATCTGGACCTTTCCTGTCCTGGACTGAAGAATGATATGAGGATATATTCTCGTATCATGCTCAGTTTAAATGGCTTCCTCTTACCTATCGTAGATCCATCAGGGCACCTAGTATCCAATATACTATCTTGAACAATCCATTTGAAATGGAAATTTAAATATCAGGGTGACTTGAATAAACACTGTCTCGTATAGTTTCGAACTTCTTACTTACTTTTTACTTCTAATTAATGCTGGAGCAGTAACAGTTTTTTTCTAATAAGTTATCAGACAATCAATTTGTATGTATGTATGTGTATATACTGTATATATGGAAACTATAACTCGAATGTGACGGGAAATGATAAAAAAAGGAATTAATGAGTTTTCGACTTAACAAGAATTCCGAAATACAAAGAATTTAACTACTAAAATTTCAACTTAGAAAGGCGCAATTTTTAAGTATATTTTTCGACTTCTGTCTTAATTTAAATAATAATTCTACTTAAGTTTTATGGTATAGATTTATTTACAAATTTAAACAAATTACATATTAGTGAAGTAAACTGTACAAACAACTAAAAAAAGTCTGGTATCTTGTTTTGATATAAACAATTCACAGATTTTTTATCAATAATTTTTGAAGTTCAATGAACCGAATACATGATCCTCGATGTCAACACATCTTTCAACTTAAGTCCGTAGTGTGTTGATTGCTGCTCTGGCTTCTTTATTTGATATTAATGGTTCAAAATCAATATGGTCAACGTCATTTTCCTTAACATTATCGTCACCTAAGTATGTTCTAATTAATATGTCAATGATTTCAGCGTCAGTATTCCAATAGTACCTAGCCCTTCATCACATATATATATATATATATATATATATATATATACATATATATATATATATATTTACACACATATATATATATATATATATATATGTGAAAGTACCGTCAACTTTAATTAAAATATATATTATAAGTTTCTTTATTTATTACTTTCATGTACTGTAAAACAAAATAAGTTTTTTCACTCCGCCACAGTATATTCTCTGCTAAACCCAAACGCAGGCTGATAGAGAATACCTTTTGACATTAAGTCCGCCTTTTTGTACAATGTTTGTTTTACTTGTGCAATAAATAAATAATAGCAACAAAGGCTTTTAATTTCTGAGAAGCTAGACATGATACTCTTTCCCACAATTAATGTATAGTAGAGTTATTTGGAGTTTTTTGTTTAACAGATACTAGAACTGATAATGGCTATCTCATGTTTAATCCGCAGTAGTGAACCGAGTTACAGTTTGCAGTATTTTAACATTTACTAAAGATCTATGAGAAATATTTATTCTTATTTGTTTATGCTCATCTATAAGTAATTGCTTAAGGATATATTATGTAAAGACTTCTACAGACTTACTTAAGTTTTTCTTAACTCGTTTAAAATGTGTTCGTAGAACATGGTGGAAATATCACACCCATTTTTTTTGTAATCTTTCTTCTACTTTTTCTAGGAGCATAGGAGAGCCGCAGTTCTATTCAGATCACCTTTCTTATTCTGTTTCTGTTCTACACCATAGTCTGGGGTACAAAACCTCTACTCTTATGATGTTCAAATCTAAATGTCATTACCAACGTCTTAAATTGCCAAAGCCCGCCTTACGCTTCTCAATTGCGAGAGACAGATGTATTTCCCAGATGACGCATAATGTTGATGCATAATTTGCATATCGGCTTTATTTTACTTTTTGTGCATGTATGTATACGGTCCTCGTTTCGCGATTTTGAAGAGTTCATTTGTGAGCACTTAAAGATGATCGTACTTTAAATTATATTTAAAACAAAACAATTATACTTGATCCGGAACAACAATTTCTTAACAGCAATTGTAAAGAACGTTTTAACTAAATGCAATTACAAAACAAACGGATAAGAATTTTTTTTTGCATTGACTTCCCTTATTACTTCGATTAAAAAAAATAAACAAACGAGGTTATTGAATTTTTAAATTAAACTTACGTATTAAATTAACACCCACGATGCCACAACCTTCATTACACAGATTTATATAACCGGTAAAAAACAATAACGGTTTTGTACACTTGTACACGCCATCTCTATACTTAGGAAAACTAATAACAATGATAATAATAGGTGAAACGTTCCCCGAATAAAGAAATGAATCCAATGTTTACGAAGACAGTAAAACATGGAAGAGGGAATATCAAAGTTTGGGACTTTTTCCGGACATGGTGTTGTTAGGCATATTGTATGCAATATGGATAAATTACAGTAAAAGAATAAATTAAAGGCAACTTACCCTATGCATAGGAAAGTTTTTCGGTGGTTTGGACTTTCCCATAAGACAATGATCCAAAACACACAGTGGTTAAAAGACTTTTTACGAAACCAATCAATAACGGTGTTAAAATGGACCCTCTACAGTCACAATATCAACCCTATTGAAAATTTATCTACTATCTGAAGAAAATGATGACCACAAAACGTCCCACTAATGGTCATCAACTTTATATTGCTTTTAAAGACACATGGGAGAAAATTCCAATATCAACTTACAACAAATTCATATATTCAATGCCAATGCGATGTCGGGCTATTATTGCTGTTAAACTTACATACTGCAAATTATTGATAACATTACATAATATCTATAAAAAAATGTCTACAATTAATTATAATAAAGTTCTTTTAATATTTATTAAAAGTAAATGTCCAACTGCAAAAGGTGAAAAAACATTTGTACATAGAGCTCGTTTTTAGAAAACGTATTGTTATAATTTAGTTGCGGTCCTCATAGTAATAACTGTTACAAATTGCTTTACTTAGTAAATTTGCAGGTTTTAAATATAAAATCCCATACAAAACCATAAGTCTTATTTATTTAACGTTAGGTGATTCAGTAATTGGTTACGGTCTCAGTACTTTACAGGAGAATGACGGGCCGCGCCCTAAACATGTTTTAATGCATCTACCTATCTACTCGATCACGGTTGATTGAAAAATGTTACCGATATTTAAGGACTCGCAGTTATTTTCTGAAGACAATTACATTATCCACATCGAAGATGGTTTAAAATAAGATCGGATTTATTACGCACAATTTGAGAGGCTTTCGAAAAATACGAATCACTAAAATTTTAACGCATTAACCACATATATATATATATATATATATATATATATATATATATATATATATATATATATTGTTTTGTAATGTCATATATCATAAAATATACTTAATAACATTGGGCCACCGCAGTCCTAGCTCCTTCCATTTGACCGAATTGAACGAAGAGCTGCTCGAATCGTCAACGGTCAGGTAGGTTCCGATCGGCTTGATTCACTGCCATTTTTTATCGAATTTACTGTGGCGGATGTTATGATGAGTTATTTGCTGTTAACCACCCGCTGAGTTAAATTATCATACATTAAGATAGAACTAAAAGTACATCCTCATCATTTCGAATGGCAAAACTAATCTTCTGCTGTTGCGGTGTCCATGGGCGCCTGTAATCACTTACCATCATATAAGCTGCTTGCCCGTTTGCCAATTATTCTATAAGAAAAATCTTTTAATTCTCCATTAGGTTTCATGCACATTTATGTTTTAAAATTTATTACTTTAGCAGTACTTCAGTACTTCAGTTTTATAATTTAAACAATGTGTTATCTATATTATAAACATGTATTATGTAAGTAAATTCTGTGTTTGTGGATTATTCCATTCATGGAAAGCCAAAATTAAAGTATTAGTAGTAACAACTCATGGCCCAACCTTTTAATTTAAGTGAGATGGACCTCTTGCAGTTGTCAACCCGTGGGGTTCGATAAAGACCCTGGGTGTCAATGACCTACGGCAAATTCAGTTTTCCTCTATACAACTATAAATAGTATATCATTAAAAAATATTTTAATTATGCATTGATTGAAAATAATGCTTTTTCATACTTTATTTGTACACTCATCTATCTGGATCTAAATCTAAATTTTCTACGTCACGGGACTTTCAGCTCTCATCATTTTAATTTTCTAAACATAACTAAATGTCAAGTTTTACAATCTTAAATAAATAAATTACGGATTTTACACATATACAAAACGTGATCAAGTCAATGTGACCATTTTTATCCTCTTAGCGGTAGAGTTTTCAAAAAAAACTGAAACACGTAATTCTTCAATGTTTAAAAGTTTTAAAACTAAATCTTCATCCTTAGTTAGTGGGTGCTTATGTAACGAAAGGAAACCTCCATTATTAGTCGAGCTTCAGTGGTTTATGTTCTATGATGATGAATCAGTCAGTCGCGACATTTGTCTTTATATGTACATATATAAGGTCTCGGTCTTAGGAAACTTTATTGTCGTCGCATACCATATTTGTAAATCAATCGATACGGAAAAATCTCGTTTGAATCGTGATGAGAAATAAAGCATCTTTTTTATTTTCGATCGGGACCTGTTGTATATATGAATCGTTGGTACTTGAGGATGACGCTACCGACAAAAATAAAAACTTTTGATCGATGAAATAGGTGGTTGACCTTTTACTCGAAATGTTATGAGATGCAATCTGAAATTGAATTGCCAACTAAATCAAGCTTCTGGTTCTCGATCATGATTTTAGTTACGAGTAGACTTCTAGATTCTCGACACGACTTGAATTATCATCTAATAATATCCGTTGTCTTGCGGGTCCTGGGTTCGATACCCAGCCGACCATTAATATTTGTGGTACCTATATCTGGGTGTAATTTGTGTATGTATGTATGTATTGCCCTGGTCCCTGACATTGTATCTGAATCTCCGCAAATTCTTACGGCACTATAAAATTTACTAGGTAGTTTATGTCATCTGGCAATAAGCAGCACCAGCATCATTCTTCACTTGGCAATGAATCCTCTACTTCCGCTTTTGTAGTTTTGTCTGACAAAATTTGAGATAATTAGTTGTAGTCAGAGGCTCGATTTGTTTGTATGCAACTTAATCAGATAACTTGGACCCTTACGATTGCCTTCTCCTTTACTACACTTATAATTGTCATCTCATTTTATCCGTTATTCTGCTGAGAAAGTTCTTGCTTAAATTACACATACCTAAATTACCGTAAACTATCTGCATCCATTAAAATTGTCATCGCACAGCTAAGCGGAGAACTACGATTGTCCTTTTAAAAAACAATTTATTCACAAACTAAAATTACAATATAGAATTAGTATGAATATAAAACACTTGAAATAGTACGGAATAGCAAATTGAAATTTAAAATAGCAGAGATACGTGACGTTAGAGGGTTGCACGGATTCTGATTAGCTCGAGCTAATCTCGGTTTATATATTCTAATAATATGCTTATTCGACATGGGGTCGGTTAAGGATCATCACAATGGTATACATTCAAAGGATGTAACAGCACCATCTATATAGTTGGGCGTAGAACGATGCTGCTATGCTATATCTTTCTTGCCAAACGTTTATGGAAAATACGAGTATCTTGAGGGCCAATTGTTAGTTGTAAAAGTATAAGGCCGGTTAAGTGTATCATCAGGTTCTGCAAGGGAAAAAATTAACATTTAAACACGCTTCTAAAATTGGGATTCCACATTAGCTTCGTCGTAGTGGGGTGATTGGCATAACGTATCAATGCAATTTTGTACTCTTTCATTTGGGCGTCGCTTGAAAGGTAGCTTGAATGGTTTCTGGAATTGAATTATTGCATTTGAAGTTTAATAAGCAAATTTATTGTCTTTTTATTTATTATTTAAAAGTCTAAAGGCGCTCATCTGATCAGAACCTCATGATCAGGATGGGCAATTTTTAATTTCACATCCAGTTCGATAGCCTGTATATAAAATTGCTGATTGAAATTTAAAGTGCTGATTAACTATGTGCTCAGTGGTAAAGGAAAAACGAGTAAGTAATACGAAACCATGAGAAGTCCGCCGATCCGTGGATCTCTAATTCTTTCTCTAGATAGCTCTAATTGCAACGGCAGTGTTAAAGCAGAGGCTTCCTAAACTTTTTTGTCTGTGTCTCCGTGGTGTTTTTGTCTGTATATATATATATATATATATAAATAGCTCACTTTTGCACTAATAGAGTAGAGCAGAGTTACATATAATATACGCCACTTTCAACTACCACCATCATTCAATACATATTTCTCTAAACCTCCCAGAGTGATTTTATTCCGCTATTCTAATATAAGATCCTTAGAAGGTAAAATCGATCGCTATTTGTCTTGTATATAGCTCACTTTGGGAATCTATGATCTAATTATAATCAGCATTATGCTTTGTCATTACGCTGGTATTTTGCGAGGGCGTGGCCCTTTCCGGTTTGAACCGCCCCAACGCACTGTAGCGTGGCTCTACTAATGTTTCTATATACGATAAACATTATTAAGTTAGAAATAAAACTAAGTTAATATTTTATATCCGATCCTATATCGGACACTCTCTGATAATATTGGACAAGAGTCGTAACTCAAGATCAGCTCCAGTAAATATATGTCTTTTTTCCAGATACGTATGAGCCAAGATATTTCCTACCAACAAGTACTTTAGTATTATCACAGAAATTCGATTATCAGAGAACAAACTCTGATTATCTGTTCACAACAAAATTAGAAGTGAGCGTCTTACCAATAAGCAGGGAAATGAAGATATAAAAAAAAGACAAACGTGTACTTTAACCTACAATTAGGAATTGTTTAACAGTACCTTGACAATAATTGTCATGTATCGATTCCTATCATTTAGCATGGAGGTGTTATATTTAGTTACGAAATTAACTTAAGCTCAGTAGAACTCCTCCTGCCTTGGCGATGTTAAACAAACAAATACGGTGACGGTCAGTGAGGCCAGCAGTTAGGCCTTGTCCGTCTGGTATTGTGATCATAGGTAATATATATGGTTTATTAGTAAATATTATTGACGGCCCCGTGTCGTAGTGTTCGCTGCTGCCTCCTGGATTGCTGACTTGATTCATGGCGAAGATCAATATTTGTGTATATCGAGTAGGTTTTTTTTTAGATCTAGTTTTGTTTCTTGTATATTGCATGGCCTTTATACTGGACCTTTCTTCGATTTTATTGCCCATATAATTACATCGGAGTATGGAAGGGGATGATGAATGAGTGCCTCTTTGTTTGAGGGAATCCTTACAGCACTAAAATATACGTAGTCATCTGATATTAAGCAGAAAAATATCGTCGTGATCACTATCTACCTAAATAAAATATCATTATCGTCACTAACTAGACAAAGTAGAATGAAAAAGTTAGTAGTTGAATGAAAAAATTAAGCAAAATAATGCTAATTATTTAAGCCATGTGACATTTTGTTATAGAAAAGATCAATCAACTTGTTAAATTTTGCTTTGATAATGATAAAGATCCTTATTTTTTTTTTCATAACACTAAATATACATTGATTTATCTGTGTCGTACATTCATCGTAATTGTGACGCACAATATGTACTTTTATAATTATTTATGTATTAAAACAACCAAATTCAATCTCAACATAGAACAAACTTCGAAGCGTCACAAAAAGTAAAAAGCTCAACATTCCGCTAAGATAACCGGATATTAAGCATCATTATCCCAATGGTACAGGTAATGGTGAACGAAACTTAATGCCGTAGGTATGAATCAAACATTCGATCTTTGGCTTAAATCATTTAAACTTGTTTGAATGTTGAAAATGTTCAACTTCGTTTCTTAATGACTTTGTGATGTCTAAAGCCTGCAGGGATCAATTATGTTAATTGTTCGCTCTTTACTAACTCTAATTCCCATGAAAATGTAACCTATCCACGTGGCAAACGATTCGAGTACAGTAAGGGAAACTTAGGAACATTTTAAATATATTCTTATATCCTAATCTTACTTAGGTCTTTACCTTACCTTTCCATATGATTTAACGCACTCCGGCTTTACCAAGTAAAAACCAGTGTGGCTCTACCGCTATTAGTACCATGCTAGTACTTGTATAGTATAACTAAAGCTGCCAATGTAAGACTTCCATGTCGATAAAAAATGCAACAGGGACGGAAAGGCATCAAACTTGTGTAGGAAATACCAACATCAACCAGCTATGAATAAAAACCACCCAATTAAAAAAACTCGTCACTGGAACGAAATTCTTAGCAATTTTTTATACTGTAAATTTTTACCGAATCTTAAACCGTGTTTTATTTTTCCTTATTCCTTATTCCGTGTGACATGATAGTTTGATAAACTTGTAGTGTAGAAAAAAACTTGATCTTGCAATTTAAATTACTAATTAGCTTATACGAAATCCATAAATATCTCATAACATTCGGTACGTTAATACTATACAACCGTCATCTACACGTGGGCGAGTCAGTCACAAGGAACAACTAGGTTATTTGATATTAATTTAAAAGCATTAGCTTCATATAACTATATTGTACAATAAGAAAATTTAGGCATTACTAATCGGCGTCACATGCACCTAGCAATAAGCTATCCATATTGATGTATTGGTAATTGTAAATGAGTACTGAAGAAATTCAAAGACCCTTCCTATTCACTGTGGCTGGCCAGTAGCGAAGTGTCGTAGAGAATGGAAATAGTCGTGCACAAATCGCAGAGATAACTTACCATCTGTGTTACACATACGAGTGTGTTCCGGTACAGTTTAAAGGTCAATAGACTAGCATTACATACTAAATATATATATATATATAAAAGTGTGTTCACATTTATCGACGTAATTAATTAATATTAGTGTGAACACAGGCACGGATCCAGAGATCAAGTTCGATTTAGATCAGCGCATGTGTGCACAAAGTGATCGAAGACAATTTCAAGTGATAAGTGTTCGCTTGCTAAAACTTATTATTATCTATAGATTAAGACACCATATTCGTTGAATATTCACACCCCAAGGTATATAACGGTCGGCTTTTTAAAAATTCACATTAGTATGATTGACCTTGTTTAATGTTAATTGC
Source organism: Teinopalpus imperialis (assembly GCA_029286865.1). Taxonomy (NCBI): domain Eukaryota; kingdom Metazoa; phylum Arthropoda; class Insecta; order Lepidoptera; family Papilionidae; genus Teinopalpus; species Teinopalpus imperialis. The sequence continues at coordinate 3,483,865 of JAGSMU010000039.1, forward strand.
ATATCTCCAGCATAAAGTTATTCTACCTAAGATGATCTACTGGAAGAGTATTACGCATCTCGATATTTTTGTGATCTTTCCATAACAGAACTGAGTAATTAATTAATAAAAAAAAAGTTAGATTTCTTTTTAATGGGCCTAACATAGATCACACTAGCATTTCATTTATATACTCTGCCGGCCAAAAGTTTAAGACCGCACATAAACAACATAATTATCCATTAATTGTAATAAAATCCCATAGGATAAATAAAAGAAATGCACATCTGCATATTCTATTGTTAGCATCGAATATTTAAGGAAGTCAGTCTTTTGTTTCGAAGTTATTGGACAATAAACATCTATTGTTTTCAAACAACGACAAACGCTGCGCTAGAGCCAGGTGGTAGAGACGTAATAATATTTTTATAATGTCCTCATTACTAATTACTTTGCTTTTGTTACGTATTGGTCAATAATTAGGATTATTTAGCTCCTGAAAACACGTATTTCTTACTTATTATAACCCGAGTTTAAACTTGTGGTTTCTACAGTGAAGACGTCATAAAATGGGAAAAGCTCTAGAAATTAGCAGTGAAGTGCGTTCTGCCATCGTTTTTTAACATAATAAAGGCAAATCCGAACGTGAGATTGCTTTACAACTGAAGTTATCGAACACTTGTGTTCATGGCACAATAACTCGATTAGGCCGAGAGCTACCACGTCTAGTGAAGATAATTTCATTGTTGTTACCAGCATGCGAAATAGACGCTTAACAGCACCAGAAATCCGCGTTGAAGTAAACAAAAGCCGAGTTAAATCTTTATCATTGATTACAGTAAATCAGCGACTGAGAATATGCGAAGTTGTTTCGTCGAGTTGTCGTTCGAAAACCTCTGCTTAGGCCGCAAAATAAGAAAAAAACGGATGCAGTGGGCTCTTGCCCATCGAGATTGGGCTGATAAAAATTTTAAAAAAGTGCTTTGGAGCGATGAATCCAAGTTTTAACTTACGTTCGACGCAGTGCCCAAGATAAGATCATGTAGTCCCAACAATCAAGCATGGTGGTGGCTCAATTATGGTCTGGGGTTGCTTCTCTAGCCAAGGAACTTTGATTGGGATTATAATTGAAGGAATTTTGATAAAGGAACAGTACAAAACACTTTATAACAAAATGCCGTTTCTTCCGGGTTGCGATTAATTGGAGATGGATTCATTTTCCATACCATTCCAGTGATGCTATCTATCGCATGGATGTGTGCATAGATCTTTAGACCTGCAGCTGAGAGGTTAATGAGTTTAAGTATTTTATTAACGGCTTCCATATTTTTATATGACTGATTACTGATTCAGAATACTGGTTTTTGCACATTGGTAACAAGGAGTATTTTAGGAAATTAATCAATTATATTCATAATAAGTTTCAGAATATTTAAAAGATAAACTGTGGTAATGACTTAAACCTTAAAAAACCTTTTTATATGACATTAGGGTTACCCATCGAGCATACAGTTTACTGTTATTTGTTCGCATGTTTCGGACGTGGGAAGTGGTTTATTAATTATAATAAATTTATCCTGCATGTATGTTTTTTATAGAATTTTCCTTTTTTATTACATTGAGAGTATAACAAAAAGCACACAGTTCAACTGATGGCAAGTGATTCTTGCAGCCTATGACATCTACATTCATAATTGACAAGGAATCATAATGCAGATGCATTATCACTCTTGAGGACTGAGATGTAATAAATGCCTTGTAACCAATTATAAAGGTCTCTGGATCCCTACACTCACCAGATGAAACATTGTGCTGCTATTTTACGCTGGTGTTCTGTGAGGGCGTGTTCTTACCCCGGTCGTGCCAACCCATTCGTTCTGCAGCTAGAAACAAACTTTCGTGTAGATATGGTAATATTACCACCACCATGGACATCCGCAACACCAGAAGAGTGCTGCCGGAGAGATGCGCTGCCGGCCTTATTATATTATATGTATTAAATCGTACAGTGGATGTACTAAATACATTATTATTTTCAAACGATTCACCATATGTCTAACTTTTCTATATAATTTGTTTATGTATTAAAGTCCGTTTATTTATAGCAGCCGTGTTACCTCAGTATCCCGACGCTTGCTATTAATTTCACGATACGAACCTAGTTCAGGTAATGATGAAATTATTCATGGTCAAAATTAGGTGCTGATTTAACATGTGTTCGGTTAAACATGTGTATTAACATGTAGAAGGTATTTAACGTGTGGAAATTTCATGTACTAATTTTAGTGCTTGATTTTACATCCGATAAAGTCTCATATGTAACTGCTATTACATATTTATAAATACAATCGGATACGAAATCAAATACCAAAACTCCATGACCTTGTACTGTCTACAAAATGGATGCCAATTAATTATTTTTTTATTCTAAACCTGCTTCCTTACTGGTCTGAGATTGAGAATTTTAGAGAACAGAAGTAATTATATCTTACCAGAAAATCTATAGAAGTCAGTAAAGGAATTCTTTGGTTTTATTAATGTAGATATGACAAGATAATAAAAGCTGTGTACTTTTGCATACTACTCTGCAAATACTCCGTGCATTTTTCTGTACAAACTTATTTGTGGTCTCGACTGAGAGCCATAAGCGCTCGGTCACCTCTCAACCCGGTGAAACTGTAAAGGCCCTGGGGCTAACAACGGCTATCAGCCCGAAAAAAAAAAAAAAAAACTTATTTGTGTAATGTTCCATTTGTTTTAGAGCAAAACTTATAGTTAATATGATTTTATTAATCCGATAACTATCCGTGTTTTTTATTAAAATTATAACATTTATTTTGTTTTTATAATAAAAGAGCTTTAAAAGTTTTCATTTTTAACACATTTATAGAGAAATTGGACGGTCAAACAGCACCGATAGAATAAAAAAATAAATAAAAACAATACATTAGTGCACGTAATGTCATGATTCGAAGTTAGTGTAAATAAGATGTTTAAATTTACCGTAACATAGAAGCTAAAGCTGTTTTATCTCGTTTTTAGAGGTAATATTTCACAGCTATTATATCTGTATATATATACAATACAGCGAATTCAGATTCCACCGTTAGAGGCGAAGCAAGATGAGGCGGAAGCATACGGAGTGCATGCATCCATATCAAAAGAAAAATTAGTCTCTACAAAACTCTAAGTTAGTGATCGGTCGATTTTCATAAATGTTGATTATTTGACAGTGTGACAATTGACAGATAAGAAGAAAGATTTTATCAATGTACAAAATAATCAAAGAAAGGATCAGATGTAATATACAATAAATCAACTATTTGTTACACACAAATATGCTTTTTCGTTCTATTCATTCGTTTACCTTATAGGTTTTAACGCTGTTTACCACTCAAACGATATAATTGCTTTTTTTTGTGAGTATTGCTGTTGGTCCAGAGACCTTTACTGATTTATATAATCAGACTCGCGAGCGGGAGGCCCGCTGAGTAGGGAGACAACGACGATGCTGCGAAGCTGGCGCGGAGAATGCTGCTGCAACACCGCTGCACTACCGACCCCTATCGACGTCGAAGACAACAGAGGGGGGTGATAATACGACCCGAGGGCCCCTCATAAGGAGGTACGAGACCTCGAATGGGATCGCTTTCTAAAGGGAGGACAATATATTTACAAGTTGACGATTATGTTCTAAACTATTGTCATTTTCAAATATAACCAAGCGCCATCTGTCCATGAGAGTAAACTACTGTAATAAAGATTCACAGTATAAAATGATAGCTTCATCGTTTTAAAAGTTGACAATAGGTGTCGCTACGTGTACCATCTCTAACACAAAAAAAAGCTATGTTCACGCCGATTGCATGGCTGAAAATTCGCAGCTCCAATGTACTCTCAGTTCGCAACCAATCACCTGAATAAAGTGAACAAGGAAGTTGCGCGTAGATCCTCGCTATCACCGACGGGTGCTCCGCTCCCCGCGGTTTCATATGATGAAGTGATAGACTAGTAGTGAATCCTGTAAAGATCTAGGCGCTGATAGGATATCTAATAAGGTGATTAAATCCCTCCCCAATCACCTGATCTGCCTCCTTGTAACCATTTTCAATGTCCTCCTTCCCGGATATCTGGAAGGAGGCTAAGGTCATAGGGATTCGCAAACCAGGTAAACATAATAACCTAACATCTAGCTACAGACCTATCAGTCTCCTCAGTTCGCTGGGGAAGATGAGAAGCTGTTCCTAGCCAGATTACGAAAAAATGGAGAGGAGAGGCATCGAATGCCCGATGAGCAGTTTGGATTCAGAGCTAATCACTCATCTCTCTCTCAAGTTCTTCGGATGGTAGACTACATCTCTATACACAAAGAAAGAAAGAAACCCAAGAAGACAGGGGCGCTGATCTTTGATTTAGCGAAGGCGTTTGACAAGGTCTGGCATGAGAGCTTAGTTTATAAGCTTTACACCGTGCCGGATAGACTCGTGACCATCGTATGAGAATACTTGTCGAACCGCAGCTTTCGTTATAGCATAGAAGGCACCCTCTCGTCCCCCAGTGCTATTACAGCTGGAGTCCTTAGCGCTCGTTTCTTTCCCCACTCTTTTCGTATTTTATGTAAGTGACATCCCCCGGACGAAAGGTGTCCATCTGGCACAGTATTCCGACGACACCGCTCTCTATTTCGCTCATGGTAACATCAGAACGCTCTGTTCACGTTTTCAAACCTCAGCCAACGCACTAGGCGATTGGTTCAGGAAATGGAGAATCGAAGTGAAGCCGGAAAAGAGCAAAGCGATAATTTTCTCAGGAAACTGGGCTTGTGTACACATGAAATTGATCAAAGTCAATTATCCTAATTTTACCTTGTTCAAGACAGTAATTCCGTGGTCTAGCCACATAAAATATTTAGGAGTTACTCTAGACCGTAACTTATCATTTTTAGAACACTTAAAAATGTATGAGCAAGGGCGGCCCTTATCACAGGTCACCTTTTTAGCATCCTACACAAACGCAACAAAATGCCCTTAAGGTATAAATTGCAAATCTATAAAAACTTGCATACGACCGGTAATGTCGTATGCGAGCATTGCATTTGCACACACCCCGGAGGCTCGATTAAAGCGCCTTCAAATGTTGCTAAACAAATTTCTCCGTAGGTCGACAGGCACTCCATAGCTTGTAAGAAACTCGGAATTATACCGAGACCTTAAGATACCCTCCATAAGGAAGTACTTTAAAGAAATATCTCTACGATACTTCAATTCGACCGTAAATCACCCTAACCCGTAAGTGGTAGCAGCAGGTGACTACACCCCCGTGAGGGATACCCCTCGTAACAAAAGACCCCCTAAATACGCAATCATAACGCCTGATGATATACTGACGGCAAACATTAACTTTGAGACGGTCCCGTCCGCGCCGAGCGGCAAGGGCTTAATCGCGGATCAACCATCGTCACCAACGCGCACACACCAACATTACACAATTCAGACACGCCACACCGCGCTCGCCGGCGAGCACAACGTCGTCTTCCTCGCACAGCGGCTTACACGCGATTTAATCGTGTTCTAGGCCGCTTCTAAATATCGACCTGTCTTCCCTTTAGATAGCGCTCCGGATCGAAGTTTCATACCTCCTTATGAGGGGCCCCCGGATCGTATTATCGCCCCCCTCTGTTGTCGTCGACGTTCTTCGTCCACACGGGGTACACGGAGTGTAGCGGTGCTGCAGCAGCAGTCTCCGCGCCAGCTTTGCAGCATAGTCGTTGTCTAAGGAGACTCCTGTTGAGGGGGCCTCCCGCTCGCGAGGCTAATTAGATAAAGCTATATAGGTCTCTGGACCAACAGCAATACACACATACACAAATAAAAGCGATGTTCACATATATGTGCGATATACAACTCACCCAAACCCGAAAACAGACCTGTCTCGCTCAAATGTTTTATTTGATTAGCAAGTGCGATTACCCTGACTGATGCCACGCCTGATATATATATGAGCGTTGAGTGTAATCTTGTTAGAATGGCGTTGCAGGAAGAACTCCTAACTTTGGAGGCGTTGAACCCCAACATTCTGTATGTCAATTTATTGCGAATCTGATACACAGACAGATACGATAATTATTGTGTAGGTGGCATTCCATCTTAGCCCTTAGGGTTGCCAATGCACTGTTGTCTTTTTTGATATCAGAAAGGATAGTTATACATATGTATAAGCTTATTCGTGCTCGTAATAGCTTACAATATTTTTTTGACTTTCAAAAAAACTTATACCACTCGCACAGTCACATAATGCAGATAACACAGACAAGGAATCATAATGCAGATGCGTTGTCACACTTGAGGACTGCGATGGAATGCCTCGCCTAAAGGTCTCCGGATACCTGCACTCACCAGACGAAACACAACAGCATTATGCTGATATGTGAGGGTGTGGGTCTACCCCGATCGAGCTGACCCGTTCATTTTGCAGCTAGTAACAACTAGGTCATACTAAAAGTCTTTTGATAAGTAAGAGTGGATATCACTTTTATGATACTTTCAATGTTTTCCGAAGTATGTACATGCTCTCCCTATTTACACATTTTCCCATTCGTTGGAATCCATTGCGTGAAGTAGTGTGTCTATCTTCAATGACAATTCGTGGAAGGTTATCACCGCCGCTTCCGCGCTTATAAATTAAGCCTCTAAGCTTAGAAAGAAGTCGCATTGCAGTCCGGTCAGTCGATACTGTCCCCAGTTAAACTTTTATATCATTTACCATTTTTTATCATTGGCAACACTCGACACGTAGTCGTTTCTGGTCTTCCGTTAAATCATGCGGTGCAAAGCTTCCGAACCTTCGGATGCACATGTAAAAAGTTTTGTACTTGGCTCATTCCAATCCCACCACCATCCAATAGAGTACGAGTTTTGCTGACAAGTGTTTTTTTGTCAATACTCCGAACCACCAATGCAAAGAGCTGCGACGTGGGGCTTAGTCACCAATTGTGTAATCTGGCAACTCTCTTGCTCACTTAAGCCACAGCAAAAATCGTAAAAAATCATTGAGCGAAAATTTCCACCAGTTAAATTCTTTGTAATAGCCGCACAATGAAAAATGAAATGGCAGTCTCGCAAATTAATAAGTAATATGTTCCCAGAGAGTTCCATTCTCGAATTCCATAAATGAAAAAAGTGGCCGGAAATGGCCACATATATTTGGCATGACACCTGCAAAATTTCAAAAATTGTTCAGCCGTCTGAAAATGAATGAAAAGCTTAGTGCCTTCGTACATACATACATATATAGCTAGTAGCTATATAAAAACGGGTTTAAAGAAGCATGTTTGGAACAAAGAAGAACAGGTAACAACGATGCCTTTTTCTCAGAAGTAATAAACAAGTCGATGAGGACAATCGGAGGTTAAATTTTGGAATATTGAAAGGTACCTGACAACCTGTTACTACAAAATGTTATAGTTTGTCTCTTGCCTTAAACTATTACAGTATAGTGTTAGCTTTAATTCCTTTTTTTTACAAATGGTTTGAGTGCCAGTGCTTGTCTACAATACCATTTAACATAGTTGGTAACCTGGTGTTAAGTGGAAATGTAGACGTAGATAGTAGAGCTATTATAGAGTTTTTTAAAGCGGTACTGCTAATCTGCAGTTTGTTTCTAGCTGGAGAATGAATGGGTCACATCAACCACTCCCTCACAGAATAGTAGCGTAAAATATAATATAATAATAGCAGTATAATACTGCTGCGTATCGTCTGGTGAGTATAGGGATCCGGAGACCTTTAGTACTCGTGACGAGGCATTCCATCACAGTCCTCAGGAGTGACAACGCATCTGCATTATGATTCCTTGTCAAGGATGAATGTAGATGTCATGGGCCGCATGAATCACTTACCATCAGTGAACTGTGTGAGCATTTGTTGCTCTCAATGTAATTAAAAAAAGAGTGCACTAATTGTAATTGAGTAATGCCTATTCTCTTATCTCTTGAAGACACCCACATTATGTTTGGGCGTAAAGATTGCCGCAGACAAATTATTCCAATCCTTCGCTGTTCGCATTAAAAACGACGAAGCATGTCTCTTCATCCAAATGTGAGGAAAGGATGGAAACCCGCCGTGCGTCTTGTTGTTCAATGATGACGAAAGGTGATGGGAAAATGATATTATGTAAATTCATTGCACACTTTCCAAAACGTATTAAAACACTGAAAAAAGTCTCTTTACACCTTTATACTCAGTATTTATATTTTCGTATCATTCGACATCATCGTATTTATTCAATCATATAATATTATCTACGCTTTAGAATCAGAGTATTTTTAGTTATTTTTCGGGGTGATGGCAGCTGTTAGCCCGAGAGCTTTTACAGTTGAGAGTTACCGGGTTGAGAGGTAACGAGCGCTTATGGTCAAGGTATTTTTAGTTAATAGTAGTAAGTATTATTATTACCAGTTATTTCGAGTAAAAACTGGTAATAATAATACCAATAGATTTAACAACCTCAGTTTCTATAGAGTTTCTCGGACAATACTAGTTGTAAAATGGTCTAAATTATAGTCTGAAATGTTCTTTTACGAGTCTGGAGTAGTCAATATTTCGATCAAAGAGAAAAAATTATATGATTTCTAGTCACTGTCAAACATCAATTTTTTTTCTTATAAATAATAGTGAAATAGTTTAATAGACTTTGATTTGTGATATTAAATATGTTACTTGGTGGTTGGTGACAGATGACTGGCCCATAAATACCATCTTCACGAAAGATTGTAGGTGCACATGCGTTTCGCTACTCTCACCATAAGAAACACAGCATCGTTATGCTGGTATTATACGATGGTATTCTTTGAGGGCATGACCGGTCTCTCCCGGTCAGCCTATGTTAAATTGTTCATCATAATTATTTAATAAAAAGAAGGAAGCGAGAAAAAAGAAAGAGAGCAAGTATAGAGTAGCGTGCAGTCCTATTCAAATTAAAGGTCTAACTAAAAGGCCCACTACACCGGAGCATACCATGACCGTGCTAGGAACGTGTCAAGCAAAAAATATTCTTTGTATTTAAACGTATTTGCCTATGCCCACTAGACCGTTCTGTCACCGACCAACACCGTCGCGTGCCATACGCGGATCGTCAAGAATTGTCTGCGGGAATATTTTGCCGATGCCGCTACCCTCAGTGCATGGCACGCGACGTTGCCAAACCGGTGCGTGCAGGCGGCGAACGGAGAGCATTCGGGTAGTAATGGCGTATAATGACCGTCCTAAGCCCGTTTAAACCTGTTGCCGCTTCTCTTTTCACTTTGGTACTGTCAGTTGAGCAAGATGCATTTGCATATATAATGGAGGACGAACAATTAATAGAAATTGTCCGCAAACATGAATTTATCTATAATTTGAAAACTCCAAAATATATGGACAGTCTGAAGAAAGAAATTTTGTGGAAGGAGATTGGAGAACAATTAAAACAATGTGATAAGTTTTTTATTGTTTTTTATTACGTAGATTTCCTTGCACACCTTTTTAACAAAGTTTTTTTACAAGATCTTACGTGTACACTTACATCTAATTTTCCTTATTCTTCTCCTCTTGCCCATTTTCTTATTTCTTATCCTCTTATTCCTCCTTCTGCCTCCTTCTTACTTTCTTTTCTACACACTTCTTCTATTTCTCTATAAGTATTTTATTATCGCATATTTAACAATGTGTAGGTATTATCAAGTTTTATAGTATTTACATTAACATAGTACCGACAAGCTGGTCAAATACATTGAAATATATTGAAATTGAAACATTGGTGTGTTTTAACCGCATATTAATATAAAAAATAAATGTATGATTTGTTTCTTTCTTTGACCGACATGTATTGTATTTTTCTCCAGTCCAGTCAGTCGGAATTGTCCTTCTGACGTTCGGAAGTAATCTGCGAATTGATTGCATACTCTGCCGGCCAAAAGTATAAGATCGCACATAAACAACATAATTATCCATTAATTGTAATAAAATCCCATAGGATAAATAAAAGAAATGCACATCTGCACATTCTATTATAAGTATCGAATATTTAAAGAAGTCATTCTTTTGTTTACTTTCAAGTTATTGGAAAATAAACATCTATCGTTTTGAAACACCGACAAACGCTGCGCTAGAGCCAGATGGTAGAGTCGTAATAATATTTTTATAATGTCCTCGTTACTAATTATTTTGCTTTTGTTACGTATTGATCAATAATTAGGATTATTTAGCTCCTGAAAACATGTGTTTCTGACGTATTATTACCCGAGATTACTTGGGTTTTTTTACAATCTCAATAAGCCGAAACTTGAATATGGAATGCTTTATGCGAAATTTGGAACAATATATCACAAGACACCATTAACAAATTGGTTGCCAGTATGCCGAGACTTGTGAATAAAGTCATAAAGGAGGATTTTTTGATGAAAAATCAGTTTAGCTAACTATAGCGCTTTTTTACATGGATCGTTAATATTTCTATACGCTTTTAAAGTATATTGTTTGTCAATTAATGGTATATTAGATGATTAAACAGGTTAATTAAACATTTAATATTTTATAGGAGTTTTACTTTATTTTCCTACTTTAATTAAGGTGGTCTTAAACTTTTGGCCTGCAGTATACATCAAAAGCGGAAGAAATTGCATTACCCCCTTGACGACGCTGCTTATACACGATTAGTTGCGTCCCATAAGGTTATAGATTTTCCGCGTCTTATAAAATTATACAAAGTCGTTAAATCATTATTTTCCGCTTGCTCTGGTTTTAAATGCATACATACGTCTATTATAAATGTGAAATTTATGACTTAAAATCCCAAAAGCATTTTCAACTACACGTCGAGCTCGGCAAAGGCGACAATTAAATTGGCGTTTCATAGGATCCGTAATTGATTGCTGCGATGGATAAGGTCTTAACAGATTTTTTTTAAAGAAAAAGCTTCGGCTCCTAATATAATACATGGCATCTTTACCGTTGACCCAGGAAGATTTTTATCATCAGGATCAACTTATTTTCTAATATTGCTTTTCCCATTTTTGATTTCGACAAAATACCACCATCACTATCTTTACCGAAAGCCAACGTTAACGGCAATAAAGTTATTATTCGCGTCAACCAAAGCCAAAAGTACTAAAAACTAAAAAGTAGGAAAATGTTTTCTTATAATTGAAATACAACGAACCACTATTTGGAGGTGCTAGAATCACAACATGTTTCCCGTCGAGAGCACCGCAGCAATTAGGGAAATTCCACTTATTCCAAAATTCTTCAATATTTTTTCCCATTGCTTTGTGGTGGGCATGGGAATTATTTCTTGTAACATTGTGTCGATTATAGCTTAACAAACTTCAATAACTGCACGTCTCAGAGAGCTTAGATCCATACGAAAACTAAAAGCAATTGAAGTAAACGAAACACCAGTCGCTACGTACCTGTAATGACGATAATTTATATACTTTATTATGCCAAATTTTATTTTGCAGCTGCTGCTTGTAAACTTGTAGTTAGTGTTAACTCTTGATGCTAAATTTAAAATTAGCTAATCGTCTAATTTAAAATAAAACTTTTGAAAACTTGTTCAAGTATGTAAGTATACATATGCTGGAGGTATATTTTATACCTTGCAACATTATGAGGTGATTTTTAATACTACTAAATTAGGAGCATTACCTCAACAAAAAACGGTTATATTAATGTATTGTGTTTCGACCAATCATACGTTGGTCAGCCGCGTTGATAGCTAAATTTTTTACAATAATTTTCAATAATTGCCTTGTATTAAAACACCTTCATTACGTAAGCGATTGCGGCAAAAACTATGTAAGGAAGCTCGGCCACTTTGTAAGCTAAGTTGCTAGAGTTTAAGATATAATTTTTTGGATTAGAACAGGATAAATTGATTCCATTTGGAATTCTAATTCAAGTACTGCGAAGCCAATTTTAATAGTAGTTTAACGTTTACGTTTATTTATTACATTGAGAGTAACAAAGAGACGAAAACGACAGTTGATGTGATGAGATGGTAAGTGATTCCTGCGGCTTATGAGATCTACATTTATCTTTGTCAAGGAATCATAATGCAGATGCGTTATCACCCTTGAGGACTGAGATGGAATGTCCCGTCACCAGTAATAAAGGTCTCCGGATCCCTGCACTCACCAGACGAAACGCAGCAACATTAAGCTAGGACTACGCCTGAGGGCGTGGTCCTACCTTGGTCGAGGTGACCCATTCATTCTAGAGCTGGAAATAAACTGCAGTGTGGCTCTTTGTTCATGGGCGGCGGTGATCGCATACTATTAGGAGGGCTGCATGCTCGTTTACCACCTATTATATAAAAAAAATGTATAACCACAGTCACAAAATAATTATAGGAAGTCGGTAAAACATTATTTTCCGCTTGCTCTGGTTTTAAATGCATACATACGTCTATTATAAATGTGAAATTTATGACTTAAAATCCCAAAAGCATTTTCAACTACACGTCGAGCTCGGCAAAGGCGACAATTAAATTGGCGTTTCATAGGATCCGTAATTGATTGCTGCGATGGATAAGGTCTTAACAGATTTTTTTTAAAGAAAAAGCTTCGGCTCCTAATATAATACATGGCATCTTTACCGTTGACCCAGGAAGATTTTTATCATCAGGATCAACTTATTTTCTAATATTGCTTTTCCCATTTTTGATTTCGACAAAATACCACCATCACTATCTTTACCGAAAGCGCCAACGTTAACGGCAATAAAGTTATTATTCGCGTCAACCAAAGCCAAAAGTACTAAAAACTAAAAAGTAGGAAAATGTTTTCTTATAATTGAAATACAACGAACCACTATTTGGAGGTGCTAGAATCACAACATGTTTCCCGTCGAGAGCACCGCAGCAATTAGGGAAATTCCACTTATTCCAAAATTCTTCAATATTTTTTCCCATTGCTTTGTGGTGGGCATGGGAATTATTTCTTGTAACATTGTGTCGATTATAGCTTAACAAACTTCAATAACTGCACGTCTCAGAGAGCTTAGATCCATACGAAAACTAAAAGCAATTGAAGTAAACGAAACACCAGTCGCTACGTACCTGTAATGACGATAATTTATATACTTTATTATGCCATTACTTAAATTTTATTTTGTAGCTGCTGCTTGTAAACTTGTAGTTAGTGTTAACTCTTGATGCTAAATTTAAAATTAGCTAATTGTCTAATTTAAAATAAAACTTTTGAAAACTTGTTCAAGTATGTAAGTATACATATGCTGGAGGTATATTTTATACCTTGCAACATTATGAGGTGATTTTTAATACTACTAAATTAGGAGCATTACCTCAACAAAAAACGGTTATATTAATGTATTGTGTTTCGACCAATCATACGTTGGTCAGCCGCGTTGATAGCTAAATTTTTTACAATAATTTTCAATAATTGCCTTGTATTAAAACACCTTCATTACGTAGGCGATTGCGGCAAAAACTATGTAAGGAAGCTCGGGCACTTTGTAAGCTAAGTTGCTAGAGTTTAAGATATAATTTTTTGGATTAGAACAGGATAAATTGATTCCATTTGGAATTCTAATTCAAGTACTGCGAAGCCAATTTTAATAGTAGTTTAACGTTTACGTTTATTTATTACATTGAGAGTAACAAAGAGACGAAAACGACAGTTGTTGAGATGAGATGGTAAGTGATTCCTGCGGCTTATGAGATCTACATTTATCTTTGTCAAGGAATCATAATGCAGATGCGTTATCACCCTTGAGGACTGAGATGGAATGTCCCGTCACCAGTAATAAAGGTCTCCGGATCCCTGCACTCACCAGACGAAACGCAGCAACATTAAGCTAGGACTACGCCTGAGGGCGTGGTCCTACCTTGGTCGAGGTGACCCATTCATTCTAGGGCTGGAAATAAACTGCAGTGTGGCTCTTTGTTCATGGGCGGCGGTGATCGCATACTATCAGGAGGGCTGCATGCTCGTTTACCACCTATTATATAAAAAAAATGTATAACCACAGTCACAAAATAATTATAGGAAGTCGGTAATTTAATTTTAAGGAACTTAGTGGCCATGTAACTTCTGAAGAAAACGACCAGTGATTACCTGTGTGTTGGACGAATACGTGAGGTAATTAAATAATAAAACAGCCGTCTTCTGGGATACTCGATTACTAAGTACTTAACCTAATTTTCTCATCCCGTGCATACCATGGTAATGAATAAAATAATATATTTTAAATGATCGCTATGTAACAACAAAAAATGTATCTTGATCCTTATCTCGCAAGATTCTGGACAAGCATCTACAAGGGTCTACGGCGATATTTTTATTCAGAGGAAAAAGTTCATTATTTTTTCTTTATTGACGAACCTTAAAAACTAACGCACAGAGGGTTTTAATGCTTGTTAGCATTTTTCACCAGTCAATCCGAACTATGATAAAAATTTGAAGCAGCTGCTTAACACAGAACAAAGTTACTTGTTTTAAGAGTTCAAATTGGTTCCATAAACACATATTGGGTCTCCGGAGCCCTGCACTAACACGTTATGCTGCTATTTCTCACTGTTATTTTTGAGGGTCCACACTCGAGCCGACCCATTCATACTGTAACTGTAGCTACGAAAAATCTGCAGCGTGACTAGCATCATTTAATTTATTTAAATATTTATTTTATTCAAGAAGGTTTTTAGGGGGCAAGTATCGTGTAAACAGATGATCTCAACTGTGCAAGATATATAATTGAATGTGTAAATATTTGCACGAGCATAATAGCACTCACCCGACATCGGTAAAAGATAGCTGCGGCCAATGAAACTTATATCAATCCTAGACAAAGAATCAAGATGTAAAGGGGTTGTCAGTCTTGTGTACTGAAAATTGAATGCATTATTACCTATCAATAAGGTCTTCTCTACATTTGCCGTAGAAACAAAGAAGCCAATAACAACAAACGCAAAACTTTAATAATAATTTTGTACAAGACTTATTTACCCTAGTAACACTTTAGCATTCTGTGAAGCATGTGTGTATTAAGACTTTTTATAAAGTACCCGAGTCGTCTCGTCGTCTCGACGTTTAAGTTAAGAGTTACCACTACATAAATTAATTATTTCGCTAATAAATTGGTTATTGGAAAAAAAAAAATAATTACACTGTTAACGAGTTCTGTTAATGGTTCAGCTCGACCGTGATAGGACCTCGCCCTCACAGAACATTAGCGTAAAATAGCAGCATACTGCAATGCTAGTGTTTCGTCTGGTCAGTGTAGGGATCCGGAGACCTTTATTACTGGTGACGAGGCACTCCATCCCAGTCCTCAATAGTGGCAACGTATCAGCATTATGATTCCTTGAGGGATTAATGTAGATGTCATGGGCCGCAGGAATCACTTTCCAACAGGTGAACTGTACTCTCAATGTAATAAAAAAAAATCTCTCTTAAATATTTTACGTACAAAAATATGCATATAAAATAGTGGTAACAGATTGCCTATATTTCTTTTGACATATATTAAATTTTTAATTAATAATAGCAAAAAAAAAATATTTTTACTATGTAAAAGAGGTACAAGTATATCAAACAGATGTAAATAGGAAAGATTGTAAACACTAGTTTTATTCTGATGTAGACACAAGTCATTATCTCATAAAAAGCATTGTTGCATTATCAGCGCCGCATGCGGAAACGTGGCCCTTCCTCAACCGAGCTATCCGACACAAGCTACTGTCAGTGTCAAGCTACATCGTCTCCACTATGTAAAAAAAATATTCTATTACGTTTTTTATTTTATTTATTACATTGAGAGTAACAAAGGAACACACAATTCACCTAATGATTCCTGCGACCCACGACATCTACATTCATTATTGACAAGGAATCATAATGCAGATGCGTTGTCGCCCTTGAGGACTGAGATGGAATGCCGCGTTAATGGTCTCCCTACACTCATCAGACGAAACACAATGGTGTTATACTGCTATTTTACGCTGCTGATTATGAAATGATTTTTGTTTGAAAATTGAAGATCAGTCTTAATTCCTCTGTGTGTTGGGTGAGCTGCTTGCTAATTTTATACATATTCTATAAAAAAAATTGTCTCTTTCTCATAATTATTTGAGCAGCACATGCACACGTGACTAACAATGCACTTTGTGTTGGAAACGACAAAGGACGTCCGACGACTCTGCCAATTAATCATAAATGTTTATCATAGAATGTCACTCGCTAATCTGTTGTCAGATTTCGTCGACATTTCGAACGATTGCTTACGTAAATTTAAAAAAATTGCAATATTAAAATGCGTGCCGAAAAATGTCCATTGTTATTTAAGTTTACTTATACGTGACTTAATTTATTTTTTCGTTTTATGGAAGCGTTTTTGTTTTTTTTTTTGACCTGTCGTGGCATAAATACGTTTCATACTTTTTGTTCATATAAAAGTCTGCCGTAAAGAAAACCGAACACAAAGGACCGCAAAAGTATCAGATTGCAAAAGTGAATACCATCAGGTGAATTGTATACAATAAAAATACGCTAATAGATTTTATGATTTTTCCGTAATTACTATTGCTACTGAATTAATTTAATATGTTAGGCTAGTTGAAGTGGCAAGATTTTTGTTCAATACTGTGCCTATTCAACATAGTATACACACAGATAAGCGAAGAAACCCTCATTTATATAAAAATTATTAATGAATTTAGAAGTACCTAAATCTCCATTTACTAAATAAGATTGAGAGAAGAGAACATATAAGAATGATTCAGAATTGAGATGTGTATGTCTTATCTTTATTGCAATATTTATACGTTGTGAACAACCTGATTTAGTGTCACAGTAAGAAATGTTATACACAAAACAACCGGACTAGAGACGAACTATTTATGTTTGCATTCGCCTCAGTTCAGAGTCGAACGCAGGACCACGGGACGCAGAAAAATTCTCCGATGACAAGGCCAAAACGATTATGCAGAAATTAAAGTATACGAACAAGTGTGCTTTAGACATACATATTAGCGTTTTTAAGTTTTTAATTTTGTAACACTAATCTTTTCTACACGTTTTTATATATTTGCCTTGCCATCCTTTGTTCTATTGTAGTTAATCCTTCACTCATATTTAAATGGTATTATATAAACACTGAAATAGATGGCTACCTTGTACTGTTTTTTTTCTAACGAAGTATTACAGATGAACACACAGTTCAGATGGTTAGTGATGACCGGCCATGGACACCTACATCCATTCTCAAAATGTACTCTCATACCTGAGGACTGGAATAGAATGCCTCGTTTCCTGTTCTCATTTCTCAAGTTTTCTTCCCCAGTGAGTGTACCCATTTATGCATTTAGCTAGAAACTAGCTGCTACGCGGCCCTATCTGTTTAACCGTATTTGTTGAATAATATTACGTGTAATTAAAGATATATTTAATAATTTAAATATATGTAAATTGTCAAGTATGGAATTGTGTCCATTGTTACTTTAGTGAGGGACAAAGTCCATGTTGACAGTAAGACATACAAAAAATTTTGTGTGAATATGCATATACCTTTGTAATGCTGGTATTAGTAGTGGTTAGTGTATCTATCTGGGACGTTGATTGTCCTAGAATCATCAGCCGATTTTTTTTTCGGTCTTATGGCCGCTTTTAGCCCGAGGGCTTTTACAGTTTCACAAGGTTAAGAGAAAAATTTTTGTATCTTAAATTGATGGTTTTCGACTCTCGGTGCGTCGTCTATTTAGGTCGAGTGTCCTTTATTTATGTCATTAATATAATACATATATATATTCATGAGGGACAAGATATAAAAATGCAAAATGGTCCAACTTCGCAGTACACGGCAGGGTTGCGTGAACGCTTTCGCACACATCAGCGATTCCACTAGCGCCGGATGTCCATCGGTAATCTCGTTTCAGGGGAGGATTTTGTCCTCTCCTCCATTCCTTTCTTGGCGTACTTAAACACAAACGTGCCTTCCTGCTGGCTATGACCCCGTCATTCATTAGACATGGGGACAAGGAAAGAATGCATAGCACCAGTTATCTCAGCCTCTTGCGCCGACCATAATTCGTTTGGTCGCGAAGGATTGGGAGACTGACACTCCTCTGGATCGGCCATCCTGGGTTTGGCCGTCGCTATAGTCCGACCGTTTGTGAGCTCCTCCTATCTTCACCGTGAGTTACCAAGCCACGTCTCCTAACTAACACTCAATCTGAACCTCCCTCCGATCTTGTTCCACATACATGATGTTATCATCGGACTTAGAAAGAAAACTACGATATAGTACCTTTGTGTCTAAACGAAAGCTACTCGGATCTGATAATAACGAAAAAGTTATCACCGTGGTCGATATCAATCTTACGTTTTGTTTAATTTGAGCTGAGAACAGGCAGAAATGTTTTGATAAATTTTTTCAATTAGTGTTGTTCACAAATATTTTAGCAAAAATATCATGTTAAAGAAAGACTAATAATGCTATATAAACTAATTTTCCGGATTTTCATGGTTTTATCCCAAAATTTCAAATGATTATCATGGTCACGGTGTTTGATTTTTGGTTTGAAGGATCTTATTTTAAGGTACGTCTGGTTTGGGATTTAATTTTATTAATGACAGGATCCCAAGCCGATGGTAGCACTTCCTGCCCTTTATTCTATTGAAATTAGGAAATTGTTTTATTTTTATTTTGGATTTCAATAGCCACACGCGACTCATCCTTCGAACCCGTGTTATTTCGCGCAATCTTATGTTAAGGTAGGACCGATCTAAGGTATGGTCACGGACATGGTTTTGGTAATCAACATGGTAGCAGTGTGCAAAACGCGCCCAAAAACATAAAACTATCATAAAACATATTACTAATTATATTCATTACTACCATTATTTAACTATTCTCTAAATATTTTTTAATAAAACAAACAAATAATGATTTTATATATGATAACAATGAGTTGTGTCAATCGACACGATATAATTATTTGTCGCAAAATAAGGCTTCCAATAGTCCAGCGCTGTCGGACAGTCTGAGACACTGCGCACGCGCATAACCGCACCGCTTTATCATTATCACGCAAACATTCGCGCGGAGCACACGTCTATAGGCGCTCATACCGAGCGAACGTTCGCAATGATGCTCGCCGGCGCGCAAATAGTGAACGACCAAAGTGTGGCCTACAGGCCGGAAAACATGGCAGCAACAGTGAAAACTAGTGTGCCACTCGCCCCTATCCAAGGCCCTTCGAACAACGGCAACGAAACCATTGCAAATGTCCCTAAAAGGGATCCAGTTGATATCCAGTTCACGAATATTACATGCACAGTCAGCTTAGGCATCAATAAAGGTAAATTTTTTAAGAAAAATATTTAATATAATTTCTTTATTCTGAACCCATCTTCATTGTTATCATTATTCAGATTTAAATTTAAAAATATTTCTTAATTATTACCAAATTCCTAAAATTTCTTTATGTGTTGCATTTCCTATTTTATATGTTGTGCTATAATTTACAAATGCCAGTGTTTTTAATATTGCATAGATAATTAAACAATTAAGCAGTTTTCGTAAATATATAATTACTTCTTCAATAATTTATAATAAATTAGATTGACCACAGAACAACGTCGACATTTCATACCTATTTACAAAAAGAAATTGGGAACAATATTTCAATTCCTTTGGAATTTAAATGAAATTTAAAATAATAAATTTAAATAATAACAATTATGAGTCGTTGTAAAATTTAAGATTACATCACATCTTAATACTAATTTGGATTAAAGTCAAGCCACACTATCTCAATGCTGAATAAACAGAGGAAATCGTTGTAAACAAACAATTAAAAATTACTATTTCAATTCAATATACAAAAATATGTACTTTATATCACGATGTGATAAGCAAGACCTTACAAGTCCGTGCAAAGTCAAGAATACGAAAGATTATAATTCGAACAATAACGTACAGTTGTAATTTATCGTATTTAATAGAAGTTGTTCACACTACTTTGTTCACGAGGTTTTAAAAATAAAAATAAAACCTTTTAATATGTTAATACAAAACAATAGACTAAGATAATCTTATAATGGCTATCATAGACAATACTAATCTTGAACACCAGCATATTTTTTAATCATTGGCGCAGAGATAAAATACAGATTTGTAGCAGTCGATTTTAGTTCATACAATTGCATATATAATGTAAATGTAACGAAACGTTCATATCTAAATTTGAATCTTATTTTACTCTGAAACTAATACTCAACACCATTATTATTTTCCGCCTGCTAATGGATTTATTTAAAAATTTAATAAATTCATTGTAATTTATGGAATGGTAAACAAAAATGTATAATTCGATTGCACGTAATTTAGAGAATAAATGTGAGATTGAGTAACGTAACACATCCGAATCAATTTAAAGAATAATTTGTAGAACACTTCATTATATTATCCATTATGTTATTTTTAACAAAATTACATAGCATAGAACGTAATATTTCAATACCTATTTCTTATATGACAATTTATAGCCAAAACTCTAGACGCTACGATTAGAAAAAAAAGTTGATAACAATAACTCACGGTTAAGTATGCATTATCAAATACTATTGGATATATAATTTATGTAAATTAAAAGTAAATAAAAGATTTAAAAATATTCTACACAGATAATATATCGTTTAATAAAACATCTAATATAACTTTGAAATATTTAATATTTACTTAACAATCTTAAGGTCATCGTCTTTATAAAATAAAGATAAACATTCACTAAATAATGTTTCCAAGTTGTCATGGGACAACAAAAATCAGTTTTCACACATTTCTTTTCATAATCAATAATTTTAGTCTGACAAAATATTTTATTCGCATTTAAGGTGGTATATTTAAAACAACACATAGTTGGATTAAGACAATATATAGCGTGACATAGTAGAATGACAGCTAGGTCGCGGGTCCTGGGTTAGATTATTAGCCGGTGAACGAAATTTATGCACCTAAACACTAGATACATCCGCGTGTCAGGGTGGTTCTCACCGCCCACAGCTTCCGACGTGATCAGAGCAGACCGACACGCTTAGTTTATGACCGCTTTGTGTAAGTAAGAGAACCACAAATAGGGAAAACTACTAACCCGCTCACGGACCCCTCAGTTCCGCGATGCATCACAAATTGTAGGTTTTCGGATGTAAGCATGTAGTGTGTTTGAACCTGCATCTGAACTTTCCTCCGATGTTATTGCACACGCAATACGTCGGACTTGACAAGGAGGTGTATTTGCACTGTAATACATCTTGCGCATTTTGTATCATCTAGTAATAAGCATAAGATAACGACGTGATCAAAATATAGACTAGGAGGACATCAATATTTATATGTATTAAATCATATGCATAAATTTTAAGCAATGGATTCTGCAAGAAAATAATCTAATAAAGCAAATCCAAAAAGCTTCGTGTCAAATTAAATTTTTTATTAAGTGTCGCGTTCAGTCAAATGAGCTAGTTTGGCTCTTATTTAAAAAAAAATAGGCTCAATTTCGTGCTAATAAAGAGCCTGTCACTACTAGGGCTTATTTGGAAAAGGCCTATATAATGATTTACCAAAATTATATTCAAGACGCTTAAAGCTTAAAGCTAATATGATGGAGTTAATAATAATTGTGTACACCTATATAGCATGGTTAAATGTTTTTTATACGATTCCTTGGACTTTTAATATTATGTATTTAACGTACCCTGCTATATCTTGTTTTAACAAATAGCATAGCAATAAGAATTATGTAATGTAATTTTCAACAGAATTAAATATCCATCATAAATTTTCTTGGTAACCAATCAAGTATTTTTATAATCGTATTTGCGCCACATGGTTGGAGGAATAGAAAGAAATTAAGATATTGGTATAATTCCTTGCGATAATGATTAAATGTTAATATAGATAAGAATAACCTTAGATTGGTTGAATTGTTCTTGAGTAAATAATACTACTTTTTTTTTATTCTACTGAGGGTGTGATAGCACACAGTTCACCGGATGGCAACTGATGGGCCGTAGAAATGGCCCATGCCATCCAGATTCATCGACGCTAAGAATACGTACAGATGTTTTGTCACCGCTGAGCCACAAGATGAAATACCTGGTCAGTGATAAGGGTCTCCAGATCCATATCAAACATGCTTCACGCAGTTCACCTGGTGGTGAATGATGACTGTGTGTTGGCTGTATTGGATATATTCATCCTCAATAGAGATTTAAAACACACATGTATTTTCACAACTAAGACAGAATACCTCGTTACCATTAATTCTCTCCTTCGATCTTCGGTTACCGACATTCACCAGACGAAACACAGCCACGATATGCTACTATTTTATCCTGATATTCTGTATGAGCTGTACTGCTGATATTCTTCATTTCCCTGGTCGTACCGACTTAATTTATGCTGGAGTTAGAAACTGGTTCTCGTTTTAATTGAAACAATTAGTTAATACTTCATTATTCTTTTTTTCTTAAACACATTTATTTTAAGTCATTTCTTATAATAAAATAGTACACTTTTCTTTGATGAGCTAATTTATCAACTCTACGTAACTTAAGGAATTTTATACTAAGACCAATCAAAAAAATAATTTAAATTTTTATGCTCTTTTATCAGAATAAGGAATAGCGTGACTTCATTACTCGGATTTATTTATTTATCTTATCAGTAACCTAACCAGATATCAAGTATAATTAATGATACTTTATATGGGTTAATTTATGTTAAATTTACGTAATATGTATAAAGTAAATGTATGTCTAAAACCGAAGTTAGCTAAAGTTTATGTTTTCATTAGTAAAGTAAATAAATTACAGTATTTAAGCGCAGTAGGAATGATTTTTTTACCATCGCAATTTAAAAATGTTCATTGACAATAAACCAAAACAACCAATTTGGCCTCAACTATTATTAAATATGAGTAAAATCAATTTTTAATTTTTATGAGGTCAGATACCACAACCAAAGGAAGGGAAGAGTAGAGTTACAGTAATATTGACTTAGGCAGGATATATTTACATTATAGAACGAAACGATTAATAAAACATCGTATGAAAACATTACTTCATTTTGAAATAGAATTATTAAATGTTTTCAATCTATTTAAAACAATATCTTACAGGTGTGAGAACTTATTCTTTGTCGGAATGAAAAGTTGAGTAAACCTAGGGATTGATAGGAGATCGCACGAATTATCGAATTACGAAGAGCCACGCTGCAGCTAGTTTGCACCTACAATAATATCACACACAGAATACCATTTTAAAAAGTTTATTTTATTACATTGACAGTAAGAAGTTCGTTTCTTACTGTCAATGTAATAAAAAAAACGGTTCACCTGATGTTAAGTAAATCCTGTGGCCTATGACATCTACATTCATTCTTGCGTAGGAATTATAATGTATCACCCTTGACTCCCTCTCGCGAGTCTAATTAGATAAAGCTATAGAGGTCTCTGGACCAACAGCATATTCACAAACAAAAAGAAAAAAATGATCGCCCTTGAGGACTGAGACGTAATGCCCCGTCACCAGTAATTAAGGTCTGCGGATCCTTATACGCTGGTATTCTGTGAAGGTGTGGTCCTACCCCGGTCGAGGTGACCCATTTATTCACATTACAGTTAGGAACAAACTGCAGCGTAGCTCTACCACTGTTAAAACAAAAATACATAATTTTATACTACTTGTGCTATGTAATACCTATACTATGGTAATTACCAAACATTATTATTTACTTTATTATAAAAATTTCAATTTTTTTAATTAACAAATACATATACATAAATACAATATACATAAATACAATAAATACATATTGTTTTAGTTAGGGCGTCCGCCCGCGTTTTTATTTGTTTATTTATTTTTTCTCTGTTTATTAGCCCGAGGACTTTTACAGTATCACCGGGTTGAGAGGTGACCGAGCGCTTATGGCGCTCAGTCGAGACCTCTATTAGTGCGTAACCAGCACAAGAGCGACTGACTCGAGAGGGCTGAACTTCGTCTCGATCAGTTGCTTCTGAATATGGATTATCTAAATTAATATATCTATTATTATTGACTAATGCGCCAGCGCATTTTGTAATTTAATCTCATGTTTTTCTTCATCCTAAATAATTTAAATTAAGTATTACCTAAAAACAAAAAACTATTTTTTTATATACTAATGTAATGCTTATTCATTTGAGCTTCAAAAACATACTCCTATATAAGTTCAATTTACAACTCGTAGAAATTGTTCGGTTATTCAAACGAATGTTTTCTAAACGGTCATATTGGAGTAAAAGCCGCGTGCGTCTGTTGATTCAACTCAATTGGTGCATCAATACATCCGGCTTGCTACCGATCCCTCAAAAGGTTTAGGATATAGTCAATTTCATACAACACACATTCCCACGGACCACCAATCTAGTTGTGATGCAATACATTTGTTGTTTCTAATTTTTGACGGATGTATTATGATTGCGTGGCTATGGTATAGTGGAATGTACGAGCATTGATCATGGGTTAGATTCCTATTCAAGCGAAAAACTAATACGTAAATCCTTTTATTATATTGGGGGGTATATTTAGTGGCGACTTCTTTAAAAACAATAGGTTACTAAGCGCTTTTTTATTAAGAAAAAACTAACGAGAAAATCCTATACATTTAAAACCTTACATTTACATAATGATTTCCTTTATTTACAATACTGTACATTAAATGAAAAGAACTAGATTTACTTTTTTATCCGTTATATACATCAGATTTGATAACAAACCAAATGATATCAGCTGTACAGGATATATACAGCGACGGTCTCATAATTATATCTTCTATTTAGCTACAAATAACTTTATAGATCATCTTATCATTAGTGAAGTTAAGTATTTATCCCACTTTTACTATTTTTACTATAATCATTACACTAACGCCATAATATTAAAAACTGTAAATAATTACATTTACGAATGGTTGATACCTTATTAATTGTGTTAATTAAATTACAAACTTTTTTAAAAAGAGAACCAATTTCTATAAATGATTTGCGAGGTTATTGAAAAAAAAACATCCTAATTTCAATAGAGAAGATGGCTGGGCTACCGTCTTAGATCTCTTTTTAGGCTTGGGATCCTGTGACAAAATAAAATCCCAAACCAGAAACATAACTGTAGGCTCCTTCTGCGTAGATTGTACTAAAAATAAATTATTAAAAGATCTGATCGTAGGTCAGGTTAACTATGAGATCAAGGCGTCAAGCACCTCAATCTTCCGATGACCATGGGTACTGTAAATTAAAAAAAACACACGAAATTACGATATTTGAAAAATAAACGCCATAATATGCTTAAAACTGGTGTTATGATTACATTTACGTTATAATTTAATAATTTCGTGTAAAATATAATTGTTAGCATCACAATGTTAATAAGTTTATAAATAAATTATCCCGATCTCATTAGCGTGAGATAAACAAGAGTACTTAGATTTGTTTGCTTTCACAGATAATTAATTGTTGTTAGTTATTAATTCATTGTCAATAGTAAACAGTTGTCATGATGTGTTGCTAATTATTTAAAATATGTGAAACAGGAAACGGTGTAAAATATTTATTTTTAAAATTATATCTTCTGCACTGATTTCGACACTGTCTTCTTCTTGACAAACTTTAAGTTTAATTTAATATACGAGGGCACATTGAAATGTTTTGAGCCCGACCTTAAAAAGAACGATTTTTTTCTAAATTATTATTTTATTTCTCTACATAGTCTCCAGAATGATCCATACACTTTTGCCATCTTGTCTCTAGCTTTAGTATTCCTTCTAAAAATTAAGAATCTTCAATTTCATCAAAATATTCAGTCACAGCTTCTTGTACCTCGATATTCGTCGAAAATTTTCGTCCTGTTCCCCCAAAGTCTCGTACATATCTTCATAAATTTGTTTTGGCGTTAATCCTTTCTTTTGTAAATATTTTATCACGGAACGGTGCTCAATTTTATCCATTTCTTCGGAAACCACGAATTTCGTTTGTTAAATCGATCACAAATTTTGCAATTTTAACAGAAGAAAAACAAAACACAGCAAATTATAATTAAAAAGAAATGGCTATTACGTGCCAGTATTATTTTTTCATTTGAATTTAAATGTCAACCTTAGGCTCAAAATTTTGTGCCTATAGATAGACGAATAAAAAACGAGATATACGAAT
The DNA here is from genome assembly GCA_029286865.1 of Teinopalpus imperialis. NCBI lineage: Eukaryota > Metazoa > Arthropoda > Insecta > Lepidoptera > Papilionidae > Teinopalpus > Teinopalpus imperialis. Next base: position 3,510,088 of record JAGSMU010000039.1, read on the forward strand.
CTTATATTATAACGAAAGCGAAGGCATTCAAACCCTTTTTTATATTATCGTATATGTATGACCACAGATTAGGGAGAGTCGAGTATGACTGCTTGAAAACTATGTTTTTTTTTAAATATTTTTGTATATGGCTCCTTATACAAAGACAGAAGCACAATTTTCGAAACAATAATTTAGCTAACTCTAAATTCAAAACTATATTTATATCAAAAGCACATATAAATGTATTAACAACATTGATAGGCAGGCGTCAGTTTTTTTAATTTTATACAATATTCTTCAATCAGTCAGCTCAGCAGTCCTTTGCGTTTGGCTTTCTCTACGAGTCGATTTTTTTTTTTTACCACTAGGGTGACGAGACACACAGTAAGTGATAAACACGGCCTATGACATCTATATCATAAAGTTCAGTGCGAACATTTTACAATTTAATTCAAAAATTATATTACAATTGTATAATTCAAAAAGTACTGCCACATTAAAATGTGATCAACAACAAAGTTTCCAATCGCCATCTTAGTTATTCAATTACTAGCATATACCTATGTCATTGGTTGTACTAAGTTTAGAAAAAACCAGATTCTTTTGTTAATATTTGTAGTTTTTTATTCCTTACGCAATTGATGCTCGTATGTTTTCTTTCATAATGAATTTAACTGTTGGAATTAAACTGAATTACGTAAAAAACAACAGCATACGAGTAATTATAAAATGTTTGTTTTACTCTTTTAATCGTCTTTGTGAATTGTACCAATTTGTAATAGCTGCATCGTTTTTATCTGACATTGGTAAAATATATATAATCAGTAATAATTGATCTCCAGTTAACCTTGTTTTAAAAATATATTTTTGAAGATTAATATATTAAAATTACTATTCGTTTAATTTGTTACATTACTATGGTTACTACAAAAGTTGTAGGTAGAGCTACGTTGCAACCACACCGTTTCTAGATACACCGTGATTGGGTTGTCTTGATTAGGGATGCACTATGTCCTCATACAATATCAGCGTAAATTAGCTAGCGTACCTAACCTGTATTCCGTATCCGGGACTTTCTATCTCAGTCCTCACGGGTGACAACGCCTGTTTTTTTTTTGTGTATATGTATTACTGTTGGCCCTAACGGTCTCTACAGCTTCACTGGAACATACTCGCGAGGAGGGGGCCCACAAATACGACAATGCTGCTGGCACAATAATGGCTCCGCTGCACTCCGACTCCCGTTACTGTGCTACTCGATGTAGAACGACAAGGACGGAAGAGGGAGGCGAGTGACGATCCGGGGGTCCTTACTACGAGACCTCGGCTCGGATCGTTGTCGAATTGGAGGACAGGTCGATTTAGAAGCGGCCTGGGTCAGTAAATCTCGTGACGACCGGTGAAGACAACGCATTTGCATCCCGAATCTTTGTATAGGATGATGCAGATTTCATTGACCGCAGTAATATGTTCTTACACATCAAGTGAAATATGTTTTCACGTTTTCCACCCCTAATATTAGTAAAAAAAAAGTACAACGACGATGTCATCGATGTCGATATTGAGTCGTGGGTTCATATTTCTTATCTTATAAAGATATTCTCATCTATAAAATCAGTATATCTCTTGATCAAGTATATCTTTCTTGAAACGAAGAAAATTCTTTTGATTTGGAATCGTAAGTTTCGATGACCTGTTCTTCCAGCTCCAACAACTAAAAGTCTACTCGTGCAGTCTGTATTACAGTACACTATTAATCATCAAAGAAGCCTTTATTAGCGGTGACGAAATATTCCATACCAGTTATATACCAAATATTATATAAGAACCATAACGCTTATCGTTTTGTACTTGATGCTATTGTAGCAATATAAATAGAGATCATAATCAATAATTATAATAATAAATATATTATTATCCTGGCAAAGGAAATAAAGTACCAGCTCTCCAACAATTGTGAGATACATAAAAACGTACGTGAGCCGATTACGTACACGTTTTTAACGCATCTTGAATCGAAAGTGGCTCACGGGCGAGAAGACAAAGTAGCAAACACATCGTTAACAAAGAACAAAGGGTTCCGCGTAAATGCTCTTTGTTTTACTCTGACGTCGCGTCATTGCGGTATTTTGAGGTGAAACAATTAGCCGTCCACATCGCGTTGTCACTAAGATACGGATGATATTGTTACTATTGGAACTCGGACGATTTTCGCATTTCTCTTACAAAAAAACTTTAATCAACAAAACGTTTTAGAGTCACGTATAAGTTAATTAACAATTAAACGTGCCACTAAGTAATTACTAATAACGAGCCATGTAAACTAGAATGGCTGTAGCAAGAATAGGACGGCCCTAAATCCGTTAGAGCAAATGAACGAGCCCAGCCCTTTTCGGTACCCTCGAGTCAGTTGCTTCCGCGCAGGGTAACGGTCCAAGCCGAGACTACCTCTCGGGAACCCTTATACCTATATAACCTTTAAATAAATAAAGGTCTCAGCTGAGTTCCCTGAGCGCACCGTGACCTTCCACCCCGGTGAATCTGGAAAAGCCCTTGGGTCATTTAAAATAATAGGACGGCTTAACCAGGGATTAACCAAGGTTTCACAGAATATCAACACAAAATAGTAGCTTAGCACTGATGTGTTTCATCTGGTGAGGAAAGTAAATCTGAGACCTTACGAAGGTGACGAGCCATACCATCTTAGTCAGTTGGGGTGACAATGCATGTGATTTCTTCGCGTTGTTGACCGACAGCAGCCGGGTATTATGATCAATCAGATAACTTGGACGTTGCGTCTTGGATCCTCGCTTCGATACCCACCCGAAGAACAACGATATTTATGTATCACAAATTGATTATTTACGCGTCGGGATATTTTGTATTTACGTCCCGTATCCCTGTCATCTGAAACATCATCCATTCTTATTGCGCATACAATACATCGGAAACGGCGATATAGGAAAGGCCAGTGAGTGCCTCTGTGTTTGCATGAATTCTTATATGGAAGCAATTATTATGGGGGACAAATATCACAAACTGTATGTTCCTTTTTTATCCCCATTAATAAATGAAATATATTCGCAGTGTTTGCATAAGAAACAGGATTCGTTTCAATTTAACAGAAATAAAAATGTAGATTATTTTCCAAATATTGCCCTGTGTCTCTTATGATATATTTAAAAGCGATATTTGATGCATTTGACAATTCTTCAAAGTCCTCATTGAATAAAACAAATTTGAGTTTTGTTGTTTAATTCGTCACAGTACTGGAAGATCTAATTAAAGGTTGGCAGTGTAACATTCATGTTAATGGAAGAACCATAAAATTCAAGGCAGTTTTACTAGCGAGGTTTCACTACCAACCAAAAGCAGAAAGCAGTATACGAAATGACATCCATAAAGGTTCTTATGTAGAAGTGTTTGGAGCTATAATTGCAATAATTATTGCCTGCTCCTTATCAGAAAACCTTGGTGAATGACTATGACAGTCCCGGATGTGGAATAATTGCGACTAACTGATTTCCTACTAAGTAAAAAGCAACTTGAAATTTAAATATGTTTTTTGTTTTATAACATAACAATTTCTTCACCTGGGCATACGTTTCTTTTTACCCAGTCTTGGTACCGAACATATTGCGCCGGGTCTTTTTTTTGCAAATGCGTGTGCACAGTTCACCTGATGGTAAGTGATTGCAGCGGCCCATGACATCTACATTCATCCTTGACAAGGAATCATAATGCATATGCGTTGTTACCCTTGAGGACTGAGATCGAATGCGTCGTCACCAGTAATAAAGGTCTCCGGACCTTCACTTACTAGACCAACAATGCTCCTTGCATTATGCTGCTATTTCACGCTGGTATTCTGTGAAGGCGTGGTTCTACCCCGATCGACCTGACCCATTCATTCTGCACCTTCAAACAAACTGCAGTGTAGCTCTACCACTGGGTCGGACTAACACTCATATGTCCTTGAAACATATTCATTATAATTCCCACACGCAGGTATTCTTCTGATATTACCTTCATTACCGAGTACGTGATAAATAATTATTAAAATAATGATTTATCACGTACTCGGTAATATTGCCTTTAAAATCTTTCTATACGGCAGGCACTTTTAAATAAATAAATCAATACCGCATAATCATATAGTATACCATAATATTGTAACAATAATTAATAAAATCGCATAACAAAAACGAAACGAGGGTAAATTATGGTTTATCTGGTTCTGGTTTCAATCCTGACAAGGCGCTTCGTGTTACGGTGCGCAAGTTCCTTGAACTTTTAGTTAGGGTTGCCATATGCATATACGATAAAAAAACCTTCTTTATATCTAATAGCTTCGACAATAATCTTAGATAGGAGGTCATAAGACGAATACCTCATCAGAACTAATAAGGTCTTCGGTTTCTTTCTTTCCCCATATGAAACACAGTAGCACTAGGCTATTATGAAAACGTTTAAATGTTATAGCTTAGAATTCAGAAACATTAAAAGAACCTCACCGAATATGCCAAACGAAAATACCAAGGGCTATTGATGATGTTTAGCATCGCTATAGGAAGAGTATCAGTTAGAGGTTTCCCTAGAGCTTGGAAGATGTATCACGGCTTATCTGTCCAACGTATATAGGCGAATCTTTCAATCAAAGTGAAAGTGTTTTTCTAATGCATACCCGAAAACACGTGCCTTGTAGAGGACATAACTTTTTTTTTCCTCAGTATAAAAGAATGATTTGTTACTACTTAGATTTTTTGATATGTAGCATAATGTCCGGAAGCTCCGTATTAGTTTCCTATATTCAAGAAATATATATAATAAAATTTGTATAAGAAAAGTATCGACGAAATGTTATGTCTGCCAATCCGCAATGTTTCTTTTTTTTTTTTTCCATTTATATTATTTCTATTTTTAATTATTACATGGGGTTTTTATAGAATTTATTTTATTACTTCTTCTTAGTAGCAATTTTATCGTAGTCACGCTGCAAATACGGACCAAGATAAACTTGAATTAGATTAACCGAGCCTTATATGTGACTTGTACGTCTAACGTATGGCGACCCTGTAAATCATGTAATAAACAAGTCTCGCATTACGTTCACACTTAAACGTGGACCTCGCTGTTAGAATATCTGATACAATTTCAAAACATTCACGTATATCGTATCAAAACATTGGATCAAAACACGTCATGCGGCTATAAAGTCTAGCTGTGGATATAAAATTATACAAACTTTCGAAAGAATACTGACAGTGTATTTTTATAATAATACATTATTGACATGCTATAAAAGTAAATTAAATAAATGTGCTATTCGAAGCTAAAACAATGCTTTACAATACCTACTTGTCATAAAACTAACAGAATACAGTTCTCTTTGCAAGAACGAGATTTACTAATTAGACGGAAGCACAATCCAATGTTAATTAGCGCAAATTGATACACTTATTAATATATATATATATATAGAGAAATAAATAATAATATAGAATTATATTCTACTTAACATAAATCAAAATAACAGCAATATGACAATGGGACATATTGTCAGGATGAGTCAACTTGTATCATGTAGAAGTAACGTAGATCTTCCAAGTAAAAGAGCGCTTAATAATTTACCGAAAAGGTTAATGTTTTGGTTTTGAACTCACTTCAAACTAAAAGTGATTCTCAATTCGATTGTATTTGTTCATTCCTTTCATTTCCTCTGGTATTACTGAATTGGCTTTCCATGCAAAGAATAGTTATAGATATAGACAATTTAACTAGATAGGTGATAGAAAATTACACGTAATTTGTACACCTTTTTTATTCACAAACTTACATTTCTGATAAAAACATGCTTTCGTGAAATAAAAAGGTACAATAAATTGAACTCGATTTCGATATAGTTTTATCCATGCATCGTCTTCAATGATGTTATTTTTTTATCTTGCTTACACAACACGTTTTAGTCATAATAAATAGTGCGAAATATAAGGATTTACTGTTAGATCATATTTTATTTATCTTTCCAGTGAGAGGAAGGAATTTATAACGACTTTGCAATCATCGTCATGCGTCGCTTTTTTTCCATCATATTTTAATCGTTTTACATACGGCGTAATATTTCTTGTGTCATCTATAAGTGATAATGTGACGTTCTTCCTTATGATATTAACAATGTTTACAAGAAATGAGAAAAGATTTTACCATTACTAAGCATACGTCTTTTATTAAACTTACGTTGATGACAATCAATTATGAAGTGTTAAATGTTGAGATATTTAAAAGAAAACACTATTTATATACTATAAATGTAAAAAAACATTTTTGTCCGATTAAAACTTTTAAAAATAATAAATGTCAATAGGAACAACTATATGTACATTAAAATGTGGCTATTTACATTACATTAGAGGGATATGAAGGCAAGTTTGACTGTAAGATATCATTAAAGGTAAACTGGTTTTGAGAAACACGCAGCTTTGCGAAGGCATTAGCAATCTGACCGAACGAGTTACTGAGTCATTTATACTTATAAAGATTATATGTTTAACCATTGACGCTTGCAGGGAGCTGTGCCGTGGATCCTGGTTCGTTTACCAATCTAGAATCAATTTACATTACAAATTATCCGTTAATTCATTTCCTTCCTCCGAAATCATTAAATTCACACCGGACTAGCCATCCACCATCCGTAAACCTGACAGTTGTTAAATTATTTAATTTTTATGCCCCAAAATTCCCGATTTGAACAATTCAATGGTTCAGTTTATTATATAAAACATATCAACAGAGGCACAACCACTGGCAGCTTTGGTTCTTGTTGTGATATGAATAGGGTGGCTCGAACAGAATATGCGTAAAAAGCTGCAAAATACCACCGTGTTTCGTCTGGTGAATATAGGAATCTAGAAGACCTTATTTGACTTACATCTTAGTCCTCAGGGTTGACTGCCCATTTGGATTATATTTCCTTATCGAGGAATGAATATATGTGTCATTAACCACACGAATCATTTACCATCAGTTGAAATGTTTGCTTGTGTATCGCCTTAAATACGATCAAAATTTACTTACAAGGCACTCGCCCTCTCCAGAGAGGAGAGCCTTAATCCTAATGGGATCTATTTATGTATCCTTTTGCCTCATTTTCAATTAGTAATATAATTCCATGTAAAATAGTAAGGCAAAAAAATCTGACATCCAAAATCACCGAATTACTCACGGGACATTGGAAGCTTTGCAGGGTAATATATCGTAATAGCGTAATATAGCGTAATATCAATGTTAACATAATCCTGAATGCGAATGCGCGCCTAACAAAAATGAGACAATCGATCACCTAATTCTTGAGTGCCCTAAATATAGTGAAGGAAGAATCGACCTCGAAATACAACTACCACGTAAATTAACAAAAGAAAGTATAAGCAACATTATAATGGAAAAAGAAAGGAGAGACGCATTTATAAACTTTGGTAACAAAACAATAGAAGACACCAATAAAATAAATAAATAATTAATATATAAATAAACTCTATAAAAAGGACTCCGATAGATGTCGGAGGGGTGGTGGAGGGTTTTAAAAAATATATAAATAATGATGAGCCATGAGGAATATTTGATAACATTCAAAGAGTCAATAGATAACCTAAATAGACTTGCACTGACAAGTAGTAAGACTTTCAGACTTCTATTTTAAATATATATTAAATATTCTTCATAGGCAAAGCTCACTTTATTTTATTTCCTTCCAATTCACTATGGAAGAAATTCAAATACTATTTTCTTTATTGTATCAAGGGTGACCAACAAACACACAGTTCACCTGATGATAAATGATTCCTGATGATCTTTGGCAAGGAATCATAGTGCAATTGCGAGGTTTATTATGGAATGCCTCGTAACCAGTACCAGTCGAAATACCGCCGCGTTATGCTGTAGCAGTTTTACGCTGATATCCTGTGAGGGTATGGGTCCTTCCAAGGTCAAGCTGACCTTTTTCATTGATGCATTTAATTTTTAAACGAATTTAAAAATGAAATGCAAATAGTGCTGTTTAAATATAAAAGAAATAAATGCTATTAGTGTTTTTTACGTACCGTGTGCTCAAGTATTTTTTTATATAAATAAAATCGATTTAATTGTTAGAATGTTTCAGTGTATTGCCTGGACCCCTACAGGTTTACGTGTGTGCGTGTTTATATATGTCTCGTTCAGTTCAATCGGCGAGATCCCGGATGCGACCTCTATTCTTAATTAGATTCGCGATCCAATAAATCATATCTTAAGCTGTTTATTCTAATGTACTTAGGTTGCTTACTGCATGGAGCGATAATATTTATGTTACGAGATGATAATGAGAGCAATCGATTGAGAGTAATTAATGGTAAGGTTAGAATTTTTAGGTATGTTCATGTTAATGTTTATTAGGCTGTGTGCACACTGACAAACACACATAAACCGTAAGCATAGCTTTAAGGTATGAAAGTAATAAAACAGCCTGTATATATATATATACATATATATATTACGTCTTTACCTATGAAATTGCCGATCTTCAGTATTGGCCATATCAAACCAAAAAAAATGGTATTGATTAGCTGTGGATTCTAAATACAAATAAATTTTGTTTTAAAAACATGACATTCTTTTTATAAAGTTAGTATTTGTTTATTGATTAGCTTTGTATTTTCATTACGTTTGCACATTTTGATAATGGATACTTTAAAAATTCGTATAATAATGGAATATGAGTTCCGTGGTGGCATCAACGCTGCACAAACGGCACTTTGGTCAACAATGATGAATTAAAGGCGAATGTGGAAGCTGATGATACTCAATCTTCAGCCGAGCTGGCAGCAGCTTTTGATGTTAACATCAAAACAATATTGTTCCATTTGCGACAAATTTGCAAGGTAAAAAAGCGTGATGCCCCACGAACTTAACGATCGCCAGTGCAACGTACGCGTTGAGACCTGCCTCGCGCTGCTCAACAGGCACAGAAATGAAAGAATTTTGAATAGAAGTTCGACAATCGAAAGCGCTCAGCAAGTTGGTTAGATCCTGGTTCAGCACCAAAGCAATGCCCTAAACGAAAAATGACCTCTAGACAGTTGATGGTCACTGTTTGGTGGTCTAATGCTGGGGTGATTCATCACAGTTGTTTACCAAACGGCATGAGCATTACTGCAGATGTGTACTGTGAAGAACTGAAAAAAATGATGGAGAAGCTCGCACATCTGCAACCAGCTTTGGTCAATCGGTCGTCCCCGCTGCTCCTACATCGCGCGACCCCATACTGCACAACAAACAGTCTCCAAGCTCCAAGAGTTGGGGTTGGAAGCTCTCCCTTATCCACCGTACTCAGCAGACCTTGCACCCACCGACTATTACTTTTTTCAAAATTTGGACAACTTTTTAGCGGGAATAAAATCAATTCCCGAGAGGCAGAACAAAATGTCTTTGAAGAGTATGTTGTCTCCCGTCCAGCCGATTTTTAGAAGAAGGGCATCAATAAACTTCTACTGCGTTGTCAAAGATGCATCGATTACATGGGTGATTACTTTGAATAACAGAAATAAAAAAGTTTGAAAAAAAAATACTTTAACTTATTTCATACAAAGCGGCAATTTTAATGGTAAAGACCATATATATATGTACTATATATAAATCCCAGCCTGGTCATAAGTTGTTGGAGCATACTTCACCACGCAGCTCCAACACGGATCACCGTCGCGAACATCGTATGTCTTTAAATATATTTTTTTATTTTATCATGGAAATGTGACTTTCCCCACGATGTTTTTATCGTCCAGGGCGTCCAGATGTACTACTATTAATAAAGATCAAAAGAGAAAGCTATATGTAGCATATAAAAAACACACCCAGGTCCTTAAGTAAAGTACTTTGTTCACGAAGCCACGTGGTCGTAGGAGTTAAATTCTAAATACAAAAAACGCCTATATCACTTCTAAAAAGACTTCAAAGAGTAAAAGTAAATTATTATATCCTATTGTTCAATTCACCAAAAGAATTTAACCTAGATAATATCATCGGTTTGCAATCGTGCAGCTTTTCTTGATCTATGTTTACTTATGCATTTCAAACACCTGAAGATTAGCAAGACGTGTGGATGATTAAATCTATCTTCCATTAGACGTACTTTCAGTTAATTAAAATAATTCTAAAGCTTAAAGTAATTTTCCTTTACGTCATCACGTGATAAATTCTGAAATTTTCATTACATATTTAATTTTTTTATTCCACTAATATTCCAGCAATATATATTTTGTCATCACTGCCATAGAATTACCTTTAAATGTTGTATTCATAATGTTTATATAATTTTTTTCGTATGTCAATAGGTATTATTAATTATTAATAAACAAAATGTATTCGCAAGAGCCATAAGTTCTGTTACAAATGAAAATGCATTTTTTTAATGAAGTAATGTAATATTATTAAAATTTATACCTACGTATTATTAGTCTCGGCAAAAAATAAAAAAAATATTCTATTCGAAATGCCTACCTTTGGCTTTTATACAGGCCTTAAATCTGTTAGGCCACGAATCTATGGATGTACGCACTGTTTCCAAGGGAAATTTCGCCGCTGCTTGCTCCAAAGATTTTTTAAGAGACTCAATGTCATCGTGTCGTTTAGAGCAGGCCATGTCCTCTAAAACTGAACATAATTTGAAGTCTAAAGGGTTGAGGTCTGGACTAGATGAGGGCCAGTCTTCAGCTCTTGGCTGGAACATTGGTATCAAGCCAAGGCTCGTGCCTTGTGACCAGGTGCAAAGTCCTGCTAGAAAGTCCACGGTATATTTTTAAAAAGTGTATTGGCTGAGAGGTTTCACAACATGATCCAAGACTGTATCTTCATACACTTTGGCTGAAGTTTTCACTCCTTTTACACAAAAATGTAGTTTTGTGACTCCTTGATAAGATAGATCTCACCAAACCATCACTGACGCAGGATGATGACCACTTTGTACCTTTCCGACCACTTAAGCAGCTTCTTTAGAACTGTGAGCGTACACTTTATCATTTTGCTTAATGTAGTGTTCTTCAATCGTGAAATTTTTTTCATCGGTAAAGAGGATATTTTTTGCCTTTCACCTGCTAATCGCGACAGAAGACGTTTTGATCGATCTAATCTCTTTAATTGAAAAGATTGATTTAGAGCATGTCCTGTATATCGACGATAAGCACCGAGCTTCAGGTCTTGTTTTATAATACGCGGCAGAGTCCTAGCGGGAATCTTCATTTCTCGCGATAAGAGTTTTTGCTTCCTAATGGGGTTTCGACGAATTCTGGCTTTAAAAGCATTAACAGCCTTTGTAGTTCTAACAGCAAGCGGCCGCCCCGATCTTTTCTGGTCATCGACAGAGGAAGTGTTGTTGTATTTGTTGATAGTACGATATACGAACATACGGCTGATACCAAGCTTTTGAAGTGTCTGGAATATGACCGACGGCTCCATACCCACTTAGTGCAAGGCGATCACTGCAATCCTATTTTCTTTAACACCCCATAATTTCATAATGAACACGAAAAAATATGGGAAATGTCGCAAAATCGAAAGAAGTTTTAAAATAATATAGTACGTGTTTTAAATTCAAAATCATTTAAAAGTTGAAAAAAATAAAAGTTTTTATTTAACAGTATTTATGGCCAGACTAGTTATGTATACAGAAGTATATAGCTATTTTCTAATGGAGAAAATTCACTCAACAAATATTTTGAAACTAAGCGACCTTATAATATCTTTCGATGAGAAAAAATACATATAAAAAGTTCATGCACGTTCCGTTTTGCTTCACATAAATATAATAATTCCTGTACGTATATGTGAAAATATTGTTTTTTTTTATTTTCAATTTATGTACACAGATGTAAATAATAATATGGAATAAACACGAGCAGAATTGTCAAACTGACATGAAACGTTTCTGACGCCATTCTCTACAGGCGTTTGATAAGATTAAAATATGTCGCAAATCTTTAATACCTATTCAATATTACATTATGTCCTCTTGAATGACAAACATTAGTGTAGTTTGTTATCATTACAACAAAGTATTGAACAAAGTCAGATAAGCATGCCTGTGGTTTTTGTTTCGGAAAACCAATTACTAGATTTTTCAGCCATGGTTAGTTAGCCTAAAGAATGATTATTTGAAAGGGTGACCAACAAACAAACAATTACTCACTTCAGCACTTATACCTTTACGAATTGTTTAATAATTAAGTTCTTCTTGCATACAAGTAGCGCATATAATCACACCCTGTTTATAATTATCATACTGCTTCATTCCTTTTTATAGCCCGCATTATATTCTCTCGGTCCATGATATCATGAGTGGGTTTTTATTAGTGCAGATATGAAATATTAGACTATTTCTACGATATTATAAGATCGGAAGCGCTATACGATAGGGTGGACGGCCGAGATATTTAAGTAACCCACTAGATGGAGTGGCGATCTATGTCAGTTTGCCTGAATTAATGGATTCTAACGGTTATTAGCTCACGGACCCCTTAGTTCCGTGAGCTCTGTGTCCGATGACGCTGTAAGGGTCGCATAGGCTAACAGCATCAACATCAACAGAATCTAGGTCCGACGGCTAAGAACGTGTTTCATGACAATATTTAGGAGAGGTCAGTGTTAAGCAATGGAAAATTTGCTTAGGTCGCCACTCCATCTAGGGGATAATCCAAAACTTTAGCAATCTACATACTACTCAGCATCCATAGATTACTAATCCCTCAAAGGAATAGAGTTTTACATCCAAATTTAACCAAAATAAGACAAAAACAACTGATACTAGTACCTTAGTAACCTTACCTTCACTGCTTTGTGCAAATTCAAATATAACACACAGATAGCTCAATCGAAACGAACTTTATTATGATTAATTAAGTCGTAAAACCAATCATTAAAATGAGTTTTCTTTGATCTCTTATTTAAATGTAAATCGTTTATGTTTTTGATATTTATCATGTTGGTTTTAGTATAACAAAACTGAAAATAATAACAAATTAAAAGCATTTAATCGACCAACTAAGATATGCTTCGAGTACTAAACAAATATTATGATGATCCATTTTACGCACGAATTATGTGTGAGTTATTGACGTTTGATACATGATTTCGTACTTATCAAGCCGTCGAATATGAAAAGAGTTATGTTGTAATAAATGCCGAATGATTATTATATTTTTTTATATAATTTCCTTTGTTAAGGCGTTATTAAAAACTTAGTACTCACGGTAGCCATTTTTATTAAATGGCGCCTTTGTTGTCTATACAATCAAGGTGATTGTGATTTGTAATCACGTATTCCTTAGCCGAGACATCCGCTCTATGAATTGATTATAGAATAAAGGTGGCAAACGAGCGCATAGTTCACCTGATGCTAAGTGATTACTGCGGCCCATGAAATCTACATCCGTCCGCAAGATTCAAGATACATTGTCACCCCTGAGGACTGAATTCGAATGCCTCGCGACCTGTAAAGTCACCGGATGCTTACGCTCGCCATACGAAACACTGCAGCGTTAGTGCTACTTCACGCTGATATGTGGCTCTAACGCGTAAAGTTACACTCCTCCTCCACTCCTCCACTCCGACTCCACTATTTGTAAAGGTATAGACGCCATGAGAAATCTTTTTTGCAGTATTGCAGGCTCTTTCTTTGTTGCACCATCTAAAAAGAAAATTCCTTGGCTAACCTAGAACTAATTTCAATGTCTACTTATTTAGGTTTGGCATCAATTTGACTAAGTGACGAGACAGATTTAGGTAGAGTATAGGGGATTACTTTCCACTAAAACCACCTCGGTTCGTTGGGGCGCTGGATTCTCCTAGGGTGCGTTACCAATGCCTTAGCCCCCGTGAATACTTCTCGCGGTGTTTGATCGTACGGTATCCCCTGGCTGGATAAAATCCCAAAGCGATTACCATTGTTATCTTTACAATTTGTTTGCAGCTTTTTTGCATTTCCTTGTAATGGAGGTAAGTTCAAAAACCCCTTCTCGTAATTCTTTTAAAATTCTTAATTGGGGAACTCCCTCTTTCCCACTACATAGGATCTCTCTTTTTCTTCTATTTGTGTGCTGCCGTTGATCCTTGGTTATAGGAGATACAGAGGTAGGTTGCACTGACCACAGGACTCAAAGAGTAGTACCTATAAAGCTGGCAAATTGTCTATAAATATATAGATATATATATATATATATATATATATATATATATATATATATATATATATATATATATATATAAATATATATATATATATGTATATATATATATATAATTATATTTCGGTGCAATTACACTTCACCTATCTACATAAGATAATAATACATAGCCCGGATATATCAATGCATAGCAACAATATCGCTAATGAAATTTAATTAGGACATATTTCTAAACGTTTAGTTGTATGAGATAAAACGGAGGGGCAAATTATCAAATTAATTACCGAATGATAATTGTTTGTTAAAATATTGTAAATTATAAATGTGAGTTGTGATTAACACGTAATTTATAGTCATGGTGGTCAAATGAAATAACGAATACAGTGTTCAAATAGACAATTAAACAGTACGTTAATTCAGTTCCATTTTAGAAATTTGAAGAGCCTTAATAGCCTAATGGTTTATATACAATTTGCGAAATTTAACGTTGTATGCTCGAAACCACCTTTATACTGCTAGCAGAAACAGTTAAGCTAAGGACTGGTTGATGGGAAGGTCAGTAATTGTAAAAATATTTCGAGCGTGGATGCAGAGATTTTTTTGCATACTTTTATACAATAAAAAAAATTAAATAAAATTGAATTAGTTTCAACAGTGATAGAGCTACACTGGAGTTTGTTACTAGCTGCTGAATTAATGGATCAGCTCAACCGGGGAAGGACCACGCCCTCATATAATACAAACGTAAAATAGCAGTATAACGCTGTTGCGTGGTGAGTGTAAGTCTAAGTGCTAATGTACTCGTTTTTTTTTTGTACAAAAAATTGTATATATGTGAAACTCAAGAGAAATAATATTGTTATTGTTTCTCAAATTATTAAATTATATTATATGATAGTTAATTTTAAAAATTAATGTAATATATTATATTTTAATATTAATTACTTTTACATCGATCTTTTATGTTCTGTTCTACATTTGACATAATTTGACGCGATCGTTCGCGTGAAGTTCCTTGCCCCCACTTATAGGAAACTCTAAACAAAGAGCGCTGTAGCACGTGCGCGCGCAATACAAATAGCATCGCGAACTTTATCGAGGAGTCAGTGAACGGATGACGTCACAACAGCTGATAGCTGATATAGGCCGCGCTTTGTGGGCTACCGAAAACGACAAAACATTTGCGATTCACCAACTACACGTCTCCCTTGTTTCCTGTTGATAGGGAAACTAGCTTTCGTTTATTGTTATGATTATTTTTTGATATTAATAAAAGTTAAGGAATGAAAGGAGGTTAAAGCAGAGTATCTTTATTATAACCTCATTTCATTCTTTGACTCTATGTTTAGGTAATTAATAAGTAACAGTCTAGATTACGTCCTACTCTATATGAGGTTTGTTTGCCATGTAGTTCCACTGCAGATTAGCGGACTTGACGAATGTTCATAATGTGTTTCTTTGGCACACATGGTAAATCAAAACAAATAAATGTAATAATTACCGCTGGGATTGTTTTCGGCATATAGATTATAAATAATAGAAATACATTTAAAATAGGTAGTCTGTGAAAGTTTGTATAGGTATATAAAGTACTAAAATGTACAAATCAAAAATAAACAATAAGATAAAAAATAGTTCATACATTAATGCTTCTTCATATCATCATCGCAACCTATCAGTAGTCCACTGCTAAACAAATGCCTCCAGCCTCAGCCGCAAAGCATCTAAGCCTCATGCATCCATAGATTTCCCGAAAACGCTTGACGTTTACCTGATATAATAAAAAAAATCGCATGGTTTTTTATGGTCAACTTCCATTAATATTCTGCCATACCATAGTAAAACTAATATAAAACTAAAAAGTTGTGACGTTTTTTATATAATGCTTATTGAAACAACAAAATAATTGACTGCAGTTACAATTCCCTGAAAATCTAAAACTATCATGAAGTAGAAGTGAAGCTCTTCGTGATTAGGTACCATGAATTATGACTGTATTTATCATAGAATTAAACTGAACCTTTATGAGACAAAGGACGCCCTCTTGTCATCAGTGGCAATAGAAAACGATGCGTTAGTTCTTTTGGTTTTAAAAAAAAAATTGTTAAGGAAACCTTAAAACCAAGTAAAATGCGCGGCTCCACTGCCGAATGGCGGACTTCACATTTCTTCTTTTTTTTAATATTCGTCGTAATTAAGAATTTCCTCTTCTTTACAATGCAATTGATGTTTTTGCTTTTTTTTTAATTGCTGGCACCTGCGAACTCAGTTTGCTTTCGTGCCCTGAATTAAAAGTAAGCGTTAAGACCTAGTCTCTTTACCGAATTTACCATGGGGAGCGTTATGAGGAGTTGTTCAGTTTAGTTCCAGCCGCTTAGTTTAAACGTCGGACATCACAACAGAATTCAAAATGTCACCCTCATCATCTCGATGGTTGGCAATCCACCACTGTGCGCTTTACGCGAAACTTCACGCACAGCTACACTGTATGATCAGCTGTCGCCATTAATATTCCCGATACGACTTAAGGACCTTCAAGAAAAGAGCTTACATCTTTCTTAGAGGCCTGCAACGCATCTCCGACCGTCTGGTGTTGCGGATGATCATGGGCGGCGCTAATCACTTACCACCAGGTGAGCTGCTGGCTCGTTTCCTACCAACCATTGCCACATTTGCCACAAACCACCATTGTTTGTAAACAAAGAAACAAAAATATTCGCCCCTAAATATTCTTGATAGCATCGATTATATAGCATAATAGGATATGCATGATTTTAAAAACAAGTATTCCTCAGTGGGCATTTGTTCCGTAATCTTGTAATGTGTTATTCATGAGGCGAATAACAAATACTCCATAGTACAGTATGCCATCATCAAGATATGCAGCACATGTTTCAAACATTACGTTTATGTTTAAACTAAATATTCCCATATATGACGTGTTAAATGTTCCATGATTTTATTGACAAAATGAATTTCTTCGGCGACTGCTTTTCCGTTTTTTTTTTCTAGAGAGACAAGTGAAAAATTCATACATTCTTAACGAGGATCCCTTCACTCAAAATACGAAACACACCAGGGTTGTTCTGTTATTTCATGCTGGTGTTCTGTGAAGGCTTGGTCCTTCCCTGGTCGAGCCAGCCCCTTCATGCTGATTCCGGATACAGCCGTAGGGAGGCCTCACAGCTGGTGAAACTTTTAAGATCGTTTCGTACGAAATAATTATGCATTAATATTTGTGTACGGCGACAGCCTGACACGGTCGGGGACGAATAAGCTCAAAATGAAATGAATATATCACTAACTATCTCTGTCTAATTCATCATAAATCCAATCCAATCCAATCGAGTATAGGCTATAGAGATTGAATTACCGGTAGTGATACAAAACATGTTGTATTCTTTATTGCGGATGGACGTAGCTTTTAATGTCTTGCAGCCATAATTGACAATCATTTAAACGTTTGCCACCTACAGTTTCACCTACAACCTTCTTAAATACTAGCAGCGCATTCGAATTTGCATTTGTAATCATAAATTGGTGCCTGCTCCTAGATTCTGTTGATGTTGATGCTGTTAGTCTATGCCGGTCTTACAGCTTCATCGGACACAGGGCTCACGTAACTGAGGGGTCCGTGAGGCTGCCTGCTCGTTTGCCACCTATTCTATATAAACAAAAAAAAAGCCACTAGGTTATCGCCGGTTTACAGATTAAAAATAACTAATTGGTCTTGCTTACTACTATTGTTCCCATCAATATACTAGTAATTACAATACATCTCTTAGCACATCTGTAAACATATGCGTAATGAGATGTAATGTTTATATAAGTGAAACATGATGTTATTGTTTGAGGTGAGAAATAAAAAACAGTTCCAACAACCATTAAGATTACACTAGTCATTGCAAAATATATTATACATTACTCGGCATCTACTTAGCAGGCGTACGATGTGACGTCATTTTACATTCCGCTCAGGTCTCAAGTTAACTCTTGTGGGTTATAGTTCGGAGTGCCTTTGTGTTTAGGCACTATAAAATTATTCTGCGCAGTTGATGCCATCAATCAGTGTGACAATAATCAGAATATATCACTTATGATGATGGTCTATTTCAACCTGGAACATATCATCACGTACACAAATTATTTTTCGTATTCCGTTCAAGATGTCAAGAATTAACAAGGTAAGCTATCCGCATCTCACCTGTCATAATTAAATCCAAATAATAACATAGATAAATCAAAAGAAATACGACACCATGAAATATAATATTTCACGCAAGTTGTCAGTTTCAATTTATCGTTTAAAGAGGAAACCGCAAAACGGAAACTTAATGGCAAACCACATTTAAAACCGACAGAACATATGTATGTGCCACGTTCTAAACTCTAAGATAATATTGCTATCTAATGAATGTACATATTATATTACTTTATCGTAAACACAGTCCAGCAGCTTTAAAGGCATAGTCCAATGAATAGTAGCAACGTCGTGTTCGTCATCGTAGCGTAGGACGACTCCCTGCTGAATGGAGTGACGACTTACGCGAGTCGGCGTGAAGTCGATGTATGCATGTGACTCAAATTCGTACTCTACTTCTACTCGTACTCTGGGTGGAGGCTATATTCAACAATAGATTTGTGATTGGCTGATTTTTTTTTAATTACATTAAGTTTAATAAAGTCTGATGCTCACTCACCAGAAGAAACACACCAGCATTAAGCTGCTATTTTACGCTGGTATTCTGTGAAGGCGTGGTAGTGTAGATCTACAACTGTAAAAATGATGAATTTAAGCTCAGTGTTCAAGATGTTGGTTCTGTTGGCCTAGCCTGTACGGCTCTTACAGCTTCATAGTACTCTGAGCTCGCCGATCCTGGATACATAAAAGTTAGTCCGGAAGCCCGATATATATATATATTTATATATATATATATATATATATATATATATAACTAAAACTAAATCATACAATTAAAATTGAAATTAAGTAACACATGTTGTCACGAGGCAAAACGCGCGTGCTTCTTTGAGTCTTTGTTGGGAATGGATGTAATTGTTTATGGAACGCGGTAATCACTTACCATCGTACCTACAATACACTATAACAGTTTCATATATAGATAAGAATCCGAGATGACGCTGAAAAAATTCGGACGAATAACAAAATTACTATTCGTAATCTGAATTTTCTGAATTTCACCCGCATTTCCCGGACTTACTAGTTTATTATATAAGTGTTAAGTTTAATTGATATTGTGTTTTTTTTTTGTCGCTTTATGCTTCGATCAGTACATCGAACAGGAATCAGACATCATAAACATGGTAATAAATGTAGACTTGACAATTTCCCAATAATACTAAGAACGAACGAAACGCAAGATATGCTAATATTAAAGGAGACAGAGATAATATATTTCAAAGAATTTGATTTTTGATAATGACAATTAAAAACATTTTTAATTTGTCTCATGTTAAATTGCCTCATAGAAATTATCGTAGAATAGTTCAATTTTAAATTAGGCTAGGTAACCATGCGTGCGGTGACGTATGAATGTATTCTATATATGAAGAGCATAGGCAAATGTCAAATCTATAAAAAAATAGTAACAGCCTATAAATATAAATCCCAGTGCTGGGCATAGACCGCCTCCCATTACGCCATTTCGTTTTGCTCGCATATCGTTAAAAGCATTAAGACAGCTACTGCGGCTCTTCACGGTCAAATATATATAATATTTCATTTAACGAACACATACAAAATCAAAGTGAAATACTACCTGCGTTAATATTTCATGATACGTGATTGATGGTAAATAATTTTGAAAAATAATAATAACATTAAATTTCTAATATAATGCAAATCCAACGTGAAACAATAAATGATAATATTAGCGAGGTTTCTCATTTTAAAATTAAAGTCACGAATATCATATGATTTATCGAACTAATAGTTAACTTTTGCATAATATATTTTGTATTCATGACCATCATAATCTCAGCCCGTCTTTAATCCATTGCCACACTGGCCTTGTCACGATGATAAGATTGTCACGAAGCATTAAATCCGCCAGCAACCGACGACGTCTATATATAACTATATGTAAAAATACAGTAACTTGATAAAATCGATTACTAAATGATGAACTCACTGTTAAAACAATACTAATATGTGTATTGAAGTGGAAAAAGTAATAAGTGAAAAGGCATGTATCGTGTAGTCGCAGAAGTGAACTTCAATTCGTTTTTTTTTAAATAAAGTTGCCAACCCACGACCAATGTAAACAGTGGTAGAACTAAGCTGCAGTCTCCTTCTGGTTGTGGTATACATTGGTTGACACTACCACAGAAGGCCTACTCCCCCACAGAATAATTATAACGCTGCCGTGTTTCGTTCGGTGAGTGTAAGGGTCCGGAGAAACTTATTACTGGTGGCATTATATCTTCGTTTTCAGGGGTCACAACGCATCTGCATTTTGATTCCTTATCGAGGATGAATGAAGATGTCATGGGCTGCAGCAATCACTTGCCAACATGTGTGTGTTGCATGTGCTACTCTCAAAAGTAATAAACAAAAAAACTATAATAAAATAAAATCACCCTTTTATAGCATATATTTTTCTACAGGGAAAGTGTTTATTTTGCTCTAAGGCTTACAAAAATTATGTTATCTGCGTAATTGAGGCTAGGAGGGTATAATTATCTTATATAAATCATTAGAAAACAAACATTTTTCATGTTTATTTTCAATAGGTATTAATTACATCATCGAGTACTGGATGTCACAACGTTTACTCTATATTAATACTTTGTCAGCGATCTAGGTTTAGAAATGTGGAACACAATTGATTATCGCAATAACAAATTCTTTTTTGGTTTTGTAGCAATGCGTATAATAAAATTAGAATGTTTTATAAAATTTAGGTTACACGGTACAATTAATTCATACAGACCATCGTGTAATTCATCTATATTAAATGTTAATTTGGCATAATGTTTATTCTTTAGTAGTAAAGTTCGAAATCTTGTGCATCTATTATCTTAATTTAGAAATAAATACCACATGCATGAATAAAATCAAATTGAAATGAAATTTTACCCATATACTGACTGATTTCATTGACTTAGATAAACTAAAACATAATGCATATTTATTTATTTAAGGTTCTCCGTTATTGGACACATTAAACATAGTAAGAAAATAAATCGTAGTAAATAATCCAACTATAGAAGAACATTCGTACTATTTAACTAGAATTCTATCCGTTAGGATTAAGTGAAACATAAACTAGTAACATAACTAAAGAGCAACTATTTTTTTTTTCATGTAATTAGAATTTAATGATCATTTAATTTAATTACATTGAGC
Organism: Teinopalpus imperialis; assembly: GCA_029286865.1. Lineage (NCBI taxonomy): Eukaryota > Metazoa > Arthropoda > Insecta > Lepidoptera > Papilionidae > Teinopalpus > Teinopalpus imperialis. The sequence continues at coordinate 3,531,643 of JAGSMU010000039.1, forward strand.
TCAGTTCTCAAGGCTTTAGAGGCAGCCGAAAGAACTCTAGACTCTAGTATCTATGTAAAAACTATACATTTGTGTTAGGGACGGTAGGTTTGTGTGGTCCTCGGGTGAAAAAGTTCTTAAGCAAAATTTTTTGTTCGATGACGATAATGCAGCCAGTGTTTTTGCGATCCTATAAGGAGGAATAGGCCTATACGATTTTTAATTTTTCGATTATTGTAACAGTAAATATTTTTTTCATCTAATAAATATTAATTATCGTCACTATCCTTTGAACTGATAGTTATTTCACATATAATTAATGTTTACAGAAATAATACTCATATCTCGTCCAACTGTTGCGTTAATAATTTAATAACGTAATAATATACGAGTTAGTTATCAACAGAATGCTATACCCACGCGTTAAATGAACTTTGATCATTGCTAATAGCATCCTTTGGACTTTGTTTTTTTAATCTGTAATGTCATCCATGAATAACGATGTTGTCAATGTCAAACGGATAAATATAAACAATTTCGAAATATTGCTTGAATTACTACAATATAAAACTACTATACAATTTTATTATAATGAATATAATTAATAATAACCTACATGTAAAAAGTTATTCTATTTTTTCATTTATTTATTAAAAATATATTTGACTTTTTGATTTGACATCCATAGACAAGTGATATTGGCAAATAAAATGTTGTAAATTTATATATTGTAAAGCTAACAGCCGAGGTTGTTCAGTTGTTGGATTATTGCTTAGTCCTATTCGCCCCCGTTGACGCCATCTATTAAGGTTTTTTTTTTTGAATTGAATGCAATTTTAAGTTGGCAAGTTGTGATCGCTTAACCGCGCAGGTCTAAAAAAATAAAATATTTTCAAAGAAGAGTCCATTCGTGCTTTTATTACGGAATTGTAGAACCCATTAGACCAATTTTTTTTTCTTATTTTTTTATTACCTTGAGAGTAACGAACGAGCACACAGTTCACATGTTGGTAAGTGATTCCTGCGGCCCATGACATCTACATTCAACCTTGACAAGGAATCATAATACGCATACGTCGTCACCCTTGAGGACTGAGATTGAATGCCTCGTCACTAGTAATAAAGGTTTCCGGATCCCTACACTCACCAGACAACAGCATTATGTTCCTATTTTACGCTGGTATTCTGTGAGGGCGTGGTCCTACCCCATTCATTCTGCAGCTAGAAACAAACGCAGTAGCTCTACCACTGTAAAAAATGTAGTAAATTTTCAATGATGGTGACAAGAAAAGTGGAATTCGACCACGGCGATATCTTAATTTATTATCAGATACCATTAACTGAGCAGAATGTATTACGTAGACACGTGATACTAATATAATTACTACCACGGTGGCACTTCCATTATTGCATTAGCGTACCTATAATATCCTAAAACGCTTTATATCTCGGATATAAATAGAGAAAATTTCCGCTAAGTTTATTTATATATATTTAATATATAATAATATATATTTAACCCAATATTTTTTGTGAATTTCTAAACAGGGAAGTTGTTATTTCTTTGATTTAGTAAAGTAACATGCATTTTAGACATAAATATTTTATAGACAGTTTAAACGAGCTGTCCTCTTGATCTATTTCATCCACGGCTTCTGTTTATTATCAGATGACATCAAGTGGACAGGATATATTAAGTGTCGAAACCAGAGAGTAGTCCCCTTCTCGGGTGCAATTTAATGCATGATAACTTCTTGTGTTATATCTTAGTTTTTTTTAAAAAAAGATTATTAGCATTGTTATTAACATTACTAATATTCCGGTTTACCACTCCAACTAAGCTATAAATTGTTATAATTGTTGCTAAGATAATAATTGCTTGTGCTAGGAGATGGTTCACGACAACCATTAGGTTGCTTTAAATATATAGTATATAAGTCAAAGACATGAATTGGCTATATCAACGTCATTTTAAACCTGTCATTGGTTCACTGCTCAAAATATGCCTCTCTTATCGACTGCCAGAGTACCTTGAGCGCCCTGCATCCATCGACTTCCCGCACACTTGCATAGGTACTCCACCTAGTGGGATCCTACACTGCGATGACCCGAGGTTGCCCATCGAGAATCTCTCTTCCGCATCAATTATCGGTTCTACGAGATATCTGGCCGATTAATTGAATTTTTTTATTAGGAATAATTTTCAATAAAAAGGTTGAACGATATATTTCTATCAATATTACGGTTGACCACTCCAACGAAGCTGGAAATGCTTGTGCTAGGAGATAGTTCACGACGATAGTCGAATGGTGGATTCGAACCTACGACCTTATGTTCGGCAGACCGTACCCTAAACCATTAGGCTATTGACGCTTTAATATTAAAAGTATCACAAGTAGTTAATACCTAAGTATAAATATATAAAGGAGTCAAGAGCGTGCACTGTGGCGTTCAATAGGTTGGTGACGTGCGAAAAGGTTATCACCGCTGCTAGGGTCGGTATGAACTGCGGAAACAGCGACTGGTCAGAATTATTATATATATCATATATATGTATGTATCTATGTTTTTATAATTAAGCATATATTGTTTATTAATAGTATTTTACGACGAGTTCTTTAAGCATACACCTACCTCATTTCATCTCAGCATCACCCTAAGGTTGACTGGTAGAGAATGCCTAAGGCATTAAGTCCGCCTTTATACGTACTGTATATGAAGCTTTATTAAATAAATAAATAAATTATATGCATATAAATTATATAAATATCTCTGTTATTATATAATATCTGTGTTGAATGAGCATGGTTTATTCAATGCCATTAGTCTTTTAGTAATTAACCTATCCTAAACACAGACTTAGTTGTGAGTCTTCGGTCCTAGCTGTTTTTTATAAAGGTGGTGAACGAACAAGCATCTCATCTGTTGGTACGTGATTACCGCCGCCCATGAACATCCGCAACACCAGGGAAATCGCATATGCACCGCCGGCCTTTGAAAACCTAGCATCATTTGGAACAGTGATGGGCAAAGTACGGCCCGCGGGCCAATTCCGGCCCGCGGATATATTTAATCCGGCTCGCCGAGAGTCCATCCATCCTAAATATTCTGGTCAGCATTTCGGCGCGTAAAATAAAATCTAAATCTCACAAATAAAATAAGAAATTGCAAGGAAATAACCAATTTATAGATGAGACTTGGGGTTGTCTGAAATCATTTTAAACTCAGCTTTCTCTGTTTTATAATTGCATGGCGAAGAACGATTTACTTTCCGCGTTTAAAATCCATGTCACCAGTGAGTGAGAACAAACTACAAGAATTCAGTCAAGCGTTGAAAAAACTTCACACAGAATTTTAAATTAACTTTCAAGATTTTAAGTACATTCAATCATCGCTAGATGTTTTCTCGATGCCGTTTAATGTATATCCGGTAAATTTATCTGCTGAATTGCAGTTGGAAATTATTGAAATGCAGTCCAGTACTATTTTAAAGCAATAGTTCTTGAATTCCACAAAACTAGATTTTTATAGAGCACTATCGAAAGCTGAATTCCCAAAGATCATTACTCACGCCCAGAAAATTATGGCGATGTTTGCGTCGTCTTATGTGTGCGAACAGACCTTTTCACCTATGAAAATGCGGAAAAACTCAATCAGAAACCGATTGAATGATGAACACCTCTTCGCACTGCTGAAAGTTGCTTCGTCACATATGGAACCTGCTTTTGAAAATATTATGGAAATACAAAAACAATTCCATATGTCTCACACGCCTAACAGGGCTCAAAAGTAAAAGGTATTTTGTTTATTAAACAGCTTTAATACAAAATGCATTTTTCTATAATTCTGGCCCTCCTCTAGAATTTATTAAACTTTGTGGCCCGCTATTAAAAAAGTTTGCCCACCACTGATTTGGAACATCAATTATATAAGAACAATTCAATAAACAGCAATGAAGGACCTTCTTTTTTTGATATCGGTGGGAATATGTTCAAAAGTACATGACTAAAAATAAACTAAAGCAAAGATCTCTGACTACCGGGGGCAAAAAAGGGTTTTCGCGGAATTTCTATACACCAAAACCTCCTCAGTGGCCATCCAAAACAATGAAACTCCGAGATTTCCTGCGGAACCAACAATGCCTAAAATACTGAGCCTAAGCACATCTCAGGGCATCATCATGCTTATACATATAGTACAGACCCTCGTATATATCGTGGTGATGATAAAAAAAATCCATTACCCAAAAACAAAATAATATTAACAGTTAACATAACCTAGAAATATTTATATTTCACGCTGATATTCTATGGTCGCCTTCTTCATATTTCATTAAAGCAACGCTTACAAAATAGCAACATCGTAGCTCTGCGCTATACTACAATGCTAAGTTCAACATTTTTTTATTCCAGGACACAAACAAATCCTTCACGGCGTGAACGGACGTTTGCGGCCCAAACAACTGATTGCTATCATGGGTCCGTCAGGCGCTGGCAAGTCCACACTCCTGGACGTCCTGTCAGGGTACCGGAGCAGTGGAGTCGGCGGAGCAGTCTTCATAAATGGAAGAGGCCGCATTATGAGTTAGTGGTATTTTTTTTAATTCGTGAATCGAGGTTACAGCTAATGTATGAAGCAATCTTAGGCCATAATTGAATACTAATCGCTACTATTCATATATATTATTTAAATATTTATACATATATTATTATCATTAAGTAGAGATTCCAATTATCCCTCAAACTCGTCATTTATTTTGCCATAATGAATTTATAAAAATGTTCATTCATTTTCAATATTTATACCCTGCTATTTATTGATATTCTTTAATATTATTTATATTTTAAATTTAATATTCGTAGAACGGTTTAAGCGCATGTCGTGCTACATCCAGCAAGATGACCGGCTGCAGGGTTTACTCACTGTGGGAGAGAACATGGCGCTCGCGGCGGATCTCAAATTGCCCACCAAGCTCGACAAATATGAGAAAGGGGAAGTGGTAAGTGTAATAAAATTCACTTTACTTTATATAAGTTATGAAAATATAAATACTTTAGATTTACTAGCTATGCTTAATAGATTTGTTAAATTAATTTTTATTTGGTTTTGGTTGGTTGGTTTGGTTAATTTTTATGGCGCTATTCACGAGTTCTACGAGTTCACGAAAACTTCGTAGACCTATGGTACTATATATATGGTACTCTCAAAATTTGTATACTTAAGCTTAACTTGATCTGATGATACATAACTTGACATGCGCTAAACTTTAAATTCACTCGACTTCCTTTTTTGCATGCCTTAAAACTGCTATCAATGGTATCGAAAACCATACGGTATGTATTAATTATCATAATTTAATTTACATTATAATATTATTTCGATTTTCTCTAATTATTTTCGTGTTTTAAATATTCTTTACACATACTACGTAGTTTTTTACCACCCACAAATGGTGACTTGGGTCACTATTTTATATTATGAATATTTTTATTAAAATTGGACCGTTTAATGTTTTCTTTCGCAATATTTAATTGGCAATAGCCTCACCATTAGACGTGCGTTCAAACTTCCAAATGTCAACAAAATTTTGGTATAAATATGTTGTATATTATGCAATCGTTCAGCTCTGATAGTGAATTGAATTGTCTTAAAAAAAATACAGACCAAAGCATATAAATAGCGGTCTCTTGTCTATTTATCATTAAATAATTGGTATTAAAGGGAAAGATGACAAATGAGCACACAGTTCACCTGAAGGTAAGTAATCCTTGAAGACCAAATAGAGATGACCATAGAGACCCAATGATAGAGAATCAATATACCTAGTCCGGCCATAAGTTCTGTTACAAATGAAAATGCATTTTTTTTTAATGAGGTAATATAATATTATTAAAATCTATACCTACATATTTATTAGTCTCAGCAAATATAAAAAAATTCTATTTGTAATGGCCACCTTTGCTTTTATATAGGCCTTTAATGTGTTTGGCCACAAACCTATGGATTTACGCACTGTTTCAAAGGGAAATTTCACCATTGCTTGCTCTAAAGATTTTTTAAAAGATTCAATGTCGCCGTGTCGTTTATAGCAGACCATGTCCTCTAAAATGACCATAGTTTGAAGTCTAAAAGGTTGAGATCTGTGCTAGATGAGGGCCAGTCTTCAGCTCTTATAAAGTCCTGAATGTTGGTTTCAAGCAAGGTTTGGGTAGTTCGTGCCTTGTGCCCAGGTGCAGAGTCCTGAAAAGTCCATGGTATATTTAAAAAAAGTGTATTGTTGAGAGGTTTCACAACATGATCCAAGACTGTATCTTGATACACTTTGGCTGAAGTTTTCACTTCTTTTTCACAAAAATGTAGTTTTGTGACTCCTTGATAAGACGCGCCCCACCAAACCATCACTGACGCAGGATGATGTACCACGTTGTACCTTTCCGTCCACTTGAGCAGCTTCTTTAGAACTGTGAGCGTACACTTTATCATTTTGCTTATTGTAGTGTTCTTCAATCGTAAAATTTTTCATTGGTAAAGAGGATATTTCTGTGCCTTTCACCTGCGTATCGCGACAGAAGGCGTTTTGATCCATCCACTCTCTTTAATTGTAAAGATTGATTTAGGGCATGGCCTGTATATCGATGACTTTGTAGTTCTAACAGTACGCGGCCGCCCTGATCTTTCTGGTCTTCAACAGAGGAAGTGTTGTTGTATCTGTTGATAGTACGATATACGAACATACGGCTGATACCAAGCTTTTGAAGTGTCTGGACCGACGGCTCCATACCCACTTTGTGCAAGGCGATCACTGCAATCCTATTTTCTTTAACACCCCATTCCATATTGTAATTTCATAATGAACACGAAAAAATATGTGAAATGGCGCAAAATCGAAAGAAGTTTTTAAAATAATATACGTGTTCCAAATTCAAAATAATTAAAAAGTTGAAAAAAGAAAAGTTTTTATGTAACAGTATTTATGGCCAGATTATATATACATATATATATATATATATATATATATATATATATATATATATAACTACATATATATAGCCTAACGCTTTTATTGTTTGATCGTTGTTCACCCTTGTCTATCCCCTGCTAAGCGGACAGTTTAAATAACAGAGAAAAGGAAAGAATACATACATAATAAATAATAGTAAAGTAGTAAAGTAATTATTTTTTTATTACATTGAGAGTTCCAAACGAGCACACAGTTCACCTGACGGTAAGTGATTCCTGCAGCCCATGACATCTACATTCACCCAGGAATCATAATGCAGATGCGCTATCACCCTTGAGGACTGAGATGGAATGCCTCGACACCAGCACAGGTTACTGGAATCGATTCTGTAAAAAAGTGTGCACCTCCTCTGGTGATGCAAATTTTGATGCGCAGCATTACGGTGAGGTCAGCTGCTTACTCGTTTGCCCTTAATAGAAAAAAAAAAAAGTGTCAAATTCTCCGGGAATTCCAATAATGTGCAATTAACTCGGATCTATTGACTGTAGTGTCTATATCTGGGATTTTATTCAATCATATAAGCAGGTATTTTAATTTTTAAGTAATTTTACTGATTTTCTAGATAGAAAACATCCTAACAAACTTAGGTCTCTACGAGCATATGAACACGAACGCCGCACAGCTGTCCGGCGGGCAGAGGAAGCGGCTCTCCATCGCGCTTGAACTCATCAACAACCCCCTCATCATGTTCCTCGACGAGCCAACTACGTAAGTATATGATCGCTTATAAATATTTCAGTGTATAGACTAATGGTTTAAGTCTGCTAAAGTAAACGACGTATCGATCGATTCGAATCCACCATTCGTCTATTGTTGCGAATTATCTCATAGCACATGCATTTTAGCTTACAGTGGTCCAGGAGAATGTCAGTAGTATTAATAGCTTTGTTATTAGGAAATAAAATATTGATAACGAGGCAGCGCATCCTTCAGTTTTCATTGTCTGCCTTTATGGTTATCCCTTACTCAGGAACTAACCGATATTGCGACTCGTCGTTTATATTGTTAATCGTAATTTTTTTAAAAATCTGTATGCCGAAAGAGAAGTGAATAGGCTACTAAAGTAATGCGTTTCCCAATCAACCCTTTTCGTGTAACTAAGGGTGACAAACTAACAAATAGTACATCTGGTTACTAAGGTTGAATGCCTTATTAACAGTAATTGATTCTCCGATTTTCTACGCTGACCATACTAAAGTACTATTAAACTGCTATTTCACGCTAGTTTCCTTTGAAGGCGTGGTCTAGCCATCTCCTCATAGCTGTAGCTAGGAACAAACTACAATTTAAGCTAAAAACTAGCCACAGTACCTTTAGCGCAGCTCTATCACATGTGATTAAATTGTGGTTTGAATTGAGCTCAAATATTGGCTTATACTAAATAAATAAGATAGAACAGCCATGTGTGTGGATTCCGTCTTCTCTCACCGTGGGTGAATTCAACCGTTCTACAGGTACTAAGTCTCCCGTCGCATGGCAGGAACCCCCGTTCAGAAGAAGCGAAGAAAAAAAGATAAAAATGTTTATTTGATTCTGATAATTACACAAATAGATGTTTTATCTAATTTGAACAGTTTTGGGTGTGACAAATACTTCTTAAACTAGGGTTTACTTTATTCCTATGTTAGTTTACGCTTATTATATTAATAAATCTCTTATATCCTACCAAGTTGTAATATATAACAATAAATCTTTTATATCCTACCAAGTTGGAATACATGACAATAATTCGTCAGAGCTCGACACATGGTTCAAAATATTTTATCTTTATTATTAGTTAGTAACATTGATATCGTTTATAATTGAGTGTCGGCGTGTGGATTTCCAACGATCCCTTTACATCCTCTATTATTATAATTTATTAGAATGATTGCTAATAGAAGTCATGCACGATACATTGCAGAGGCTTGGACAGTTCATCTTGCACCCAAGTGGTTCAACTATGCCGAAGTCTGGCTCACCAGGGCCGTACCATCGTATGCACGGTTCACCAGCCCTCCGCCTCGCTGTTCGCACTCTTCGACCAAGTTTACGTACTGGCCGCTGGCAACTGTCTCTACCAGGGCACCACCAGCAACCTCGTGCCCTACCTCGAGCAGGCGGGCATACCTTGTCCGATGTACCATAATCCCGCTGATTACAGTAAGTTAGACAATTTCATGTTAATTTTCCAAATTGTCCAAGCCGAGGCTCTTGGAAGCCCTTGTGGTGGTTACCCACTAATAGAGGTCCCGACTGAGCGCCAAAGCGCTCGGTCACCTCTCAACCCGGTGAACTATAAAAGCCCTGGGGCTAACAGCGGCCATTAGACCGAAAAAAATTATAATCGCCGGCTACCAAATAAGCACGTTATATATTATATACACAGTTCTCCTAGTGGAAAATGAAACTACAAAAAAAACCACGTCTTCTACATCCATCTTCACCAAAGATGCAAGACGCATACATTGTCACCTCTCAGGTTAGAGATGGAATGTCTCGTTACCTATAATCGGATTTCCTGATCCTTTTTTTTTACAAGGGGAAATGCCTACGTATACCCACCCCTGCGGGGGCAAGAATGTTATGTTGTTGTTTTAAGTTATGTTGGACTCGCACCGACTTAAACCCCATGATGTTCCTCCATCATCGCGTACTCCCCCGAGTCCGCCGCCCAGAGGCCATGGGGCCCAGGAAAGCAGTAAGCAATGCCAGCCCCTTGCGGCGGCCGAACATCAGCGGCGGAGGACTGGGAGAGCGGCAACGACACACCGAACTCCTCCGACTCCTCCGCGACTCCACCTCGGCTGCTGAGGGCGGGTAAGACGGCTTCGCTCCGTCACTTCCGCCCCAGCAGTTCACCGACACGCTTCCGAGGCGAGCTCTTTACGAGGCCACCCTCTTCGGGCCAGCCACACGGCTTAGCGAGCACCTTAGGCCGGCTGTTTGGGTTCCTCTTTGCTTCACCATGGGTTACCGAGCCACGGTTACTAAGCCCCCCCGCCACGATAAGGCGAGAACCCTTCGGGGGGGCATCCCCAGATCCTACCTGAACTTAATCCCACCACGAAACTCACCAGCGTAATTCTGATAATTCATGCTTATATTCTGACAGGAAGTGAACGTTCCACGATCCTTTCAAGACGCTACTGTTGTAGCATAAATATTCACAATTTTTAATAAAAAATCGGTCTTAATAAAAATTGTTCAAAAATTAATCGTTTCTTAAAGTTCTTTAAAAATCATCTAAGTTAAAAATCGTACTGAATTTGTTTAATCCTTAAAACAATTACATACAAACGTACATTGCACCCTCATATCGCCCTCGCCGTCGGTTATTAATTTAAACTTAACTTATTTATTATTAAACAAGGTTATTCGCGATTCCGTCTTATCACAGGCCGGTTCTATTTAGTCAATAATGATAGAAGCGTCACTGGAATTTCTGGCGCTACTTCTTCTCCAGCGCCCGCGCATTCAGAAGTGTTGGTACTGATAGCCTATAATAATAATAACTATATTAATTTAGATAATCCTTAGTCAGAGGCAGCTGACCAAGCTTAGGTTCGACCCTCTCGGGCACCCTCAAGTCAGACGCTCTAGTGTTAAGTCGAGACCTCTATTAGTAAGACCACTAATAGAGTCACCTCCCAACTCGGTGAACCTGTTGATATAACTGACAGATGTTATAACTGACGCTTAGAACTTGGTTTATTATGGTACGTTAATAATAATGGATTTATAATATCTGTAACTTCGTAACGTAAGTCTGTCCGGATAGAACTTTCTGTCTCTGTCTAACACACATGGTAAAATATAAGTAAGAGTTTAAGGCATACCTTTTTTTAGTAAAAATATATAATATGTGAAATGTAGTATATATGAAAATGACATCCATTAAAAGTAGTTTCCAAAGTTAATAGAAATAGATTAATGGTAAATAGATGCGATAATGAAATCTAACTGACGTCAATGAACTTCCGACCCCTGCAGACTTCGCTCGCTCGACACCTGCGGGCATTGTTTTCAAATTACGTCCACTATTTCCAAATAAAGTTTTTTAAATGAATAAAGTTTGTGACTCCCTTATTTTATAATCTATGTGACTACGAAATTGTATTGATAGATGTAGATAAAAAAATTGTAATTTATTTTATTTTTTAAAGTATATTTTTAAGAAACTAATTGACATGTTCATACGTATCACCTAACGGTAAATGCCAGAAACTAGGACTAACTTACACGTACACTTAGGAACAAGCCGTATCGTGTAGGACCGCGCCCTCACAGAATACCAGTGTAAAATAGCAGCGTCTGGTGAGTGTAGGAGGGATCAGGAGACCTTTATTACTGGTGACGTGGCATTCCATCTCAGTCCTAAAGGGTTTCAACGCATCTTCATTACGATTCCTTGTCAAGATTGAATGTAGATGTCATGAGCGGCAGAAATCACTTACCATCAGGTGAACTGCATGTTCGTTTGTTACTCTCAATGTAATAAAAATACCTCTTCGTATAGTTTTATTTAATACTAATATATACTATTTGTTAATACTATTTGTCGTATATTCAAAACTTTTTCTACATTTAAATTGACTGTTTTTGTTCATATGTCTTTTATTTCTGAACAGTCAAACTAAGATAATGTAAGATGATAAAAATAACCGCACCATTTTCATTATAACCGTTATAACACATCGATCAGTTCGATATAAACGTATCATCCTGTATAAAAATAAAAAAGAATAGACCTTTAACTTTCGTGTTGAGTAACTTTATAGGATAAAAAATCAAGAATGTTTAATAATCATAATATGTTTCAGTAATCGAATTGGCTTGCGGGGAATATGGCGAGGACAAGATCGGCTATTTGACCACGAAAGCCGAAAACGGCAAGGAACTCGCCTGGTTCGATAACCCAAAGACTATTCTCACCATGGAGGCTCTGAGAAAGCAGTTCCCGTTGAGCGTACTCAAGGAGCAAGACACGAGTTCCGGTGAGGAGGAGACCTCTCAGTCCAACCAGAGATCAGTACTCATCAAGAGGGGATTTATGAAAGCTAAACGTGATGCTGTAAGTTATCAAAACTATCATTAAACAATATTTTTTTAAGTTTTCAATAATTATTATATTAAGGTTGTAAAATTCGTATTAAAATTAATCTTACATTCACTATTTTCACTTCTCACTTAGCTTTCGTCACCGGTTTAGTATGTAAGACTCGTTATAGTCAAGGTTAATCTACCATGAGTCCCAGAAATTCTTGTATTTCAACCAATCACCTCTGAACACGCATAGAACATTTAGTATTAAACTCTCAACGTGTTGTCTATCTCTCTCAGCTCATAATGAGATAGGCTAAACGTTAAAAGGTTAACGGCGATATCTTTCGATTATTATCCATTTATTTATTCACTTGCTGAAAGGAAAACAATAGATAATATCAATGTTACGGGATAGATAATCGGCATCAATTATGCCATAATAAGTCTTAACGTATTAATATTTGATTACAAAATAATTATCTAAATAAATACGTTAATACTGTTTTACGTTAGAATTGGAGAAAAAAATAAGCTAAATGCCCACTTTACAATAAGTTACCTTCGACAATATCAAATTTTTTGTCAATATTTACTAACAGTGCGGTGTTATTAGATACTATTAGATATATATTAGAGTATAATAATTAATTACTGCATTTCGTAGATACATCAAACGAAAGTTTTAAGAGAAGATAGGCTCAATCAATGTTACTATCTAAACATCTACTCTCGATGCGTAACTATATATTGGAAATTTAGTTCGAGAATATATGTCCCCCTATTTTCCATATTTTCAATTATTTATTATCTAATTTGTTCCCAGACAATGACGCATCTGAGACTCATTGTGAATGTGATCGTCGGCATCATGTTGGGGAGCCTGTTCATCAAAGCAGGCAACGAGGGTTCGCGGGTTATCGAAAATTACAACCTGTTATTCGCTATACTTATGCACCATATGATGTCACCTATGATGCTCACAATTTTAACATGTTAGTATAAATAATAAATTTCGTATATGCTACATGATCGATTATAATTGAAGCTAATTATAACGGTCAGTTTTAATCATACGTAGTTGGACTTTATTCTAATCGAAACGCGCAAACGTTCAAGGCTGGCCTGCCAATTGCCTGTGATATGAGATTGTATTTATGACAACATTTACGATAGTATGTATGTTATATACTTTTTCAGAAACTAATTAACAGATTAGGATACACAACCACAGGTATTTTTTTATAGAATAGGCCACGTGATAGGTAAGTGATTACCGCCGCCCATGAAGCCGCACACCAGAGGAGTTGCAAATGCGTACTTTTTTTGGACATTTAATGGCTCTTTTCTTGAAGTCCCTAAGTCGTACCGGTTCGGAAACACCACTGGCGACTGTTTGTTCCACGGAGTAGTTGTGCGTGGCAGGAAATTTCGCGTGAAGCGTGAGAAGATGAAGAGAAAAATTTGAATTATCAAATTTGATAGGTAGGACACCATGATATATACCCATGGTTAATATAATTGTTTATTTCTTACTAACAATAATAATCTAACTTAAATTAATTAACTTTAATATCTAATTTAAACGAGTAACGTTTTAAATTTTTTACTTTCAGTTCCATCAGAGATGTCAATATTAATAAAGGAACACTTCAACCGATGGTACTCTCTAGGGTCGTACTACATTTCGATAACGCTAGTGGACTTGCCCATATCCGTAAGTAACCAGTTATATGGTTTAATTACTCGGTGAATAATTGTTGAAATTCATGCCGTTGATCCACTATGCATCTTGTTACTAAGTGAACATGAATGGATATGCTCGAAGGACAACGCGTCCACAAAATACTATCATGAAATGAAGCAAGTACTACTACCGTGTTTCATTTAGCGAGTGTAGGATTCGAAGATTCAGTTACTGGTAGTACCTACGGCGTTCTAGCTCAGTCTTCGGGTAGACTTTGCATCTGCATTGTGATTCTTTATCGAGAATGAATGGTGACGAATCGTTTAACACCTTAATGGTCGTAAAAATATATACAATTATTATTTATTTTTATTATACTGAGAGTTCACCTGATGTTAAGTGATTCCTACGGCCCGTGACATCTACACTCATCCTTGACAAGGAATCATAATGCAGATGCGTTGTCACCCTTGAGGACTGAGATGGAATGCCTCGTCACCAGTATATATACCATAAAGGTCTCCGGATCCCTTCACTCACCAGACTAAAAACACAGCAGCGTTATGCCGATATTTCACGCCGGTATTGTGTGAGAGCGCGGTTCTACCCCGGTCGAGCTGACCTTTTAATTCTGCAGTTAGATACAAACTGCAGTGCAGCTCTACCGTTGTTAAACAGTTTCTACTGATTTGCTCCACAGATAGTCTCCTGTCTGGTGTTCAGTGTGATCGTATACACGATGTCCTCGCAACCACTCGACATCGTCCGTTTTCTCATGTTCTTCGCCATCTCGCTGTACACGGTGCTGGTGGCGCAGAGCTTCGGACTCATGATCGGCGCGGTCTTCAATGTTGTCGTAAGAAATATGAAACTCTCCATATCAAATGTCAAAATCATTAATTTTAAATAAACTTCTTGAAAACACTTTTGACTCGTCAAATCCTCACCAGCTCGAAATGCAGATATCTTCTGAGAAACTTAGCAGTTGGTCCTTTCAATAACTCTTAGTTTTAGTACGTGGTTTTATTTTCAACTAAAGTTTGTAATTCTACGTGAGATTGTACGTGATCTGATTCCAAATATTACAACATAGAGAATCCTTATCAATAGTTTATTTGAATAGAGGAAATATGCGAAAGCAAACCAATAACCAGAAATAAAATTATGAAAATTCAGAACATAACACAATAAGGAAAACCGAGTTGTGTAAAAAAAGAAAGAACAGAAATGATAAAGATTTTTTTGTGGTAACAAATCGATAATTAAATTGAATATTTCATCGCTATAGTACCTTAATTTTTGAAACACTTTTTATGTGTCGATATTGTTTAGATAATGATCTCTAAAATAAGGATTCGCTACGGCTTAAAAGTAGAACACTCACTACTATTTATTTTAGAAATCCTTACCACACATAGACCTAAAACGTTTTCTTTTCTATATTAAACCCTATTTTATATGCTTATTCGCCGTTATGTTATGTTTTTATGATATGTATGTATGATATGTTCTTATAAATTCGCAATAATGTTTACGAACAATTTATTTATTGCTATAAGATATCGCGGAAAATATTTTTAATTACATGGGTCTAGAGAAGTTATTGCTGGAACAGTTTAAGCAAGCTCGAGTTTATTTAATTATCAACATGTTTGTATCTATTCGTGTAACCAGAACGGGACATTCCTGGGGCCAACGCTATCAGTGCCGATGATGATGTTCGCCGGCTTCGGCGTGACATTACGTGACCTACCCCCCTACCTGTACTGGGGCTCCTACGTGTCATACCTGCGTTACGGTCTGGAAGGTCTCATCGGTGCAATATACGGTCTAAAGAGGCCCATGCTCGACTGCAATCAGGCTCTATACTGTCATTACAGGTGAGGGTTTATGTGTGTTTAATTCATGCACCTGCCAATATACTTTTTTTTCTCCCAAGTTAGACAGAGGGAGAATACCAAAAGGCGGTAAGTGGGCTCTTCCTAGTCTAGAGCCTAGTGAAATATAAAAGCAAGTATATTTTGTCACGCCTTATTAACAGTGGTGGAAATACTTAACAGAAGCCTTCACAAAATGGCAGTGTGTAATAGCATCATAGCTGCTGTGTTTCGTATGATGAGAGTAAGTATACGAATCTTAAACTTAAGGCGTTTACAAGAAAACTTAAATAAATAAGTAAATACGCCTATAAAGGAATTGGGTCTTTCGAAATCGGTTGTTTCTAACAACAGTCTAAGGCTGCTGTTTAGTAACCGAATACTTAATTGGTGTCTTTACAACTTAGTCCTGAGTGATGACGACGAAATATTAGATTTATTTTCGTTTATTTGCATTGATTTTTAACCGACAGGGGAACTGTGTGAGCTTATTTGTAATGCTGATTAAATAAATTAATTTTCTACATCTTCATGTAATCTTTAAAGTAACGTTATGTTATGATTGATACTTTCATGCCTTGAACACAATTTCCCCTCTGTCTTTCAGATACCCAATCAAATTCCTAGAAGAAATCTCGATGTCTCCTGACATGTTCTGGTGGGATGTACTTGCCCTCAGCGTCTTCGTTCTCGTGTTGAGAGTGGCTGCCTTTTTGTTACTCAAATGGAAACTGAAGGCTGTACGATAAGTCAAGTCAATACAGGTGAATTTAATCATAATTGTAAAAAAATACGTAATGTAGTTTTGAAAATAATTATTATCGTAGGATGATAATCGACAAATTAAAAAATATTTAAAATTTAAAAGAAAAATTGAACACCAAATCTATGTATTAGTGTCGAACACAGCGATTTGTATTTGTTTTTGCACAAATTAGTGTCAATGAGGTTACATTCTATGTGATAAATGAATGAATGTTACATTTGTAGATTGCAGTAAATTTGTATTAAATAATTATAAAAGAAAAAAAATGCACTGTATTTAATAGCTATTTGGCAATAATACTTAGATACGTATTCGTTAATAAAAGATTTGTATTAAACGTAAGCTTCAACCAAAACTTGTAATGTAAGGGTCCAAATACTGTGATACTTTAAAAGGCGTCGAAAGGACTAATCGATTTTATAGTGATAAACTCTTGCCTAAGACAGGACTAATATCTTCTAATATAAGTTTTATAGAAAATATTGCAAATTAATATTTGGAAAAATTTGCAAGTATTGACGAAAGTAGTATACTTATTTTTTATAGAAAAAAACTTAATCGGAATTGGTAATTTCAAAGACTACACATACAGGGTATTAGGAGACCGCTTCCGAAAACGAAGACGGACAATAGTACTAATGAAAAAATCATATTTTTAATACGTTTTATTAGCATTATTTATGCTCCATCATGTTAGCACAGCTAAATGAAACGAAAGTTTCTTAAAAAATATATAAATTTACTAAAATAAAAACCAGCAATGAAACACAAAATCAAAAACAGCTGATGCTCGGATCAACGTACGCATGGGCGAAACTGTCTCATAAACTAAAAATAGTAAACATATCAATCCCTCCAAAACAAACCGTTCCTTTTGTGGTGGGCCGCGGCCGCCATTGACGGCACTTTAATCATTTCCGCGGTATCAGCGCCGCGCCGCTGCCCCGCCCGTTCAATCCGAGCATCAGCTGATTTTGTGTTTCATTGCTGGTTTTTATTTTAGTACATTTATATATTTTTTATGAAACCATCGTTTCATTTAGCTGTACTAACATGATGGAGCGTAAATAATGCTAGAAAAACGTTTTAAAAATATGATTTTTTTTAATCAGGATCGATTTTTTTTCCGACCCATCATCAAAGGTGTCATTAGTACTATCGACTGTTTTTGGAAGCGGTCTTTTAATACCCAGTATACTCTATTTACGGTACCATGAATAGAAAAAAATATATACTTTGGTTAAAATTGTGTTTTTTTTAAAAAGGATATATTTACTAGATTTATATTCTCTGTTAGACAATAGTTCCCGCTACGGCGAGTTATATTTTTAAAGAGTACCATTCATTGCACTACGGATGGAATTGTACGCACATATTTGTGTATTTAGTTTTTATTTGCTCAAATTTAATATTTATTTAAGAGCGCTTTATATTTAGTATATTCAGAGTTGCCCTAGATCATTTTTATACAATTTTTTACTAGTTACTATCTTTTATTAGTTTTTTTTTATTATATTGAAAGTAACAAACGAGCACACAGTTCACCTAATGCTATGTGACTCCTGCGGCCCATGACATCTACATTCATCCTTGACAAGGAATCGTAATGTAGATGCGTTGTCACCCTTGAGGACTGAGATGGAACGCCTCGTCACCATTAATAAAGGTTTCCGGTTCCCGACACTCACCAGACGAAACACAGCACCATTATGCTGCTATTACAAGCTGGTATTCTATGAGGGCGTGGTCCATCCGACGACGGGGTCGAGCTGACTAATTCTGCAGTGTAGCTCTATCATAGTACTGTGTGTATTAGTCTAATTAATTATAGCTAATTGGCACCATAAGATTTAATGTGCAAATTTATAATGGTGTTTTAGTATGGAGAATAGATTAAAAACATTTTAAAGCAAAATATCTTGTTTTCTTTAATTTTTTCGCATTCAGTTTTTTTAAGCCTGTTTTGTTTAAACTTAGTTTAAAATCAAAAATTATTCGGAACCATAAATGAAAATGAAAAAATATACCACGACTGCCGTTACCCTGATAGTTTTGTTTCTAAGCATTTGCTTTTAATTTTACGATACACCAACAAAGATTGATCGATTCCTGCTGCGAGTATCAATAATAGTATTTTAAATGCAGATTTATCGAGAAACCTGAGGAGGCCCAGTGTGATCTATATATTATATAGGCTGTTACTTATTTCTCTTTGTCTCCCATCGCATGATAATGCTACGTTACTAGATTTGATCGACCACGATGACATCTGCTAGCTACCAGATGAAAGCAACTGTGCGTGATATATTTTTTAAGATTTCAATATATTCGGAGACGGGTTAAAGGAAAACGGTGTTAACATGGAGTAATTTCTGATTTATTAGTATGTGTTAGGCCTTTCTCTGGAACTGAACAGAAAACATAATTCAGACTTCTGAAAACGCTTATAAGTGACGGAAAATTTTAAATTTTCTGTAACTTCTCCTTTAACCCGTCTCCGTAACAATATTTATATGCGCGCAAACACGTAAGCCTTTACTAGCCTTATTTGCATTCATAAAGTCGGCGAAAGCTTCAGGGTAATTCCTGATCTTCACTATATCAGGAATACAAAAACCATATACTATACTTAAATCCGCAAAAACTATTTGTGAAAAAAACAAATTCATCGACTGGGAATCCAGGTACTGTATTTCATTATTTTATTTCTTTCAATTTTTTTCAATTCCTTAATAATTTCGAGGAATACAAATCTATATTCATCGTCTACGAGTAATATTATTAGTGTAAAAGGATACAAGAATCGCCATAAGGCGGAACTGTGTTTATGTCACCATTTTTGTCATAACCTTGTGCACGTGATAACATATTACTTAGTCTCTTTACAGGTTACAAAAAAAACTAAGTTTCATAATATATGATATATTATATATATTATACTATACTTATAATATAACAATATACAATTTATAAACATTTATATCATAAGTTTATTATGAAGAATATATATGTTATACCAATATACAATCACCACATTTTGTTGCTAGCTATTCTATTTTATAAGTGACAACCAAACACAAATTTGACTCAATAGTAATTTATAGACGTCTTTATATGTTACTATTGAGTACAATGTGTAGACACACACCAAACGATTGTCCCGTAGACGTCTGCTGTAGATAATTCTTAGTCAGAAGCAACTGACCGAGCCGAGGTTCGGCCCTCTCGGGCACCCTCGAGTCAGACGCTCTCGCGGAACAGGGTTACGGTATAAGCCGAGGCTCCCTCTTGGGAGCCCTTGTGGTGGTTACCCACTAATAGACGTCTCGACTGAGCGGCATAAGCGCTCGGTCACCTCTCAACCCGGCGAAACTGTAAAAGCCCTCGGGCTAAAAGCGGCGATCAGTCCGAAAAAAAAAAAAGGCTTCATATGATTTATTCGTCTAGGCTCACGGACAAAATATGAGATGTCTCCTAAGTAGTAATTTTTTATACCATTATATTACTCTTCATAGGAAACAGTACCAATATGCTATATTTTTCGTTCGTATTCTGTCTTCCCCATACGAGCAAACATATTAGTGTCGCAACCATGATATACTCGTAGCAAACGTAGAATCACTTACTACATCGTCTTTATCGTAGACAACACAAATAAATTATATTTTAATATAAAATAAATAAAAATTACTTGCATAAAATATTTTTTGTGTAATTATATATCTTACACTAACTTAATATTTTTTATTATCCTAAAAGTACTAAAATATATTTTGATACATGCTGTTAGACCGAAAGCTTTTAGGGTTTCATCGGAGTGAAATGATTCTAAAGAAATACCGAACGAGCGCCGTTCTTCAATAGCAAATTTATCAAACAGATGTCTCAAAATAGTTTCTAAGCACTTCAAAACAACAAGAGTTATCAAGTAGATACTTTTCAACGGCTTCAAGTGAAATGTTCATGTCATTATTTTTTTCTGTATATAATCTAATATATATGTATACAATTATGTCCTTGTCAACATTTCGACATGACGAGATCTTTCTCATCGTTACTAGACAACATAATTTGTACGGCATATATTAAAGGGCCGTAATCATTCGCGCAAATACATAGATGTGTTGCTCGAGTTAGTTATTAAGATTAAAGATCTTTATTGCTCATAAAAAACACAAAGTTTCGCTTACAATCAGAATAATGGATAAACAATATATGGGCTTGCGAGTAAATACGCTCCCTAGCATAACTATAAGCATCTAAATTGACAGGAATTAAATTAAACATAATTGCAGTTAATATAATTGAAAATCGGTTTTTATAGTTCGTCAATAATATGTGATTTGAGTTTGTTTTTGAAAGTATTGATACTGTTACAATTCTTCGTCGTCCAATCCCAGTGTTTGATCTAACGCATGTGCGAAATGATCGGACAAAAGGTTCAGATTACTCTTCATTATCCTCCATGACATTGCAAGGACTCTAGACATATATGTAGAAAAAACATAGATTTTTCAAACCGTACCCAAGACCCGGGACGCAACCACTACGTCAAGCTTATTACTAAGTATTTTTGTGATTATTAAGTGATATATATTTATTTATTACATGGATGCGTTGGTACGCAAGATGAAGCATATATATTTAATACTGTACAAGAATAAGGTATTCTATGTAACTGTTCCTACAATGATAGGTAACCACAACATGTTTAAAAATGTATAAATGAATATAAACTTAAAAACAGACATTCAAAACATAATTAACAAGATTTAAAAAAAAAAAGAAATTGTTAACATTAATGAAAATTACGTTTAAATACTTACTTATAACTTGCACTAGATATTGAAACAATTCAGATATGGTAGATAAATTGAAAGAAATTAAAATTAACAAAAATATTCAAAAAAATGAAAAACCTTAAAAAAAGAAAACAGATTTTAAGTAAAGTACGAATGAACTTGTTTATTGACAAAAATGCACATTCAAAATTGTACTTAGTGATCACAGATATAATATACATTGTATAATGAACCAAATTCGCATGTCAACAATAATAATCAGAGGGTAAATTAAAGAAGAAGAAATGTAAATTATTTATCATACCTTAGATTGTGTAAGCTTGTCGAAGTGAATATAAAAAGTGACATATGCTTGGTACGTATTAATTAATAATATATTTGCGCAGTTGATTTGGCATGGGTACACCAAACCCAATCAACTATACACCATTGAATTAGATAGAAAAACATACACTCAATGATCACCATTATTGCCAAGAGTGTTAATTTAAATGAGTCAAATATTAAGAACAGTGAATAGACCACCTCGCCGTTGAGAAGACTTATGCCGCATCTGTCAATAAAAAAGAATTGATTAATTATAAGTATGATTTATACTTTCCTCGAATCGATTCTATATATTATGAGTGATTTATTGTTATGCGATATTAAAGTATTCCGGGGTGAACTCGCTAAGATTAAATATTCATAATGATTTACGATTATAAATACAAATCATTGTGAACCTTGGAGTATTTACCAGAATATACAACAGCAAAAAAATACTCATGCGTTGGTTGACATATTAATCTACAAAGTCCGATAGCGGATTCTTTTTTAATAGTGCTAGGGCTACGATGTAGCTCGTTTTTAGTTATAAATGTTTCGGCCTAATCGGGGAATATAGAAAAGGAGAATGAAATAGCAACGCTAATGTGTTTGAACGGTGGAAAATCCAATCCTCACTTACCAGGTGTGTGCTCGTTTGTTAACCGTGGTATATAGGTATGTATATAAAACATCCAATACGACGAACTTAAATACCGCTGGCTACTGACGGGGACATAATTGGCGAGAGCGTTGGCATTAGAAATTAGCAAGAAATGAGAAGGTACGATTGGAGTAGAATACTGTTACATGCTGAAGAACTTGTTAGTCATACATTAATTACTGATATATTAATTAATTAAATAACTTATTTTACAGGACATACAGTAACTAGATATAACCCACTTGATCAATGTTTAATCAAGAAGTTTCAAAAATGGTAGAGCTACACTGCTGTTTCTTTCTAGCTGCAGAATGAATAGGTCAACTCAACCGGGGTATGGCCACGGCCTAAAAGAATATCAGGGTAAAATAGCAGAATAATGCTGCTGTATTTGTTCTGGTGAGTGCAGGGATCCGGCGACTTTAATTACTCGTGACGAGGCATTCCATATTGACAATGCATCTGATCATTATGATTCCTTGTCAAGGATGAATATAGGTGTCTTGGGCCGCTTGAATCACTCGCCATCTGGTGAACTGTGTGCTCGTTTGTTACTATCAATGTAATAAAGAAAAAAAGAAGGAGAGTGTCTTAAAAATAACCAAATGGATTTGACAAAGATATTCCTTGACAACTCTGTCTCCTCCGACTCTTTCAGTTACATAAGAAAACCTGATGTTCATTCCCACAAACAAATTAATCGATTATACTTGTTGCAAACCTGATATGATGAACCTGAAAAGCCTCACCTCTCACCCTGCATGTCTCACTTTTTAATTAAAATTTCTTTTATTTTATATATTTTCGATATATACCAATATGAAATCCTGATACGTGTTATGTCATTTTTTTATACTTTCAAAGCGCACTTGCTTTGACCACGATCCTAATGCAGTCCTGGATGGTAAGGCGCACTAGCTCAGTACATTCCTATTCACTCTACTCTTGAAAACACCCACATTGTAATCGGATAATATTTAATCAATAAATGTCCCAACTAAGTATTGTCTCAGACTTAGACTAAGTAATATTCATATTATAATAACATAGACAAAATACAATGAACCTTAATATTATTTTATTATACTTACACCATCATATATGTAGTTATAAACGCTAGCATTATGCAAATACCAGGCCACAGACTGTGCGGTCTTCTCCTTGGAACCAAGAGAAGATCCAGTATCATCATTAACATAGATACTGTGTGTAAAGAATGTTGCGCCCAATACGGTAAATAAGTAAATATTCTTGGTGGTGCTATGAGACTTAAATCCTTGTGCCAAATGCGCCAGAACATGAAGTCAGCGAACTGAAAACGTAAATAATATAATATATAATAAATAATAAAAACATTATTTTTAAAAACCAGAATTTTTGTAAATCTTCTCCCAAATATTTTTTTTTAGTATAGAACAGGTGGCAAACGAGCAAGTAGCTCATGGGAAGATGGTAAGCGATTACCACCGCCCATGAACATCCACAACATCAGAGGAAATGCACTGCCGGCCTTTAAGAAACGTGTAAGCTCTTTTCTTGAAGGTTCTTAAGTCGTATCTGTTCGGAAATACTGATCTCATAGAATAGTTGCGCGTAAAGTGCATAGTGGTGGATTGCAAACCATTGGGATTATGAGTTTGAAATTTTGTATTCTGTCGTGTTATACGATGTTTAAAATCTGCGGCTGGTATTTTTCCCAACAACTAGTCAGAACCCTACCCTACCCAACCCTTGTTTAGTGTTAGTAAGGTATCGCAATGTTTAACACACGTTTTGGTAAAGTAAAGCTTTGTGTTCACCTGTGCGACATTGTACAGGAATTTTAATAATCACCGATTTTCAACAATGGCAAGCAGGGCTATTTTCATTGATTTATCTATGAATTTGTAATTAAACGTAAAAAACGTTACTGTGTGATGGTGTTATTATGACAAGTTTAAATAATTGATAGTCAAAATATACAAATACATTAGTTAAATAAATACTGTACCTTTTAAATTAGGATAATAATAATAGTTTTACCCCATTCTCCACTCTGGACCATTCTCCACACTGGAGAATCTTCTGATAACTAGGGAACTGGCAACTTAGGTTTAAGTAAGAGAACTAAACTCTCTAACCAGCTCACGGACCCCACAGTTCCGTGAGCCCTGTGTCCGATGAAGCTATAAGAGCCGCATAGGCTAACAGAATCAACATCAACAGAATCTAGGAATAGTTTTATAATAAGCATGCTATTACTAATTTATATATTTATAGATTAGTTAGGTTGTCCTTGCATTACATGAGCTAGCATACCAATGTGGTTGGGAAGAGGATGCTTGTCATGACATAGTCTTTTATCTGCCTGAGTTTAGCCACATGCTCCAAATGCCAAAAACCGCAGCGCTCTTTCCAATCGCAGTAAAGACAGATGGGGAAGTATCCGAGGGTAATCAACTGGAATTTCAAAAAGCTTTTATTAATTTTTCGTAACTTTACCTTGATCGTTGTTAATCCAACAAGCCTAACAAATGATTTCGGCTCAGCTAATTTGGCCGCAAGTTTAAATTTCAAAATAGGTTTTTATTACGGTTATTACGTCGGAAACTTTTTGGGATTCCAGACCCAAAAGATCCATTTTGGTATCCTAGAGAATATTTAAATTATTTTCAATATTGTAATTGTTAGTACTTTATAATACAAATATTTTAATTTAATTCAGACTACAGTCTTATTGATGACATTTATCCCGTATGTTAGAATTTTTATTACTGTTGTACATATGTTTTCATTCGAAACTAGAAAACTAATAATTATTATTTATAGAATTTTACCACTCAAACCTTGATGAAATCTTAAGAAAATTGGTAAAACAAGCTACATCATGAATCGTATCAACCGGGGCAAGTCTGCGCCCTAAAAGATGTTTCGTATGTGAGTATTGGGAACTGAATGTACAAATATAGTGATGTCGTACTAAAACTTATATTCGTACGTATATAGTATTTATTTTATTTATTTATTTATTTAAGGCACTACAATATCGTATATATATATATATATATATATATATATATATATATATATATATATATATATCGCATAGTAATATTACAAAAGATACATACGACAACATGTTAGTACAGAATACTTGCCAGTATTAAACTTTATACATATATATAAATGAAATGAGAAGAAAAACAGACCAAGAAAAACAAAAGCCAATGTTCCACTATTTAAATATCGTTTAAATACCGAGTAATTTCTTATTTGAGCCGAACAATGCTATCGTGGATGATATCCACATTCGTTTTAGCAGCTTGTTATAGAGACAACATGTTCTTACTAAAGGGGATTGTAGGCCAAGGTTTGTTTTGGTCAGAGGATTGAAAAATAATTTTCCAGCCTTTCGGTTATTAGTTCGTGGTATTAAAAATGTCAAACTTTCAAGTAGATGGCTACATTGGAGTGAATTATTAAGGAGTTTGCGAAGGAAACAAAGATCCAAAGTAGATGGTAGATAGTTGCTTTCAATCGGGGAAATTTTTTTCGAAATTAGATCAGTTTATCCAGAGATTACCTCCTTCATATAAACAAACTTTACCTTTTTTGATTAAAGACTCATTTATAAACAATATTGTGAGTGCTTAAAAATGTCAATATCAATATTATGGCAATTAAACATGCAATGTCAAGAGTATTTAATTAATAATAAATAAAAAAAAATAAGAATATTCAAAATGTCAAATTAATAATAGTAATCTAATTAGACAAGAAATTGAATATTAATAATTATTGATAGTGAATCTAGTCGCAATATATAATTAATGACTAGTTCTCTGTCACTTAAAATAATATATTATATCTTTAATATTGATATATATGTAGATAGAATGATCTGAATAGGTTTACTTGGCGAATATTATAATTAGAAGTGCGATAGTGAAATAAAATAATTGGTGGCTATACCGTTCGCAAATATTAACGATTTAGTCAAGCTATGTATAATAATGTAATAAGGGGTAACCCCTTCAAATTAAATTTTTACAATTGTGATGTTTATCCGACTTAGCTTCAATGATTATTTTATTATTCAACGTTATTTGGAAATTTGCATGCGATGTAACATTAGATCATAAGGGATTTCTGTTAATACTAACACCTGTATATGCACTACTTATGATCAACAAATAAACTAAAAAAAATATATTATCATTATAAACCTTGCCATGTAATCGAAAATATTTTTTTTTTCACTTTTTAATTGTCGATGAACGTATTTAGGAAGGCTACCCAGTAAAACCGGTCGAAGATGCGTCGTGAGCCATAATTGGGTAAAATATTGCTGACGGCCACATGCAGTACTTAAGTACCTGAGAAAACCTCTGACTTCTGTGACGCAATAAACAAATCATTATACATAATAATAAAGTAATAAGCATCAAAAATTAATCTATTTACATAATATATGAGTGTCCATTTTTTCACACTTACTTAAGTTTTTCCGGTAATTGTTTATAAAATCATCATTGAATTGTACCAAAAACAACAATTACGTAACACATAAAAATCTCTTACGAAACTTTTTCCTTGAAAGTACAATTAAGGAATTAAATTAAAATAATATTTCTATTCTTTACGTAATTTATTACCGAGTCCAAAATTTAAACGGCTCAAATTTTGAACCTATTTTGGTAAAAAACTATGAGCGAGTAAAAAGGTAAGTAATGAAACTATGTGAATATTTCCACCAAAGGTAAGTTGTGTTCGAGACGCTTAAGATTGAAACGGAAAGATGAACTTGCACAAGATTTTATCTAACCCTGCTCCATATTTCGGATCGTTCGCATCTATTCACCGTGTATGTAAAACTCCACCAGGGCTAACTTGAGTTAAGATATAAAATCGAATGATCGTATTGGTGCCTACGCCACAAACCCTTCGTTACACATACTTACACATCCCTGGCTGAAAAAACAAGCTACAATGGTGAGACCATTCAGGAGCAACTTTAAAATAATGAAAATTTCTTTGAGATCGCATGAATACGGTCTGTTTGTCCCGCGGTAATTAGACATAGAAAGGAATAGACGCACAGAGAAGGGCTACAAGCTCATTATATCCTAATTAGCTTAATTTTTTGACAGTGGTAGAGCTACACTGCTGGGGTAGGACCACTCCCTCACAAAATACAAGCATAATGCTGCTTTGTTCGGTCTGGTGAATGTAGGGAGACCTTTAATACTAGTGACGAGGCATTTCATCTCAGTACACAAGGGTGACAATGCATCTGCATTATGATTCCTTGTCAAGGATGAATGTATGACATTTACCGGACCGCAGGAACCGCATACCATCAGGTGAACTGTGTGCTCGTTTGTTGATATCAATGTAATAAAAAAAAATGTAATATTCTTTAATTACTCACATTAAACCAGCAAGTAATCAGCTTCCATTTAACATTAATGTAAGCGCTGATCTGCGGGTCCTGGTCCGCTGATGGATCTATCGGTAGAAGTACCAACGCCGTGAATAGTAGATGCGCAAACCCTACACTGTAGAAACACACTCTATAGTTCAATAATACTTTACTACTCTTCTCCATTGTTAATGATTGTTCTTATTTTTTTTATTATTATTGCTAATAATGGTATACAAAATACACCATACACTGAATGCAGCTAACTGCGAAATGGTGGGTTATACTAAAGTTTTATATGGACCTGTCCATCATTGAGAACGAACTTGGGATAATTTCGTAAAAATTACGTGTACGCACGCACATGGCGCATATGCCAGCCACATATAGATGCAGGGTATATTATTTTTCGTTATTATGGTTAATTTTTTTTGTTTTTACTATTTATTAT
This sequence comes from Teinopalpus imperialis, assembly GCA_029286865.1. Lineage (NCBI taxonomy): Eukaryota > Metazoa > Arthropoda > Insecta > Lepidoptera > Papilionidae > Teinopalpus > Teinopalpus imperialis. Next base: position 3,559,619 of record JAGSMU010000039.1, read on the forward strand.
CTTATTTTTGTTATTTATAATGTTAACTCTTTTAAATGTTATCTCTTCATATATAATTACTTGTCCCGACTGACTGACTCATTCATCAATGCAGAACCTAAACCACTAGGAATACAAACTTGAAATTTTGGCTGTTGATGCCTTATATTATTTAACATCAACTAAGGAAGGATTCTTGGAAATTACACCCCTGAGGGGGGAAAATAAGGTATGGATAGTGGTATGATGTATGATGGGCTACCAACATTTTCAAAGTAAGAACACGAAATTTCATGTACCTGCTTCAGTTTAGAAATAAATGTGTACGTATATCAGCGTTTCCAAAAATTTTACCCCCATAAGGTAGAAAGTTTATATGGGAAGTTCGTCACTTTTCAAGGAAGGAGCATGAAATTCAATATGAAAGCTTCTTATATAAAGTTTAGGAGAAAATATTATAAAAATATTTATATATAAGCTCAATAGATGGCGTCGTGCACTGTTTCTGAATCGCACTATAGTTTCGTTACTCGGCTTTTAGATTTTTTGACTTCTCCCTTCTCGAGCCATATTTTTTTATATACATACATATATCTACGCATGCGATGCTACGGGCAACAGTGTCTTTATATTTAATACTAAGACACTGTTGCCCGTAATCTACATTCATCCTTGTTAAGGATGAATGTAGATGTCATGGGCAGCAGGAATCACTTGCCATTAAGTAAACTGTGTGCTTGTTTGTTACTCTCAATGTAATAAAAACATTTATTTATAGAATGAACTAAACTTAAACATTACTAAACAATACTAATAATTACTAGCCTAGCTAAACTAACTAGCCTGTATAGAAACTGGACGACGAATTAAGGCGACAAAATTTGAGCTAAAATTAAATACCTATGTTTTTTTATAAGTTGATAAGTTTAAATAACATTACGTGTAAGTAATTATTTACAAGTGTTTGTTTATGCAATACAATGGATCATCGCCAAGGTACAATAATGATAAGGAATACCATTTAAATTTATAAAGCAATAAATATGAGGAAATTACAAATAAGGAAAACATAATGAAGAACAGTTAAATAAGCATACAAAAGCATGAAAGAAATCATGACGTACTTGAGCCCTATGTCCCACAATGAGTACGTCCAGTATATTAGGCTAATTTGTATTTGAAATTGGATTAATTGTTTTACTATCCTAATAGTCGATTTTGATGTAATAATATATTATAGTTATTACTAGATGGTACCAATTAGGGAGCCCTTGTTCTTTGGGAGCCCTTGTGCTGGTTAGCCACTAATAGAGGTCTCGACTGAGCGCCATAAGCGCTCGGTCACCTCTTTACCCGGTGAAACAGCAAAAGGCCTAGGGCTAACAGCGGCCATTAGCCCGAAAAAAAAGGATATAAAGATATTTTTTCATAATATGAAGGGTGACAAACTAGCACACACGTTAACTGATGGTAAGTGATAACTGAGACCATTGACATCTACATACATCCTCAACAACAAATAATTGAAAAGAGATGAACATGCGTTGTATGCCCTGAAAACTGAGGTTAAACAATACTTGTTTACCAAACGAAACAGTGCAACGTTTGATGCGAATTAAATCTGGTATTCTTTGAAGGCCCACGTACCACTCCTTCCATAGTCGAGACGACCCATTCATGATACAGCTTGAAATTAGCTGTAACGTGACTCTATCATTAAAGTTATTACCTCTCGTCATTATGGCTTTTGTTTTTTTTTTTAATTGCTATAATCAATGCTTTAATTACTAACAATCCCGTTAACCTCTCTAACTAAGCTTAATATAATGATACTTAATAAGATAGTTCACAATAATAGTCTAATGGCGGATTCGAACAAACGGCCCTAAGTTTGGAAACTGTACCCTCAACCATTACTCGGCCATTGACGTTATCGGGAAATAAAATCAAAGATGGATTAAGACTGCATATATACATATATTTGTAAACCAAAGATGGAACACAAGCGTCAATCAATAACTAATTCTAGCACTATATATTCATCATCTAAATAAGGTCGGAGTGAAGTTCGAATGCATAGTCAACGACACAGGATCCATGAATTCAGTTTTTATAAAATTTTTATTACCTGTATTAACAACAAAAAAAAGCGTAAATCAACAATCTTATCTTATCATAAATAAATTACAGAAGTTTTTACTTTATAATAAGAACTGCGAAATATTTAAAAACACAATCAAACATTGATCTGTTTCATACCTCCCGAGCGGTGGCCAACATTAACTAGTAACTATTTTTATGACATATCTTAATAATGTTTTGTTTTGTTATATATATATATATATTTTTTTAAATAATTTTTATTTTTCAAAATATTTTTTCCTAGTTTCATTTTTGTTGTACTTATGATTTTTTCTATGTAATTTAATTTTGAAAACTTTTAAATGGCTTTATAAGCACTTTATTTTAAGGAGTTTTAATGTTATATTAGAAAACTTATTATTTTAATATATATAATACTTATTAAATATATTAATTTAATATATTTAATAAGTAAAATAATAATTTAATTCAATTAAATTCTTAACGTGATGTTAGGCTAATTCCGGCAAAATAAATTCCTAACTTATGTCATCTTTTCAATTCATTTGTTTTCCCCTTCACTATGGAGGAAAGTAACATAACCGTTTTATCAACTCCTTTCATTCGTTTTAATGGTAAATTCTGTGAGTGTAACACATTCAGAGCTCCCTGTCCCATTTAATTGCACCTCTCCGTCCATTGCTATCAATTTGTTTGCCGCTGTCGATCCTGTTTTAATAAATACGTTATTATAAAGTTTTGTTATACCGCCGTTTCGAGTACTTATAGCCACAGTAAGAAACTTCAAACTTTCTTACTTTACTTTTGATTTCATAGTTAATCTGAAATTCCTACAGCGTTTTAATTATTGTAGTTTGTTTTGATTTACACGAAAGGATCTCACAGTGACTTTGGGTCTTCCAGTGGAACGTCAGATTTGGGATTTAATTTTATTAATAAGATAGTAGTAGCAGCCAGCCATCTTCTCTATTGCAATGAGGGTGTTTTTTTTTTAATTTCAATAACCTTACGAATTATCTTTGATAGGAATCGGTGTTCTTTTGCGAGGATTTTTAATGTCAAATTTGAGGTATTGTTGAGGCTGAAGTAAAGTCTGATCAAACTGCAGACAGACAGAGTTCCAACCTTTATTTAACGTATTATATTACCTATCAAAAAATGTTTCCATACCATACCTATTGCTTGACAGCTTATCAAGGTAAAGTTGAACATAGGTGTTCGAATTTGCCTGGATTTTGCAGTTGTCTTAATATACAATATATTTATATTTTATATATAAATATAATTTTATCCAAAAGTATAAATCTGTCCATCCACTATCCATTCACTAATCCACTAAACTTTTTTACTTTTATTTATATATGAAGCAGCACGGGACATTATACTTATTACTAAAATTTAGTAGTCCTTTAGACAGCGCCAACATATCTCATATTTTAAAGTGAGATCTAATCTGTAAATCGAATTAAAATCCGTTCGAAACAAAAAGTTATGAAAAATTTTACAGTGTAGCTACACTAAATCTACTTTCTCGCTGATAGTTCTTATTACAAAAAAAACTTAAAATCGGTCATATAGGTTCGATTATGTAATAGACGTCACATTTTTGTATTGTCCTAGGTGACAATTGAGCACACAGCGCACATGACGGTAAGGGACTCCTATACCCATTATCATCCTTGATGAGGAATTATAATACAGATTATTTATCATCCCCAAGAATAAAGATGAAATACCTCATCAGGAGTAACACGGATTAAGCAATCGTAATATGAAGGCGAAATAAAAAGGTAACTTCTAACGCACATAAAGCTGTTTGTGATTATGATTACAGACTTAGCTATGGTTTTTTACTTGACTCTAGTGTTAGACCACAAAACAATAAACAATGAGAAAACCGGTTTCCCACTATCCCCGCTCTTACAAAATTTCAATAATTAATGTTTTATTGTTAATTTTCATTTAGCATTAGTTCTAAACTTCGTAGCAATAAAACAATTTCGGTTCAGGTTTCAAATTATGAGAAAGGTCTGAAGTTGTCGTTATGACTGATAAGTCTTATTCCAATCTTACCACTTTTACAAATTCGATTATTTCGATATTCGTAGAAATACCATTTTTTTTAATATTAGAGTTAGCACACCGTTCAACTAATATTTTTTTATAATATTAGACACCTAGACCACTTGATGATTAAGTGAAAGGACATGGGCCATTTTCGACCTAGCTACTCGTGCTCTCAAGGACATTAATGAAATATCTATAGAAAAAAAAATTTCATTTTTACATACTTGTCATCAAAGTCTCGTTGCGTTCATTGAATTAGGTCTGGGTAATAAAGTATAGTAATATAAATAATATTTAAGCTGATGATGATGTTAAAGTGTCGGTGTATGACAGCAAAATCATATTATATAATATAAAATTCTTATCTTATTTTTTAAATATGGGGATACAGCCATGGACAATATTGATATTAATTTGTTTATAATAAAAGGGATATATAGTCTGTTATTTAAACTTAATTTCATTACTGTCCTTGAACTTCGTTTCGTGGGCCGTGCAATGTATGGAGAGTGGCCCATGTCCTTTACTACCACTGATACTATAATTTTTTCACGCCGGTATTAAGTCAGGACGTTGTACTTCCCTGGTGAATACGACCCATACACGCTACAGCTAAACTGCTGTTGTTGATTCTCTGACAGGATCAGGCCCTCGACTTGATACACCGAAATTGTTATGCCTTAAACTTTGCAAGAAAAATAAAGAAATAACAGAAACATACTAAGAAAAGTGAAAATAAAAAAGCGGGAAAAACAAAAATACTGCGAATGAGGTCTAATTACGTGATGAGTGAATCCATATATTGCGTATGTAGGTGTTATTAATGATTTGTGTTGTTGTTGGTATTTTTGTGTATTAATGATGGTTGTTGTTGGTATTTTTGTGTATTAATGATGGTTGTTGTTGGTATTTTTGTGTATTAATACCGGCTGTTATGTATACGGATTCTTCCAGTAGTTTAGAAGGTTAAAAGGTTCCCCTCATACCGTGGTTCTTACTGTGCCAAATTTTATCTTAATGCAAAAATATTCTGTAATAAATGGGAAGATAATTTTATATGATTTATGTCAGAGAATGAAAATTTGTGGAGCTGCTGAGCAAAATAGAAATAAATAAAGTACTCCGCTTTTTTTATAGCTGGTGGGCACTTTCGGGTGGAAAGGTGGTCGAGCGCTTTTAGCAATCAGCCGAAGCTGATGATGAGCTGAAGCCGAAGTTTATTTATGGGTAACCAGTAAAAGGATTGCCGAGAGCCTCGCCACGGACCGTTACCCTACGAGCGAAAGCGATGGATTCGAAGGTGCCCGAGAGGGCGGAATCACGGCTCGGTCGGTTTCTTCTAACGGATTAAGTATAGTAACATACTACGAGGGTCATGTCGAAAGAAATTAAATTCTCCCAACTTATTTATTTGTCTCTGGCAAGTTATAGACTATTACAGAGACTTGTTATTTGTTGATTTTTTTAAAACGGATTTTATCCGAGATAATAAGGCGGGAATTTGCTAGCAATAATGGAGCTCGCTTGTCTCGATGTTACGATTGATATAACTATAAAAATATATCAACGTGGCTGTTGTATTAATGTTAATTGTAAACATATTCAATTGTTTAATTGATATTATAATTTATAGTGATTTAAAATAATTATCTCTCAGTTCTCTATGACAACACGCACCGATTGACGACGCTTTGACTATCTCGAATGTTATAGTAAAATGTTATAAAAAATATAGTAGAATGTTATAGTAGAATAAAAGTTTCCACGTCACTCCTTCCATAAATGATAACAAAAATGATAACTACACACGAAAATTGCAATATTTTGCAAATTAACTTAGAAAAACACTTAGATCTAGTTATTAAGAAATGAATCCGCATAACAAATACTTAGGTCTAGTTATTAAGAAATGAATCCGCATAACAAATACTTAGGTCTAGTTATTAAGAAATTAATGCACATAACAAATACTTAGGTCTAGTTATTAAGAAATGAATCCGCATAACAAATACTTAGGTCTAGTTATTAAGAAATGAATGCACATCACAAATACTTAGGTCTAGTTATTAAGAAATGAATCCGCATAATAAATACTTAGATCTAGTTATTAAGAAATGAATCCGCATAACAAATACTTATGTCTAGTTATTAACAAATTAATCCGCATAACCTGTACTCACATTAAACCAACAGGTGAGCAGTTTCCATCTGATATTAATATAAGCGCTGACGCGTGGATCCTGGTCAGCAGACATGTCCACAGAAAGGGTTACCAAGGCCGTTAGCACTAAATGCACCAAGCCTATGCTGTAAAACCACAGGCGAACCTTCACCAACAGACCACTGCTCGACGGCATTATCGCATTGCTTATCAATTTCATCGTAGTATCCTAAAAATGTTATAGTAATGAACGTTATCCTTACTTAACTACAATATCTCACACCGTTGCCCTTACACAGAGCAATGCACGAACTGACGAATAAATGTTATAGTAATGAACGTTATCCTTACTTAACTACAATATCGCACACCGTTGCCCTTACACAGAGCAATGCACGAACTGACGAATAAAAGTTATAGTAATGAACGTTATCCTTACTTAACTACAATATCGCACACCGTTGCCCTTACACAGAGCAATGCACGAACTGACGAATAAATGTTATAGTAATGAACGTTATCCTTACTTAACTACAATATCGCACACCGTTGCCCTTACACAGAGCAATGCACGAACTGACGAATAAATGATAATGAGCAACAGTCTTTATAGTCTCACAAGCCTACACACTGCGAGTATCACTTGAACAGTACCATTATGTATGTTAATTAATATTATCGTAACGATATCTTATATCTACGCGAGTACTTACATTGAATAAAACTAATTTAACTGTTTTTTTTTTTGCGTTTCTTTTTATTGCCCTCATACCCTCAATGTTTTATTTATTTATTTACTCATACGCATTAACCTTAACAAAGTTAAAAGATCACAAAGGGCGGACTTAATGCCAAAGGCATTCTCTACGAGTCAACCCAAGGTGTGGTGAGATATGTGTACGATAGGTGTAGCAATAAACTAATTATTAAAAGAAGAAAAAAAAACGAAAAATAACAAATACAAGCAAATAATAATACACACACATAAAGATATTAAATACATAATACATGTATAAATACACAATATATATATACATACACACACATATATACAAATATATATATCCATACACAACATACACACATATATATATATACATACACAATAGTATACAATACAATAGCGGTAGCTACCAATAAATTTCATAAGTGGATGATAAATTTAACTGACTTCAGATAACTTAAGTAAGTGATCACGAACCAAACTTTTAAAACTGTTTTTATTTCTGACCTGTCTGATTTCATCGGGCAAGGAATTCCAGAGTAGTGTAGCACGGACAGCAAATTAATTTGCAAGAAAACCGATAAAGTGAGTTGAAATACATATATAAAATGTTATTAAACGAAGATCGAAGAATTCTGTCATGAGATAAAGAGAGATATTGGAATTTTTCTTTTAGATAAGAAGGTGATGACGGATCATTTAAAATGGAGAAGAGAACAAACAAAATTCTGAAATTACGCCTTTGTTGTATGGAAAGCCAATTAAGCTGAGATCGATATTGTGAGATATGGTAATGTGTATGCTAAATGGTCATATTTACGCAAACTAACAAGTTGTTCAACAGGCGCTCTAGCTTGTTAAGAAGTTCAAGGGAGAGGTCTTGGTAACACACATCTGCATAATCAATTATAGGCAATATTAATGTTTGGACAAGCTTTCATGGGAAGGAAATGCTTTAGACGATAAAGAGACTGTAATGTGTCAGTAACTTTGAGGCTAATTTCTGTGACTTGTATTCGCCATTTAAAAGTGTTGTCAATATGTAGACCAAGATTTTTCACAGAACTATTAAATGGTACCTAAAAGCATAGGTTGAGAATTCAAAGGATTGACTCCAAAATGAGATGACCAATCCTGAATAGCATTTAAGTTACAATTACCTTTATTAATCCGATTATGGAGGTCCTCAATATGAGATTGTACATATAGCTGCAGATCATCCGCGTACAGATGGTACGCGCAATCAATGTTGGAAGTGATCAGATTGATAAAAATTGAAAAAAATAAAGGAAAGAAAGTATACCACCTTGCGGCACGCCAGTATCTACGTCGGCCAAAGTTGAGTAATTTTGCCCTACATTGACTGACTGCTGGCGGCCGCGAAGATATGAAGAAAACCAATCCAAGGCAGTAAAGCAAGGAGCGAAGTTATAAAGGGAGAGAATAGCAAGAAGGATATCATGATCCACTGTGTTAAATGCATTCGAAAAATCAATCAACACCACCACTGTAATCTTTTTTTCATCCATACCCTGTCTAATGTCATCAGTGACTTTGATAAGAGCATTGGTAGTATGATTGGTAGAGCGAAAACCTGACTGATAGGGACTCAGCAGGTTATATAAATAATATAAATAAGGAAACTTGCTGTGCACACAGGAAAAGGCAGAAGAGAACATATAATACATATAAATATATATATATAGAATAGATGGCAAACAAGCATGCAGCTTATCCGATGATAATACAATAAATAGTATAATAAAATAATAACAGGTAACACAATACAATAAACTGCATCGAGAACCTCCACATTTTAGCGATCGATAATAATATAGGATCGGATAGAAATTCAAATACACAATACTATTTTACAGCCTGATGAAGACACAATGGGGTACAATTGTACTGTAAGTTTCTTTTATTATTACATTGAGAGTTACAAACGATGTTACAACAGATGCGTTGTCACCCTTGAGGACTGAGATGGAATGGCTCATCACCAGTAATAAAAGTCTCCGGATCCTTTCACGCACCAGACGAAACACAGCAGCGTTATGCTGCTATTTTAGGCCGGTATTCTGTGAGGGCGTGGTCCTACCCCGGTCGAGCTGACCCATTCATTCTACAGTAAGAAACAAACACCAATAAAATTCAACGATACAACGTAAGAAGGTAAATATATGCCGTTGATATCATTTGTCGAACTCAAGCTGAGTGTGTGACATAAAACTCCCGTGAACACTGGAAAGTATGAAATACCCAAATGCATATGAAATATGAATAAACGATCTTCAAGAAAAAGATTATTATATATATATAATAATCTTTTTTGAAGATCATTTATTAGGTACGTGTAATAAAAAGTACTTCACTTATTAAAAATAAAACTATTATAAAGATAGCACATTTATACACTCCTAACTTTCACCTTAAACGCGTAACGATTTGTCACCGCCCTGACATCGGGAAGTAGAACATTCCAGAAAAGAACGGATTGAACATAGAAGGAGGACTGGTTTATTCAGTCCTCCTCCTCGGAGTTATGAGTAGGACACAGAAGTAGAAGATTGTTGGTGGAGCGAAGGTGCAATTTAATAGCTTAACTAATAGGCTACCTGTGTGAAATATCAGAACAATGGTGCCGTGTTTGTATGGATTCACCAGGCTGGGAACTGAAGACTTTTCACTAGCATCCAGGAATTCCATGTTAGTAGGTTTTTATGGCCATCAGCTGACTTATGTTGTCGAAAATATAACTATTTTAACAATACATACATTAATAAATAAGTGGTCATTTTGTATTCTAAGCAGGTTAAGCAATGACTTCTTAGAATACAAATTGTCCGTCTAACACTTTGAACGTCATCTAGAGTAACGTTTAAAACTAGCCACTGCACCGTCAATGGATTTTCAAGGTTGGATACCATCTATGTATTTAATGTATTCAGTCCCTTCGCACACCGATTTTTCTCTTGTTCCAAATAAAATAAATAAATATATATTGTTTTAAGACAAAGGTCCGCCGTTAACCTATTACTAAGAATACATGCAAGCTATGAGGCGTGTAAGGTATATAACGCGAAATGATACCTCTGTTTCTTTTTTCGGTTCGGCCCTCTCCGACACCCTTGAGTCAGTCGCTTTCGCGCAACAGGGTAACGGTCCAAGCCGAGGCTCCCTCTGGGGAACCAATTAATAAAGGTCTTGGTTGAGTGAACAGGGTGCTCGGCCACCTTTCAACCCGGTGAAGCTGTAAAAGCCCCCAGACTAACAGTGGCCATCAGCCATATAAAAAAAAGGTTGACTTTATTGGTTTTAAAATTTTGTGTGAATTTTTCTTGATGCTAGACGAACGGTATTGCCGTAAGTACACTCGTGGGAAAATATTATGCAATAAGAGGGTGACAAAAAAGCACACAATTCACAATATAAAGTGGCCTTGGGCTTTAAGACATATATATCAGCTCTATAAGAAATCAAAATGCATTACTTCTTTACTGATAAATAGAGAACAAATAAAAATAAATTCATTTTTTTTCTATACTAGTAAAATTATAAACAGCAAATGTAAACAATTATTAATTTTCTCTGATATAACACATCCCGTATGGTCTAGTGGCTAGGATACCTGGCTTTCACCCAGGAGGCTCGGGTTCGATTCCCGGTACGGGAAATTTTTTACTTAAAATCATGTGCGCAGTGTTGGGAAATTATCCAAGCTCTGAGATCAATTTGCTATTTGAAACAAGTGAAAAATTTTGCATTTACTTCTCGACCTTTCCAAACTACTTGAGAATATAAAAATATACAGTATTTTGTTCTTACTTCTTAGATAAGAATATAATATTTTATTATAGATGTTTATCATTAAGCTACAAGTCATCAAATAATTCCTTGATTGTCTAACTACCTTACAGCCTGATTGGAATGTCAGAATGAGTGTATTTGTTTTAACAAACTTTTTGTACGTATATCAAATATCAACCTAATAGCTCATACATTCTGATATATTTTTGGAGAAAATAATTGTATTCATATATTTTAAATTGTTATGCAATAAAACGTCTTATTGATTAAGAGCGCAAATATATTTCAGCAGATAGAGGTCAGCAGAAAGAAATAAAAAACAAGGGACTGCTTTATTTGGTACAAATAATAAATATTATAGCAATAAATAGATTTAAAAATTCTTCCTGCTAAATTGTACTAGGCGCTAGCATAATTTTAGTCATAATATTTTTTTCTCTTCTTCGGTGATTTACTCATGCACTACTCAAGTACACAAGGAGTGCAATAGGCCTTTCTTAACTTTTTCCGTAATCATAATCTTTTCTTAATATGAAAAACGAGCTCACAGTTTACCCACCTTCAACAAAGATTCAACAGGCATATGTGTGTGAATGCCAAATTACCTTTGATTGGTTCACGGTTCCCTAGGTTGCTAGGTGTAGTGTAGTCGTTCCCTGATCGATGAATGGAACAGCTCGTCATGTCGCAGCTAGAAACTAACTCCAGTATCGCTCTGCCACAGAGTGAAATCTTTAACTGTTTTAACTGTTCTATTTCTAGATGACCTACAATTTATTATATTCCTGTTAGCATTCCCGAAGACATTAACTAAACCAGGAAGAAATCATTGAACCACCCTTTAAATGACAATTGGCACGTGTGGTGCGTAAGATACACTAGTAGCTAAAGTGACAAAAGAAATCTAGGCTAAACTTGTGGCCAGTCATATTCTTTGTGCACTTATTTACGTGATTTTATTAATAAGTTTGACTAAAAACAGAAAAAGAAAAAAAAAAAATTTTTGGAAATTTAATAAAAAATTCCCGTACCGGGAATCGAACCCGAGCCTCCTGGGTGAAAGCCAGGTATCCTAGCCACTAGACCATACGGGATACACTTAAGTGATGAAAATTAATTGTTGTTTTTTTCTGTATTTGCTATTAATAATTTTAATATATGTTAATAAGTTTACACGTTTTTATTTAAAAATATAAATTTCATCTTAGTCTTATGTAGTGACACTTTTTCTGTATGTTGATTTCTTATCATGATGATGTAAAACAACGCTACATCTAGTTTCTATCCGCAGCTTAAATGGGTCGGCACCGACATTTGCTGCTTTTCATGATGAGTATTTGCTATGATTATCTAACCGAAGACCTAGTTACCGCTAAACAGGCTCTCCAACTCAGCCCTTAGGAGTGACGACGCATTTGCACGGTATTTCTTAGATGAATCTTACACCTGCGGTGTTTAGGAATGAAGATATGCAACACAATATGTATGACTGCAATGTATTGATAACATCGCGATGATTGACTCTACGGCGGTAAGATTCGTCTTCTCCTCCTCCTCTTATAAGATCATATATAATTCTACGCTGCAGTTCACAGGGGCAGTTTCTTTTGTCGGCTGTATAATGTCTTCTTCACTGTAGTAAGATTCGTCTTCCAAGAACCTCGTCTTGCGCTATTGTCTAATAACTTTACGCTGCCGTTCGCTGGAGCAGTTTGTTTCGTCGTCTGTGTATTGTCTTGTGTCTTATGCAAGGTTTTTCTATACATCACATCAAAATGGGAATCTACATACGTTTAGTAGTGTTTTGTTGTTTTATATCTTTGTAATATTTATAATATTACACTCTGGAATCTAGGATGTGTTTTACTCTTATGATACATGTCCGTGGCGGCATACCATCTGGAGCTGCGTTTTATCACTCCATAATAAAAAAAAGATCACACACACACACAATCAAGTAAAGAATTACAACTGATAACATTATTTATTTTAATAAGATTTTTTTATGCAATGTCATTACATAAAAAATCTTCGTATTGATTTTTTTTTATTTATATTTAATTAAAATGCTAAAGAAGGTGAACTTTTGTCACTAGTAATAATTGGAATAATTTGTAAAGTAAATTTTTGATTTTTTTTTAAATAAATGAACGCCAACAGTAGTTTTAAACCAAGGAAAGTAAAAATACAAAAGACAAAATAGTCAAAGGACAGTGTACGAGTGCATATTTTTTGTTTAATAGAGATATTTCTTTCTTAATATTTATCGGTTAAAATATATATTCTTACAATACCACATGATATACATAACGTAAGTTTCATGATTGATTTGTTTTTGTCAACTAAAATCGTTCCTACATATCCCTTAATCGATGCAAAATTCGGATACAGTCCAAGTGACACGAAATAATCACAATTAAAATATCCTAAAAACAAATAACGTAACGATTGTAACAAAAAAAGTTCCTCTTAACAATCGAAACAAGGACCCATGACTTAATAGCCAGGTACTTTGACCTCCAAATCACGAAGACGTCGATTAATACCGAGCGGTTTTAATTGATAATAATTATACAATCAGAATTACTACACGAGATTCAAGTAATCAGTAATTCTTTATCAATAGCTGCCGCAGTTGTTTATGCTGCCAGCATGTCAGTGAGAACCGATACTAATCTGGTACGGTCTGATTCCAACTAGTTAAAACTCCATGCAGTAGTGTTGTGCCGTGAATTTATAGGTAAATGATATTCATTATGAGAATCCACTACATAGTGATGATAATATTTAACTATTGAGATTACATCACCGGATGTTTGACTCAAATCGTAGAAACAAGGGAGATGGGGAATAAGTTATTTTTACGACCTAACCGGATTCCTACTATTTTACACACACAATAATCCCACTGATATTAATAACGTTACGTTTTCAATCGCATTAACGTGTATAGATACGATCTACTCACGAACGCTTTAATAATTAGGGATGTAGGCACTTCAGACGAAAGTGCATTAGCGTTTAAGCGATGAGACAAAGTAGATATATCAGATGTGTAAGTAAATAAATAGACAGGTATTTAAATATGTACCTTCGTTGTCTTTTTAAATACCTAAACTTGATTGGCTTGTTAAATTTATATACGTCACAAAAAACCCTTCCAAACTTGTAAGGAATAGAGATGCAACAACAAGGACACTCCGTTACCAATAATCGGATCCTGTTCTTAAAGGACATGGGCCATTTTCGGCCCAGCTACTCGTGCTCTCAAGGACATTAATGAAATATCTATAGAAAAAAACATTATATTGCAAAAAAACTAGCAAAAATCTATTTTTATACTGTTAAATCCGTAGAATAAATCATTACATGGATGAATAATAACATAAAATTCTTATCTAATTATATATAAAAGGGATATAAAGTCTGTTATTTAAACTTAATTTCATTACTGTCCTTGAACTTCAATTAGTGGGCCGTGCAATGTATGGAGAGTGGCCTAAGTCCTTTACCATACTCATCACAAAAGCAGGTATTTGATATTGGCATTCTGTGGAGACGTGATAAGAATATCCTATTCTATCTATCTACACCATATGTGATGCAATTTTCTTTAATTTATTTATTTATGTATTAAGACACACCAACAGTATGCATATGTATAAATAAAATTGCTAAAAAAAATTACTCCTGAAAGGCTGACAACCCATTTACAACACGTATGGTGTAAATATTTGTGTGTGGCAATAATCACTTATTTTACCCCTAATATTACATAGTAAACAGCCAAAGCTTTGATAAACAACCTGTTTTACTACCTATTCCTATTACTACTTAGCAGTTTTAGATCAATATAATTCAGGAAAGATAATGTATATCAATATTTATTATATTACAATTTAGTTGTGCATGATGATCATGCGTGAACCGTCATATTCTGTCGTGATTGTATGCGTCAATCTAATGACACTAATTAGACTTGGTTCGCAGCACAGATTATACAGAGAAGATAGATTGTCGTTTAATGATTATTATTCAAGTATAAATACACATTAACAAATTTAAGAGGATAATACAACCTGTTAATAAAAACAACAGCTTTTGAATATTGTTTTGTTCGTTACTGTTTGTTAATTTATATTGCAATGGTGCACGGACGTTCACATTTAAAAAGCTAGAAGGGAAAAAAGGTGTCACAGTTAAAGGCAGAAAAAATGTTGCCAGTGTAAAGACCTTAAACTATTCTACGATATTATGTTTAATTTATCATTAAATTTCGCTGACCACGGCCTTATACATTCATTGACTATTGAAGAGCCAATATGGACAATAAAGATACAATGCAAAAAAGCTAAGTTTTCTGCAAATAATCAACCTTAACTACATGAGGTGAATTTTACTCGAGACTGACGAACGATTGATAGAATGTAATTCATTGATTTCATAAATTACCCGAACCCACATTTTGCTGGATATCGATTAGCGTCTAGTGTTGGGTTAATAGCAAGAACACTCAACTGAATGAATGAAGGAACAATGGTCATATAAGTAAGAAGGGCAAGGATTATGCGAAACATAAAAAGATGACAAAGAATGCGAGTGTTCTTGAGAAATCGGATGGGGAGCCAATCGACCTGTTTACGAATACCGCAGATAAAGTCAAATTTCTTGAGACCAAACATATACATATATCGAATGCATGAATTAAACAAACACTCAATTTACAAGTGCTCCTTCATGAAATCTATAAAAATCATCTGCGTTATCCAGAATGAAAAATAACAAGGTCAGGGAATTTTTTGTAGTGAAGCTTTGCAAAAGTTGCAATATTTTGCTTATGGAAAGCAAAGTGAAAATGTTGACTTACATTGTTAATGTATGCGCCCCAAAATAGAAAAATATCATAAATATGTAATCCCCAAATTTTCAAATACAAAGCATTTATAAATGATTACTTCTCTTACCGGATTACCTAATAGCAACATCATAGCATCCAGTACAACAACTTGATTGCGTTTAAATCCTTCATAATAGCAAAGATAGTTCAGATTTGACTGATACAGACGAATGTATCAATCGGATCATTCGATGGTAAAACATAATCAACAACGGGAATATCAATAGTGCAAAATATTTTCGTAAAAAACGTGTTGCTCAGATTAATTTTAGACCATAGTAGACTAAAGTTAAAAGTTTTAGCATTAAAATAAAATAACATTCATATTAATATTTTTTTTTTTTATTAAGTATAATAATAAACTTTAAAATAAAGAAACATTCACTGTAAAGAAAATACAGACAAAAAGACGAAACGATCATAAATAAAATAATAAAATTGAATATTTAGTTTTCCGTAGTCTTCTTCTCTCACTATCCATCCACTCTTCACGTTTCTCTGAGCTCCTGTTGTTGAACTTGAACATCAGTGGACATCGTTTTGATCAACTAGAAAATTGCAGGAGCCACTCATCATCAGGTGAACTGTGTACTCGTTGTATAAAAAAAAACAATTATTAACCTATTATACATAGAAACATCAATTGAACGTATCTTCATTAAGCGTATGCAGCGCGTGTTTGCTCAAATCCTGGTCATTAATTGAGGACATGAACAACATTGACAAATTGACCTCACTCGAATAAAAACAACGATAATATAACGATGTACTTACCGAACAGATGGTATCGCGGAAAGGGCCGCAAAGTCGACGACAAGAAAAAGCAGGACACTTTTATCACGAACACAATGCGTACTCATTTATGACATTATGGGTTATGAGTATGAGTATGACAAAGACCCAGTTCTTCTTCTGATAATAAGTGATTACTACGGCTTCAACACTCACGTTCATCATAAGGCAGCATTATATTGTATTTTTATTAAATTCAGAGAGACGAACGAGGACACAGTTCTGAGACTGATGGTAAGTGATTCCTGCGGCCCATTACATCTACATTCATCCTTGACATAATGAAGATGCATTGTCACCCTTGAGGACTGAGATGAAATTCCTCGTCACCAGTAATAAAGGTCTCCGGATCCCTACACTCGCCAGACGAAACACAGCAGCATTATGGTGCTATTTCACGCTGGTATTGTGTGAGTGCATGGTCCTACCCCGGCCGAGCTGAACCATTCATTCCGCAGCTAAAAATAAACTGCAGTGTAGCTCTACCACATAAAAAATGTGTTTGTCAATGCTTCGTAACAGAATATTAAAAGGAATAATAAACACGAAACAATTTTTTAATAATTAACAATTTAACTACTTAAGGCACAGAATGTATTAATTATTTACATTATTTACCGGTACGGCAGCTGACAACTGGCAAGGGAATAAAAAAAATAACGTAGCTATGATCCACTCGGTAAAATTTATTTTAAAAGTTCCAATGGGTTAATAAATATGACCCAAGAATTGTAAAGTAAAAAAAAGTGCGTTGGTTAACATTGTTTAATCAAGTTTAAAAGATATAGCTGATAATCTTTAATCTAGACTTTCAGTATGATTCCCAACCTTTAGTTTTCTTTTCTTGTTGCAAGGCAGCTCCACGCTTTTTCAGCTATAACATTTTTAACAATGGCATTTCCAATGTTGAGTAATGACATGTAAGGGAATCACTCTTGAACCATTGTGCCTCCACGCCACGTTTTCTGCGGACATTTCTAATGTTGAGTAATGACATGTAAGGGAATCACTCTTGAACCATTGTGCCTCCACGCCACGTTTTCTGCGGACGTTTCTAATGTTGAGTAATGACATGTAAGGGAATCACTCTTGAACCATTGTGCCACCACGCCACGTTTTCTGCGGACATTTCTAATGTTGAGTAATGACATGTAAAGGAATCACTCTTGAACCAATGTGCCTCCACGCCACGTTTTCTGCGGACATTTCTAATGTTGAGTAATGACATGTAAGAGAATCACTCTTGAACCATAGTGCCTCCACGCCACGTTTTTTGCGGACATTTGTTTTCACGTTAGGTAGACGGTTAGGTAATTTTCAACTGCAATGGATTGGCTCGAAATTCCTACGCCCAGCCAGCCAGCATGAGAGCAGCAGGTGATGATAAAACTTGAATAAATAGCTTGTTTTTTTGATCGTTTATGCGATCATCCTCGGCGTCGGAGGTTTACAACATGGAAACCAACAATAAATATTCACTACGACTGATAATAGAACCCATGTATTCTATCACAGAGAGGGAACTTAGACGAGGTGGCTACATTTTAACAGATATGAAAGTGTTGTAGTTAATATTATTATTTATATTCCCCAACATACACGTCTACTGTACCACGTACTACTGTGTGTATATTTTAAATTGTTTTTTTTTCAAATCTAGAACGGATGTTGATGGAGTTTGGAAAAAACATAAGAATTTTTGGGTCGCGATTGACACATTCATTTTATTTTCTGTTCTCATGGTAGGGTCATGACTTCATGCCAATAGCTTTTTAATGGTTCAGGTTTTATTAGGTCAAGTTTTTTCAACGTGCTAAACTACCAAAAAGGTATCATTCAAACACATTACCACTAAATAATAACGAAATAATTAAAATATTATATATGATATATTTTTATTACATTTTTTATTACATTGAGTGATTTTTGCTGCCCATGACATCTACGTTCATCCTTAACAAGGAATGATAATGCAGATGCGTTCTCACCCTTGAGGACTGAGATGGAATGCCTTTTGACTGGTAATAAATAAAGGTCTCTAAATCCCTATAATCACCAGGCGAGACATTATTATCCCCTGGTCTTCTGTGAGCGAGTGCACCTACCCCGATTGAGATGACCTATTCATTCTGCAGCTACATATAAACAAACTGTAGCGTAGCCCTACCACTGTTTGACCAACTGTGGGTGCCAGGAAATCGCACCGCGCATTCGATTCTCAAACCTCGATCAAGAAGACATCATAATCAAATAGTTTCCAGATTTCAAATACAACTCTCCAAACTGCACTTTCATCCTTATATTAATTTACTAGATTTTGAAGACTAATTTAATGAATCAAAATCACCTGAGCAATGGTGAATATCATTAGCAACCTGAGTATCGGTTATGTGCATGATTCACCAGGGCTTAACCCTGCGTGGAGAATTCTTCCAGGAATCATGAGGTAGTTTGTCTAGCATTTTCATGCAAAATCAGTTGATATTGTGAACTCTCTGAACAATCGACCTTGAACCCTATAGAGAGATGAACATTGATAGAAAACTTTTTCAACGATAGACTAGACTAGTCTATAGACGAGTCATGAATAACCGAGGTTTGTAACAACGACAATTGAACGTCTTGTTTCTAATACAAAATAAAAAAAAAAACTCCACAGCCAAAAATAATAAAAAAAAGTAAAGGGTGCTACCCCATAAATACATAAATCCCACTATAGGCTTCCTCTTTAGAAAGGGTAATACATCATACGAATTTTGTCCTATGTGAAGTTTGTCCCTTCTACGAATGGACAAACTTCACTTAGGTATCTTCGATCTTTTATAAAATATTCCTATGACATTCAGGTTTCCTGAGGGCAAATTCTTTTTAATAATTAATAATTTTGATCATAACCAATTTTGTGTCAAGCTCGCCGCTACCCGCCCCCCAAAGTAAGCAATAGTTTAAACAACACACCACAATGCTATTTTTAAACTGACGATATTTAAAGTGTACTTAAGATTACAAATGTACACTTTTTACAATAGAAGGGCCAATGAACTTACTAATTAAACTTCGGACGATATCTTTAATTGTTTAATTGGAAAATAATAACTCGTCCATTAGAATACAATATAATTGAGCACGTCTATAATATAATTTTATTGTATAATTTTCACTTCTCCGCGTGATCTAATACTAACCGTGGATATACGCAGATGAACTAAGGTAATATACCGGATATAGCTCAAAGGATATTCAATCTGAAGTGGCAATGAGCCGCCCATATAGCTCGTTGAACCTATAACCGATGGGTAAAGAAGATTCTAGAGTTGCAACTACATATTGGCTATCGAAGCGTCGAAGACGACCAACCTCTAGATTGAGTGATGACCTATGCATGTCTCTGGAAATTCGATGGAAGCAGGTGACTAAGGATCGTGGCTTTGTGTGGCAATCTGTGGGGAGTGTGGTGGGGAGGGGGGGAGGGCTATGTCCAGCATTGAACTAGCGATGGGCTAAAATGATGATTATGATTTCTACTTCTGCGTTTGTTAGTAACTGTTATGCAAAATGCCGAAAGTCAATCGTTTGCGTAAAATATACATCCTCTGATTAAGACGCCAGTAACAAACACACAGACGGACAACGATGAGATTTTATACATGTTTCACTTTTTTTGAGTAAGAAACACTAAAAAATTATGAAAATATTTTCTTTAATACCGTCCAAGGTAATGCCAGATAATATCACTAGAAGCAAAGAACGTAGGAGGTACACGTAAAAATAAATGGAGGCATTAAATATTTGAAACATGCATCAAAGTTCAATTATTTATGTAATGAATGTTAGGTAAACAATAAATAATTTATTATGACAATTTATTGTTGTAGAGGTAGAGCTACGCTGCAGTGTGTTTCTAGCTGCAGAATGAATGGGCTAGCTCGACCGCGTAAGGACCACGCCCTCACACAATACCAGCGTTAAATAGCATATAATGCTGTGTTTCATCTGGTGAGTGCAGGGATCCAAAGACCTTTCCATCTCAATCATCAAGGGTGACAACGCATCTGCATTATGAATCTTTGTCAAAGATGAATGTAGATGTCATGGGCCACAGGAAGCATTTATCATGAGGTAAACTGTGTGCTCGTTTCTTACTCTCAATGCAATAATAATAATTAACAGAACCAGTTGACATGCGATTAACACGATCCCAACATCACACGAGCAAAATAGCGCATGTTTTTATTGGATCGATGTTTAAATGGTCTAATTATTTCTCTTGTAGGTGATTAACTGATAAAATGAATTGCATCTTAATCTTAATGTATGCATAATTGATTATTAGAATTAGATAGAGCAACACTGCAGTTTTAGTTTCCGGCTGCGGAATGAATGGGTCAGCTAGACTACGTCCTCACAGAATTCCAGCGTAACGCTGCTGTGTTTCGTCTGATGATATATAGTATATATATATATATACATATATATATATATATATATATATATAGATCTCAGGGGTGACACCTTGTTACATATCATCTATCTCGTTTGTTACCCCTGTTTGGTACGGTTTTTCTTTCTTAATTGTAAGAAAGAAAAACCGCACCCAGGCTATGGTGGTTTATTTTATGACGATTTTCTCTAACGTAGGCTTATAATGTATTAATGCAAACACACATAGGCACTCAATTGACATCACCTTACATGCTCCGATATAATGCATGTGCAATAACATCGGAGGAAGGCCCAGATAATTGTTTATTACATTGAGAGTAAGAAACGAGTACAAAATTCACCTGATACTAAGTGCTACCTGCGGCCCATCACATCTACTTTCATCTACGACAAGGAATCATAATGCAGATTCGTTGTCACCATTGAGGTCTGAGATGGAATGGCTCGTCACCAGTAATAAAGGTCTCCGGATCCCTATACTCACCAGACGAAACACAGCAGCATTATGTTAATGTCACGCTGGTATCCTGTGAGGGCATAGCTCTACCACTATCATATTACCAGTTACAAACAAGTGCACAGTATATTCCTTGCTAATTGAGTGAATTCCCAATATACATATTTCGATAAGTGTTATTCGTCTTCGATAAGGAATCTTAATGTTACCCCTGAGTCGAGTCGACCGAGTCGTGCCACTGTTAATTTATCCTTTATAATTTATACTACTACACTGTAACATTAAAATACTTCTTGATGTGTTAGAAAACTGTAAAACAGTATACTGAAAAGATTTTTTTACTCATAGTCGTATGAATATTGGTGAACATTAAAAAAAATGTGATCTGTGACGAAAGATCCAGATTAGATATTGACAAATGAATGTCCTTTGAAATAAAATTATTAATAAATGTCTACAAAATTAAATAAAGTACAAAATAAAGATCTTCAAAAGATATCTGTACGAAGGTACGCCCAAAGTCATTCTGCAATTTCAACTTAATTTCTTTTTTATTATTAAATTGTAAGTAACAAACGAGCACACAGTTCACATGATGGTAAGTGATTCTTCCGGCGCATGACATCTGAATAGATCCTTGACAAGGAATTATAATGCAGATGCATTGTCACCCTTGAGGACTGTGATAGAATGCCTCATCACCAGTAATAAAGATCTCCGGATCCACTCACCAAACGAAACGCAGCAATATTATACTGCTATTTTACATTGGTATTCTGTGAAGGCGTGGTCTTACCCCGGTCGAGCTGTCCCATTTATTCTGCAGCTAGAAACAAACTTGCAGTGTAGCTCATCATCAAAGTCAATTGAAATCTAAGTAAATTGAACCGTAATATCTTACATATATTTAAAGAGTGACATTTCAAACTCACTTTCTAAGAACCGGAAGTCATAGCAGAGTTATATTTTCAAAATATTCGCATTTAATATAAAACAGTAGATGAAATGGTAAAATTTCTGTTATTATCATTTCGTTAAGCTCCGGACGTAACGTTTACAACAAAAACCGACGATATATTGCAATTAAAAGAAAGCTTATAAAATCCCGCAAAACACATTCGTGGTATCAGTAAACAGTTTAATAAATTATTATTTAAGTTGTAATAATTAATAATAAATATTATTATGTACGTCAGTGATACGATGCCCTCTGTGAGGGGTCAGAAGAAGCGAGGCTACATTTTCTTATTACTGGCGATAGGCACGTTCGCACTCTAACACTTAATACGTGTGGCAAAAAATAGAGAAATACAAGAAAAATCAGATCAATCATCAAAATACGTACATATATACCTCCACAAGAGTATTGACAATGATGCTGTGCGCTCTTTTACGTAAGATAAATTACACAGAATACATTTTCTTAATTTTGCTCATAAAACTACTTTAATTCGCGCAATCGAAATGAATTCAAATTCAAATAACGCCACGCCATTTGACTTTATTTTTTGTTTTGGCAATCGTGGATACATTTTACCGTTAAATTTGTTACTTATTGAGTTTTCATAATAATTTGGGTCCCTCCATTCTTTTCTACTTTGTTTTTGTTGTAAGTTACAAACGAGCACAGAGTTCACCTGATGTTAAGTGATTCCTACGGCCCATGACATCTACATTGATTTACAAGGAATCATAATCAGATGAGTTGCCACCTTTGAGGACTGAGATAGAATACCTCGTATACACTCACCAGACGAAGCACAGCAGCATTGTGCTGCTATTTCACGCGTAGTCCTACCCCGGTCGAGCTGACCCATTCATTCTGCAGTTAGAAACAAACTGCAGTGTAGATCTACCACTGTTAGATCACCTCTTTATGAAATAATAATGCAGATGCGTTATTATCTCTGAGGCATTACGATGCAACGGTGGAACGTCTCGTTACCGGTAATAAATTTTCTGATCTCTGCCACACCCCAGATGAAACACAATAGGGCTATAGCAGGAAAAGACATCTAAAGCTTAAAGTATATTAACTCAGAAAATATAGTTAAATTCAAAAAGCGCCCTCAGCACACCTTGACGCATTAATTTCGGAAACTATAATTCTAAACAGACTTTGGTCAGGTTTTGACGTCGCCTATAGAGACCATTCTATCTAGCTATATTGGTCCATCGAGGTTTATTTGTAAGATTTGTGTAAACTGGAAACTTCTGACGAAACGGGAAAATTATAACGTGTAAAATATCTAAAGTTATTTGTATATTTGTAATGTTATTTTGGTTTTGATCCAAAGATACACAAATAAATATTGCTCTTATTTGATACACCTTAATTAAATAAAAGTATTACCAGATTGTATGTAACGCAATATTATTTTTTGTGTAATTTTACTTCTTTGGAAAACTTGAATGATGAAATTTTATCAAATCTCTTACTATAACTGCTTCTTATTTGTTCTTTTATATTTAAGTTTTGTATAAATAATAATTAAATTGGAATATGCCAGATACTTACCGAAAACTGAAAATTCAGAAAAAGAAATCGACATTTGTGAATGAAATTAAATCAGTTTACATACAGTAATATTTGTATCCTAAATAATGGTGACCATTTTACCACATTACATAGTCCGTTATCCTAAAATTTGTGTAGTATTAATAATAAATATTTACGATATACCGATCGGTGTTAACAAAACTAACCCAATGGCTATAGGTACGGTCTACGAAATTTTACGCCGTATGTACGAATTCATCATTTAACATTATCGTCAAACTTAACATTTTTTTTCTATGCGAAGGCAACAGAAATGGTGGTTAAAGCCCTACAACATTCCTTCTTGAGTCCAACCTGACTTCCACACATCGATTCCGCAATCCCGTAGCCTTAGAAGACAGGATAGCGAGCTCTAAGAATCTGATCACTACGCTGACCACTGCGAGCCACATGAAGCCCGCCTACAGTGTGAAGGCTCCTCTTTGCTTCACCGTGGGTAATCAAGCTTTGAATACTAAGCTCCCGCTGCGAACCGTAACCTATTCCGGAGACACAGTGAACCATCTCCTAATAACATATAAGCTAAATGAATTTAAGCTTAATTCGCTTATTAAAAAAAAAAAAGTATAACGAGACCCAAAATCCTGACAACTGACAATATAGGCATCCATCACCCAATGATCTTTGTGTCAATGACAATTACTAAGATTAATCACCCTTACCCCTTATGAACAAGAACATAAAAATATATTAAAATTGTGTAAAGTCTAAATTATTTAATTAGTTTTATTTACTATGAATTGCTGATTTTTCGACCGAGCACCCTATTCACCTGAACGTAACCCAACATCATCCATCTTCAACAAAAAATCAAGATGCCACACTCTTCATCCCCTGACGGTCAACTTGGACTTGGAAGTAGAGGCGTCATATTTCCTCAAGTGAGCCACGTATATAGCGATTCGACTTCCCTCTACCACTATTACTGTCTCCAAAATCTATAATGTCTCGTAGCTGAGTGATTAGATTAATAATCACATTGCATAAACAAGCAAAGATTATATTTTACTTATTTTTTTTCCCGTTGTCTTAATGTCGCTATGTAGAACAAACGACGCAATAGCCACGCCTCTAGGCGATAACGCGAAAGATGTCACACGGACAATAACAATTCTAATGACTTACGACAACACAAACAAACAAAGTAAACTTATTGTCCTTATTTAACAACAATAGTAAATACCCGTAGCTTGGAGTATCTTATATGCCAAATATATATCATATCACATTAAAGTTTCGCTGTGTAATTGAATCGAATCCAAATCTCAATTTTTCTAAGCGAACTGAAATTCAGTACTTTTGGTATGTCAAAATTACATTAGATGTCTCCCGTCACCGCTTTCAATATAATGTGTTTGTTTTTAAAAAATCAGATGGTAAGGCGCACTAGCTCAGTAAATGCCTATTCACTCTACTCTTGAAAACACCCACATTGTAATCGGACGGAAAGACAGACGCGGGCAAACTATTCCAGTCCTTTGCTGTACGAAAAATATAAGATGAAGCAAAGCGCTTCGTTCGGGTTTGAGGGATGTTCAAGAAAAAAGCAAGCCATCTTAGGGCTGACTAACGCATGTGTATTTGGAATCTTTGTTGAGGATGAACGTAGATGTCGTGGGCCGTAATTATTACTACAATCAGGCAAACTGTGTGCTCGTTTTTCATACCCAAATATTTTAAAATTGCCGTAACACAACGGCATTGGATAAAGTAGTACTGGTATCTTACATATCGGCCTGTACCACCATAGCTCAATGCATCAAGTGTATATGGCATGGGAATATAGCTCGTGAAATCGACAACCGAAGGGTAAGAAAGGTTTACGATTAGCAACCATTGGATGGAACAAAAACCTATGCAAGTCTACGAGAAGTTTATGTGATGCGGGTGGTTCAGAATCGTGTTTTTAGCAATCTATGGGGGAGACCTAGGTTCGGCAGTGGACTAGGAGAAGAAGAGCTATAGATAGGCTACATTAATTCTTATGTAATTCTGATGCAAAGCCCATTAATTCATAACCAGAGCCTGGTCGGTTAGAGACTGCATCGCGTATAGGTGAGCTTTTTGAGAAAAAAATATTATATTCTCTCGCACACGCTTATGTTTTATTTTTTTTGTGGCTAATATTTTTTCATTACTTAGTGCCCGTTCCAAGCGCATGAGCCACGAATGTGGTAAGAAGAGTGCTCTAAGAACCGTGATACATTAACTGTAGTCCTTGAGAAAAAAAACCATTGCACGTAACTAATTTTTCTAAGCTCTCTTCATCTTAAACCAAGAAAAGGTTAGCTAAGCATGCGCTACACATCAGGGGATCGTGGTTAGGCAAGTCAAAGATAAGTTGCTTGAAAAGATTAAAAAAATAAAATAAAAAAGGCAATCATCATTATGCCCTAACACAAACAGGCTAATATAATAGGATACAGCTGTCGTCAGCGTTATTTCCAAAGCGATACGACTTATGGACCTTCAAGTAAAGAGCCTATTCCTTACCTATCTACCTAATCTATAAAAAAGATAATATCCCCTCCGTAAAAGCCCAAAGCAGTACATAGTTCATTTGCTAGGCGTGTTTACAAACGCAGTAGATGCTGCATCCCATAGGTTGATTTAGAAATGGATAATAGCCACAGCTGTATTTTTTTTTGTCTTAAGTTTGTTTTAACTCCTTAATTACCCTCATCTCGATGTTTCATTGAGCTCCTATTCAAAAACATCCGCCTACACATGACAATTTTGAATCATCTCCGGCGTGTATTGCATAATCACGTAATGACGCTCCAAAGGTAAAGTTCCATTGTACGGCGAGCGTATTCGATGGAACTTTTCACTGTCGTCGAAATCGACCGATTAAACAATATCTTTGTATTATTATTATTACTATTATCTATATGGTAGAGTCACACTGGAGTTTGCTACTAGTTGCGGCGTGTATGGGTCAACTACGACCTCACAAAATACCTGCATAACTCTGCTGATTTTCTTCTAATTAGTTTAGGGATTCGGAAACCCTTACGTACTTTAGACGAGGCATTCTATCTTAGTCTTGAGTTAACTCATGTGCGTTATGATTCCTACCAACTAACTCAGGATGAATGTCAATGTCATTGGCCGTAGGTATCACTTACGATCAGGAAACTCAATTCTATTATGTAATATTAGTAGATTTCCTATTAAAACAGAGAACGTGTTGTTTTCTGTTTTAAAATTCAGTCAGTAAGTTAAAATAAATTAAGTCAAACGAAAACATCGTAAAAAGTACCAAGGTAACAGTAATACGATAGAGAACATCAAACCAGCGGGCTGTGGGGCCAACGGTGGGCCAATGATAAAGTAGCGATTACTTTATCATCACGTTGCCTAGAACAATTTTGATATTGACCAATTAAATAGTCTTACTAACATTTATTTCTAGAATTATTGCAATAATTTTCTACACACAAAACAATCATTACCTATCTTCATAATGCCAAACTTTTTAATTATCTTTACTATTTATTTATATATATATATATGCAATATACTCCATAAATTATCTGGTTCATAGCACGCAAAATTTTGGACGCACTTAGAAGCAACTAGAATTTATAGACCTAGTTCGCATTTATGTTATGAAAAAATCTTTATACCATCTTGCGTGCCATGAACCAGATAAATTATGGAGTATATTACTGAAGTTGCAAATATACACTATAGTTTATACAGAGATCCTTCGCACGTGTAAATATTGTTAGATCCAACATAAGATATGTTTGAACAAATACAAAAACGTAGACGGATGCTGCTGTACCTACTAATTGCAACATTTATCGTGCAACGTGTTTTAAATACTGGCTGGTCATTGCTAATCTTATTAATATTATATATAGGACTTTTTTCTCCTTGAAACAATAAAGCCATATAAAATAAAGTAAGTGGAACTTTAAATATGCTATCTAATGGGAAATTTTTGACAAAATATTAGGTAAAATTAATATAAATATTTACGTTTACTTAATATTGCACAAGTAAAAGATTTTTTTGTAGAAAATGACAAACATCAGCATCTGCTTGTTGGTTGATGCATACAATATATAAACATAGTTATGTCTTTTAGCATATTCTACCAGTAAATGCTTGATGATAGAAAAGTATATAGTAAAAGTAACACACACACAAATACAAGTGTAATGACGATATTATAATTAGAAACCTATTATTGTAATAAGTAGAATTTCTACCATTTGCGCTGATACTTTCTTCCTTCCTGAATAGTAGGAGAGACGTTTTTCGGGACGTTTGCCCGTATCCAGTGAATCTTTCTTTCCAGTGGTTCTAATTAATTATAATTTACCATTAAGAAAATGCAACTTGAATATTAAACTAACACTAATTGGTTACGAATTCCTTTTAATATACGACCCATAATGTTCCAAATCCAAGTCCAGTTCATATCTTATTTGTGCTATAATTTTTATAATATCGTAATATATCTTGCAATATATATACTATTAACTAGTTATCTTGTCGCACAAATCTGATGTAACTGTGACAATTGCACATGGCATACGCACTATGTTATGATCAACATGTAAAATTATATTTGTGCGTTTTAGACAAATACAATACGTATTAAAAGTGAATGAAAAATCAACTCCTTTTTTATTATTAAGACTGACATGACCCATTATGCGAGGTGGATTAAATGGCTACAAGGTTACTGGATTATATTTGCTTCTGCCAAAAGCGCAAATCGCCTGGTAGCGTTTGCAGACGGAATTCCGTGAGTTTTGGCACACTTAATAATATGTATTAAATGAGGTAAATCCGGTTAGATGGACCGATAATAAATTTAATGCCATATTAAAAAAGTAAACAAAAGTATTATAGATAACCCACCGCAATAACCTTTCTAGTTCATTTATCACATATCAAGCCTCATAGTCATTGGTTGCTTTGCTTGAATAAACACATTTATTCAATGCCTGTTTAAAAATAATCCTCTAGTAAATTAAAGCCACATATTGTCCTGCAAAGGTAAATCATCTTATATCTTATTTTTTTTGTTTTATAAAGAAAGAGCAAACGGAATAGATTTAAAAAACTGCTTCGAATAATTTTGCTGTTGTATAAATTTATCCTGTTATTTTAAGTTTGTAAATATCTTAAGGTTTAGCAATATAAAATTTATAAATTTATTGTGTTTACACAGATTTGCTCGATTCGTTTGCGTTTGGTAAGAAAGGCCTTCGAATTTATCCCATAAAGATTTCATTATGTTTTGTTTTGTATTTTTTTTCATATCTCATCTATGAAAGTGGACTTTTTGAAGGTCGATATTAGAAAGTCTCGGCGTTGATTATAAAGAAAATAAAAATTAAATAAATAAAATTGTAAAAAAAAACCAAAAATATGATTTCATTAAAGTCGACACACGCATTTATTGAACTTTCAAATGTATGTACTAACGTAGTTACAGTATTAGCGAGTTAGTAGTATTAGTAAAGTGGCCGTCACTTTATTTTACTGTTTCATGCTGTTTGATTGAGGATTTTGATGCTAAAGAAAAAATCGTAACATGCTCCCGCTCGAGTTCTCGCTTTGTGGCCTGGGGGCTTGGTTGCTAGTTCAGTAGTCGCTCTCCTGGTCCCCATAGCCCCAAGAGGTTTCGTCGCCCATTTGCAGAAGGAGGAAGGCACGCCCATGTTCTGAATTTCCAAGACAGGGCAGCAGATTGGCGGCGGGCACCGATGGGCACGAGGATAACAGGACAATGTAGGGTTTTAATCGTTGCACGTCTAGCATAATAGAGCAGGTATAGTAGGTATATTCGGCATTTACCATCCAATAAAAAACCTAACATGCAAATGGATAAGAAAAAAAAATGCTGGCTGTATGGACTCTAGTCCTTTGCCTTTCACATTAGGGAAGAATCAAAATAAAACAAAAAGTAAAGTCGACAAACAACCTACATCGAATCTTTGGGTACATGCCTCCCCTCTGATCTCGGTTGTTATATGGCATAGATCGCTTAACGGTCCCAGTGTATATTGGTTATTACAATTGTTCTCAGATATGCGGGCTTCACCAAAACCCGTGCTTAATCCAATGATCCAACGGCTTATCCCAATCCAAAGGCTTAACTTTACTGTCATTTTAACCTAGCTGTTAACCATGTTTATTGAAAAGACCAAAAACTTGTACATATAAATATAAATTATAAAATAAAAATATTATATTGTATTTTTTTTATTATTTATTTTTAAAATCATCCTAACCACCGTCCTAAAAACCATCCTGATTTACGAACCGTATGATATAAAATCAGGAAATTGTCACAGTGCAACAGACTAAATGTCCTCTGGTGTATTTCAATATTAAGTTAATACGCATCTAAAATTTTAAAAATAATTAACAGACAAGAATTAAAATATAGTAAGTGGAACATATTTGGAGTTTTTAAACTGCATTTTGGGTCTCTCTCATAGATGTCGTCATTGTTTTTAATTCTTTGGCTTGGTTGAAAACTTATACATATTTTTATTTATCGGTAGCTACATAAACGCTATTGTAGTGTTTTGCGTTATGTATATTGTATCTATATATGTATTATGTATTTAATATCTATGTATGAACATATTAATTTTTATTTGTATATTATATATTAGTAATTTTTATTCTTTTCTTTTTATTAATTAGTTTATTGCTACACCTATCAACATATCTCACCACACCTTGAGTTAACTGGTAAAAAATGCCTTTGGCATTAAGTCCCCTCTTTGTAAACCTTTAACTTTGTTAAAATTAATGAAGTGGTAGAGTTACGCTGCAGCTTGTTTCTGGCTGTAGAATGAATGGGTCAGCTCAATCGTGGAAGGCTCACGAGCAGCATAATGCCGCTGTGTTTCATCTAGTGAGTGTGGGTTTCCGGAGACCTAGATAACTGGTGACGAGGTATTCCATTTCAGCCCTCAAGGGTGACATCGCATCTGCATTATGATTCCTTGTCAAGGATAAATGTAGATGTCATGGGCCGCAGGAACAACTTGCCATCAGATGAACTGTGTGCTGGTTTATTACTCTCAATGTAATAATGTGTATGAGATAAGCAGATCTGTCAACAACAGTTTATAGTTACTGAGAGTTTCAGACTAACCATCATACGAACAAGACCTGGCTGAATGGACTAAAGTCCTTTGCCTTTCCCATTAGGGATAAATTAATATCATCATCATTATAGTTACTGAGAAAGTATAAACATAAAGTCGGTGTATGACGATGATAATGTAAATATATAATAAACAGATGAGGAAATAAATATCTTGACTAGCATATTTACATTGGCAATCACAGCATATGACGAGAATCACTATACAAAGCGAAAATCTACACAAGTGGATGCGGAATTGACCAGGTGGTTCATGGCGATCTATTGGTAAAGACTGTTCAGCAGATAAGGATTCACTAAGTTGATGATGAAAATTAATTTAGGCAACCTTGACGTGTGTATATATGAAACGACCTAAGACAATACGTTTTGATACTGTTCGATAGCCAGACATAATGTACTGTGATAACGATAAGATAGAATCTTTATAATAAGAACATAGTTGTTTAATCCAAGTACGATTATGTAAGTACACAGGTTATCCTTGATATCCGTTTTTAGATACCATCTACTTGAAGATTACCATAATACGAAATGATAATAGAAACGACAGTCATCAATTCAGTCTGTCGTATCTAACCCTTTGATTTTTTTTATCAAGTAAAACCACAGTAAAATTTAATCATGATTTTTAAACGGAATAATATCAGCTTGACTACATCTTCTGATAGAATATCACCAGTATCTCCATAGTGCTACTGGATATGTGTCCTTAGTATATGGGATGGAGGTTGAGAACTTGAGATCAAGGTTTTGATTCTTTCTTGAGAGTTGATATAGGCGGATGTGTGTCAATTAACATTTAGTATCAATTAAAAATAATAAAATGACGCTGTACCTATAAACCAGCCTTATCCCCATGAGATATTAAAATAAAGTTCAAGCAAATAAATTATAAATTTGCGTTGCATAAAATAGTTTTCAGCCTCATGCAATTATTTTACTCAAACCCGAAGAATTAGTTTCTCTGAGAACTTTTATTGTAGATATTCAATTCAATTCAATTTCCTAGATTGTCATAAAACATCGAATGCAAGTATGACGTCAAAGGGGATTTTCAACTCGAGTTAAACAAAACCGTCCCCCGGCAACAAGCAAGGTTAGAGTTAACATGTTTGCCTTACACTTATATCTATGATAAGTGATATATTTGAGTACTCAGAAACTCAACAATCAACGACGTATGGACATATGGCAGACGAGATTATGAAAATATTCTATACTTAAGTTTACAGTTATTGCAAAGAGTTCCACGATTAAATTAATTGTTTTATTAAACAGTTATTTCCATTATATTAAATATACTATGATTAAAATGTCGAATATTTTTTTATATAAAATTAACAATGCGTTATAGATTGCAATTGGTAAACACGCATATTCACTCGGAAGCAACCAAATCATCTCGACCTATAAGTACTTATACATTTGCGATTTTTTAAAAATATAAATTTTATTTATAAAAACCATATGTGTATTAAAAGCTTGATTAATGAACAAAACTTAAACACCATTATCATTCACAAATGTTCAGTAACCTTTTAATTACGCAATTTAAATTCACGTAGAGGAAAATTGACAACGCTATGAACCACCCCTATAAAAAAAAGAGTTTAGTCTTCAGGTCCTGCCAGTCACTTATCACAAGTTGACATGTACTCCCAGTCGCTACCCAGCTCCTTTTGAGCCAATCTGCTGTGTCAATGGTATATAGATATCCTATCCTAAATCCTAAACCTAGAGGAGAGACGACTCTTTTACTGTCTCAACTTCACTGCGGAGTGGACACTTGACGGGTGTCGATGTGGGGCAATACCAAGTATGGATGAAATAATATTTTATTTTATTTTTTAAGACATTTTATAAATTTTTAAGCATTATGTTATAAAGTACTGAATAAATGTTGACAATAATGTATTAATTTAAAGCTAATGTCTTTAAGGGTATAAAAGTATAGTGTCATAAATGATTTT
This sequence comes from Teinopalpus imperialis, assembly GCA_029286865.1. Lineage (NCBI taxonomy): Eukaryota > Metazoa > Arthropoda > Insecta > Lepidoptera > Papilionidae > Teinopalpus > Teinopalpus imperialis. The sequence goes on from JAGSMU010000039.1 coordinate 3,592,732, forward strand.
TACAAATAGGTAACATATTTAAAAAAAAAGAAAAACATTGTATATGTATGCGTGCTTATAGTAGGTTTGGGTCGACTTAGTTGCTCCCGAGTGTAGTTCGCATGGTAAGTGATGACTTCGACTCATAAACACTTTATGTGTTACACTTTCAAGAAAGATTCAAGATACACATGGGATAATACCCTTCATAATGCGATTGAATTTTTTGTTGCCTTTTTCCTTGAGTACTTTTTCGATTCTATTAGGTCTCAAGTCTTCTTAAAGTTCGTAAACGTAAAACTCCAATCAGTAGCTCTTAAGCAAATTGTAATTGTAAACATAATGTTTTAATTTTAAATTAAATTCCATGTTCTTATCGCTAAATGATAACTTTAAATCTATAAGATTTGACAGTCAAAAGTTCAGGCGTTGTAGCTACTTACGCCTATTATGAACATGTAAATAAATTAAGAAATCTGTGAAGAAAACCTTTTTACAAAAAAAAAGCAAAACTCAAAAAAAATCATTTTAGTAAGATTTTACCAACTGCTAAAAAAGGAGATTATAGAACCATACTATTTAAAATTACAAAGCAGTTTTCTCATCCGCGTTATACAATGTTACTAACGTACCCAGAGAATATTTGAAAACTGAATTTTTGAAAACTACCAGATTAGTACCTGTATAATAAAGTATCTATATAATAAAATACTAATAGAATATTATTATACGCGCCAATTAACAAATAATATTTTTTATAATTACAGGGTATCTGCTAAATTATCTAATCTCCAAAATATCTATTATATATTAAGACTGAATTTTACAACACATTACATAAATAGTACATTTTATAATTTTTTTACAAACGCAAACTAGGAAATTAACATTGTCCTTACGTTTTATCGATAAACTAATCTAATTGCCTCCCAATATATTTGTAATATAACAATTTTTGTTAAAATAATACATATGTTACTGAAATATTATAATTAAAATTATGCGCGTCTGTGACCGAAACTTGTACTTATCTATTATAGAATAGTATAACGCCTCTTTGTTATTAAATCACTTACGATGCAAGTATAACTTGTATTAAGTATTTAATACTTAGAATACTTACCTTTAATATATACATAATATGCAGTGACTTCAAGGCTGTATTTATATTGCACGCCATACACAAACAGCGTAAACAAATAACAAATCGATGCCATAAACAGAGGCACGTGGACTACAATATCGTCGAAATAATATTGTCATATCGTACACTTATGTTAAATAGTACTGGAAAAGTCGTTTGATTAAGATGTGTTATTATGGGTTGAATAAATAATAAAAACACGGTGACACGAATACAAAATGATCCCCAAAATTTGAATTCGTTGATAACAAATAGAATTATTATATTATTTTTACCATCATTACCATCTTCTTTCGTCTTTCCATAATACATTTTTTTTTCTGTTTTTTTTAATAATATTAATTCATTTTTTATAATTTTAAATATAGGTCAAGATCAAGGTTGTCATATAATAGCACATTTATACCATATTTACTGTAAATATTAGGGCATTGTTCGCCAAAAGCACATATATTTGTTGATATGGGATCCCATTCATTAGCAGAAAAGCAAAGCTACACGGTCTGTACTGGACATGAGACAGAGGCGTGTACGCCATGCATGCGGCACGCTTTGGACGCATGCCTCTCATCGCGCCTCAGAAACGAACGGTTCATCGAGTCGGCGGAAGTAATACATAAAATATCCTAACACGAAAATATTAGTCGCGATATACATAAATTGTTTATTTAGTTCAGTGTCAAGGTTAACTGCTTATTGTGTGCCTTAGATCCGAATCATAACCATCCATGGTAATTCAGAATAATAATGCAAAGGGTTTTAAGTAATCGTTTCATCAACATGTAATCTAACCTGTGTTGTATGTGTATGTACAGGTGAATGTTTTATCTATATATATATTTTATATCTACTGCATATTTTTCTGTTATTCATAAATCAACCCGTCTTTTGTCAATTGGTACATATTTTCGTCGTTTTAAAAGATGACACACATTCATAAAAACAGACACAAATTTTAAAAATTACATTATTAAGACAACTTTTTGCCTACTTCAATGTATTATCAGAGGCCTTTAGAATGTTTACTCAATCCTCGTTAAAATTACGTCGAAAACAAACATTTCTTCCCCTTTATGAATTATTGTCGGGGATATGACATGACATATGATATGGAATGAAATATTGTAAAACTGTGTGATATTGAAAAATATTTTTTTAATTCTAACATCACGCAAATATTTAAAATAAACAGTCAGTAACAATTCACCGTGACAGTTCGCAAAAATCATGAACAAACCGTGACACATAAATAAAATCGTTTTACTTATGAAATACAAGTAATAATACAAAAAACAATACTATTAATTAAATTCTAAAAGAAATATTGGTAACATTTTTGAATTTTTGAATAAATTAATGATTTTTCTTTTATATTAAACAAGGAATGGACAAAATTTTATTCGAAAACCTAGAGTTTAATATGTGAAAAATATTATTTGACATTTTGTTTGTGACTGTTTGACCACTTTAAGTCATTGACATAAAGTCATAAAACAATTCAATTAACATAGATACTTATGAAGGTAATGTGAATAATAGTCAGTTAAAATACACTGCCACGCGCACACATCATCATTGACGCACTTAAAAAAATTGCAAGTCCATTCGGATAAGATGCGAGACAACCCTCGATGGGTGAGTAGTGATAACCCCTGCACATCGGCTGAGACCTCCGACACCGTCAGACGTAAGTGAGAACTTCACCCTTTTGCGACGCGTCTCACGTAATCTATAAAGGCGACCGGAGCAAACAAAGGAAACAGTCCGCATTCGATCTCGGCCGAAGATGCTTTGTTAATATACGCGAGCGATTTTTAACACTTAACTTATTGCAATGACACACGAAAGAAGATAAAACAGTGAATCTGCAATCGAAACGTTTTAAAAATCCCTCCATTTTCATCGCGCATGCGCTTGAACTGCATTGTGATTGGACGTGAAAAGGAACGTTCGGAATAAAAAAACAACATGAGTGAAACCGGTAATTGTGTCAGTCGCTCTGCGTGTAACAGCAAGGGTAGTATGATTGTTGTTTCTAATCGCCTGCCCTTTGTGTTAAAGAGAGATGAGAAAACCGGTGAATTAGAGCGAAAAGCCAGGTAATTTCCTTTTTTCTTTCATAATATACCTACAATGTGTTTGGGTCGAATATTTGTAATCATTATTTGTCGGTTTGACATTACAATTTTTGTTTATAAAATCGTATTTCGTATTTTAAGTAAAGAAGATAATTGCAAATACAGATTACATAATTAATATAATCTCTATATGCTTACAGTTCATTTTTCTGTGATATAACGTGCAATCGAAACCTATTGGCGTATAAATATCTATTACAGGCTATTTAATTATTACATAAATGGGTGGATGGATTTCGATCGTGCTTTTCTGTGCTTAATCACAATATTCTTTATAGTTTATTATGAATGTAAATTTTAATATCGTATTCAATTCGGGATATTTCTTCGGACCCGTTATTGTGACGTTCCGAACGCTACGGTTTTATCGTACGAAGGTCGATTATTTATGAAATCATTAAATGTGTTTTATTGATTTAAATACATAATCTATGCATTTTAATACAACCTTTTTTTGTGATAAATGGATAATAGTTTTGCGAACTAAATATTATCTTTAATATAATTATGTTTTTAGTAATATATGAACTTACTGCAAAACTTATTATAATACGCTCGTAGTCAATGATTATATTACAAGGGAATGATGATAGTTCCGGACTATCATCAGATCATTCATTTATCGTAGAATCAACAAGTTGTGTTTGTTTTCAAAATGGACGCAAACGTTTTATTGATTGATTTTATTTCAAGAAGGATTGCTGGCCATTATTATGGTATTAATCGTTTTAAATCCATCGGCTACTGCGCTGTAATTAGTTGAAACAATTTGTAACTTTAGATATTATGTAACAAGATTTCTAAGAGGTTTTAAAATAATAAAAGGGAGATAATCTAAAGATTTTTGCAGTATGTAGAACAAAAACTGTGGAACTTATTACAAACATTATAACCATCTTGAATTTATTTTATTCAAGTTTTACTCCAATTAAAATTTTATTTTATTATTCAAGATAAACCACAGCCTCCCCTGATATAAAGCGATGACATGGAGGTAAAATTAATTTCTATATTTAGTTTTATATTATTCCAAAAAAATCCATTACACATGACCAGATTCCGCTACTTTTGTCGTGAATCATTCTTTCTCCGCTTAAACAATTACTGACTATTCTTTCCCGGCATTCTATAGACTACTGTATATAGAAAGCCTATAGTCAGGAATTGTTTTTAATTTATAGATATAAATTGTCTCATAAATAAATTAGCCAAAAATTGAGAGACTCACTTATTTGTCCAGAACTTCATCCATGTTGGACAGCTCTCTTACCTATCTTGCCATTGTAAGTAATGACCGATGTTTCGTACAAATGGGTATACCTTATATATTTACGGGGCAATTTGCAGTTATAGATTTTCAATACTCCTTTGCGTATTTACTATTATTACTTTTGATGTCTAGATGATCGATTTGAATTTAAACTGAAACCTATATTTTTTAAAAGTGGTACATAAATTATTAATATAGATTTCTGATGTTTAAATATCCCAACTGCGTTATCACTACTTCTTTTAATGATATAATAACAACGATACAATAAAACAAGTAGAAATAAGAAAAAATATGAATCTATCGGTACTTATTGTTAACGTCTATATATTTTACGTGTTGGAAATATATAGATTTTTGTTTTCTATTTTTCTTAAATATTTTTAGAACGACCTCTAGACTGATCCTTATTATAAGTCCCCGCTCCTACTTGCAACTCCAATGCCGCGAGGACACTTATTCACATTGAACAATTCCCCTCGTGCATAATGTAATGTACGCACATTGAATGGCATTGTTTAACCTTGAACTTCTAGAATTATTAAGATTGAAGTACGTATGTATATTTCACCACTTTTGGTATCAAATTTAGTTTAGTTCTTGGATAATTGACAGCTTTTATACTCGAAGTACAATGTAAAAATCCTCAAGAGTATTCCATTCTAGATAGTAAATTTCTTCATTTTAAATAAAAATCTTGAGTAAATTTTTAGATAATCCGTTGTACATAAACATGAAATCGTGTTGCGATTTTTGAATCAAAATAACTTCAGTTGATTTCCATTAGAAGATACAAATATCAATTGGGTAGATTTCCAATAATTTCCACTGACAAACAGCCTTCCAATCTCTTTATATTATTAATATATAGTGGAAGAGCTACACTGCAGTAGGTTTCTAGCTCCAGAATGAATGGGTCAGCACGACCGGCGTAGGACCGCTCCCTCACAATACCAGCTTAAAATAGCAGCATAATGCTGCTGTTTCGTCTCGAGAGTGTAGGGGGGGATCCGGAGACTTTTATTACTGGTGGCGAGGCATTTCATCTCAGTCCTCAAGAGTGAGAACGCATCTGATTATGATTCCTTGTCAAGGATGAATGTAGATGTAAACTGTGTTCTCGTTTGTTACTCTCGATGTAATTTAAAAAAATATATATAAGATGTATGTAATCTAGAAAATGAATTATAACCCCATTCAGTTAATTAATTCTAAATAGTAAATGAATTGGTGCAACCGAAGAAAGATTATCGAAATAATTTTACATTTTGCATATTATTACGTACCTGCACGCGGGGCGTTAGTGAACAAACGATGGATGCGTGATCTTATCCACAAGATCGAGTGACCACCGCAAGTCATAATAAAGTATCAATTGAAAACTTGAATTCCTCAAACCATCCTCGTTCTCAGTAATAAAAGGAAGAGGCCGTGATAAAATAAGAGATTTATCGGCAACAACTGTTACTTCAAAGGTCAGTGTCATAAGCTAATAAGTTAGCAATACGCAATCGGGACATCAAGATTTCAATCACAGTTTATTTTAAATGATAAAAATCCTCTGGCAAGCGTTCAATTTACAGTAATTTATCATCGAATCGAAAGCTTCAATAAATAATTAACACAATGTAGGGTTAATTGGTCTTTTTTTATTGACGAAATAAACAGAAAATTGTCAGGTTTCCTATTTTCAACATAAAAGATATAACATTATTAAATACACAAAATACTTATAAAAATCCATGAAATGCTTTGGGAGAATAGGTTTGGGATAGGAAAAACGAGAAAGGAGGAATAAATATTATATTTATTGTTACATATATATAATCATTTTATTGCCTTGGCCCGACCTACATCAATGAAGGTGTCCTGGAAGCAAATAATTTGTGAAAGACGATCATCTAGACTTGGAGAATTAAGGCATATTTTATATATAGTTTCGTAATTAAAATTAGGGCTAAATAATGCGAAGATTTATAACTTGGGAATAATTTTATTATATGACCTTATGATTCGCGTAATTATGGATTGTGGAAATGTGATTTGTGCGGGTCTGGTGTTTGAGAATTGATCTGTAACACAAAGCCTTCTTCGTTAACTTGTGATTGCCATAATAAGCATTGTACTTTGCATTAATTTTTAGATTCAATACAAATATCAAACTTAAATGAGAATAAATATCGTCTCGCCCAATTCGTTTAGAAACATTATTTGGGCTCTAATAGGTAGGTCTGATATATATTTAAAAATGTTAAAGCAAACAAGCACTAACAACACAAAGCAATATCTAAAATTTGCTTTGAAAGAAGACAAAATGCATTAAATATAATAACCTCAACATGGGAACAAATAATAAAAGGCTACTTGTTTAGATACGCTTCAAAGACACGGTATTGAAATGAAGTGAAAAGAAAAAATGTTATTGTTCAACGTAAATTATCGAGGAATTTATATTTCAGTTTTTCAAAGGCTGTTTTACAATTGACTACCATTTCACAATTAATAACCTAGAAACGGAGAATAATTAGCAGTTTACTTTGTCTTTTCTATTTCTCAATAAGTTATGTTGCTAACGAAAGTAATAAATATAAAAAATACAGATTAAAAACAATATTCATTGCATTGTAAACCCGAGTACAGATGCCCCCTTAAAGAGCATCTATTCATAGTTATGATGCGTATGTATTATTGCTGCAGAATGAATGGGTCAGCTTGACCGGGCTAGGACCACGTCCTCA